>JARQOD010000001.1:442362645-442432665 GCA_033576555.1 Oophaga sylvatica | reverse complement strand
TTCTCTTTCCCCTTTCCTGCTAAAATTTTTTTCATTTAAGTTTTTACCAAAAATCCGTTTTTCAGCTGCAAAAAAAAAGGAAGAGACCAAAAAAAAAACGGGTATTCATTACGGGGGGGATCCCAAAGCATTAAAAAAAAAGGGGGGGAAAAAAAACAAAAAAGAAAAACCCAAAAACCTTTAAAACAACAAAGGAAACCCGCTAAACACAAGCTAAAAAACTTTAAACAAAAGCCCTGCGGACCCTACGCCCGGGGGGCTGCACCGGGGGAAACACTGATCCATTTATAAAACCTTTAACTGTGAAAGGCCAAGCCGCCGCTCGGAAAAGCCATCCGAACACCTTAGAAAAGCCCCGTGAAGCCACAGCTCTCGGGGGGGGTTTCGAATCTTAATGGGGGCAAGATTCCCCCCGAAGACGGAAACCCCCCAAAAAGCGCCCCGGGTCCAACAGCTATAAAACCCCTTTGGGAAAACTCTTGACCACGCCGACGACCCCGGGAAACCCCAAAAAAAAGGGGTCCGTCTTACAAAAACCCCTTTTAATAATAGATAAAATTTTAAGGCCCCACAAAAACCCAAAGTGTGTAAATCCGTCTTTCGATTCTTCGGACCGGACAGGGGAAAGGGCAAACAAATCGGGTTTTTCAGAAATTTACACCATTTTTGGGGAAAAAAACCCCCCCCCGGGGGCAAACTACCGACCCAAAAAAAACCCCGAAAAAGGCGAACAAAAAAATTTCCCCCAATTCAGAAACTCCCCGGGGGAAATGACGCAACGGGGGAAAACCCCCCCCAAAAAAGAAAGAAAGGCTAGCAAAAACCCCTAGGTTCAAAAGGTTTTTGCTAAAGGCCCCAAAACAAGGTTGGCCGCCAAGGAAAAGGGGGGGTCCCTTCCGCCGGAAACCCTTTTGGGGAGAAAACCTCGGAAAAAGGGGGAGCAGTCTCAAATTTGAAGCAATGGTTCCCCCGGAACAAAAGGACAGAGCAAAATCTGACCTTTCAGAGTGCTAACCCCAAAACCCTTGTCAAATGCTGCAGAAAAGCCAACGGGGTTTGGGGAAGGAAAAAACCCCGGGTTTTCCCAAAGCCCCCAAAAACCACGAAAAAAGGTTTTTCCCCAAAAAAATTTTTGGTAAATCTAAAACCCGGGGCATTTTGCAGCCGAAGGGTAAAATACCTGGGGGAAAAAAAACCCTACGGGTCAAGATTTCCCCCAAACCCCCGGGCCCTCAAACGCAGGGACATAAAAACCGGTACAAACGGCCCCTGAGTAACAAGGGGTTGAAGGGGGGTGGGAAAAAGGAGGTGGGCCCCCAAAAACGACATTTTTGTCGAGAAAAACACCCCTTCCCTTTTCCAGTCGGAGTAACCGAATAAAACGGAATTCTCTTTAGTCTGATCCCCAAAACACAAAAAGGAAGTAGGTAAAGGCGGGAAACAAAAACAGCCGAACTGATCCCCGGCCCCTAGAGGATCCCCCCCCGCCTTGGGCCTTTTTCCCGGGGCAAAAATTTTCGGTAACTTGGCATTGGACCGGTTTCCCTCCCAAAACCATTTGGGGGGGGTTCCCCCCGCGAGGCACAGTAGTGCAAAGTTCCGGGGGGGCCCCTTTTCCCCCGGGGTTTCCCTCCTTTTTTTCGACGAGAAAGTCCGCTGAAAAATTCGAACCCCGGGAAAAGGAATCGCCAAAAGGGGGGTTTCTTTTGGGCCCTTCCCAAATCAAAATTTTGGGCACCTCTACCAAAATTGAACCCTTTTTTCCCCCCCTGGGTTTTAATACCGACACCCCCCGCATTGGCTGTCTGCCACGGACTGGGAGCCCCCTCAAAGGGGGCCGTCCAATGTTGGGGGAAAAGGGGGAAAAACGCCTCTTTTTGGGGGGGGATCGGAAGCACAGAATTTTTTCCCGGGGACCATAAACCCCCTGTCCAGAGATTTTTTCCAAACACCCCCCCCCCGTCCCGGTGGCCTCGGGGTTATGCTGACCATTCAAGGGAGGAAAGCCCCCGGGGGGAAAAAAACCCGGACGTAACCACCATTCTAGAAAATTTCCCCACGCGCAGAAAGGGGGAAATGCAATCCAGCGTTTGGGGACGTTTTCCTCGCCTCAAGATGAACCTTTTAAGACCCCGGGTGGAACGGGGAAAAAAGGGAAAAAAACCCCCATGGGCCACCACCCTTTCCCCGAAGACGCAACAATTTCCCCTGGGGGCATTCCCCTTGAGGAGGGCATTAAACGTACATGTCAAAGAAGAAAAGACTTTTTCCCGGTGGAAAGGGGAAAATCCCCCCGAAAACGGTCGAGATCTTCCCAAAAAGAGAATTGTCCTCCGGGGGGTTCCCCGGGAGATTTTTCCCCCAATTGACCAGCCAACCAAAGGGCTTTCAAAAAAAGAAGAGAAAAACCCAGCCGTAAAGCCCCTCCCCAGGAAGCCACGATCAAAAGAACGTCCAGATGGGGGGAATGGTAACCCCCCGTCTTCGAAAAGGGGTTTTCCCTGGGGGCGCCAAATTTTTGTAAAGCCCCCTTTGGGGCTGGGGGAACCAAAGGGGAAGCCCACAATGGAAAAAATTCTACCTATGGAAATGAAGAAAGCGCTGATGACCTTTCCCCATGGGAAAAATGCAAATAGGGTCGCGAATGTCGATTGACCCCCAAAAAAACCCTTCTGTGACCCAGCCCAAACGAAAAAGCACTCCATGCAAATTTTCCCCCCATGGACATGCCCCTTTTTTTAAACCTTAGATCCAGAATCGGGCAAATTTGTTCCCTTTTTTTTGGGGAAATATAAAAAGGTTTGGGTAAAAACCTTTCCCTCGGTCCTCTGACGGAAAACCGGGGGCACTACAAAAAAACCCCCTTTGTATTTGCGATTCGCCCCCCGCTGTAGAGGGACAAAAAGCTCGGGTTTTCCCCGGAACGCGAGATTTTACAAAAAAAATTTTGGGGGGTTTTTTAAGCAAAACCCCCGAAATAAACCTGCCGACACTATCCCGTTACCCAGGAATCTGAAAAGGAGCCATCCAAAAATCTCCTTGAAAAAAACAGGGGCCCCCCCCCCTCGAGAAACCCGAGGGGGCCCCCCGGCGTCAATCCGTTTTTTGGGGGGTTTTTCCCCCCAAGCCCCCCTTGCCCCGGCGGAAACTCTGCTTCCCGGAAAACGGTTTTTTTGAAGGATTTTTTCCTGAGAAAGAAGGACGACCCCCCCACGGGGGATGACAGTTTGTCCTCCCCCCGAAAGGCCCCCCGACCATATAAACCCCCGCTTAGGGGCCCGGGGCCAGGCCCCTTTTGCTTGTGGTAACATTTTCCCTTTCCCAGTTGGAAAACAGCTCGTAGGTCGGAAACCCAAAAAAAGCCACCCGAAGTGGGGCCCAAAACCCTTTTTTTGGGAAAATGCGTCCCCGGGCCCCCGTCTGACCATAAAGCTTTTCTGACTGTGCCCCCTAAAACTTTCGCTTTGGCCACAGAATGCCGCCCCCCCCCCCCGGGGGCATAAAAAGATAAAAAAACGGCTCCCGTTTCTACCTTTCCAATTTCCCGTACTCAGATAACGGAGTTTCTTTTGCAACCGTTTTCAGCCCCCCCAAAACCCTTAGGAAGCCTAGCAGCACACAGGGCCCCCTAGCAGCTCGAAACCCCGACCCCCCAGCCTCATACTTGCTTTTGCCGCCAATTCCCCCCTTTTTTAAAACCCAAAAAGGGTCCTGTAAGCTCGTTTTTTCCCTTTAAAATGGGGTAGAGAGGATTTACAAGCGGAAAAAAGGGACACATCCACTTCAGAGCAAAACCCCCAAAATTACCCTTTTTTTCCTGAGAGCAAGATAAAGTTATCAAAGAAATCCCTTCCAAAAAAACGTTAAACTGGAATAAACTTTCCCCCCCTTTTTAAAACCATTTTCATCCAAGCTGCAAGTTGTGCGCGAAGCGGGACCCCTTGAAAATCGGGGATTTACCGGACTATTTCCCCCCCTCCGGAAATGTGAAAAACCCCCAGGGTTTTTAATTAATCCCTTTCCAAACGCTTGTATAGGGGGAAACCCCCCCTGCGGCTCGCCCCGCATCTGAATGGGGAATTTTCCCTCCGAATTTAAAGGGGAACTCTCCCCCCTTATCGGGTAATCTGCCCCGCCCCCGTTAGGGGCCCGGGGGAAGGGGCCCGCGTCGTTTCCCCCTAAAAGGTTTTTAGAGACCATATTGCCCCAAAAAGGGCAGAAAATTTTTTAATCGTTTCGAGCGATATCACCCCCAAATTTCCAAACCGGTCGACCGCACGTTTTAAAACCTTTTTGGGTCGCTTTCTGTTTTCCAAAAAGGCACGGGGGGAGTGACCGGGGGATCTGAACTCGTTCAAAATGTTCCCCTTTGGGGAGGTCAAGCGGTAATCCCCAAAAAAAAAAGCGTTTTTTTTTTTTTTTTTTAAAAAGTGAAGGGTTAACGCTCCCCAAAAGCAGTTTTTCCCCAGCGGTATTCAGTCAAAAATTTTTGCTGGTAAAAAAACCCCCAAAAGGGGTTAAATTGAAAAATCACCAAAAAAATTTAAAATTTGGCCCCCCCCAAATTTTTTGTCTCTGATGAACTGCAGCTGCAGGAAAAATCGCTGCGCGGGGGGGGAGGAATCCGCACTCACCCCAGCTGGCCGGGGTTTTTTATGAGGAAGGAGCGTCTGAGGACCCAGGAGCCCGTGTAAAAGGGCCCCCACAGTTTTAGGGGGGGGAGGAGAAAACCAGAGCGGGGCGTTCCCCGCTCAAAAGACCCCGGGGGGGAAAAGGGAAAGCCCCCCCGCTACTCAAATAATGAGCGCGAACTCTTTCCCCCTCCGCCCCTCTCTGTCCCGCTAAATTTGCGGACAAAAAATCACCCATCCTTGAACAGCGCTGTCCCCAGCAGCGGAAGCTCTGACCCTTAATGTTAGCGCTGCACACAGGTGAAGCATACTGAATTTTTTTTAGTACGGTCAACACCTGAAGCAAGAATTAATGAGTGCGCTGTCACAGCACGCTGAAGCATATGAATTTCATGTAGTAGCGCTTTCACACACGCTGAAGCATAAGGGCATTGTAAAACGCTGCTCATTCAGACGCTAAAGCATCACACATTTATTATTAAAATTTGGGGGGGTACTCCCCCAGCCAAGGCCCCCCCGGGGGGCCCCCGGGGGTTTTCCCCCCCCGCAGGCCCATGTTTCCCCCCCGGGGGGAAGAAGCATGCCCGGGGCGGTGGTTTGCGTTCCCCGCAGAGAAGCTCTCCCCCTCCCCCGGGGGCCCGGGGGGGATTCTGCAGGGGGGTTTTAGTAAATACAGATCCCCCAAGGGGGGGGTTTTGGGGGCAGCAGCGCTGGGAAAAACCCCGAACCTCTAGAACCCCAAAAAAATGATCCAAATCTCCCGTCCCAAAAATTAAAATAATTAATCTTCTGAGGAAAAAGCATTAGCAGCGCCATCCTCTGGACCTCAAATCTTTTAATGGACTGAGTAGGAGGAGCCCGAGCTGGAGGGGCCCCCCCCCCCCATACTCTTTTTTATCTGAGGTTTTAAAAACCTTTATCTGGGGCTCCGCCAAAACCCCCCCCGTAAAAATTCTGTGGCTCTCTTTATCTGCAGCTGAAATATAATAATTTTTTTCATTCTCAAAACTTTTTGGGGCCCGGGGGTTTTCATGAAAAAAATTTCCCCTTTTAAAAATAAAAAATCTGTCACCCAATTTTTCCCCATGAGATAAATATCATTGCATAGTGCGCCCTTTTAAATAAACCCTGGGTTTCCTATGATATCCCCCCTTTTGGGGGCCCCCTTTTTTAAAATGAAAAGTACCTTTTGAAAAAAAATTTTTTTTTGTATGCAAAACCCAGCGGGTTTCCCGGGCCCCGGGGGGGTTTTTTTTTTTTCCCCTCCCCCCCACCCCCCTCCTCGCAATCTCTTGCGTTTCGCCGTCTGTGAAAAAAAAGACGGGGTTTGGGCTGCCGGCGATTGCGCTTTTCAATAAGCCCTTGCGCAGTGTGCTTGCCCACCATGTGTGGCAAAAGCATAAAATCAATTGCAGCGCATGCGCAACTATTTCTACAAGACCTAACTTCACCGTAAGTCGCCCAAGGAGCTTCTAGGTCGTCCATTTCCGGGGCAAAGAAATAGTTGAGCATGCGCTGTAATAATTTATAGCTTTGCACACTGTTGAGCAAAGCACAGCGCAAGGGGGGATTGTGAAAAGCGCAATCGCGGCAAGCTGAACACAGTCTGTGTCCTATTCACAATGGCAATACCAAGAGAAAGCCGAGAGCGGTGGGGGGGGGTGAGAAAAAAACGCCGCCCCTCCCGAACCGTCGGATTAGCATACAGGAAAACGAACTTTAAGGTATTTTTACATGAAACTGAGGTGTCCGAGATATCATAGGTACCCGCTAGATTAGTTATGGGAACACTATACAATAAATATCCTTTATCTCATAGGGCTAAAATGGTTGTAAAAACGGACTCCCTTTAAAAGATTAAAAATGACTGCATGAGTTATTTGTATAGGAGGGGAGCGGCCGCGACATTAACTCTGCAGATATTTGCAAGAAGTGCGAGTATCACAGCAGGTCCATTATAATTAAAGGACACGTATTAGATACCGGACCGCTTCCATATATAGGAGAAACATGGAATTTTTGCGTACTCCACCGTAAAATCCTTTTTCTCCGTGCCACTCATTGGGGTGCCACAGGACCAAGAAGTTTTGCTGCTGCCACTAGAAGGCTGACACCAAGTAGACTCAAAAAGATTAGCTCCTCCTCTGCAGTATACACCAAACACACTGGCTCCACTGAACCAGATATGTGACCAAAGCAGTGAAAACGAGAATATATGAGTACACTAACGTCAAACCTAAGAACCACTCCAAGCTGTCAAGCCAACAGGGTGGGTGCTGCGTCCCCCAAGATTGGCTCGGAGAATGGATTTAAAACTGGCGATACACAAAAATCCATGTTTCTTCTCCTTCACCACATTGGGGGACATGGGGACGTCTTAATGCAGTCCCTGGTGGGGAACAGACAGGACAACAAGAACCTCACACACCAGCCGCCTAGAGATGCATTACCGCCGCCTGCAAGACTCCGTCTTTTTCAGGCCTCGCATCTGCCTGAGGCCTGATTGTGAAGTTGTAGTGCTTCGAGAAGGTATGCAACTGGACCATTCGCAGCCCTTACAAACATGTTCCCGCCGACGCCAGTGTTGAAGTGGCCCATGAAGCCCCCAATGAACGATGGAGTGTGCCTTAATCACTGCTGGGGTAGGCTTTCCTCTGACACGATAAACTCTGACAATGGTTGACTTCGAAGGGTATGAGTCTCTTCCTGTGACCCTCGAGGAAGAACAAATACTGCCATCGTTCTTCCAGAAAGAAACAGTCCGTTGACTACAGTCTGAGAGCACTCACCATGTCAACAGAGTGGTGAAGGCCCTCCCTCAAACGTGTATTATAGTGTTGGACAAAACGAGGCAGAAGACGTCCTCGTTAAAGGAGAGACCATCTAGGGTAAGAAAGATGGAACAGTCCTAAGAACCACCTTGTCCAGTGAAAATTAGGAAAGGCGCCGACGGATGACAGCTAACGAAAGATACCCCCTCTGATTGACGTTACTTGCAATAAGAAAGGCCAACCTTCCATAGAGGTTGGTGAGTAAGACACATACTTCCAGCATGCAGTTCACAGGGAACAACCTGCAGAACACCCAGGACCAGGTTAAGGTCTCAGGCATCCACCACCATTCTATAGGGGGGTACAATTGAGACCCCCTAATGAAAGTCTTCACCAGCAGTTTGGATGGAAGTGATTCCTACACAGGAAAAAAAAACATATCAGGCATAAATCTGACCTATTTGAGAGGAACATAAGGCTGCTTTCAATTTGCATATCGGTGGCGCAGCCTTTGATTCGCATGCTACATATCTTAACATGGTGCCACGCAGGACATGCGTTTGCGTACCGCAGGCGTCCATTTCACGGTGTCCGCGAACTGCAAACATGTTAGCATTTTTTGAGGCGCCATATGCCGTAGATTGGGATGGAAATTTGCGTCAAAACTATGCTTTACTGTTGGGAACGCATTGGTACGCATGCATTCTTCAGAATGAGCAGTTCTAGGAACAGGTTTCAGCCACCCCCAAAACAAAGCTGTATAAAAGGAAGTGTGGAAACTGCAAGCCATTACTTTCAAGACTCTGTATCAGACACAAATGGCTATGAAAGTATAGAATTTTTTTTCTTTGAAAGAAGGTCTGTCTCTCACTGCTTATTTCTGTACTTGTTAGACAGGTTGTCTCTCCTGTGCTTGCAGTCTCTTCCTGGTCCTCTGCCGACTGCTGTTGCTGTTAGGACAACTGCCTGAAACGGCAAGTATTGGTGACCATTGTTTTTTATTTTGCTACATTGTGTTTGGCTCTTAATTTTAATTTTTCTTTTCTGTTCTTTTCTGAAGTTGATTCACTTGACTTCTGCCTGCTCTTCAAACCATTCCTCAAGTGAAGAAATGACCACTTCGCAGGGGTGGACATGACACAGATAATGATAATCAATTTGCGCTATACTAGATGGGTAAATGTATTGTACTATATAAGTTTTAATCATGTTAATTTCTTTACAGGTACCTTGCAGTGGAGAAGACAGGAGGCAGTCGAGTGGAAAATGAATCTTCCCAGGTCATCGGGCTCATGGTGTCTCAGGAGGAAAGACCGTTTGTAAAGGCCCCCTCCTAACATAGCGACACAACCAGTGATCCCGACAACGATCATGATCGCTGGTGTGTCCCTACATGATCGCTGCTGATCTGCAAACAGGCAGCGATCAGGACAGCGACGACTGCGGGTAACAAGCTCCACCGCCTAGTTACCCGCATGTACGTTGATACAAATCGCACTGATCAGTAGCTTGTAACCAAGGTACACATCGGGTTTCCAAGGCGCAGCCGCGTCTTGCCAGGAAACCCGACGTGGTACCTTGGTACCAGCTCCCCTGCAGCAGTCGCGCTGGAATCCAAGGAACAAAGTCGGGCTTGCCAGCACACCCCGCACCTGAAAACCCGATGTTTACCTTGGTTACCAGAAGATCGGCTTGGTCTCCTCCTGTCACACGCAGCGATAGCGTGCCTGCCAGCGATCAAAAAAATTTCCTGACATTTGACGACGACCAGCATTCACAGCAGGGCCTGATCGAGGTACTTGTCAGGACATAAACGCGATCGCTGCAGAGATTTCGCTGTTTAGCACGTCTCACTATGTGAGACGGGCCCTTAAGAAGTCATTTTCATTCAGAATTTTAATTGAATTGTCCTTCAAATAAAACAAAAGAATTAAGTAACACTGATCTATAGGTTCCACAAGGTAAGAATGACAAACAGGAATATAGACAACGAGCAACAGCTTAACCTTGTGCAAGAGCGGTACCATTGTGGGAGCACTAGTGATCGACAGCACACCGAATTGTTTGCATTCAATGGCTCCTGGGAAAGAAGTGGCCAGATCGCTGTACATTGAAATTGTGACCGAGAGCCACACCACATGCCAGAAATGACTTTGGTAAGTATTGGCATGTGAAATACGCACCAGTGAAACTGTAAATATGGTGCAAGTATTTAACAATAATTTTTTTCTTTTTTTCTCCCCCTCTTCACATTAGAAATAAGGTCCGTTGACGCTCCGATGATGAATCGCTTCAACAAGGACATGAGAGAGTTGATTCATGTTAAAGTGGTGCTGCTCAAGGCTAAGGAAATACAAATACCACTCGTAAACCTTGCTTTTTTGAGTCCTGCACTTTCTAGCGAACGATCGTAATTTTAGTGTAGTCTTACTATGTTAAACTTTTTATTTTTAAACCAATTTCTTACCATATATCCACACAAAACCTGATGCAATCACAACACAACCTGGAATGTCCACTTGTTGAAGCGCCCCTAATCGCCAGCCACCGAACCTCTGCAGACCATCATACACCAACGATGGAGCAACCAGCAGTGCTTCACAGGCTGGTGGAACAGGCAGCCATCCATCTTCTGGTTTTTCCCCACTCCCAGCCCTTTGCCTCTACTTTACTTGGGTCTGCTCGCCAGAGTCCTTGGAGAGGACACTCATTGCCCGAGTTTATTCCACTGAAGCTCTGTCTTCCAGGATGGGATTAAGGTGTTGAGATAACCCACGTGAACACACTTTTACAGGATGTCAACAAATGCCTTGACAACAAATGCCTGGACTGCCTAAGCCGACCTTGAGAGAACCGGCGCAACATTTTTCGTCCGACAAGCTTAAGCCTCAACTCCACTGAACACATGCAGGCCTGCCATGCTGCTTACAGTCACGCATTGCCGCGCAAGCATTCCAAAGGCTACAATCCACAGGCCAGAGAATATTACCAATCAGCTGAACATTTACTCTTCACTCCCACAGCACCGAACTATCCTTCACCCACCACTGCCTCCAGTTCACAGATCCACCACGCTTCCAAGTTCAGAACCCTGCAGCAATCCACACACGCTGAGAGATCAGCAACCCTGCACACAGCATCCATTACGCTGCCCATCCAGCACCATGCCAGAAGACTGCTACAGAGGGCCACCACTCCCACTCGGACAAGAAAACAAAGGAAAAAAAAAACAACATTCCCCACCAGGACGAAGACCCAGAGCCAAAACACCCTGCCAAAATTGGACCCACACACCTCCTCACCTCACCTACCATGTGACTTGTCAAATGAGTCACTTCCTTCCCTTTGGGTCTGTCCTCATCCAGTTATGTCTATCCATTCCCATTATTCCACGTGTCCTCAACTTTCAAGTGTGTTCTTCAGTCCCATCCTTCAATGTTGCCCCTTCCCTCTGTAACTCCTTCCTCAACAACCACACAATGCTCACAGCTCCACCCCATCTCACCCTCAGATAGCCCCAATCCTAAACCCTTTTTTTTTTAAATAAATTAATTTTGTTTGCACAAATAACCTATTTATTCTCCTTATGCACTGCCGCAAACACACACACACACACACACACACACACCCACACACACCACGTGTGTATTGTTATTGAGGGAACTTGTAACAGGTGTTTTACCTGAGCTTTATTATTCAAGGCAGGCAAACATTACAGGAACCTTTTACATAGTGGCTTAAACATTTCGTCTTGCCATGCCACACGTCCGGGGGAAAAAGAAAAATAAGCAGCAAATTTATCCCTTATAACTGGGCAACTTTTCACTGTAGTCCTGAGAGTGATCTGGTAATAAAGCAATGCAAAAGGGTACTTCCAGACTAAAGGTACTGCCACACTAATCTTGCGTCATTATCGTGATCGCTAAACGAAATCGAATGTGTGTGATCTCTTAGGTCGCAAGTAGCTGCAAACAGGAGATCTCATAAACGACTGACATCAGCGGTCAGCGATCTCATAACGACTTTGGCGGTCGATAGATGACCAATACATGTACTGACGCTTAGATTACATAGGAATTTCCAGCATCGCTCCTGCTCTGTGTCCCTGCTAGCCTGCTTTGCAACTTCCTGCGATCCTCTGAGAACGCAAAAGAGAATTTAACAGAATTGCGATCCACTCCGTGATGCTAAAAACCCTAGTCCCGCCTGCGCCGCTGTCATATCGTCACAAACGAGTCGCTCTGTCGTCGCAAAATGTGCCAAACACAGCGATATAGGCTCACCATCGGGACGCCAACGATCAAAAAACCGTCCCAGAACGCTAATTGAACGATCAGCTGAGCATCACAGCAGGGGGCCACATCGTTGCTACATGCCACACACAACGAGGTCGCTAAATAGTGACTTTTAGCGATCTCGTTATAGTGTGGCATACCCTAAGTTTGGGTCGCTCTTTGCCATGAATGATAATTGGACATACACAACGCTTTCACAACCTCATAAAATGTCTCAATTTTTCAGACTGAGGCTGATCCCAAATGCGCCATATAAATAACAATCCAAAGGCACACCCTCAGGTTTCTTCGTGCCTTTGTCAATACGGTAGTTGTAAATCAGTTTGTGGTGCTTCAAGTCCTTACTATAAGTATGTTTTAATATGAGTTGGCACACATTTGAAACGCCTCATCCCCAACCACAATAATGGCAATTCGGTGGTCCTTCAGTGTTCAGACGAGTCGTGGTGCTGTGTAAAATTGAAATCAATCATCATACAAAACGTCGGGCCCCATGTCAGAGTTGTTTGAAAGACATTTGCTCTTCCAAATGAGCAACGTCCACAGCGACAAATCGACATTCATCATCTGCAATCGCCATGAGAATAAGATCGAAAAGTATTTATTTTTTTTATATTAAAAATACTCTTCCACTTCCATACATGTTCCAAATACGAATGTTTCTGCAGTCCACAGCCCCCCCACAGTTAAGAAATTTGGGGGAAGGAATTCATGACCTCAGAACGTCACAAAGAACGTCAGGGTCAGCAACAATCCCAGAAAAGGGTGGACCCTCAAATCCAGAATTTGAAATGGAGAGAAGCTCTCCGGTAGCTAGAAATCTGCATAACAGAAAAGTGAGGGAAAAAACAAAATAAAAATCAGTACAGGCATTTAGAACAACATATTAATGACCGGTGGTTTTGTTTTCACATACGTACCTCAGAGTCACCAAAACAAACGTTCCTTAGCAGAATGCTTGACGGAAGTTATTGAGTCATGCTTGGTTAAGTGATCTCTGACACGTTGCAGCAAGTCTTCGAAGCTCTGATTTCGAACATACGCGTTGGAAGTCAAAAAAAAAAAAAAAAAAAACTTCACCGGTTTATCACGCAGCATTGGTGTAACAAATTGCTAGGTTTCCACAGCTCTCTTGGATTTCAAGAGATGGGTGTTTGCCAGTAGCAACGCTTCACCGTCTTATGTCTTTTTTCATCACAAGCAAAAGCAAGCGTCAATTTCTCAGTTGTAATCCGATCACAGAAGCTGACCCATGTCAGATCCATGTTGCAGCTTGGAACAGCAGCCAAAGAAGAGGATTTCATCAGTGCGAATATAAATATATGGAATGGAGTGATTGAAATCGCACACAGTGTCAATCGAAATTGTTGCCTGGATTTCCAGAATGTTTGATCGGGAAGGGCCTTCCGAGATGACCAGTGCCCCTGCATGTTATATTGATAGACAGCCTTCAGCCCAGAAGACTGGCGTTGTTGGTGACCACGGCCCATTGGTACCCGTGAAGGAATGCTTTACCCCTGGTGAGTGGACCACAACGTCCACTACCTAGAGCGCCTGCTGACCTGCATAGACAAGCAGCACAGCCGGTTGAGAATTGGTTTCCTGTCCCAGTCTGATAGAAAGCGCATGCTAGATTGCCGAAGATGTAGACTGGTCAAGGGAACAGCTATCGCGGCACCATCTAGCCCAGGACCCCCAATGCCGATTGGATTAGTGAGGACATGGGCGACAAAGTGCCCGGCTCCATTGTGAAGGGCAAGACCGTGTCTTGAGGGAGAATCACCAACGCCTCGGGCTGTGTTCCCGGGTCAATCCTAAAAATGAAACCGCAGAGCTGTGACAGGGAAGATTTGTTTAAAGTTTGTCAGCTAGCACAGGCGAGAAAGTGTATCCAAAGTGAAACAGACTCACTCCGCGCAATATTGGAAAGACAGGTCCTTGACTAGAGGGTCTCCACGTAATTGCAAAAAGACCCCCCCAGGAGTGCAGAAAGGACATGACTGCCACCATGACCTTTGTGAACACTCTGGAGCAAAGCTTTAAACTGGAAATGGTTCACCAAAGATTCCTGCCTTATATTCTGTCTTGAGGAAGGGGAAAATAAAATTTAAAATAAAATAAAAAAAATTCAGGATATGAAGTGAACATCCTGGATGATGATGGAAGCAAGGAAACTCCCCCCTCACAATCAAAGTGATGACAGAACAAGAAAGGACCTTCATCCTGAAGTGCTACATTGACATACTAGTTTTAGGATCTTTCAGTGTCCAGAAGCGCCACACTGTCCCATACCTCTGACGCCCACAAATAAGTTCAAGGACACTTATGAGCCTCTCGTTTTCTGGGACGCGTAATAATGATTACGTTTTGGCGTAGCGAATCGATGGCTTGGTAGATAAGACCGTGTGCCTGCACCTCTTTTTTTTTTTTTGGGGGGGGGTGTGAAGAAAAGTCTATCTTGTAACCCGGATAGACACTAGGTTCCCTTGACCCATTCGTCGTGACGACAGAGTAGGTATGAGGAAATTGGAGTGGATTGGCCAGCTACTCTGCAGGTGTCGACCGGATAACGCCGTGAGTCATTGATCATAGAATCTATGGTGAAACCATGCCTGGGCTCCCTTAGATCTGGATTGTTTGGGACGGTTCTTCCACGACTGGTTGGACTTATACGAAACCTGGGAGCCCCTGTCACCACTGAAGCTCTCCCAGTCCGGAAGAGGTGGATGGATTGGACCAATCGCGATTGCCTGTGAGAAAGGAATCAGAAACTAGTATGGTTGTTGCTGACGAAAAGGTCGCCTAGTCTCCGTTGGGAAAGGATTAACTTTTTCCTACTGTGGTGTCCGAGATAAGCTATCCACTTCTCTCCAAGTAAACGACCGCTCTGGTTAAGGCAAGACTTTAGGGATTTTTATGTACGCAGATCCACTCGCCATCCCTGAGCCAACATGCCTGTCTGAGGCCTGGGTCACACATTTCTATAAACTCGCATGATTCTTAGAGAGTCCACTCGCATGAACAACCCGGCGTTGGCAGCCATGACCGTATTGTAAATCTGATGTAGCAGCATGCTCCCGTCCGAGTGCCGGCTGTAGTGCCGGGTTGTTCATGTGAGAGACTCGCATGAGAATCGTGAGCGTTTTTACGCAAGTGACCCATGCATGAATATGAGATGGCGTTGGAGGCTGCAAGAAGCGCACAGTTAGCAGAGTCCGCAGGTAAAGCGTGCACAAAACTATCCCCCGGCAAGGAGTCATATTTTCCATATCCGCTGCCTCACGGGAAGGTCACTTTCCTAATTGTTCTGGTCAGGTATCTGCCCAAGAGACCATAGCTTTAGCAACCCACAACCACGGTCAGAGTGCCGAGCCAGCAAGCTCAAATTACTTGAATGGGAAAATTCTCTGACTGGTCCTGTAGGAGCACTTTAATGGAAGAAACTATCTGTAAAGAATAGGAGGGATTTGTGTGACATGCGTGTTACGGTTGATAAACTGAGGGCTTGCCCATTCCTTCGCAGATCTGAAGAAAATGGGTATTCTCGCCTCAAGCGGCTTCTGACTCTGCAAACGTTAGTTCGGCAGTCATAAGTAGCCACCGGACCAATGTCCTGAAACTCGGATGGTTGGAAAAAAAAAAAAAAACCTATGAGAGCGTTTGGCCCTCCTTGAAGGACACTGCGTATCCGGGACATAATAGAGATCTCGACAAGTCTTCGAAAGTCTGCTGACGGCCTCAATGAGACTATCCACCTGATAATCATGCGAGTCTAGAACAAGTCGATGCATATTTGGTGAGTGTAGGAGTCAGAAACAGAGCTCACAGATACAGAGGAAGAGGGAGAAGGCCCTGGAGACATTATAGGCACCCGTTACCTAATGCCTTAGTTTTTTGACCGAGAATAGCCCCCTGTGTCCGACTGTTCCTGTGAGTAAGTAATCATCTAAGACATTCAGACAATGCCCGCGACCCATGGTAGATCTGAGGGACTCCCAGCTTTAGTCAGAAGCAAGACTTCGACAGAGCATAAACCCACTCAAGGGAGAAGGTAACTCTGGGTTCGGTGGTGTGAAGGGCTCCCTGGAGCACAATCTGGGATTACTGCCTTTGCAGATGGCATACTCTTGCCCACGTGGCCAATGCATGTGGCCGGTGGTACATGAGAGTGAAAAAACACTGTTAGTAAGCATTCTGGATGTCTTAAGAGTGATGTGGAGCACCCCAAAAAATCACTGAATCTGCAAATGCTCCAATAGGAGGATCGTGCTGTTTAACCCCAGTGACTACTGCAGAGAAGTGCTAATTAGTGTATTTGCGCACAACAGAGATCTATAACCCTGTCCTGTTGGCGCCTGTGTGAAACAGTCCTCCCAGTGCATTGCGTTTTCTCAGAAGCTGCAGCAGTCTATACGTGTAGTGAGCCATCCTGTGGAAGACAAGTCAGCTGCACTCCCAGAATGTCCCAGAATTGAAGGGACCACGAGATATAGAGAAGTGTACCGGCTGAGGTGTGACCAAACTGTCACGTGTAGAGGAGGTGCCAGAAGGTAAATGTGATGGCTGCCGAGAATTGCAAGGGGAAGTCTCGCCGTGTTAGAGAGAAGCACCGAAGAACGTGGGCGGAGCAGCCGCCGCGACGTCATAAATGGCATTAGCTCTCCAGGTTCGGCCTGTAACAGCCCAAGCCGTACCTAAATTTTGACGCCATCCGGTAACACGCCGTGTAAATGGTGATGCATGGGAAAAGGCGATTAACGCTCTGTTGCAGGAGCCCCGCGCGCACTAGTCGTGCTGCCTGTACCTGTCCCATGCCCACACTACCACGGAATTTATAGTGGTGGGGGTTTTTGCGTCCCGATAGAACCACCACAGCTAACCGGAACCTGGACTGCTTACAGTTCAGCTGTAGCTTGGACGGTGCAGGGAATCATCCCACCATCCCTTTGTCCAGAGAGGTGGAGAGGACCATCTGCCTTCTTGATCCATCACTTCTGTTCATCAGTGTGATGCAGGTGGGTGGCCGTCATGGAATTATTCTAAGAGCCTCTGGACATCCAAGGTGATAACTTCCCCCAGAATGGAACCAGGGCTGATGGTCAGCTTGTAATAAGCCTGACCAGAGGCGGTACAGGAGGTGACACCTCAATGATTCATCAGAAGAAGGGTGGTGAGAGTAGTGCCCGGACGTGACCATACGCCCATAAAAAAGGTCTCAGCATGCCGTAGAAAAAGATGCAGGAAGGGGTAACGTGGAGTGGAAACTCCATTTCCCCGCCTGTTTGTAGGTTTGTGGAGAGCGGAGCCCTAAAGGGATCCATTGCCCTCCTTAATCCTTTGAAGAACTTTGATAAAAAAATAAAATAAGAACCCGCTATAAATGTGTTCTGAAGACCAGAACACATGTGGCCTCCTACTTATACTAGAGCTTGAACTTGTTGGCTGGAAGCTGTTTATGTTGGTGAATAATCAGAGGAGATAATCTTTTTGTGTATACTTGAGTCACAGAAAAACACCCATGGTCCTGTGTCCCCCAATGAGGTGAAGGAGAGAAACAAGGATTCCTGATGTTTCTACAAGTTATCAAATGCAAAAGGGATGCCCTAAAAAGAAACAGACAGCATACTTACACCCAAACCACTATCCGCTCCAGCACAAGCAGCTCTGATTGTCCCGCCTCAGACCATCAAACAGAACATCACTCACATTACATGGACCCTGCAGTCAACAATGACTACAGTCAGCTCTCAGGACGGAGCACGGGAGTAAGTGCAATTCCTGCTGCAATAATAGCTTTTTATTTTCCATTCTTTATGAATACCCCTTAACAACAGTTAACATTTTAAAGAGGACTGTAAACATTTTCAAGGCTATACAGTGGTTATGAAAGTAATTCAGCCCCCTATAAATTTTCACTCTGTTGCATTGGCAGCCATTTGGCAAATTCAAAAAAAGTTATTTTTTCCTCAATGTACACTCTGCCACCCCATCTTGACTAGAAAAAAATAAAAAATTAAAAACAAATGAAGAAATTGTCGCAAATTTATAAAAAAAAAAAAAAACATCAAAAAACAATAACACTGGAAATACCAATGGTCATAAGCTTTCAGCCCCTTTGCTCAGACACTCATTTAAGTCACATTCTGTCCACTTCCTTTGAACCTCGTCCTTGAGATGGTGTTCAAGGTACAGCACACTTAGCGATCTCGTTAGCGTCACGATAACGAACCAAATCGTTGGTGTGATCTCTTTTAGGTCAGCTAGTAAGCTGCAAACAGGAGGAACTCAAAAACGACTCATCAGCGGTCACGATCTCTTTAACGACTTTGCGGTCGTTAGGATCTGTCAGCATGTACAGAGCGCATTCTGATTCCAAGTAGGAATTTCCAGCACGCTCCCTGCTCTCTCGTCCTGCTAGCCTCTTTGCAACTTCAGCATCCTCTCTGATGACGCAAAAAGAGAACTTACAGATATTGCTATCCACACCGTGAACGCTAAACAGTCAAATGCGTCACAAACGAGGGTCGCTCGTCGTTAGTCAAGGAGGTGCCAAACAACAGCGATCAGGCTACCAGTCGGACGCCTAACGATCAAAAAACGAGTCCCGAACTCTAGTGAACGATCACGACATCACAGCAGGGCCACATCGTTGCTATAAGGCCACACACAAAAACGAGTCACTGACCGAGCTTGCAAAATAATGACGTTTTAGTGATCTCGTTTGCGAACGACGTTTAGTGTGGCATACTCCATTACGCCTTCATATGTGAGTCCAGCTGTGTTTAATTAAACTGAAAGGACTTGATTTTTAAAGGCACCAACCTGTCTATATAAGACCTCGACACTCATGTCATACCAAAGAGTATCATGAGGTCAAGGACTGTCCAGGAGCTCATAGACAATATGGGGCAACGGCACATATCAGGCCCAAGTTTACAAAGGAATGTACTGCAGTACTCAGAGAATATTAAGAGCACAGTAGCCTCCATAATCCTTAAATGGCAGAAGTTTGGACCACCAAAGTCATCCTAGTCCTGGCCGTACCAGCCAAACTGACAATTGTGGAGAAGATGCCGTGGTGAGAGAGGTAAAGAAAAATCCCAAGGATCACTGGCTTAGCCCCACAGATGACAGTAGGGAGAATTGGAGAAAGTTCCACAAAAGTCAACTATCACTGCAGCCCTCCACCAGTCTGGACCTTTAATGGCAAAGTGCCCGACAGAATGCCTCTCTCTCAGTGCAAAGCACTGCATAGAGTTGCTTTAAAAAAAAAAAAAAAAACCATGAAGGACCTCCAGGCCCTGACGAAATAAGATCTCCAAGCTGAAAGATGAAGATAGATCTTTGTGGTGAAAATTCTAAGCAGTATGTGTGATAAAACACCAGGCACTGTCATCACCTGCCAACACAATCCCAACAGTGAAACATGGTGGTGTCAGCATCATGCTAAAGATGAGTTTTTTTAGCTGCAGGGGACAGGAGACTGGTAGCAATTGAAGGAAACCTGAATGAGCCAGAACAAGCGATATCAGGATGAAAACCTCTTCCAGAGTGCTCTGGACCTCAGACTTGCCGAGAGGTTCACCTTCCAACATGACAATGAACCTATGACACACAGCTAAACTAACACATAGTGGCAGCATCCCGAACAACTCTTTGACCATTCTTGACAGGCCCGCGCCATAGCCCTTAACCTAAACCCAAGTTGAGGATCTCTGGAGAACACCCAAAAATGCTGACCACCAACTTTCACCATCCAATCCGAGCATACTGGACGAAGAATTGCCGACGATCCCCAAATCCAGGTGTGAAAAACTGTTTGAACTCATTCCCAGAATACAAATGGCTGTACTATCTCAAAAAGGTGTCTTCTACACAATACTGAGCAAAGGGTCTGAATACTTATACCATGTTGAAATCAATTTACTCTTAATAAATTTGGCGAAAATTTCTACATTTGTTTTTTTCTGTCCAAGAAGGGGTGCAGAGTGCACATTAATGAGAAAAAAAAATGAATTTTATTATATTTACCAAAGGGCTGAAATGAAACAGCGCGAAAAATTGAAAAGGTCTGACTACTTTCCGTAACCACTACATGCTTGCTAAAAATTTTTTTTTTTTTTTTTATCGGGAAAGACCAATCAAAGTACAATGGAATGAGAGGGCGTGTTTAATGTGTAATACAAAGATTCAAGTGGCTTAAATTTAAATTCTTGTGGGAATTTTGATAAAATACTCACAAAATAGGGGCCCGGTTTAAATCAACCTGTCCCTAAATATCTGACAAAAGAGCTGAAAGTCAAAGTCCTAAAAGTCTTGGTGGTAAAAAACTTAGACAAACCCTGAATAGTCAAATTGTCCAGCCCCATTGCAAGAATTGTTGGATCCATGTAGGAATCCCCAACACAAAAAGAACAGAAATGTGAAAATTTTAAAAAAAAAAAAAAAGAAATTGTATATAAAAAATATAAACTTAAAACATGCCAATTTTAGTATACAAGATGTAAAAGTCAAACAGAAGGGAAATACACCTTTACCAATTGTAAAACCCGGGAGCACAGGAACACCTGCAAACCTCCAAATAAATGTCGACAAAAGGGCAGCCTGATGACCACACAAGTTTAAAAACTGCAAGGATTTTGGGTCGTGTCCACAGGGACAAGAGACCAAGGAGGTTTTGCCCTCAGTCTAGTCCAAAGCGGAAAAGACCCCATGTGAACAATAGAAACTGCATTGAAGACAGGTCTGAAGACTTAAAAATTAATGACGTCCCAATATTAGGCATCATGCAAGACTCTTGGAGGCTTCAGACTACACTTGGCCCAGTGTAATGATTGAGGATGTAACTTGAGGAAACAAAAGTGGGTATTGCACCTACCGGTAATTTTTGTTTCCAGAGTCTATCCTACAGCCCCCATGGGGGACCCCTCCTCCTCCTTTCCGGGACAGGAAACCACGATTTTAAATAAGGCCACCCCCCGTCCCCCATTCCTCATTTTTAACAGAACCAAGACATTGGAATAATGCTCATAACACTATTGGAACAATCATATTACAGCATATGACATAATCAGTAGGGAGGGAACTCCCAGTGCTGTCAGATGGACTCCTGGAAAAAATTTACCGTATTTTAATACCTACTTCCCAGGAGGGCCCTCCTGACGCACCATGGGGGAAAAACCCAAAAAAAAAACTCCTTAGGTGGATTACTGCTTGCAGGACTTTTCTGCCGAAGGCTTTAAAACGTTGGCCCCTGAAATATGGTCTAATTTAAGTCGAACAGATGTGTCTATCTGCCCAAGTTTGCTGTTTTACAAATCTGATCAATGGAAGCCCTGCTCTTTCCCGCCCAGGAAGCGGAGATACTCCTAGTAGAAATGGGCCCTAAGACTTTCCAATGCGTTAGTACTTCTGCTCTGTAGGCATCTGCTATAACGTAGTAATCCCACTTGCGATGGACACTTTGAAGCTCCTACCCCTATTCTTCCCTTTCCGTATAGAATGAATAAAGTTGAATCTACCCCATTTCTTGGTGGCCTTTAAGTATCGATAACCGTTCTTTCTGACATCCCAAAGAATGGAGACTTCGCTCCTTTTCCCTTTTTAAAGGATTGTCACAGAATGATTGGTAGGACAAATTCTTTATTTGGGTTTTTGGGTAGAACTACTTTTGGAGAAAAAGCTGGATCTAGTCTTAAAAAATATCTGTTGTCCCTGATCTGAAAGTACGGATCTCTAGTAGATAGAGCCTGTATCTCCCCCCCTCTCTTTTGCTGTAGTATTGCAACCCGGGAAAACCGCTTTCCAGTAAGAAGGATATCGGCATATTACTGCTCTGAGCGAAAAAATCATTACCAGAGAGCTCTAAGGACCAAAGTCAGGTCCCAAGGTGGGGCTCTGCCCAATGGGAGGGTGCAATCTCGATAGCCCATAAATCTAACCACCCAGGGGTGGGATCCAAGAAATAGTCAAAAAAGGAACTCAAAGCTGCTATCTTGGGCCTTCAGGGGACTGGGTCTGAGCCCTTTTTGAAGCCTGCCTGTAAAAAAATCTAATATTTTAGGCATATCAAATGCACCTGCCCCCCAAATCGGACCTGCCCCTCTCAAGGCGGAGGCGTCCCGCCAGAAGATAAATTACTGCGTGACAGGGTTCCTACTGGCCTGGATGGTAGATATGACCTGGTCTGATAAGGGCCCTTTTGCTCTCAAGATCTTCCTCACAGGAAACCAGCTGAAAGATGCAGTCTCTCTGGATTCAGAAGACGGATTGGCCCCGGGGATCCATCAACAGACCGAGGAAGATCCAGCGGTATTTTCCACGCCATGAGTTTAGAAATGAGAACCAGCTCCTCTTTGGCCAAATGGGACTATCAGAATGACCGTAGCCTGATCTTCCACAATACGGGTGAATGAGGGCTAAGGGTGAAAGCGTACGATAGATCTTCGACCCACTTGTTACTCAGAGCATCCAGACCCTCCCCGGAGCATCCAGCAGGTTTTAGAGAAAAGAATCTTCTGGTCTTTGCGTTTCGCCTGTTTGCAAACAGATCTATTAGAGGTGATCTCCATCGGTGACAAAAGTCCGGAAGATGTCCTGGTCAAAGTTCCCACTCATGGGTCGGACAGATCTCTTTCCTGCTCAAATAGTCTCCCCACCAAAACTGGGAACCTTCGAGGTGTCCCGCTGTTAGGGGACAAAACCGTCTTCTCTGCCCACGTGAATATCTTTCCCCGAGATAATCTGAAGGGGTCGATGTCGGGATCCTCCTTGGTGATTTAGGAACGAAAAACTGTGGTTAAAATTTCTGAAATTTCTGACATTTTGGGTCCCTGAGCCTGGGTCTGTTTCTTTTTAATCCCTCCCACAACGGCATATAGTACTTGAAGTTGGGAAGATGTGTTCCTGAGTCTTCCGGCCATCGGCCCTGTAGATTCTGTCTTGGGCAGAGGGGCCCCCCAAACCCCATGAAAGGGCGCCGTAGTGACCTGTCACGTAAGGAGAGGCTGACCAAATTACTCCTATCCGAAGATTGCGAGACTTGCGCCCACCAGGCGAGGGTTTCCCTTTCTGATCCGGAAAGAAATTATCTGTCCGGGAAGTCTGAGATCGATCCCAAACTGCCAAAAATCTTTTTGTAAAGGCCTGTGGGGTGAGCTTGTGCCCATCTAAATTCGGGTAATGCCGGGCCGTCATCTGCCCCAATACCTTCATAATGTTTATGGAACCTCGTGTTTTGCCAGGTCTTTTGCCATACTAATCACTTTCGCTTTTTCTTTTCGGAAAAAAGGAAAGATTTTTGTCTTTTGAATCTAAGAGAACCCCCAAAGAAGACCTTTTTCTGACGGGGTTTTTAGGTCCGACTTCTGCCAATTTATAGCCCAGCCTAACGATTCCAGAATTTGAGAAACTTTCCCTCTGTGTCTGACGAGCATCTCCTTCCGATTCCGCCACAATTAGAAAGCCGCCAATATGGAACGTTTATGGTTCCCAAACTTCTTATGTGGGCCCACCACCTCCCGCTACCATTTTGTGTAATATTCAGGAGCGGAGGCTACCCGAAAGAAAGACACTGGAACTGGAAGTGGCAGGTCTGGGTTGGTAATCTATTGCAAACTGTAGGAGTTCTGAGATACGATGTAAGGGACCAGTAAATTGCGCTTTTTAGTCGATGAGTGCACATAACTGCTCCTCTGTCATAAGGACTGCCGAGCGGACTAAATTCCATCCGTATCTTTTGTATCTGACCCAGCGATTTAGCGTTTCAAATTAAAATAGTGCGGCCTCTCCTATGGTTTTAAATATGGAAAAGGGGGAGGAGTAGTGACCCCTGCCTACTTCGCCTCTGAACCGAACTTTTACAGAGCAGTTCGATCATTTTCCTGAAGGTTTGCCACATAGCTGAGTCTGGAAGAATTTTAACTCTCATCCCCCCGATAGATACGTCTCCCCTACTTCAATCCTAATGTGGAAAACCTTTTTCAAATGGAAATTTCGTACCCACAGTTTCTCGGTAATCTGGTGCCCATGTTGCCGCAAATAGGGGGAGTCCCCCCCGATAGATATAGGCTCATTGTCTCTATATTTACTGAAACGAACAAAAGAAGGTACTTTTGTTTTCCCCCCTGGGTTTTAAACTCCTTTTGGGATCCTCGTTTTAACCTACTATGGGTTCAAGAGCATATCGTCTTCCCTAAAGGTCCCCTCCGAAAGGACTGAGACGCTTAGCTTTTTTCCCCCTGGAAGTCTCTTCTTTTCAACTGATGCGGACTCTAAATGCTATCTAAGGCTGGTCCAAACACCCCCTTTCTTCAGAGAGGGGAAAGGAACAAAACTTTTGTCTGACGCGATATCTCCCGACCAAGAATTTCGACCAAACAGCTCTCCTACAGCATAAAAAAGGGAACGTCTGGCTGAAAATCTGACCAATTCAGCCGACATATCCGCTAAAAAAGCTGTGGCGACTTCATGACAGGAAGGGAGGCCAGATGTCAGCTCTGGGAAAACTTAAAGACAATTGTTCTTCTAGCTGCCCTATCCAGAAATACATGGATCTAGCAACAGACGTGGCCGCAATATAAATTTTTGATTAGCGCCGCCGACCCTCCCAGGCTCTTTTTAGAAGGATGTCCCGCCTTCCTGGCCATTGGGTCACGAAATTAGATGAAACTTCAAACGGATGCCGGCCTTTTTTTCGACTCTGGCTATAAACAGTCCCTATTTTAGGGGTCTCTTCCCAAGCTTAATTCCTCAGGATCGAAAGGTAGCCGACCCCCTTTAAGTCACGCGAAAATACTAGTCGCCTTCAGCATTCTTCCAGATCATGCTTTTATATGTTTTACTGTCAGGGAATACCGCTGTTTTTGAGCCGGAAAAACCCCAAAAATATTAAGTCCTGTCTAGACTGCTTTTTGGGGGTGTCCTCAATCTGCATGGTAAGACCGGACAGACTGATTAAATCATTAAATTTTCCTCAGCCTGAAAATTGGGGTTTTAACCTACCGAAAAATTCTTTTTCCCGGAGTCCATCCTGACCCGCACATGGAGGACTTCCTCCTCCTCCTTACAGGGACAGGAAGCCACGAGAGGTTAAAAGGTCCCACTCCTCCCCCAATACCTCAGTGATTTGACAAGTACCATACCATGGATTTAAAAGCCATTAAAACACTTTAATTTACTTAAACATATTTACATCATATGAATTAGCATATACAATGAACCATAGAAAGGGGGGAACTAACCGTGCTGTCCCGGTGGAAAACCCCGAAACCGAATTATCGGTAGGGAAAAACCCATTTTCCAGGACTCCCCCTGACTAGCACTATGGGAGAGTACCAAAAGAAACCCTCCTAGTGGGACTTACGGCCGTTAATACTTTTTTTACCCTATGCCGTCTGTTGTCCCGCTAACACATCTAATTTTAGTGCCTACAAAAGGGAAATTTATCGAAGCCAAAGGCTGCTTTTACAAATTGTTTTTAAAATGCTCCTGCCCCTTTGCCCTGAGGCTGACAATGCTCAGGTTAGAAAAGGGGGTTAATTTTTTGGGACAATCTATCCCTTCAGATCGTAAGCTTTTTATGATTAAGGTGGGAATCCACTGGCGATTGAAGGCTTAGAAAGCTTTTTTACCCTTTTTTACCTCCATATAAAATAAACAAATTAGGGTCTTTCCCCCCAGCCCCCAGTGGCCTCCAGGAAAACAATTACTGCCTGTCTAACATCCAAGGAGTGTATGGCTTGTTCTTTAACATTTGAAGGTTTTTCCAAAAGGAAGTAAGTATTATTTCCTGATTTCGATTTTGCAAAGAGGGTAACTTGGGCATGAAAAACAGGGTCTAGTTTTAAAAACCCATGATCCTCTCAGATCTGCATAAAGGGTCTTTGATGGATAAGGCCTGAATTTCCCCTATTCTTTTGGGTGTGGTAATAGCTACCAAGAAAGCTGTTTTCATAGATAGGAGAGAAATAGGCAAATCCTTATTTGGAGTGAAAGGAGTTCTACAAAGTGCCCCCAGAACTAGATTTAAATCCCAGGGGGAGACAATTGCCTTACAGTAGGTCTTAATCTTTGGATTGCTTTAAACGAATCTAACCACCCAAGGATGTGAGGCTAAAGGGTAATCCATGTAAGTACTTAAAGCTGAGATCTGTACTTTAAGTGTACTAGGTCTAAGACCCATATTAAACCCTGATTGAAGAAAATCCAGTACTCGCGGAACATCCGGGACTCTGGCTACAACATCAGACCTGCCACCTTCCAGACAGAACCTCCTTCCAAATCTTATAATATATTGCTGAAGTTACAGGCTTTTCTGCTGCTTGAATCGTTATTACTTGATCTGAAAGACCACGAGCTTTCAGGATGTCCCGTTCAGGATCCAAGCTGACAGGTGCAATCTTTCTGGGTCCTGGTGTAGGACTGGTCCCTGGTGCACTATGTCCTTCCACTGAGGAAGCTCGATTGGATCCTGTCTGGTCATGGCCCCCAGTAGAGGAAACCAGCTCCTCCTTGGCCAAAATGGAACTATTAGTACTACTGACGCACCGTCTTCCCTTATCTTCTCAGAACTGCTGGTATCAATGCTATTGGCGGGAAAGCATAATATAGAGGATCGTTCCACCTCTGACTCAAAGCATCTACTCCTTCCGGATTGTCTGCTGGGTTCAGTGAAAAAAAACCTTGGTAGTTTTGCGTTTTTCTTGTAGCAAAAGATCCACTTGAGGTGTTCCCCAACGTTGACATAATAAAACCGGAAAACCTTCTGGTTCAACTCCACTCTGTCGGGTAGATCTTCTGTCTGCTCAAATAATCTGCCACTAGGTTTTGTGAACCCTCCAGATGAACCGCCGTTATGGACAGAATTGTTCGTTCTGCCCAGACAAATATCTTCTCTGCAAGATCCTGCAGTGTTCTGTAACGAGAGCCTACTTGATGTTTGATGAAGGCTACTGCTGTCATGTTGTCCGATAGGATCTTGACGTGCTGGTTTCTTAAACGGTCCTGATTCCGTCTTAAGGATTCCCAGATCGCATACAATTCTCGGTAATTTGGATGACATTCGTCTGATTTTTTCTGGCCATTTGCCTTTCAAAAACTTTCCTTCCAGATGGGCTCCCCACCCCCATGTGCTTGCATCTGTAGTTATTATACATATGGGGATGGCACCCCAAAGAACTCCTCTTCTGAGGTTCTTGCTTTGTGTCCACCAAACTAACGACCTCTTTGCTCTTGGCGAGAGATGGATCCTTTTGTCTAGGGATGACTGATGACGATCCCACCACGATAGCACCTCTCTTTGAAGGAGTCTTGAATGAGCTTGAGCCCACCTGACGCATGGTATACATGATGTCATTACTCCCAGAATTTGCATAGCTCTTCGAATGGTAACTCGGTTTTTTAACAACTCTATCACCTTCCTTATCAAAGATCTTTGCTTGACCTCTGGCAGGAAAGCTGTTCTGGCTCTTGAATCGAGGAGTACTCCTTAAATATTCTCTTTGTACTGGGATTTAGGTGAGATTTTTCTCGATTTATCACCAACCGAGAAATTCTAGTACCGCCATTGTTCGCTCTGTATGGTAATTTAGAATTTCTGCTGACGAGCGACTAACAGAAAGTCGTCCAAGTAAGGTATTACTATAATTCCTTGATTCCTTAGATAGGCTACGACCTCTGATATTAGCTTCGTAAAAACTCTGGGAGCAGAAGCTAGTCCGAATGGCAGACCCTGAAACTGGAAGTGGCAGGTGGATTCCCGTAGGCTTACAGCAAATCTTAGAAGTTCCTGCGAGGCTGAATGGATGGGCACCTGATAGTAGGCGTTTTTTAATCTAGGGTACACATTACCGAGTTTTTGTCTATTAAAGGAATTGTTGACTTTATAGACTCCATTCTGAATCTTTTGTAGCGAACATACTTGTTCAACGGTTTTAGATTCAGAATTGTTCTTGACTCTCCTGATGGTTTTATTATTGGAAAGAGAGAGGAATAGTGACCCGACTTTTCCTCTGACCCAACAACCGGCACAATGACTTTTGAAAAGATTAAGTTTGAATGTCTTGAAACATTCCTAGATTTCTCTGAACTACAGTGGGAGTAATGTATCTCTGGGCGGATAGGATACCATTCTATTCTGTAACCTTCCTTTATAGTTTGTAGTACCCACTCGTTTTGGTGACCTTTTCCCAGTTCTCTGCCGAGAACAAAAGTCGGCCCCCTATGTGCCTGGCGTCATTGTTTTCTAGGTTTTGAGGAAGATCCAAACAAAGAGCTCCTGTTTCCTCTATTTTGATTATAGGAACCCTTATATGTTCCCCTGCTAGGTCTACCTGTGTCCTTATAGAATGGTTGTCTACGGAAGGCTGGTTTCTTCCGAAAGGATTGAAACTTTTTAGGCTTCTCCTCTGGAAATCCTTTTTTGCTATCTGAGGCCTCCAGAATTATCATCCAATGCCTGACCAAATACCTTTGATCCTGCAAATGGCAATGAACATAATTTATTTTTAGAGGCATTATCCCCAGACCAGGATTTCAACCAAACAGCCCTCCGGACAGCGTTGGATAAAGAGCTATTTCTGGCAGAAAACCTGACTGACTCAGCCGAGGTATCAGCCAGAAAAGCTGTTGCTGACTTAAGAGGAAGAGATTCTAAAATTTCAGCTCTAGGGGTCTTATTAGCCAATTGATCCTCTAATTGACTTATCCAGAAACACATAGACCTAGCTACCGAAGTAGCCGCAATATTAGTCCTTATTAAGGCCGCCGAAGATTCCCAGCCCGCTTAAGGAGAATGTCCGCCTTGCGATCCATAGGATCTTTAAGACTTGAAGAGTCCTCAAAGGGAATCGAAGTCTTTTTAGCCACTTTTGCAATTGGCACATCCACTCTAGGTGTTTCTTCCCACAGCTTTGAATCCTCCGGATCAAAAGGAAGACGGTTTTTAAAGTCACGTGACATTACCAGTCTACGCTCTGCGTCCTTCCATTCACACAGTATCATGGTTTTAATATGGTCACTAATGGGAAAACTTTATCAATTTTAGCCGTAAGACCTCCGAACATCAAATCCTGTCTGGATTGGGGCCGTGGGATATCTTCCACATGCATAGTACTCCTTACAGCCTGGACCAAGTCATCCGTATCTTCTACCGGGAACAGGTACCTCCTGGCCTTTTCCTGGATTTCCGTCTGAACTTCACCTTCTTCCTGCTCCGAGTACTGCATCTCCACGTTATCTTCGATTCCAGATCCGGTTCCTCTTGACTCCATTCTAGGTCTCTTACGGCTTGGGCCCTGACTAGAGGGCTGGTGTTGTAAACTAGCTGATAATGAAGCCTGCACCTCTTCTTTAATCAGGCTCCTTAAATCTGATAATAGCGAAGATCTTTCTTGCTCGAAGACTGCTGCTGTACAAGTACAACAGACCGCTTTTTTATAAGCGTCAGGAAGCTTCGTCTGACATGTAGAACAGCGATTAGTTTTCGCCGAGGCTTTTCCTCTCTTCACTGTCTGCAAAGGTGTAGCTGAAGTATCCTTGTCCTAAGTAACACAACAATATGTATACTTAGGATTGAGTCTGGATTACTTAATGAGAGTGGAGTTTTTGCGCTATGCGCACTTACCCCTGCCTCCTCTCTGGATTTCTCAGACTCCATGTCTATCTGCAGAAAGGGTTTACTTTTCTGCTTTAAGACGGTTATGGTAGCTGCTGCATATACTCTGTTACCAGATTTAGCGATCAGCATTCAAACGCTACCTTTCGCGCGCTTTTATAGCGTTCTGCGAAGTTTTTAAGCGCCGCCCATACTGCGTTCCACCTGGAACGCAAAAAAAAAAACAACGCAACGCGCTTACCATACCTTTTTTGCGATCAAATTCCGAACGCATGAAGTTTTGCGATACCTCTGAGAGCGCTTTTCCATTCTGCGTTCTTTTCCGGAACACTCGCTGACCTCATGTTTTCTGCGTCACCGGAAGTGACGCTCAGTTTCCGGTCGCCTGTTCGGCGTTCTCCCTGGACCAGGAGGAAGACGCCTGAGCCGAGAGCCTCCCAACGGAAGGAGCGGCTCTTACCCGGGAGCTCGTCCGCCCCCGGTCTTTGGAGCAGAGGGACTCCCAAGGAGGGAGTTTCGGCTCTGGACCTCTTGACAGGGGGAAGGATTTGAACGAACCGCACGATCCCCCTGGGCCCGGTAAGTTACTGCGTTCCTCGCAGCGATCTCTCGTGTGTCCCTCCATGCAGGGACAGGAAAAACACTGAGGTATTGGGGGAGGAGTGGGGACCTTTTAACCTCTCGTGTGCTTCCTGTCCCTGTAAGGAGGAGGAGGACGTCCTCCATAGTGCTGTCAGGGGGACGTCCTGGAAATAGGAATTTTCCTATTCCGGTCCTGGATCTCAGGTGGAATTTGTCCTTCCTCGTCGGAAATGGTATCCTCTACGTCTGATCTGTCCTCTGAACTTAAGTCCTGGACGCCCTGTTCAGTCTCCCACCTGGGTCGCTTACGTCCGGGAGAGCTAGGTGTCTGTTGTGACATGTATGACAGACGCCTGGACCTAGTCCCGAATCATCTGACGCATCTCCGTCAAGAGTGAAGGCTGCTCATCCCTTAAGACCTTGGAGGTACAAGTAGTACAGAGGGTCTTGTCACTATCGGAGAGCTTCACGTGGCAAACCGGGCATCTGGGAGATTTTAGCGGATGCCTTGCCCGTCTTTTTTACTGTTAGGGGGGCGGTCGGGCTCCTTTGTCCTAAATGACATAAGAGTAGGGTCCGTCAGTTATGTCAGCAATTTAGGGACCTCTAGTCAGGGTGGTCTGCGCAAAAGCGCACTTACCCCTCCCCCGTCAGCCGCATCTGTCTCCATCAGGTACAAGGTAGGCTGTACACTATCCGGTGACCAGCGGTCTGCCGCAGGAACCTTCTTTCCTAGAAGCCGGCAGCTTGCACTCTTCAGTATCAGAAACCGGCGTTTTGACACTGGGCGCCGCAATCTTGTGACGCACCGGAAGTGTGGGACCGGAAGTGACGCCGGCGTCTGTCGGGATCGCTGCTGGCGTCGCTAAGGAGGATGCAGCGATCCTGCCCGCAGAGACGAATTCAGCGCCGCCGATCACCACCTGGTCCGGGACGAGAGCCTCCCTCTGGAAGGAACGTTCCCCTCCGGGAGCCTGGTCCTGCTCCCGGCCTTTGGGGCGGAGGGACTCCCCTCTGGGGAGTTTCAGCCCTGGGCCGCTTGACAGGGGGAAGGATCCGCCAAGCTTCACGATCCCCCTGAGCCCGGTAAGACTCGCGTGTCCCTTCCATGCAGAGACAGGAAAAACACTGAGGAATGGAGGACGGGGTGTGGCCTTATAAACTCGTGTGTTTCCTGTCCCGGCAAGGAGGAGGAGGACGTCCCCCATGGTGCTGTCAGGAGGGACGTCCTGGGAACATAATCTTCTTGCTAACCTATAATTAATTCAAGAGGGGCCATAAAAGGGAAAAAAAAAAAAAGACACGGAGAGCATAACTACGTATATCAGCCCAGGTAGAAGATCATAGAGTAGAATATTGCACCTGGTCTAAAACCTGCTGAAGATACAGATTTACCCATGTGCCAAATTTGGTGGCGGTAGCTCCACTCGTTTGACCAAACATGAAGAACAGACAACCACAGGAACTATATGGATTAACGGTTTGTTCATTCTACGCAAAACTAAAATGTGGTTTCCTATGGACATGGAGCCAAAATATCCAAGTTGTGAGTAGAAATTTGACACCTCTCGGTGTTCAGAAGGGATTTCAATGAACTACTTTGTATTCTGATTTTATAGTAAATGTGGATAACGGTAGATCCTAGAGATCTGAAACCTTGTCAAAAGCACCTAATTAACTTCTGCGGCAATTGTGTGGAAGATAGGACCAGTGGTTTGGCCAAGCATGAACAGATGTTCATATACCAAAGAAACTCCATAGATTAGCAGTAAATACCTGCAACATCACAATGTCTTTGTCATACATCTCTTCTCTGCATTTGACATCTGAGTAGTAGAAAACCTAGACGGAAAATAGTAAAAATGTTATAAGCACTGTGACGAAGTCACTGGTAAAGTGCTGGAGGGTAGATATGTTTCACTATGCCTAATGACATCTGTGACATAAAACTCTAAATTTTTATTTCCTCCAGCACAGTAAGTGTTGCGAGGGTTAAGTTAAGTTGAGGATGGTTTTTAGGGGACATTCATAGAGCGGGTTGGAGAATGTTTCCCCATATCTCCACCTACACAGCTGGAACCGCCATGTTGACAGGACCTTGGTGATGCCAGAGTCATGTGATCAGTCACGTGGTGGAGGAGTCACATGGTCTGGGCTTAAATAGTGGAACTACAGGGGTAGTTTGGACTTTTGAGGGCCTGGAGAGGAAGACTTAGGCCGGGATCACACATGCGAGAAACTCGTGCGAATCTCTCGCATGAACACCCAGCACTGCCACCCGGAGCGTGCGGCTGCATAGAAATACATGCAGACGCACGCTCCAGTCCGAGTGCCGGCGGCAGCGTCAGGTGTTCATGAGAGAGACTCACGCGAGAATCATGCGAGTTTCTCGCATGTGTGATCCTGGCTTAAGAGTGTTTGGCCAGAGGGCAGTGTTTATTTTTTTTGTATTTAAACCTTGATTTATGCTGTACTTATAAACCAAGTGCATCCTTAAAAAGCACAATGTTCCAGTGACTACCTCGGCATGTAGCCGAGTGAGCCGATCTACCACAGCACTTATTGAACGGTGGGTTACACAGTGGCTAATTGTATATTAATGGTGCAATGAATTGCTGCATTTGGGGGTGCAGTATGGACGACTCTTTTGCAGCCAAAGTCGCCATGTAGCATCAGCCAAGATTTAGCACCACGCACTGCACCCGGACAGGATTTTTCTAAGTGACCCCGAACTCCATTTCAGTTTAAGACCCTTGCTTTAGGGTAGAGAATCCATTTGATTATTTTTTTTGTTTTTTTATACCTGGCTTACGATTGTGAGCCATTTCTCTTCCACATCTCAGCAGCCACTTGACCAGCAAGCACCAAACATTGCAATGGACTTTCTATGAGCAGTTCCACCTGGAAGTCATTCTGAGCAATATACAGATATACGGTAGTTATAAACTTTATGTCATGATTACACAAACAGATACATTTAAAAGAATACCACCATTTGTAATAGTCAGATGGTCATAAATGTGTTTTTAAAGGGAAACCCTCAGCAGTAATTTGCTATGGCATCTGAGCAGCATGGCATAGGAGCAGAGACCCAGAGTCCAGCAATGTATCACTTACTGGACTGCTACAGGCAGTTTTGATAGAATGCCTGTAGAGTTGGCACACCGCCATACACAGGTACTACAGTCCCTAAATAGTTAAGTTTCAAACTTAGCCCCAATCTGTATGTATGAGTATCTTAAAGGGGTTGATTATTTGTTTTCACTGAACATCTATTCCTAGGGAGGTTGTTGGGAAGTCTGGCTACTGGGACCAGCACCTTTCTGGAAGCCCTATGGAGAATGAATAGAGCGGTGGCGAGAAATCCGATCTGCTCCATTTCGTAATGGGGAGAAATAAAAAATTGTCTTTCATCCGATGGGTGCGGGTCACCAAAGTTTAGTAACCTTGGAGATAGGGGATAACATTTTTCACTGCACAACCCCTTTAAGGCAATAAGCTAAGTCTCTTACTAGAAAACTAATAACTTTGCACTGAAATATATGGCATAAAGAAGGGGCAGCTATACATGGTGTGAGACAGTGAAGGAATATGTGGTGAATGAGGTGTATATTTCACCTAAGTACCTTGCTGACTGGTATGAGCGAAATGTGTGGCTTTGTAAACCTGGTGGTAAAGAAAGGTCACTACACCTGCCATTCAGTACACGCTTGCAGCTCAGACCTGAATCCACTCAGGTGTTGATTAGGAAGCCAGAAGTAGGTGCTTGTGAGCACAGTCAGAGAGCTCATTCAGTCTGGACAAGGGGTCCAGGCACAGAAGGTGTCTCCAAGAGTGTGAGAGCTGTCTTCAGCCTGGACACAGAGAGGTGTTCTGGCACAAGGAAGCAGTCTCTGTGAGAATCCATGCGGATAAGCCAAGAGTGTTAGAGCTGTCTTCAGCCTGGACACAGAGAGGTGTTCTGGCACAAGGAAGCAGTCTCTGTGAGAATCCATGCGGATAAGCCAAGAGTGTGAGAGCTGTCTTCAGCCTGGACACAGAGAGGTGTTCTGGCACAAGGAAGCAGTCTCTGTGAGCATGCATGCTGATGATTACTGAAGAGGAGGGGAGCCATCTCAGTCTGGGTTAGATGTACCCCGGACACAGGAGTGTCTCTCTGAACCTCCATGCTGATGATTACCGAAGAGGAGGGAGCCGTCTCAGTCTGGGTGCAGGAAGGACCCCGGACACAGGAGTGTCTCTGTGAACCTCCAGCATAATGACTACTGAATAGGAGTGGATCTTTCTCAAGTCTGGAAGTCGTGTGGACCTTCAGACATAAGGAGGAGTATCTGGGAGACTCCATACTGGTAACATATATCATATGTGTTGTTTTGGGCACAGACTGATAGAGTCTGGGTTCCTGATAGAAAGGGACATTATATAAGTGTAATTAGTGGCTAGACAAGCCCAGGTCTTTTGTTTATGCTTTGTTTTATCTGTGTGCTGTGGACTTTAATAAAACTGGTTGCGGCCAGTTTTTACCATAATTGCTGTCTGAATGAACTGTTTCCATGCCATTCTGTCTACCCAGACAGCGATCTCAGAGCTAAAACCCCCGGAAAGGCTACAATTGGCGGAGAATGCTGGGGCAGCGCAGGGCCTGGTACAGTTAGTGCTGGAGTGTGCATGCAGCACAGTGGCGAGAGACAGCAGTAAAGGGAAGTCTATTGAAATAGCAACAGAGGAAAAAAAAGAGTGTGTGTCAGCAGAAACGTCTGTTTGGAGCAGTCTTGGAGAGACAGTGGCCCTGATAGGGTCTGGAGAGAGAAAATGTATGCACAGCAAAGCTGAACTTGTTGTGAAAATGACTGTGGAATGTGCAGCAGCAAAAGAAAAGTTTGTGGAGCAGTCTTAAAGAGACAGTAGCCCTAATAGACTTTGCAAAGGAAAAAAAAAAAAAAAAAGTGGTTGCACAGCAAGGCTGAATTTTCTGTGGAAAAAAAGCTGTGTAGTGTGTATGTCTTGAGTGAAGACTGCCGTTGTTAAGACAGAGAAGTCTGACAGCATGGATGACAGCATGGAGGCGCTGTTTGAACAAATGGCACAAGTTAATGTGCAACATAAAACTGCCGTGGTTGAGACAGATAAGTCCGGCAGTATGGAGGAGCTCATTGAGTACCTGGCCCAGGCCCAGCGAAGCATGGAGCAGCAGCGCCTGCAGCACCAGCAGCACATGCAGCAGGCCCAGCAGCAATTCCTGCAGCAGCAGGAGAATAACCGGTTATTTGTTGAGCAGATGACAGCACCAAAAAAGGATTTCGGTGCCGCGTCCCGAAGTAATGTTGTGAAGGCACCGGCGTTATCCGCTATAAAGAAGGCGGTAAGACGGTCCTTGAGAAAAATGACACCTCGTGATGATGTGGAGGTATATCTTACTAGGTTTGAGAGACTGGCAGAGAAGGAGAATCTGCCACTATCTGAATGGGCCATGGCGGTCGTACCCTATCTGATTGGGGAACCCCAAAAAGTCTGGGCTGACCTGAGCAAGCAGGACAGCGAAGACTATGCCAAGTTGAAAGCGGCGATTCTTACCCGGCTGGGTGTTACGGTGACAGCCCGTGCCAGGGGAGTTCGTGACTGGAGATACAGTTGGGAGTCTGCAGTCAGCAGGCCTGATTATGGAGTTGAAAAGGTGATAGTGGACCGCTACACCCAAGCACGTCCTCCTGAGGTACAGCCGTCTGAGAGGTCGTCACTTCGGAGTTCCCGGACGCTGAACTCTCGCGGTAAGAGCGTTCCAGCTGTTGGGGACATGGGGTATGCTGATAAGCGGGTTCAGGCCCGAGGGGACATGTGGGTGGGAGAGTGTGATGGACAGTGTTGGAGCTGGCGTGAAATTGCAGCCAACTGTCCAATAGAGGGGGAGCCTATGTGTTGTGATGATGGCAGATCCCTCTCTCTCTGCGCAGAACCTGTGTGTGTGTCCACCTCAGCCGAAGAGACTGGACCACAGGGGTCCCCGGTGGTTGTAAGTGACTGCCCAGCACAGGCCCTCTTGGACTCAGAGTCCAGTGACTTCCGTATGTGACAGCCTGAGTGATAGGGACTTCATCCCTGATAAGCACCTGAGTGTGGTGTACATCCATGAAGACACCAAAGTCTACCCAGAGACTGCCGTGGACTTGGTCCCCAAACTCAGGGAGGTTTCATATGAAGTAGGGGTAGTGAAGACCCTGGTGCACCCCGTTATATTGGGTAATGACTTTCCCCGGTCTAAGGATCTCTGGGGGAAAAATGTTTCTGATGGACAGTGTGATGAAGCTCCTACTGAGGGTGCGCAGTCCCGAGGGGCGGAACACAATGCTAGTGGGCCGTTAAACTTATGTGATAATGATGATGACCATGATAATATTGATAATGATAATGATGATCATGATAATGATGATGACCATGATGAGGATGCTGATATTGATAATGATGATAATGCTAATCATAATAGTGATGATACTGATGATGACCGTGATAAAGATGACATTTCTTTGCAGGTGATGTTGGGAGACGAGGATGGTGGTTCTCGGGAACCGAGTGTCCCTGACCTGCTTGGCTCCTGTGACAATTTTGGGAGTGAGCCGGTGCGAGACCCCACTCTTAAAACGGCACAGGAAAATGTAATTGTTCTGAATGAGGTTCCCCAAGAGCCTGGCTCTGAGGAGAGGTTTCCTCATGCTGCCATGAACAATAACCTATTGTATAGGGACACTGAAGTCCAGGGAGAGGTCGTAAGTCAGCTCCTGGTATCTGAGCTATATGGAAGTATAGTGCTGGGGTTATCACATAGTCACATACTTGAGGGACCACCTGAGGGAAACCAGGGACCAGATGGTGAAGTTAATGTTGTGGATGACATGTTAACTAAGGTTCCAGATCAAGATGTGAATGAGAATGAATTGTATAACCCTGACAGTGAGCCGGATGTGAATGAAAATGAAGTGTCTAACCCTGGAAGTGAGCCAGATGTGGCTGAGAAAAGGGGGTCAGACAGGGATAGTGGTGGTGATAGTGAGTCATCTGATGACAATAAAGCAACCAGTGCAAGTGAGGAAGGCATGGTAGCAGAGGAGATTGAGAGTCCTGAGAGGAAGGCTGAGGCTGACCTTGCAGTCGGACGGAGGATGGCATCTGAAGATGTTGTACCGTTGGCCGGTTCCCTGGCGAAGACTAAGGTGAAAGACAGGACTCTGAAACTGAACACAGCACAAGTGGATGCTGTTGAAAATGAGAAGTTATCAATGTATGGTGTGGATCTGCATCAGGCCAAGGACTCGGAAGGTGATGCTGCAGAGGTGGAGAAAGCCATGGAAGTGGTGGACACCAGGCCAGGTGCCTCACCAGAGGCTGATGTCTCAAGTGAAGCTGTGAGGAACAAGACTGAAGATGTGAGGAATGACTCTGCCCCGGAATATGTTTCTGTTGGAGACAGCGGCGTGGACGGTGTACTGTCCGGATCCGTGGCTGCGACTCGCGAAGCTCGGGCCGGAAGTTCGGCGCCCGGTGCGCCATCGGAGTTCTCGAGCGACCCAAAGGATCTGGATAAATCCCAAGATGAGATTTTGAGACCTCGGGTTGGCCTTGGTGAGCTCAGGCGCATTTTCATGGAGTCTACACTTGAACCACGTCCCAGTGAGTGGGAGGGGCGATGTGTCGCTCCGTTGCCGCTGCAGATACACGGGAGCTCAGATGGGATGCAGAACGTGGTGGAAAAGAAGACTGATGGTAGGGCTTCTGAGCATGTCCTACCAGAAGAGCCTGAAGAAAGGGCCGAAGACGTAAAGGACGTCCAACAACTACAGGAGAAGATGCGTAGCCATGAGGATCTCCTGGAGAAAGAAGTAAGAGCTCTGAGTCTTATGCAAAGTGAGCCTGTACCAGAAGAGGATAAATTATGTGTACCGACCAAGAAAAACGATCAGCTCCCTCTACAGTGCCAATCGTTTGAACAGTGTGGCTCGGAATGGTCAGAGACCATGACAGAGGCGCTTGGGTTCTGTGAGGTAGAATTTATGAATCAACTGATATTTAAGAAAGTAGATGTGCTAAAGAAAGTTCAGGGGGAATTAGAGAAAACCCCTATACCTCCTGTGACAGTTGGTGACACAGGGTCAGTGCCCCAAAAACAGGAGGTACGAAAGTTTCTGAGGAAGAATCAGCAGAGCTGTTCTGACGTGCCTGGTCGTACTTATCTGGTGAGCCACTATACCGAGACTGAGGCTGGCACTAAAGTCAAGATGAAACAGTGCAGGATACCCGAGGCCCGCAGAGAGTATAGGCCTGGGAGGGTACAGGGTAGTGCGGATGCTTCAGATGAAGAGAAAACTGATGTTGGCTATGACAGTGGTGAGGATGAAGCTGATGAGGGCCATGACTGGTCCAGAGTTCACTGTCTCTGTTGGATTGTTGACCAGCCCTCCGGTCTGGATGACCAGCCCTCCGGTCTGGAGAAGAGGGAGGGGATATGTGAGACAGTGAAGGAATATGTGGTGAATGAGGTGTATATTTCACCTAAGTACCTTGCTGACTGGTATGAGCGAAATGTGTGGCTTTGTAAACCTGGTGGTAAAGAAAGGTCACTACACCTGCCATTCAGTACACGCTTGCAGCTCAGACCTGAATCCACTCAGGTGTTGATTAGGAAGCCAGAAGTAGGTGCTTGTGAGCACAGTCAGAGAGCTCATTCAGTCTGGACAAGGGGTCCAGGCACAGAAGGTGTCTCCAAGAGTGTGAGAGCTGTCTTCAGCCTGGACACAGAGAGGTGTTCTGGCACAAGGAAGCAGTCTCTGTGAGAATCCATGCAGATAAGCCAAGAGTGTTAGAGCTGTCTTCAGCCTGGACACAGAGAGGTGTTCTGGCACAAGGAAGCAGTCTCTGTGAGAATCCATGCGGATAAGCCAAGAGTGTGAGAGCTGTCTTCAGCCTGGACACAGAGAGGTGTTCTGGCACAAGGAAGCAGTCTCTGTGAGCATGCATGCTGATGATTACTGAAGAGGAGGGGAGCCATCTCAGTCTGGGTTAGATGTACCCCGGACACAGGAGTGTCTCTGTGAACCTCCATGCTGATGATTACCGAAGAGGAGGGGAGCCGTCTCAGTCTGGGTGCAGGAAGGACCCCGGACACAGGAGTGTCTCTGTGAACCTCCAGCATAATGACTACTGAATAGGAGTGGATCTTTCTCAAGTCTGGAAGTCGTGTGGACCTTCAGACATAAGGAGGAGTATCTGGGAGACTCCATACTGGTAACATATATCATATGTGTTGTTTTGGGCACAGACTGATAGAGTCTGGGTTCCTGATAGAAAGGGACATTATATAAGTGTAATTAGTGGCTAGACAAGCCCAGGTCTTTTGTTTATGCTTTGTTTTATCTGTGTGCTGTGGACTTTAATAAAACTGGTTGCGGCCAGTTTTTACCATAATTGCTGTCTGAATGAACTGTTTCCATGCCATTCTGTCTACCCAGACAGCGATCTCAGAGCTAAAACCCCCGGAAAGGCTACAATGGACAGTAAAATACAAAGTTCGCTTCAATAAACAAAAAAGTACAACTTCAAAACTACCTAAAAAAACACGGATTTTGGTAAGAACTTACCTGTAAAATCCTTTTCAGCGAAGAAGGAAGGGAGACAGTGTCATTACTAGTGGGTAGGCGGAGCCCACATAGGATAAACACACCTCAGATTAAAAAGTGTTGGCCGGCCCCTCCAGCTATATAGGGCTCCTCCTACTTCAGCTCTCCAGTCGTACCCAAGCTTAAGGAAGAGCAAATATCACCAGCGTAGCAACATAACCCCTTCTGAAGGACTTCAGAGAAAAAACAAGAAGACAGGTTATGCATATAGCCGAAACAACCACACAGTCCAGGTACTACTCACTGAACCTGACCACTGCGATGAGCTGGCAATGCTGTAACAGAGCCTTAGCGCGCCGACCTCAGCCCAGATAATCGCTATCAGAGAAGGGTCACGCCGCATCTGAAAACACAACAACACACTTCTGCCATGGGAGGGAGCTGTGTCTCCCTTCCTTCTTCGCTGAAAAGGATTTTACAGGTAAGTTCTTACCAAAATCCGTGTTTCAGCTGCAGATGAAGGAAGGGAGACACAGTCATTACTAGTGGGACGTCCCAAAGCAGTCCAAAAATAAGGGTGGGCAAAAAACCAAAAGAGGCAGATACCGAACAACCTAGATAAATGCGCAAATAGCGCTAACTATAAGTTCACAAGAACTTTTAAACTACAGCCGCCTGCAGGACCCTACGTCCTAAGGCCGCATCAGCGGAAGCACTAACATCCACCTTATAAAATTTCGTAAATGTGTGGACGGAACGCCAGGTCGCCGCCCGGCAGAGCTGAGCTGCCGAGGCTCCTTGATGGAAAGCCCACGATGAACCCACAGCCCTTGTGGAGTGAGCTCGAATCTTAATCGGGCAGGGTTCGCCCTTAAGTCGGTAAGCCTCTAAAATGGCCGACCGAATCCAACGAGCTATAGAATCCTTGGAAGCTCGTTGCCCACGTCGACGACCTGCTGGAATCACAAACAGAGAATCCGACTTCCGAAAATTTTGAGTAATGGACAAATAGAACTTTAAAGCCCGCACCAAATCCAATGTGTGCAAGGCTCGTTCTTTTGCATTCCTTGGCTCCGGACAGAGCGAGGGCAACACAATATCCTGGTTAACATGAAACTGCGATACTACTTTAGGTAGAAAGTCGCCACGTGTGCGAAGCACTACGCGATCTGGGAGAAACTCCAGAAAAGGAGGCGAGCAAGAGAGACGCCAACTCAGAAACCCTTCTCAAAGAAGTGACCGCCACTAAGAAGGCAACCTTCCAAGAAAGCAAAGAAAGGCTAACAGAGTCCATAGGCTCAAAAGGCCCATGTTGAAGAGCCTCCAAGACAAGATTGAGCCGCCAGGGCGACACAGGCGCCTTCCGCGGCGGAAACTGACGGGTTACTCCGCGAAAAAAGGAACGTACGTCCCTATGCGAAGCGATAGCCTTCCGAAATAGCAAGGACAGAGCAGAAACTTGCCCCTTCAAAGTGCTAACTGCCAAACCCCTGTCCAGCCCGTATTGCAAAAAGGCCAACAAATTGGGAATGGAAAAACTACTCGGGTTCCTAGAAGAACCCGAACACCACGAAAAGAAGGCTTCCCAAGTCTTATGATAAATTCTAGTGGTAGCCGGACCTCTGGCAGCTCGCAGAGTGGCAATGACTTCGGCTGAAAAACCTTGACGGGTCAAGATTTCGGTCTCAAGAGCCACGCCGTCAAACGCAGAGACTTCAGGTCTGGGTGATAACGGGCCCTTGGGTTAACAGGTCCGGGCGAAGAGGGAGTGGAAGTGGAGGCGCTGCCAGAAGCGACACCAGCATCGAGAACCAAATCCTCCTTGGCCAATCTGGGGCTATCAATATAGCCGGGACTCTCTCCAGTCTGATCCGACGCAAAACCAGAGGAAGTAAGGATATCGGCGGGAACACATAAATTAGCTCGAAATGGTCCCAAGGAGCCACCAGAGCATCCACCGCCACAGCCTTCGAGTCCTTGTACCTGGACATGAATGTCGGTAACTTGGCATTGAGCCTGGATGCCATCACATCCACTTGGGGAGTTCCTCAACGGGAGCACAGCAGCGCAAAAATTTCCGGATGAAGACTCCATTCTCCGGAATCCATCTTTTTGCGACTCAGGAAGTCCGCTGTGATATTCTGAACTCCTGGAATGTGAATCGCAGAGATGGCTGGCACCCTGGCCTCGGCCCATACCAGGATTCGAGACACTTCCATCATGAGCCTGAAGCTCCTCGTTCCACCTTGATGGTTGATATACGCGACTGCCGTCGCGTTGTCTGTCTGCACTCGGACTGGTAGACCGCTTAAAGGGACCGTCCAGTGTTGGAGGCAAAGGAAAATTGCCCTCAATTCCAGGATGTTGATCGGCAGGACAGACTCTTCCAATGACCATACCCCTGAATCCAAAGACAATTCCAGACGCCCCCCCAGCCCGTCAGGCTGGCATCGGTGGTTATGATCGACCACCTTGGAGGAAGGAAATACTTCCCCAAGGATAACGCTTCCGGACGTAACCACCATTCTAGCGACTCTCTCACCCTGTGGTAGATGATGACCCTGCAATCCAGTGAAAACCGTGATCGATCCCAACGGTTCAAGATGAACATTTGGAGAGCCCTGGAATGAAATTGGGCAAACGAAATTGCTTCCATTGACGCCACCATCAAACCCAGAAGGCGCATACACCTTCGAAGGGACATTGCTGTCGCAGACTTCATACCCTGCACATGGTGAAGAAGACTCGCTTGCTTGTCTGAGGGCAGAGACACCACTGCTCGTACTGTGTCGAACTGCATTCCCAAAAACAGGATTGACTGCGACGGTTCCAGGGACGACTTCTCCCAATTGATCAGCCACCCGAAGTCCTCCAGGAGCTGAAGGGATAAATCGCGAGCCGTCACCGCCTCCTCCTTTGAGGACGCCACAATCAAAAGGTCGTCCAGATAGGGAAGAATCGTAATCCCCTGTCTTCGCAGAATCGCCATGAGAGGAGCCAGAATTTTTGTAAAAACTCTGGGTGCTGAGGCCAGACCGAATGGCAGGGCCACAAACTGGTAATGGTCCTGACCTATGGCAAAACGCAGGAAGCGCTGGTGGGCCCTTCCGATGGGGACATGCAAATAAGCGTCGCAAATGTCGATTGACACTAAAAAATCGTTCTGTGACAAGGCCGCCACAACGGAGCGAAGTGATTCCATGCGGAATTTCTGGTGCGGACATGCCGATTTAATCTTTTGAGATCCAGAATGGGACGAAATTTGTCCTACTTTTTTGGGGACTACAAAGAGGTTGGAATAAAAACCTCTTCCTTGGTCCTCCAGAAGGGTGTGGTGGTACCAGTTCCACCGTAGAAGGGAATCGACCTCCCGTAGTAGAGCGGCAATTAGCCCGGGCTCTGACGGAATGCGGGATAGGCAAAAACTGTCTGGGGGTCGAGAAAAACTCTATGAAGTAGCCTGCCGACACGACCCGCGTCACCCAGGTGTCCGACACGCGGGAAGCCCAAGTCGGCTTGAATTGGAGCAGGCGACCTCCCACTCGAGAGCCCTCGAGTGAGACCCTGGCGTCAGTCCGCTTTAGCGGGCTTCTTGTCAGCTTCCCGCTTGTCTTGGCGGAAGCTCTGTTTCCAGGGAGCGCGAGATTTCTGAGCGCTCTTTTTTCCTGAAAAAGAGGGACGACCCGATCCCCAAACCGTCCCCTGGACCGAAAGGACCGCCGACTACCACCGGCACTAGGCCTGCCAGACGCAGAAGCCACAGCTCTTCGTTGCGGTAAAGCCGTTTCTTTTGCCTTTGCTTTGGCAATCAGCTCCGTGAGGCCAGATCCAAATAGCTGACCACCTTTGTAAGCTAAAGAAAGCAAACCTTGCTTGGAAACCGCGTCTCCGGTCCACTGTCTAAGCCACAGAGCTCTCCTGACTGTGATCGCCGAGGATTGTGCTCTGGACAGCATGGAGGCAGTATCCAAACCTGCATCACTGCCATATCGAGCTGCATTCTCCAATGACTTGAAAAGCCCCTCTACCTCGGATAGTGGGGATCCATCTTGCCACGCCGTCCGTAGACGGTCTAACCAGCTCAAGGAGTCTTTACAAGCACACATGGATCCTAGCACAGCTCTGAATCCATGACCCGCGGCCTCGTAGATGGATTTCGCCGCCATCTCCGTTTTTCTGTCCAGCGGATCCTGCAGACTCGCCTTCCCTTTAACAGGAAGTAATGAGGATTTGCTAAGCTGGGATAAAGGGACATCCACTTCAGGAGAAGGAATCCAATTAGTAATCAACTCCGTAGTACACGGATACAGCGTCTCGAAAAACCGTGTCCCCTGAAAACGTTTATCTGGACACAGGCGTTCCTTCTCCACTGCCTCATTAAGCTCATCCAGAGATGGTAAGGCTGATCGCGACCTATGCGGCTCCTGAAACATCCGGGCCGACTTACCAGGACGTCTAGTTACCTCCTCCGGTAACTGTAACGCCTCCCTCATGGCTCCAATAAAAACCTCTGTACGGCTCAAAAGAGAGGCAGATTGATCCTGCCGATCCTCTTTATCCGAATCGGATATCTCACCATCTGAGCTTGGAGGGGAACCCTCCATATCAAATCTCTGAGTCGCTACGCGAGAAAGATGGCACCGGCCTGTGTCGCTTCCTGCCATGAGAGGATCTAGCTGACACCCAATAACCTAGAAGGTCAGACAGGCCATCAATAGAACGAGCGAGGGCATCCATTTTGGCGTCACTGTAACCTCCGACCGCTGCGCTTGACGCCGTCGAGGTCTGCGTGTCAGATACGCGAGGCTGATCCTGTAGAGGATCTGGGAGACGGTCCGCTCCTGGACCCCGATCCGACATGCCCTCACACAGTATATGTCAGGTAAAAACCTGTCAGCACCAGAACAGTGTGGATTTCAAAGGCAAAAATGAACGCTGAAGGGTTAAGCTTCTTAAATAGAGAGCTACCCCAGCTGTCTCCCAAAAAAGGGTTAACCACCAAAGAATGGGTTAATGTTGCAGACTCTCCACAACCCTTATTTAATGAAAAGGGTGTGCGAGCCGCAGGTGCCTCTTATGAGGTAACAGCTGCAGGACAGTGTTCAAAAGTATGCCACATTAAACAAGAACGCCAACGAGATCGCTAACATATTGCGCTGAATTGTATATCGCAATACCAAAGTCGCTAAAGAGATCGCTAACCACTTATGCGTTGTCAATGAGATCGCCCACCGTGGAAGCTACTAGCGACATAAAAAATGATCACAAAAGAAAAACGATCGCAAAACTATGCGTCGCTATTGTGATAGCAGAGGGAGCGCTCTGTGTGACAATACCTTGTCCTGCGCTGAGGGGGTCAAGCTTCTGCCCTGACAGGTAGAGGCGACTCACCCAGCTGGCCGTGGTGTAGTGTCTCCTTTCGGTCGGTCGGGGAGAGCGGGAGAGTGAGGAGCCCGTCAGTAATAGCCGCCGCGCTAGAGAGATTTAAACCGGAAGAAAAAAGGCAGGACAAGGCGCGCGCTCAGAGCGCTTCCTGCCCGTGAAAAAATGGGAGAGCGCGAAGCCACGCCCCCCCGCCGGTTTCAAAAAAAGCACGCGACTCACTCCGCTCTCCGCTCCCATGTCCTGCAGGCAATCCACCTGCGGACAAAAGTACACAATCACCACACATGAATACATGTAGCAGCGGCTGCCGCAGCGGCCGCTAAAGCACTCAAACACATTAACATGTGGAGTACTCACCCAGCTGAGCGCCACAGGGACCCCTCAGAGATTTGTGGCGCTGCCCGTAGCTTCCCCCAGGGCGGGGAACGCAGTGACCCCAGAAGCGCGGTTTGCGTCCCCGCCAGGGAAGCAATCCTCATCCCCCAGGGCCGGCAGGGTTCTGCAGGGACCACCTTATAGGGTAATACAGATCCGCCAAGTGAGAGGTGGGAGTCCAGCAGCGCTGAGACCCCCGAGACCTCTAGACCACTTCTGGTGATCCAGGTCTCTGTCCGACTAAAATAAAAAAAAGTCTTCTGAGGAGCTGCTTCCAGCAGCGACTATCCTCTGTGAACCTCAAATTTTAGACTGGAGAGCTGGAGTAGGAGGAGCCCTATATAGCTGGAGGGGCCGGCTAACACTTTTTAATCTGAGGTGTGTTTATCCTATGTTGATTCCGCCTACCCACTAGTAATGACTGTCTCCCTTCCTTCATCTGCAGCTGAAAATACAAATAAAAAAATTAAAGATTTATAGTTCATGAGACCAGCGATACTCACAGGAGAAATGAGCTGTGGCAGTTTTGTGATGAGACCCATTTTACTCATTTGTGAATGCAGACCTGCAACACATAATTACAAGTAAAACGTTAAAAGCCATTGGAAAAAAAAAAAAAAAAAAGATAAAAATGCCATGAGTCAATCTGCAAATTAACGGAGCTTTCTTTGCAATAAGAAAACCTTGTGGCCTATCACAAGGGAGAGGTCTAGACCCCTGAAAGTCAACTTTGCGAGTCAGATACTGCAGCATTGACCATCTTCTGATCATTAGGCATCCTCCAGCTAATCAATGTATCAGTCAGACAGCACATTAGGGTATTACTCCCCGAAACAAAGATTTAGCTAGGTGCTGAACTGCAGTACCAAGCACAGCCGAACCACTGCGCTTGAGCCCAGCAGGTTTTTGATAGGCCATCAATATTTTAGCCCTCAAATATCAGGTTTTAAAAAGTAGACCCGAAACTTTGAATATTGGTTGTAAAAATACAAAATAAGTTACAAATATTATTTACATGACAGTGACTTATTTTTGGGACTGTAAGACTTTTTAGCAAGAAATATTCTTCCTAAAAAGTTTGTGCATCCTATAGTCTAGAGGCAGCTTCCAGTGATGGCAAAGAAAGTAGGTACTGAATCCTTCCCGATCACTGAGAATGGCTGTCATCTTCCCCAGACTGATCTAAGTGATCAGTGCATGTTAGGCAGGGAAGCTACCAGGACCTGCACATTGGTCACACATCAGAACCTTGCACCCAACTACCTTCAGGACCTTTAAAAAAGTCACATGCCTGGAAGGAACTGCAAGATAAGGTATAATGTGAGCGTTTGCCAAAAAATGTGCATATTAAACGTGCATGATCTATAAAATGTGCATATCTAACAGAGCTGTGCTTTTATAATACACCCCATTTTACCCTATTGAATTAAGATCGGTGACTATGCCATTTGTAAAAGGTTTTAATATCAATAAATATGTAGCCAATAAAAAGAAATAAAATAAATATAAAATACTAAACTCTCCACTTCATACTGCCAGGAACTTTTAAATGAGAAAAATTGTTATTCCCAATTTATACTGTCTGTCAGAGTCTTCTAAACCGGAAAATATTTTATTTTATTTTTATGCTGCAAGAAGCTCTAGCCCTGGAATGCTTTTGTAAGAAAAAAAAAAAAAAAAAAACAACCCACACTATTTTCACTGATAAAAAAAAAACAACAAAAAAAACAAACAAACCATGATGCCCACCTGCCAACATCCGAGATAGGGGCAGATGAATGCTGACTGGATCCCTGGACACCTTAAATGGGTAACTGTGATAGGAATGACCACACATCTGTACTAGCGTCCTCTGCTGAAACGTTACTGGTTTAATGCACCCGAGAACACCGTGGTGACAAGCCTTGTAGGTCGTTAGCAATAAGTCGTCCTTTAATAGAGAAGTAAAATAAAATCATCATGTTCACCAAGTGTCTAAAACAGACAGACACACTCTTCGGGCACTCCTGTTCAAATAGTTAAGCAAATTGAAGATTAAATGATCTCTGAAAGGCCTAAAGTGCCTTTTTTTTTTAAATGCAAAGTGTATATTTATTTTTTACAATTTAAAAATTACAAAAAAGGAAAAAATGGGCAGATGCAAACATTTGTGCACCCTGCATGGTTAGTACCTAGTGGCACCCCCTTTTGTAAGTATCACAGCTTGTAAACGAATTTTGTAGCCAGCCAAGAGCCTTTTAATTCTTGTTTGATGGATTTTCTTCCATTCTTCCTTGGAAAATTCTTCCAGTTCTGTGAGCTTCCTGGATCATCCTGCATGCACTGCTATTTTGAGGTCTATCCACAGATTTTCAGATCAGTGGATAATGAAGGTCATTATAAAACCTTCAGCTTGTACCTTTTGACGTAGTCTATTGAGGATTCAGATGTGTGTTTAGGATCATTATTTGTAGAAGCCATCCTTTTCTCAGCTGCAACTTTTTTACAGATGGTGTGTTTGCAGCAAGAATTTGTTGAAATTTCATCGAATCCATTTTTCCGTCTACCTGTGAAATTTACTCATTGTCATCGGCATCGACACCTCCCCAAAGCATGATCGATCCACCCTTATGCGTCGGCGAGTTTTTTTTTCCTGAAATTCTGTGCCATTTTTTCTCCACAAATACCTCTGATCATTGTGGCCAAAGAGTTGCATTTTGGAAACAAGTCCTGTGGACCGATGAGGTTAAAATACATCAGGCAGATGTTCTTTTGAAAACGTCTTATGGTGATGAATCTTCCATTAAGGCCATATTTGTGCAGGTGTCCAAACAGTAGAACAATGTACCACAACTCCAGAGTCTGCTAAATCTTTCTGAAGGTCTTTTGTAGTCAAGCGAGGATTCAGATTTGCCCATCTAGGAATCCTATGAGCAGCCCTCACTGAAATTATGCTTGGTCTTCCAGACCTCATCTTGGCCTCCACTGTTCCGGTTAACAGTCATCTCTGCATTACATTTCAAACTGAGGAAAGAGTGACTTTAAAACACTTTGCTGTCTTGTAGAAGAAAGGAAATATGTCATCCTTAACTTAAGGAATTTTAGAGATCCATTCATCTTCAACTTGCTTAACTGTTCATACCAGGATTTTTGGTTATGCACATTTGGGGAAACAGGAAACCACGAGTGTATGCTGCTGCCACTAGTAGTCTGACGCCATGCACAAAAAAGTTAAAACCTCCTCTGCAGTGTACACCCCACCGACCAGAACTAGGTTAATCAGTTAGTCAGAAAGCGGTAGAAGTAACTTCGTAAAGGAACAAAGACAACTCAAACTAACAATACAAAACCGTAAGCAGAACTGAAACCTGTGTCTCCCAATGAAGGCTCCAAGAAACAGATATGGTGAGTAACCAAAAATCCTGTTTTCTCTATCGCTTCATTGGGAGACACAGGAAACCATGGGACGTCCAAAGCAGTCCATGGGAAGGGAACAGCAGAAACTCTGTTCAGGCCAAAGAACTAACCATTGCCGCCTGAAGATCCTTCTACCCAGGCTAGGGTCTGCCAAAGCGTAGGTATGGACTCTGCAAAGTGGCAACCTGGTCTTCCATCCACACGTTTGCCAAATTTTACAGAGTTGCAGGGTGGATACCCTATGGTGTACCGCCCAGGAGGCACCCACTGCCTGGGTAGAGTGTGCCTTAATCCCAGAGGGAGGCACTCTGTTCTTAACCTGGTAAGTCTCCAAAATCGCACCAGCTAAAAATAGGCTCTCTAGGTCAGATAATAGACCGCTTTCTGGTCTGGATCATGGTACGAATAACCCGATCTGGAAATCTGGACGCTTTCAGAACCATGGTTTCAACAGCCATGCTGTTAAATTGAGCGACCGAGAACTCTGGTAGAAGATCAGTCCTTGGGACAGAAGATCCAGTCTGTCTGGAGCCTCCAGGGGGCGTCCACAAAAAGATTGATGACCTCTGCGAATCAAGACCTCCTAGGCCAATCCAGTGCAATCAGAATGACCAGCACCCCTTCCACCTTTATCTACTTCAATAGCCTTGGAAAAAGGGGTAGGGGAGGAAAACAGATAAGGAAGGGCAAACTGGGACCAGGGTATGGCCAGAGAGTCGGCACTCACTGCAAGAGGATCGTGATATCTGGAAACTAACAGTGGCACCTTCCTGTTCAGCCGGGACGCCATGAAGTCCAGAACAAGAGTACCCCATTGAAGGCAAATTTGATGGAAGACTTCCTGAAGCAGCAACTATTCTCCCGCCATGAGACCTTCGCAGCTGATAAAGTTGGCGGCCCAATTGTCCATGTCGGGAATATGTACTGCGGAAATCGCCAGAACCGTCACCTCTGCCTAGATGAGAATGTTGGATACCTTGGCCATTGCCAAGGGACTCAGAGTCCCTCCCTGGTGATTGACATATGCCACTGCTTAGGCATTGTCTGTTTGAACTCAGATTAGAAGACTCCTGAGAAGCCTTTCCCAGTGGCGCAGGGACAGAATGGCCCGTATCTCAAGGATGTTGATTGGCGGAGAAAATTCTTCCGCCGACCAACGACCATGGACAATTAGGTGGTGAAAAACCACACCCCAACTGAGAAGGCTGGCATCCATCGTCACCACCTGCCAGTGAACGGTAAGGAAGGACCGACCCCGGAAAATGAGTGTGGATGACCGTCACCAATTGAGAGATCGTTTGACTCGGGAGGAGAGCTGAATCGGACGATCCAGAGAACAGACTTGTTCCACTGAGATAGGATGGCTTGCTGAAGCAGTCTTGAATGGAATTGCGCAAAAGGAATCGCTTATGACGCTGTCACCATCTTTCCCAGGACCACCATGGCTGAACAGAAGGAAGGCAGTAGAGGACCCTGCAGGAGGATTGCCATCTTCTCCTCGGGAAGAAAAACCCCTTGTCTGATGGGTGTCGAACAACATGCCTACAAAAATGAGGCGCTGAGACAGGATAAGGCAAGACTTTGCCCTGTTGATCAGCCACCCGAATCGGGACAGGGTGTCTAGAACGATGGACATACTTTCCTGGACCTGATGAAAAGATGGAGCCTTGATGAGGATGTTGTCGAAGTATGGAAGAAGCACTAGACCTCTGATCTGCAAAATGGCCACAAGCGCTGCCATGATTTTTGTGAAAACCCAAGTGATTGAAAGTCTGAACGGCAGGGCGACAAACTGAAAATGGTCCTGCCGCACCACAACACAGGAATCTTGATGCCCTGGGAAGATAGGAACATGGAGGTTGGCATCCTGGATGTCTATGGAGCACAGAAACGCCTGCGACTCCATGGAAGCAATTACTGAACGAAGGGACTCCATCAAGAAATGTCGCAGACGGACCCTTTTGTTCAGTAACTTTAGATCTAGGATGGGTCAAACCACGCCGTCCTTTGGCACAACAAAAAGGTTTGAATAAAACCCTGTATTCAAGAAGTATAATTTCTCCTTGTGGAGATTGACATGCTAAGCATGCCAAGATGAGGAGACTTAAAGCAGCAATGCTCCTCTGGGAAATATGCAAGTTGTCTCTTCAGAGAGCAAGAGGACTAGAACTCTAGTGCCATATATTGGAAATAGCAATCCTAAAAGTCAATGTCAACCCTTTAACAAGCCTCGTCACATGACTTGGGATAAAAGCCAAACCAGAATCTCAATTTGCAGACACTGTTTTGGGATACCGCCCTCGTCATTGCAAAGTGTGAAATCTGGTTTGGCGTGTTGAGAGGCGTCTGACCGATATCCAAGAAGTATCGTTTCTCCTTGCGGAGATTGACATGCTAAGCATGCCAAGATGAGGAGACTTAAAGCAGCAATGCTCCTCTGGGAAATATGCAAATTGTCTCTTCAGAGAGGAAGAGGACTAGAACCCTAGTGCCATCTATTGGAAATAACAATCCTAAAAGTCAATGTCAACCCTTTAACAAGCCATGTCATATGACTTAGGATAAATGCCAAACCAGAACCTCAATTTCAGTGTCTGCAAATTGAGATTCTGGTTTAGCTTTTATCCCAAGTCACGCGACAAGGCTTGTTAAAGGGTCGACATTGACATTTAGGATTGCTACTTCCAATAGGTGGCACTAAAGTTCTAGTTCTCTTAGTCTCGGAAGAGACAATTTGAATAAAACCCTTTAAAACTTTCCTGGTCTGGGACAGGAACGATGACACCTGAACTGAGAAGGGAGGCAATGGACGCAAAGAACCCCAGAAGCAGAGAAGCGTCTCTAGGAAGAGGAGATTTGAAGAATCGATCTCGGGGCCCTGAAACTTAATCTATTTTGTATCCTGAGGATACAACCTCCCTGACCCATGCTGTCCTCTACCGAGGAGAGTCAGACATCTCTGAAAACCACAGATGGCCGCCCCACACCTGGGATATTCCCTGGGGTCTGGAGAAGAGTCATGCAGAGAAAGATCTGCCAGGTCTAGACACGGAAGATCTACCCTGCTCGTTATGGGGACATCCTGGCGAGCCTGTGGCCTCTCTTGGCGGGAAAAAATTCTCTGACGCAGAGAAACGGCGAAAGGGCCGAAACCTACCCTTCAGAGGAAGCTGGCGAGGTTTGAGGAAGGGGGGAGCTTATCCCTCTAGTGACCTCCTTATTAGGTCCAATTTAGAGCTAAATAGACAGAACCCTGGAAAGGCAAGCTGATAAGGGACTTAATCGAAGACAAGTCCGCCTGCCACTCCTTAAGTCAAATAGTCCTTCGGATGGTCACAATATTGCTGGATGCCTGAAGCGGAGTCCAGAGAGGCAGATACGAAGTACTTCCCTGCATGAGAAATATGGTCAGCAAGGTTGGCCAATTCCTCTGGTCAGGCACCAGCAAGAATGGAGTTACTTAGACCATGCAGCTATGGACTTTGTACCCTGCCTTTGCCTCCACTTGGGTGTCAATGTAGAAGCAGATGCTTCAAAAGTAAGACTGGGCAAAGGACAATGATCCTGTCATTGGAGTCCTTGAAGGATGCTCCATTCGTGAGCGGAAGGACCGTATTGGTGGATAATCTGGAAACAGGATGGTCCACAGTTGGAGAAGCGGTCCAGGTCTCCGTGAGCTCAGGGGTGAAGGGATATAGGATGCAGAGGCGCTTCCCTCTTTGGAAGAGTCTTGTCAGGCTTCCCATTCTCTGGAAAGTAACTCTTCGAGCTCTGTGTATAGCAAAGACCTTAGGAGCTGGTCTCGACCGTCTAAACGAAACCACCTGCTCTGCGGGTTCCATAGAGGTATCTGTAATGTTAAAGGTCTGACTGACAGTCACAATGAGGCTCTGGACCATGTCCCTCTGGTCAAAATCAAGGTCCGAATCATTCTCTGACAGTGCGTCCGAAACCGCCTCGCCCGACTCAGAGGAGGAGGACTGGGAAGTAGTGCGCCGGGAGAGAGAGCTGGAGGAGCACCCAGAACGACGCTCCTGCCTAGATCTCCTGCCCATGTTGGTAGGTACTGCCGGTGAATTCTGTGATCCACTAGCTAGCAACGGCGAAGACAGGCAGAGGTAATCTGACCGGAGACCAGGGTCTGCGAAACCTTGGTGAGGTCCGCCACAGATTGTGACAGAGGAAGCCCACACAGGGATAGGGGCATCACTCTCTACTGGGGCTGTAGGGGACCCCTGGAAAGCAGGCACAGGGAGGCTGCTGCTGTTCTGACAGAGGGGAGAGGACTGGCCTGAAGGGAGTTTGCCATTACATGAAGAGCAGACAAAGTGCCTGACAAGAGCAGGGGAAGAAGAGGCAGGAGGGCGAGAGCGCTCTCCTATAGGATTAGGCATGATAAGGAGCAGACGCACTAACTGATTCCAGAAGGTTATAGGACAGATAGATATGTGCAGAGGAGAGTGTCAGTCTGCAGAGGAGAGTGTCAGTCTGCAGAGCAGAGATACTCACAGGAAGATGCTGGTCCTGAAAGGGACTGCTAAAAGGCTGTAGTCCGGGAGGCAAGCCGGGCTGCAGGGGGTTGCAGGAGGAGAAGGTGCAGGCCATGCAGAAATGAGCCACCTTCCAGGTCCTGATGCTGGAAAATGGCAACCGCCAAGAGGAAGAGGAGGGCTGGCAGTGCCAAAACTCATGCAGATGCCGCGCTCGCGCAGCAGAGACAGAGGAGGGGGTGTAGACTGAAAAAGAATGCTCAAAGAGGGGCAGAGCTACCCGCAGGAGCAAAAGGGCAGAAGAAAACATATGCGATGAAGCTGGGAGAAGGGGGCGGAGCCAGCCACCCAAGCCAGGAAGAGGAGGTAAGTTCACAAAGGGCGAGAGAAAAGCCCGTCCAAAGATACTGATGAGAAGGGACCAAATGCCAGAGCTAGGCCGGGAACAAGCCAGGGCCTAGATTAAGAGCAGAGTCTGAAGAGGCGCAGAGGCCCAAAAATATATGATAAAGTAGCCTGCACCACATATCCACAAGAAAAACATGCCAAATATTCGCTGACATTAAGAATATGAGGAATGCAGAACAAATAGTGAGGGAATAGTCTTAACAAAGATGAAGAAAGGATTGGACAGCTATCTGAATCTTCCTTCCTGAGTCTTTTTCCTCGTTATTTCTGGAGACCTGATGGAGAGAAGAAAAAGATGGACCTCTCCATCCATGAGACCTTTCAAAGAAGTCCAAGCTTCTTGAGGCTGTGGGATGTCCTTGCCCACCAGAACCTGTTGGGGTCAGGAGTCGAGTGGGCAGGAGACGGGGCCAGGACCAATGTTCGTATCACCTAAATACTCTTCCGTATTAGGGGCTGGGGTACTGCCGACTAGACATATGAGGATACGGGGTGGCAGCACACGGCATATTCATAATCTCTACGTGGGAGTACAGTTGCGACTGTATCCCTCCAGAGGTAGAGGAGAAGATCCATCCGAAAAAAAAGACGTTACAAGAAAACGACGAAAACTGAGGTAGATATGGGTCTAGTGAAAGACCCATGTCCACCTCCTACTGAGACCAAGCTAAAATTGATTAACCCAGTGCCGGTCGGTGGGGTGTACATGCGAAGGAGGAGCTAACTTTTTTTGTGCATAGTGTCAGCCTCCTAGTGGCAGCAGTATACACCCATGATTTCCTGTGTCCCCCAATGAAGCGATAGAGAAAACAGGAATACCAATATTTGGTATTGTTTGCAGTGCTGACATCATGCAAAAGCGCTGCAGCTAATCAGTGAACTCAGCAGCTTGTGCAGTGAACAGGGCAGAGGCACTGAAGAATCAACTCTTCATCCACTCATTAGCATCTACCAAATATACAAAATAGTCAAAGGCCCAGATCATGCGTATAAGAGGAAAAGATCTTAACCAACATGGATTAATGAATAACCATTTGTTATGGTCTTTTTTAAAATGAAAAAAAAAAAACGTAACACAAATTGAAGATGACGGGAAAGGTTCTTACATTGCTGGCACACCACTCCTGAAGTAATATCAGTACGTTCTTCAGCTGCATCTGCATGGCCACGGCAGCCTCCCAATCAGACTCCCTCTCAACATGCTGCCCTATCATTCTAGTTATCGCCTCCATGCCCTCAAAAACAAGTACAGTAACAATTAAAGCAACATTTTGGACATTTTTACCAAATATGCACATATGGCATTAAATCCATGCCGAGAGCTTTACAATAGAAGATAACAGTTTTAATTAGAAAACTGCAAAAGTTGCTTAAAAAAAAAAAAAGTAAAAAAAAAAAAGTTGATTATACTGTTAATTTTGAGGTTTTTTTTTTTTTTATCCCCAAATACCCACACAAGCCTAGATGCGCAAGTCTAGGGCACAGACTTTATAGCGAGATTTTCTCAATCTAACTTAAGTGATTCTCAAGTTTGAAATCTTCACAATTGCCGAGGTTTTGACCACTGGGGCCCTCAGTGATCCAAAGCAGAGTACTAGGAAGAGCCCCAAGTGAATGGAGCAAGTGGCCAATCAAGACTACTGCACCATTAATTTTTAATGGGAGCACAAGATCTGACCGCAGCACTCAGCTGATCTTTGGCATTCCCATTAGAATGAATGGAGTGGCAGTGTGCATGATCAACTTGCGCTCCATTAAGACTGGGTCTTCACAGCCTCAGTTCTCCAGATCACTTGGGGTGCCAGTGGTCGGACCTCCAGAGATTGGAAAGGTATCCACAGTTCTGAGAATGGGAGGATAACTGTCAAACTTGGGAACGCCCATTTAAGTCAGTTGAAGACCAAACAAAGTGAACCAAGTTAAACGTAAGATAACATGCCAAAATTATTAATCTGTTGAATATATAGACCGTAAAATTTAGACTGGATTGTCTGAAAAAGTGCCAAATATCTCAGAGCCTCATGATGAAAGATACTTGACGCATCATTACATACTTCTGGCTTTACTTTTAGACCAGTTTTATTATATGTCAATACATATTTCAGCTAGGCGATACCCTTCCAATGAAGCCAATGCCCTTTCCAAGAGGGCACAGTGTTTTTAAGGGAATCTGTCAGTGGGATCAGCCATCCTAAGCAGTCTATTTGGGCATGTAGGTCATTGGAAGACGGATAAAATAAATTGATATCGGTGATCTGATGTCTTATTCCAAAGAAATCCAGTTTTTCTTAATATGTAAATGAGGGGTTAAGATCTATGGGCCGGGCACAAGCTCTGGAGCCAGATTCTCAGGGTGTTCTATTGTAAAATGATAGGAGGTGCGACCAGTGTGATTTTTTTTTTTTAAATCAAGTACTTTTTATTGAAGAAAGCAGAAAGGATAACATTACATTCATAAGATAAATTAGAGTACAAATTATAATACTTCCCCATTTTTTAATAATGTAAACACACCAGACACATCCTTCCCCCCCCCCCCCCCACGCTTCTACAATCCTTATCCATACATTACAATGTTGTACATTCTTTTATAACTCCAATATCCTATTTTTGACGAGTTCTGCGGAAGCCAATCCTGGAAAGTCCAACCAGCCCCCAGATATTCTCAAAGTGGTTGATCTTGCCTCTTTTTGTGTATACGCTTCGTTCCATAAGGATTACAAAATTAACTATTTACAAATTCCTTCCTCGTAGGAGGATTTTCATCTAACCAGTGCAATGTGATAGTCTTCCTTGCAACAAAGCAGTCTGGCTATTGCTAGCCTACCCCATTCATCTGACGCCACCTCCTCTACATGTCCTAAAATACACTTCAATGGATCTCGAGTAATAGTTGCTTCCGTCACTCTTTCCACTAAGTTTAGGACCCCAATCCAAAATGCTTTTAATCTTGGACAAGACCATAGCAAATGAAGAATATCAGCTTCATCCATCTTACATCTCGGACATCCAGAGTCTGCCCTTAGTCCAGCCTTTTTCATCCACACAGGTGTCCTGTATACCCTATGTATAGTGCATAACTGCGACACCCTCCCAGATTCACTTATAGATATTCTAGGGACATTGCGTGTCGCAGCTGCAGATACTGGTAAAACATAATATGCTCCAAAGGGAACTCTTCCCCAAGTGTTTCAAATGTCTCACCATCTAGCAGCTGCAACACATACCATACACCTATTCTTCTCCACTGTCCACAATTCTGTAGACTTAGCAGTTTAGTCAGCCGGGGGTCAAACCAAATGGCTGTGTATCTAGTGTATTCCCCTCCATAGCTTTATTTTTTCCACAGTTTTTCAAGCAACGCCAAAGTTGGAAACCTTTTAGGATTCAGACAAAAATTTACCCACCTCCAGAGCAGCTAGCAGCGGGACACTCCCTACCACATGAGAAATAATCTTCCCCACTGAGCCTATAAGATCATGATCCCCCCCCATCCTATCAAATGCTGGCATTGGGACCCAATATAATACAGCCATGGGTTGGGAACCACCAAACCTCCATCATCTTTTGGACTAACAACAGTTCCAACTTAATACATGCTCGACCTCCTTTCCATATCAAATCACGGAAAATGGCGTTAATTTTATAATATCTATTTTGAGGCAGCCAAACCGGTGCATTGTGTAGCACAATACAGAAGCTAAGACATAAGTATCATCTTTATTAAGTTAACACACCCAGCCATTGCTAAAATTTCCTCCATGCCGTAAATTTCTGTTTAAATTTACCTAGCAGCAGGTTCAAATTAAGTCTTTCATAATCTTCAATATTATTTGACACCCTAATGCCCAAGTAAGTGAATTCTGTAACCACTTGAACCGGAGTTGGCTGATCTCCTACAACAAGAGTCCCACCATCCAGCGGCAACAAAACAGACTTCTTAGTTAATGCAGATCCCAGATATACCGGCATATTAGTCTAGAACCTTCATCACCGTCCCCAAGGAACCCTCCGCATCTCCCAAAAATAGCAACATGTCGTCAGCATGCAGTGCCACTTTTTCCTCATGTATCCCATATTTAAATCCTACAATATTTTGATCCCTTCTAATCACTGCCGCCAGTGGCTCTATTGCTATAGCAAACAAAGGGGATAAAGGGCATCCCTGTCGTGTGCCTCTAAACAAGGAAAACCCCTCAGATATTTTTCCATTTACACGTACCTTGGCCCTAGAAGCAGTATATAGCAACTGCATTTGGTAAACACTTCCGCAAAGCCTATGTGCTGCAATGTAGCCCACAAGTATTTCCACTCTACGTTATCGAATGCTTTGGCCATGTCCAATGACAAGATCGCTCTATGCCATTCACTATCCGCCTTCACTTGCATATTAATAAAAAGTCTCCTCAAATTTGTCGCTGTGGATTTGTTAGGCATAAAGCGTGCCTGATCTCCATGCACTATAGATGCTATAACTTTATGAAAACGGTTAGCCATCATTTTAGCCAAAAGTTTTGCATCCATTGTTAGTAGTGAGATTGGGCGATACGAGGCCAGCTCAGTAGGGTCCTTGCCACTTTACGGAACACAACAATAATTGCCTCCCGCATGGACCGTGGGAGTTCACCTCTATCCAACCCTGCCTTATATACTTTCAGCAAAACAGGTAGCAAACATTTCCCATATTTTTTGTATACTTCACAGGGCAAACCATCCATCCCTGGAGCCTTTTCATTAGCCATAGAGGCCAACGCTACCTCCAACTCCAAGCTAAACGGTCTATCCAAAAATTGCTGATTCTCTGCAAACTATCTGGGAAGCTCAGCTCTGACCAAAAAATTCTTAATCTCTGTATCAGTTGGATGAGCCTGTGATCTATATAGATTAATAGAAAAGCCCTCCATCACCTCCAGTATGCTCGCAGTATCTCTAACATCCTGCCCATCTTCTCCCCTCAAGGCAATTATATAGGCACTGTCTCTGCAGCAGCCACTAGGGCCAGGAAATGACCAGCTCTCTCTTTCAAAGTACAGCATAGTTCGGAACATCTTTTTTGTTGCACCATCCGTAAGGACAGCGCATTTATTCCAGCCTGAGCCTTTTTAAGCCTCTCCTCCGCCTGAGTGGATGGGTTCAAGGTCGGTGCCTCCTCCGCCTCTCTCAGTTCCCTGAAAATGCATTTATCTTTCTGCTTAGTATTAGTCTGAACCCAAGATATTCCTTTAATACAAAGCCCCCTAAAAAAAAAAAAAAAAAAGCTTTCATGGCCTCCCAAATAACTCCCTCATGGGCCGTACCACTATTAACCTTGAAGAACTCTTGGAGTTCTTTCTCTATATCACCTCCTTCATCAATTAACTGCAGCCAAAAGTAGTTTTATCGCCAAGGGGGGGTTTGTTATTCATTATCTGACCCTGCTCACCAAGTACGACGTACACTGGAGAATGGTCAGACACCGTTCTAGTCAAATATCCCACATCGGTCACAAGTCTTAGCATCTGGTCATCATCCCCCAGCGCCGAATCGATCCTTGACAAGGAAGAAAAAGCCGTTGAGAAGCACAAGAATCTATGCACCCCAGGGTTTTGGACCCTCCAGAGATCAATCAGATGTTTCTCTCAACAAAGCACCAAATGGAGTACAGTTACCCTCTGGTTTTATGTCCTCTCCCCTACCTCTATCCCAATGATAATCAGGTACATTGTTGAGATCCCCCACCACCGAGTATGGGACTCCAGGGAAGCCCACGATAATTTCAAGTATTTTCAAAACACAGTTTGTTATACGGCGGCGGAACATGCACAGACATGAGCAGTATAGGCCTACTATTAAGTTTGCATAATAGACACACGTACCGCCTTTCCGGGTCAATGATCACGTTAAGCTTTTCAAACTTCGCTCCCTTACATATCAAGATACTTACTCCCGTCGAATAGGCAGAGTACGTAGCATGATAGCTCTCTTGTATCCAACGCCTATTCAGGATGTGAATTTTTTTTTCGCTTGCATATTCCGTAATTTTGGCGATTTTCCTTTACATGTCCTATATTTTGCCCATATGATCTAGTATTTGATACACATTAATATTGGTGACAAATTGTATTGGGCTTCTTCTTCATGAAGTATTTGTGGTATCTAATTGCTGTGTTTTGCACAGGCTTTGTCTTCTTCTTGGACATGGACTTCCGAGCCAAGGACAGAACTTGGCTTGGTCAAATCGATCAGGTATTTGGTACTAATGGGACTGAATCACAGCCGTCAGCTGAACCAACTTTTGATAATCAGGCCCATGAAATCGAAAAATTATTAATCAAACGTACAAAAATATGGTGGAATAGAGCCTTCTTGGAGAGGTACATCTCTTGCAAGCTGATCCCTAGAGGGCTGCGAGTACGGGTTATTCCCTCCTATCCTGTGGAAGATGTTGAGTTCGTTGGGCGATGGGAGGAGGCGTGTGGTACATGTTCATCTACACTTATGCAACTTTTGGTTGAGCTAAATTCCAAGGCCATTACAGATCTTGATAAATTGATTGATGATGCTGAACGCAATCTTAAAGCCAATTGTCCTAATGACAAAATGAAGAATTACGAATCTCAGATTGAAAAAAGTTTGGACAATTGTGTCAAGAAAATACATGAAGTACAATCTATTAAATTACAGAGAGACACTAAGGATTTTGCCAGTAAAAATGTTTATAATTGGCGGAGACCTAATGCTAGTGTCCCCAAGATGTATAATGCACCGTTCTCTCTCCTCTGTGAGCGATTCATCCGAATGGTCCACTTCCTCTATGACGACGCGGTTTGGGCCCAGATCTAAGAGACTAAGGGATGGCAATTTTCATCCATACAAACGGATGCAATACCAGCCACCAGAGCAGAGTAAGAACAACAAGGTAATTAATTTAAGTTCACACATCTTGTCCGATAGTGATATATCTCTATTAAATAAGGGACTCACCTTTTCACCTAGATCTAATTTCAATGCCTTTACAGCTATCAAGGACCTACATCTTTTTGCTAGGTCCCTGATATTCAAGAGACATTTCTTTGATCCTCAAAAAAATTCTTTATTTCCCACAGCGGAAGAACAAATAGCTCTTCAAGAATTGGAGGAGTTGTCTCTTGAACATGTCCATGGAGAGGGAGGTAAGATTCCCCCATCGATTAGAGTCAAATCCAAAAAGTTTCCACCTTTATCGACATGTACACCTATTGATCTTTTTGTACAGGTGGTTACTAAGGATTTCATGAATATCCCTACAACTATTAGTAATGACAATTTAACTAAGGAAGAACGCATTAGATTGGACGCCCTGAGGGCTCTTCCAGATGTGGTGCTGAAGCCAGCTGATAAAGGGGGCAATATAGTCATATGGCCCAAGTCCCTCTACGAGAGGGAATCATACAGGCAACTTAACAACAAGACCTGTTACAAACGCCTTACATATAACCCCCTAATGTCATTTACTGGTGAATTGTCCAAGATTTTGAACAAGGCAGTAAGAGATGAGGTTATCACCAAAGAGCTGGCTTCGGCACTACAGGTACAGGAACCCACCATTTCTACCCTCTACCTATTACCCAAGGTGCATAAAAATCTGGAGGAGCCCCCAGGTCGTCCAATCATTTCTGGTTCAGGCAATTATCTTGAAAAGGTCAATCTTTGGATTGACTCTAAACTCCAGCCGATTGTGGGGAGTCTTCCCTCCTTCTTATTGGACACTGGCGAATTTCTTGAAAGAGTGGATGGTCTTCATATTGGTCAGGACACTATTTTAGTGACAGGTGATGTAGAATCCCTGTACACTAATATTAAACACACAGATGGCCTGGCAGCTACCAAACATTTTCTAAATATGTCAAACTTACCATCTGAGATCGTGTGCTTGATTTTGGAGCTTCTCGAGTTCTCACTCACGCATAATTTTTTCATATTTAAGGGGTCCTTCTACCTACAGCTCCAGGGTACAGCTATGGGGGCGTCATTTGCCCCCGCCTACGCCAATCTGTTCCTGGGGCTGTGGGAGAGGGACCTCCCCCTGTCGATCAGTGTTCGTCGATGGACCGCATCCCCTTCTGGGTGCGGTACATCGACGACATATTCCTGATCTGGCAGGGGAATTCCAATCAACTGAGTGAGTTCATCCGGGTCCTCAATTCCAATGATAAAAATATTCATATCACTTATTCCTTTGATCAACATACTATTGACTTCTTAGATGTAAAGGTATGGCGAGATTCTGATAATACGTTGCAGACTACTATTTTCAGAAAAGAAACATCTACAAACATGTTGCTTCACGCCTCCTCCGCCCACCCAAGACCTCTCATTAATTCCATCCCCATTGGTAAATTTCTACGTTTGCGTAGAATTTGCTCAAATGATCAGGATTTTATGTTTCAAGCCCAGGATCTTTCTAATAGATTCCTCGAACGCGGTTATAGCAGACGCGCAGTAAAAAGAGCCCTAAATAGGGCCAAACATGCCACACGTGAATCACTGCTATATAAAGATAAGGGGAGGAAATTGGATCAGAAGGTGAGATACATTACAACATATAATGCGCAGTTTGCACGCATGAAGGGGTGCCTTCAAAAAGCTTGGCCTATCCTCCAGACCGATCCCATATTAAATCAGATTATTCCACCAACACCAAGCATTACCATCAGACGTTCGAAGAACCTCAGGGATTTTTTGGTTCATAGTCACTACCATGGTAGAGAAAAAACAACTTTTCTGGATGGTGGCCGTCCTGTGTGTGGTAGTGCTCCTTGTGGTCGCTGTGTCGCCTGCCCGAATATTGACCGCACTGATAATTTCTTCAATTCAGAGGGCACTAGGACTTATAAAATTAGGAGACACATCTCATGTGTCTCCAGATATGTAGTTTATTTTGCCCTCTGCCCCTGTGGACTCATATACGTTGGGATGACAACACGCCAACTCAAAGTGCGTGTGCATGAACACGTGCTGGGCATTCAGGCGGCCGCCGACCACGAGGACCTATCCACACTCAGGACGTTACCACGTCATTTCAAGATCCACCATGGTAGTGACCGTTCCCTTTTAAGGGTTAGAGGGATTGATTTAATTGATCCCGGTGCACGTGGTGGTAATCTGACACAGAAATTAATCTCAATGTGAAACTAAATGGATATGGACGCTCGATTCGGTCCATCCTAAGGGTCTTAACGAAGCGATTAGCTTCGTTCCATTCTTATAAATAGGTTCACTTGATGCTGTTTTGGGTTAGTTCCATTATGGCACATGACGTGTTTCATATTTGATTTTAACTTTATTTTAATTTTTACAGTAATATTCCTGCATCGACTCTATGCATGGCAACAAGTGCTATAAACCTTGGATATGCCCTTTGTGTTACCAATCTTGCCCACCACTACTATCAGAGTGATCCTCCTTGGTTCGTGGCGATTTCCCCCGATTTTTCCAAGTCATCATATGTACATCACTTATATTCTATGATCTTTGATTGTTAATATTATTATATGTTTGATAGGTATACAGCTTTATTCTGTATATGTGATTGATATCTCAGACATGTGATGGTTGATATTTATATTGTTTAATCGTTGGATGTATTCATACATTACCTATGTGTTACTGCTTACCAATTTGCCCCGTTCGCCTTCCAGCACGCGCATGCGCTGCAGTTCCTGTCACGTCCGGCCGCTCTCGGCATCTCTGTTGGCACGGTGATCGGTCACCTGACCGCGACGTCACCGGTCATGTGATGCCGACGCGGCCACGCGTCCCAGGTTTCTGTGGTGACGTGCGCGTCACTATGTGGGCGGGCGCATTCGGCAAATCGGATTCACAGTCTTATTCTGACGTAATATAACACAAGGGAACACTGGGCTAATATTGGGCTGCCTACGATTGGTTTATTTGGACACATGACTTAAACCGGCCATTTCATTGGAGGATGCAGCGTTTTTAAACCCCTGTCTTCCTGTTCTCCCTACCCCTTGAAAAAGGTTATATCGCCGAAACGCGCGTCGGGGTGGGCACGCTGTGGAGGTCCATCTACTTGATTATTGCAGGTAATTACTCTGTTCATTACATTGTCCTGCTATTTGTACAATATTACATTGGACTCTGTGGGAGGTGTTCTGTATGCCATTTGCAGGCAAACATTTGTTTGCTACATCATGTCCTGCCATTTACTATATAGGATTCTTTATGAACTGCTATGACATGTTGTACCATATCATTGGCAAATACTTGTTTATATATAGACATAGATCTATTAACCTTGCCATATACTAATTGACATCATGTATATTATGCTCATCTCCCTATCCCACTTTTTGTGCCCCTCATTTTCATGTGCATTTTGGTATTGACCCCTGTCCCATTTTTTACCTGTATTTTGATAATTATAATAAAATATATATTTTTTGTACCGTTTTTGAATTCTCTTGGAATTTTTTGATCGCAATGTTTTTTTCGCTTGCATATAGGATGTGAATCCTGTCTGGGACCATACGAGTCTCATGCAAGCATATTATAGCTGTTTTTTTTTTTTTTAAAATCAGCTGCTAGGCCTCTAACATTCCAACTCAGAATTTTCACGTCACCCATCATTGATACTCAGACTTGTATATGACATAATGTGCAACAACATGTGAGGGTGAGTTTCCACGGTCAGGAAACGCTGCGTGTTTGGCGCTGTGCGCTGGCGCAGCGCCAAACAAGCAGCGTCCAGATGTTACAGCATAGTGGAGGGGATTTCAAGAAATCCCGTCTCCACTATGCGTAACAATACGCAGGTGGCAGACCTGCGTAAACGGACATGTGGCGCGTCTTTTTAGACTGCAGCATGTCCTCGCGTATTGCGGCGACGGTGCGTCGCCGCAACAGAATTTAACACAGGGCTATGTAGCCCTGCGTTCTTTCCGGAGGTGTCCTGAACACCTCCGGAAAGATCGCGCATCATAAAGGGGGCGGGGCTTAGACGGAGCGGAATTTCCGCTCTGTCCAAAGCGCTGTGGTTCCGGACCGTGGAACCACAGCCTAAATGTCCTGAAGCATGACAAACCATCCCCATTACCCTCCATCCCCCAAAAACTAACCCTAGAACAAGAAAAATTGTAACAAAGAAAGCCAAATATCTTTTGCCTTATTGGAAAAAAGAAAAAAACAGGCGTATATTATCCTTATCCGACTTTAACCTCACCATATCCAGACCCGCATCAGATCCTCCAAATCAAGGATCCACTATGTCTTAAACTTGTGAACAAAAATGAACATATTATATTGCCACAAAGAACCCCCCCAAGAGGCCACCGTAAGTGGCAATTAGGTAGCCTGAAGGTTTCATAAACTGAGCGTCTGTCTAAGTGCACACGTTCAGGATTATTTGCGTTTTCACGTTTTTTCGCGGCAAAAAATGAGTAAAAAAACGCATGAATGAAGCATCCTATTTTAGAATGATTTCCGCAATTTTTGTGCACATGGTGCGTTTTTTTCCGCAAAAAAAACGCATCGTGGAAAAAAAAGCAACATGTTCATTAATTTTGCGTAATTCTAGCGTTTTTCCTGCTATATTATTGACCTAGAAAGTTCATGGAAAAAAATTGCGGTAAAAATGCGCAAAATCCGTGCAAAATCCACGCATGCGTTTACCGCGAAAAAAGACTGGTTTTGCTCACGAAAATTCTGCACACATTCCTGAACGTGTGCACTTAGCCTCAGTCTGCAGAGACTCTCCTTTTCCAACCGTAGTTTTTCATTACAGTCCAGCCATCTGAGAGTGTCCCTTAGCATCAGAGAAAGTCTAAGTTACTTACCGTTAACTGTATTTTTTCGAAGTCCATGACAGCACTACAGAGAGAGGGGATCCGCCCCTTAGGAACAGGAAACCTACAGATATAAAAGGGCGGCACCTCTCCCACACATCAGTTGGATTACAGAGCATAAGAGGACATCAAGGTTAAATGGTATACAGCAAAAAAATTTTATGCATCACACAGTAACATTAATCAATTGTTTATTACATGTGGACTACATAAGCGGAAGAAGTGCACATAGAACCTGGGTGGGAATGTAAGGGTGCTGTCATGGACTTCGAAAAATACCGTTAACGGTAAGTAACTTAGACTTTATTCGAACGTCCATGACAGCACTACAGAGAGAATTACAGAGAGTAATAACTACTTAGGGAGGGACTACTGCCTGCAGCACCCTTAGTCCGAAAGAAAGGTCTGAGGAAGCACCCAAATCTAATCTATAATGAGTGTAAAACGTGTGTGGAGAAGACCACGTAGCTGCCTTACATATCTGGTCAATCGAGACTTCTGCCCTTTCTGCCCATGAACTCGCCACAGCTCGAGTGGAATGCGCCCTTAGCCTCTCAGGTGGCTGCTTGCCCCTCGAGGTGTATGCCAGAGAAATTGCTTCCCTAATCCATCTGGCCAATGAGCTCTTTGTTAATCTCGCCTTTGTTACAAAGAGACAAACAATGCATTGTCCCTTTTCCAGGGATCAGTGACTGCCAAATATTGCAGCAGACATCTTCTAACATCTAAAGTATGAAGTTTCATCTCTTTTTGATTAGATGGATTAGGGATGAACGAAGGGAGAATAATTTCCTGTGTTCTGTGGAAAGCGGAAGACACCTTAGGTAGGTATGCCGGATCCGGTCTAAGTATTATCCTGTCATTCAGGACCTGAGTGTAAGGAGATAGTCTAGATAGTGCCTGGATGTCACTTACCCTCCTAGCCGAGGTTAATGCTACCAGGAAAGCGGTCTTAAGGGAAAGAATTTTTATTGATGCTGCTGATATAGGTTCAAAAGGGGGCTCTGTTAAAGCAGTGAGAACAAGATTTAAGTCCCATGGCATGATTCTCACCTTCACTATGGGTCTCGACCTACCCAGCTTTAATGAATCTACTGACCCAGTAATTATTTGCGATGTTGCAACTAAAGAGTGCCCCTAAAGCTGAAACTTGCACCTTAAGGGTGCTTGTGGAGAGACCTAAGTCCAGACCCTTTTGTAGGAATTCTAGAATCTGGGTTATCGGTGTTGTGTCCCCTGCTACAACCGCCGAGCTCTGAAGAAATTTCTTCCAAATCCTAGCGTAGATCCTAGTTGTAACCTCTTTTCTGCTTTTAAGGAGAGTATTAATTACATTAGCAGAAAACCCCTTATCTGTCAGCAGCGACCGTTCAAAATCCACGCCGTCAGGTGGAGGCCCGCTACTCGAGGATGGTAGACTGGACCTTGGGAGAGCAGATCGGGAATGTCCGGCAGGACCCACGGGTCGGCTATCGACATGTTTGAGACATGAAAACCATGCCCTCCTGGGCCAAAAAGGAGCGATTAATATTATCCTCGCCCTGTCCTTCCTGACCTTCCTCAATACTAGGGGGAGTAAGGACAGGGGAGGGAAGGCGTAGGCTAGATTGAAATCCCACTGTAATAGAAGAGCGTCCACTGCCAGAGGGCGTTCTTTGGGATTCAGAGAGCAGAACTGTCTCACTTTCCTGTTGCTTTTGGTAGCAAAGAGATCTACTTCCGGTAGACCCCATTTCCGCACAATTAGGTCGAAGATGGAAGTCTTTAATGACCACTCTCCTTGGCTCAGGAGATTGCGGCTTAAGAAGTCCGCCTTGGTATTTTCTTCTCCCCTTATATGTAGAGCCGTTAGAGAAAGAAAGTGTCGTTCTGCTATCTGAAGTAGGCGCCTTGCCACTTCCATGAGAGGACCGGAACGAGTACCACCCTGGTGGTTGATGTATGCGACTGTGACCCGATTGTCGGAGAGCACTCGAACGTGGTGACCCTGTAGATAGACAAGGAGTTTTTTAATCGCTAGCTCTACCGCTGCTAATTCCTTCATATTAGAAGACATTTGAATTTGATCCTGCTCCCATGAGCCCTGAACCATAACGTCCCCCATATGAGCCCCCCACCCAGAGGGGCTAGCATCTGTTGTGACTATTCGGGATATGTCATATTCCCAGGGAACCCCCTTAGACAGGTTTGTCTCATTCTTCCACCAATCCAGGGATCTTATAGCAGCCTGGGACAAGGATAGCTGGCCTTCCAGGTAACCACCTAGCAAATTTTGATACAGCAAGACCTCAGCTTGCAGTGCCCTTGTGTGAAACTGGGCCCACCGAACCGCGGGAATGCAGGACGAGAGGGAGCCCAAAAGAGACACGGCCTTCCTAAGCGACATGGAGGGGTTACAGGAAGCGTTTAGGACCTGGTACCGTAAGCGAATTAACTTGTCTGACGGTAAACTACAGTTCTGATTTTGTGAATCCAGAATTAGCCCTAGAAATTGCTGAACCCTCATTGGATTCAAACGAGACTTTTTGGTATTTATTAGCCATCCCAGCTGCTCTAAGGTAGAAATCGCTCTTTCCAGTTGCTCTAGGCAATGCTCTGCCGTCTTTCCTATGATAAGAAAGTCGTCAAGGTAGGGGACTATGAGCATATTTGATTCACGTAAGTGGGCCATGACCTCCGACATAACCTTAGTGAATACTCGTGGGGCAACCGCCAAGCCAAAGGGAAGGGCGCTAAATTGAAAATGTCGCAGTGATTCCCCCATCTGGATTGCTACTCTGAGGAAACGCTGATGCTCCATATGGATCGGTATGTGGTAATAAGCGTCTTTCAGATCTAACACCACCATAAAGCAATTTTCAAACAGAAGCTTTATTGCTGAGCTGACCGTTTCCATTTTAAATGGGTGAATAATCAGGAATTTATTGAGGGCTTTCAAATTAATAATTGTTCTAAAAGACCCATCCAGTTTATGGATCAAAAACAGAGGGAAGTAAAACCCCTTACCCCGCTCTGCTTCTGGCACCTCCACTAAGACATTCTTAGCGCAAAGCTCCTGAACCTCCAACTCTAGAGCGGCCTGCTCCGATGGCGATGACCTGAGTGGGGTAATTTTAAAGTTATCCCAAGGTACCGAGGAGAATTCTAACCGCAGCCCTGTAGCTATGATGTTAAGGATCCAGCTACTGTTTGAGATTTCCGACCAGGCCTTCAATCTGCCTCCTACCGGCATTGCTAGTCATTGCGAGGGTTTTTTTGTTTCCCTAGGTGGACCTCTAAACATAAACCCTGTACCTTTTCGCCTCTTTTCATCCCATTTGGCTCGTTCCCTGGACGACCTTCGGTAGCTGAACCTCCTTCTGCTGAAAGGTCTTTTATAGGAAGGGGTTGATAGACTGGAAACTTTTTCTTGTCGTCCCCTGCCTTTTCTAAAAGTTCGTCCAGGACCGGGCCAAAAAGATATTCGCCGTCACACGGAATGGAGCAGAGGCGAGATCTGGCTTGAATATCGCCCGGCCAACATTTCAGCCATAATGTCCTTCGTGCTGCATTAGACAGCCCTGCCGCTCTGGCAGCCATTCTCACTGAGTCCGCTGAGGAATCAGCTAGGAAAGCGCCTGCATTCTGAATTATTGGCAAGGTCTTCCGAATTGTCCCCCTGGAGGTTCCATCTGTTAACTGGGAAGCTAACTGGTCTAGCCAGACCATCAATGACCTGGCTGCGCAAGTGGCTGCAACTGCCGGCCTCAGGGCACCTGCCGACATCTCCCATGTGCCTTTCAAGAAGGAGTCTGCCTTCCTGTCTAGTGGATCTTTCAAAGACCCCATATCATCAAATGGGATGGAGGATTTTTTAGAAGCCTTCGCCACTGCTGCATCCAGCTTCGGGGCCTTATCCCATCTACCCGTCAGGGGATCTTCAAAGGGATATCTCCGTTTAAACGCTTGGGGTAAGGAGCCTCTTTTTTCAGGCTTCTTCCACTCTCTGTCTATAAGGCCTTGGATGCTACTGTTTAGTGGAAAGGATCTCCGTTTTTTTGGATCTAGACCACCAAACATCAGATCCTGTACTGAGGGCTCTGGTTTCGCCTCTTCTACTCCCATGGTGGACCTAACTGATTTGACAAATTTGTCCATCTGGTCCAAGGGAAAACAAAAACGGGTAGTGTCTTCCGTAGAAGACGAGGAGGAAGCCGAAGAGGAAGGCGAGGAGGGTCCTGACACAACTTCACCCCTATCATGGGCGGCAGGTGACTCTGAATCAGATAAAACTGGTACATTTCTACGCCTGGAAAATTCTCCGTGTCTTGAGGACGCTTTCAACTCTGCTCTTATTATCTCCTTCAGGCTTTCGGTGAAATCTGGAGTCTCCTCCGCTATCTAAAAAGGGAAGGGGCATAGGGGGGGGTTTACTATGTCATCCCATGCCCCTGCCCTTCCCCTAAAAAATGCCCTACCGTCTGTTGCATGCACGGCTGGCACAACCTCTTAGGGCAAGCGTCAGGCAGAGGGCAAGCGCAAAAGGCACATTCCCTGTGCTTGCTTTTCACCGAACACTTCTTCCCCTAGTAACAGACACAAAATGGGGAAAAAACTGTATTACTGGGTATTCTAAATCTGACGATCTCTTACCCAGATTGTAC
>JARQOD010000001.1:442176854-442362545 GCA_033576555.1 Oophaga sylvatica | reverse complement strand
GGGAGAATAGTTGCTGCTTCAGGAAGTCTTCCATCAAATTTGCCTTCAATGGGGTACTCTTGTTCTGGACTTCATGGCGTCCCGGCTGAACAGGAAGGTGCCACTGTTAGTTTCCAGATATCACGATCCTCTTGCAGTGAGTGCCGACTCTCTGGCCATACCCTGGTCCCAGTTTGCCCTTCCTTATCTGTTTTCCTCCCCTACCCCTTTTTCCAAGGCTATTGAAGTAGATAAAGGTGGAAGGGGTGCTGGTCATTCTGATTGCACTGGATTGGCCTAGGAGGTCTTGATTCGCAGAGGTCATCAATCTTTTTGTGGACGCCCCCTGGAGGCTCCAGACAGACTGGATCTTCTGTCCCAAGGACTGATCTTCTACCAGAGTTCTCGGTCGCTCAATTTAACAGCATGGCTGTTGAAACCATGGTTCTGAAAGCGTCCGGATTTCCAGATCGGGTTATTCGTACCATGATCCAGACCAGAAAGCGGTCTATTATCTGACCTAGAGAGCCTATTTTTAGCTGGTGCGATTTTGGAGACATACCAGGTTAAGAACAGAGTGCCTCCCTCTGGGATTAAGGCACACTCTACCCAGGCAGTGGGTGCCTCCTGGGCGGTACACCATAGGGTATCCACCCTGCAACTCTGTAAAATTTGGCAAACGTGTGGATGGAAGACCAGGTTGCCACTTTGCAGAGTCCATACCTACGCTTTGGCAGACCCTAGCCTGGGTAGAAGGATCTTCAGGCGGCAATGGTTAGTTCTTTGGCCTGAACAGAGTTTCTGCTGTTCCCTTCCCATGGACTGCTTTGGGACGTCCCATGGTTTCCTGTGTCTCCCAATGAAGCGATAGAGAAAACAGGATTTTTGGTTACTCACCATATCTGTTTCTTGGAGCCTTCATTGGGAGACACAGGTTTCAGTTCTGCTTACGGTTTTGTATTGTTAGTTTGAGTTGTCTTTGTTCCTTTACGAAGTTACTTCTACCGCTTTCTGACTAACTGATTAACCTAGTTCTGGTCGGTGGGGTGTACACTGCAGAGGAGGTTTTAACTTTTTTGTGCATGGCGTCAGACTACTAGTGGCAGCAGCATACACTCGTGGTTTCCTGTTTCCCCAAATGTGCATAACCAAAAATCCTGGTATGAACAGTTAAGCAAGTTGAAGATGAATGGATCTCTAAAATTCCTTAAGTTAAGGATGACATATTTCCTTTCTTCTACAAGACAGCAAAGTGTTTTAAAGTCACTCTTTCCTCAGTTTGAAATGTAATGCAGAGATGACTGTTAACCGGAACAGTGGAGGCCAAGATGAGGTCTGGAAGACCAAGCATAATTTCAGTGAGGGCTGCTCATAGGATTCCTAGATGGGCAAATCTGAATCCTCGCTTGACTATAAAAGACCTTCAGAAAGATTTAGCAGACTCTGGAGTTGTGGTACATTGTTCTACTGTTTGGACACCTGCACAAATATGGCCTTAATGGGAAGATTCATCACCATAAGACGTTTTCAAAAGAACATCTGCCTGATGTATTTTAACCTCATCGGTCCACAGGACTTGTTTCCAAAATGCAACTCTTTGGCCACAATGATCAGAGGTATTTGTGGAGAAAAAATGGCACAGAATTTCAGGAAAAAAAAAACTCGCCGACGCATAAGGGTGGATCGATCATGCTTTGGGGAGGTGTCGATGCCGATGACAATGAGTAAATTTCACAGGTAGACGGAAAAATGGATTCGATGAAATTTCAACAAATTCTTGCTGCAAACACACCATCTGTAAAAAAGTTGCAGCTGAGAAAAGGATGGCTTCTACAAATAATGATCCTAAACACACATCTGAATCCTCAATAGACTACGTCAAAAGGTACAAGCTGAAGGTTTTATAATGACCTTCATTATCCACTGATCTGAAAATCTGTGGATAGACCTCAAAATAGCAGTGCATGCAGGATGATCCAGGAAGCTCACAGAACTGGAAGAATTTTCCAAGGAAGAATGGAAGAAAATCCATCAAACAAGAATTAAAAGGCTCTTGGCTGGCTACAAAATTCGTTTACAAGCTGTGATACTTACAAAAGGGGGTGCCACTAGGTACTAACCATGCAGGGTGCACAAATGTTTGCATCTGCCCATTTTTTCCTTTTTTGTAATTTTTAAATTGTAAAAAATAAATATACACTTTGCATTTAAAAAAAAAAGGCACTTTAGGCCTTTCAGAGATCATTTAATCTTCAATTTGCTTAACTATTTGAACAGGAGTGCCCGAAGAGTGTGTCTGTCTGTTTTAGACACTTGGTGAACATGATGATTTTATTTTACTTCTCTATTAAAGGACGACTTATTGCTAACGACCTACAAGGCTTGTCACCACGGTGTTCTCGGGTGCATTAAACCAGTAACGTTTCAGCAGAGGACGCTAGTACAGATGTGTGGTCATTCCTATCACAGTTACCCATTTAAGGTGTCCAGGGATCCAGTCAGCATTCATCTGCCCCTATCTCGGATGTTGGCAGGTGGGCATCATGGTTTGTTTTTTTTTTTTGTTGTTTTTTTTTTATCAGTGAAAATAGTGTGGGTTGTTTTTTTTTTTGTTTTTTTTCTTACAAAAGCATTCCAGGGCTAGAGCTTCTTGCAGCATAAAAATAAAATAAAATATTTTCCGGTTTAGAAGACTCTGACAGACAGTATAAATTGGGAATAACAATTTTTCTCATTTAAAAGTTCCTGGCAGTATGAAGTGGAGAGTTTAGTATTTTATATTTATTTTATTTCTTTTTATTGGCTACATATTTATTGATATTAAAACCTTTTACAAATGGCAGTCACCGATCTTAATTCAATAGGGTAAAATGGGGTGTATTATAAAAGCACAGCTCTGTTAGATATGCACATTTTATAGATCATGCACGTTTAATATGCACATTTTTTGGCAAACGCTCACATTATACCTTATCTTGCAGTTCCTTCCAGGCATGTGACTTTTTTAAAGGTCCTGAAGGTAGTTGGGTGCAAGGTTCTGATGTGTGACCAATGTGCAGGTCCTGGTAGCTTCCCTGCCTAACATGCACTGATCACTTAGATCAGTCTGGGGAAGATGACAGCCATTCTCAGTGATCGGGAAGGATTCAGTACCTACTTTCTTTGCCATCACTGGAAGCTGCCTCTAGACTATAGGATGCACAAACTTTTTAGGAAGAATATTTCTTGCTAAAAAGTGTCTTACAGCCCCGAAAATAAGTCACTGTCATGTAAATAATATTTGTAACTTATTTTGTATTTTTACAACCAATATTCAAAGTTTCGGGTCTACTTTTTAAAACCTGATATTTGAGGGCTAAAATATTGATGGCCTATCAAAAACCTGCTGGGCTCAAGCGCAGTGGTTCGGCTGTGCTTGGTACTGCAGTTCAGCACCTTGCTAAATCTTTGTTTCGGGGGAGTAATACCCTAATGTGCTGTCTGACTGATACATTGATTAGCTGGAGGATGCCTAATGATCAGAAGATGGTCAATGCTGCAGTATCTGACTCGCAAAGTTGACTTTCAGGGGTCTAGACCTCTCCCTTGTGATAGGCCACAAGGTTTTCTTATTGCAAAGAAAGCTCCGTTAATTTGCAGATTGACTCATGGCATTTTTATCTTTTTTTTTTTTTTTCCAATGGCTTTTAACGTTTTACTTGTAATTATGTGTTGCAGGTCTGCATTCACAAATGAGTAAAATGGGTCTCATCACAAAACTGCCACAGCTCATTTCTCCTGTGAGTATCGCTGGTCTCATGAACTATAAATCTTTAATTTTTTTATTTGTATTTTCAGCTGCAGATGAAGGAAGGGAGACAGTCATTACTAGTGGGTAGGCGGAATCAACATAGGATAAACACACCTCAGATTAAAAAGTGTTAGCCGGCCCCTCCAGCTATATAGGGCTCCTCCTACTCCAGCTCTCCAGTCTAAAATTTGAGGTTCACAGAGGATAGTCGCTGCTGGAAGCAGCTCCTCAGAAGACTTTTTTATTTTAGTCGGACAGAGACCTGGATCACCAGAAGTGGTCTAGAGGTCTCGGGGGTCTCAGCGCTGCTGGACTCCCACCTCTCACTTGGCGGATCTGTATTACCCTATAAGGTGGTCCCTGCAGAACCCTGCCGGCCCTGGGGGATGAGAATTGCTTCCCTGGCGGGGACGCAAACCGCGCTTCTGGGGTCACTGCGTTCCCCGCCCTGGGGGGAAGCTACGGGCAGCGCCACAAATCTCTGAGGGGTCCCTGTGGCGCTCAGCTGGGTGAGTACTCCACATGTTAATGTGTTTGAGTGCTTTAGCGGCCGCTGCGGCAGCCGCTGCTACATGTATTCATGTGTGGTGATTGTGTACTTTTGTCCGCAGGTGGATTGCCTGCAGGACATGAGAGCGGAGTGAGTCGCGTGCTTTTTTTGAAACCGGCGGGGGGGCGTGGCTTCGCGCTCTCCCATTTTTTCACGGGCAGGAAGCGCTCTGAGCGCGCCTTGTCCTGCCTTTTTTCTTCCGGTTTAAATCTCTCTAGCGCGGCGGCTATTACTGACGGGCTCCTCACTCTCCGCTCTCCCCGACCGACCGAAAGGAGACACTACACCACGGCCAGCTGGGTGAGTCGCCTCTACCTGTCAGGGCAGAAGCTTGACCCCCTCAGCGCAGGACAAGGTATTGTCACACAGAGCGCTCCCTCTGCTATCACAATAGCGACGCATAGTTTTGCGATCGTTTTTCTTTTGTGATCATTTTTTATGTCGCTAGTAGCTTCCACGGTGGGCGATCTCATTGACAACGCATAAGTGGTTAGCGATCTCTTTAGCGACTTTGGTATTGCGATATACAATTCAGCGCAATATGTTAGCGATCTCGTTGGCGTTCTTGTTTAATGTGGCATACTTTTGAACACTGTCCTGCAGCTGTTACCTCATAAGAGGCACCTGCGGCTCGCACACCCTTTTCATTAAATAAGGGTTGTGGAGAGTCTGCAACATTAACCCATTCTTTGGTGGTTAACCCTTTTTTGGGAGACAGCTGGGGTAGCTCTCTATTTAAGAAGCTTAACCCTTCAGTGTTCATTTTTGCCTTTGAAATCCACACTGTTCTGGTGCTGACAGGTTTTTACCTGACATATACTGTGTGAGGGCATGTCGGATCGGGGTCCAGGAGCGGACAGTCTCCCAGATCCTCTACAGGATCAGCCTCGCGTATCTGACACGCAGACCTCGACGGCGTCAAGCGCAGCGGTCGGAGGTTACAGTGACGCCAAAATGGATGCCCTCGCTCGTTCTATTGATGGCCTGTCTGACCTTCTAGGTTATTGGGTGTCAGCTAGATCCTCTCATGGCAGGAAGCGACACAGGCCGGTGCCATCTTTCTCGCGTAGCGACTCAGAGATTTGATATGGAGGGTTCCCCTCCAAGCTCAGATGGTGAGATATCCGATTCGGATAAAGAGGATCGGCAGGATCAATCTGCCTCTCTTTTGAGCCGTACAGAGGTTTTTATTGGAGCCATGAGGGAGGCGTTACAGTTACCGGAGGAGGTAACTAGACGTCCTGGTAAGTCGGCCCGGATGTTTCAGGAGCCGCATAGGTCGCGATCAGCCTTACCATCTCTGGATGAGCTTAATGAGGCAGTGGAGAAGGAACGCCTGTGTCCAGATAAACGTTTTCAGGGGACACGGTTTTTCGAGACGCTGTATCCGTGTACTACGGAGTTGATTACTAATTGGATTCCTTCTCCTGAAGTGGATGTCCCTTTATCCCAGCTTAGCAAATCCTCATTACTTCCTGTTAAAGGGAAGGCGAGTCTGCAGGATCCGCTGGACAGAAAAACGGAGATGGCGGCGAAATCCATCTACGAGGCCGCGGGTCATGGATTCAGAGCTGTGCTAGGATCCATGTGTGCTTGTAAAGCCTCCTTGAGCTGGTTAGACCGTCTACGGACGGCGTGGCAAGATGGATCCCCACTATCCGAGGTAGAGGGGCTTTTCAAGTCATTGGAGAATGCAGCTCGATATGGCAGTGATGCAGGTTTGGATACTGCCTCCATGCTGTCCAGAGCACAATCCTCGGCGATCACAGTCAGGAGAGCTCTGTGGCTTAGACAGTGGACCGGAGACGCGGTTTCCAAGCAAGGTTTGCTTTCTTTAGCTTACAAAGGTGGTCAGCTATTTGGATCTGGCCTCACGGAGCTGATTGCCAAAGCAAAGGCAAAAGAAACGGCTTTACCGCAACGAAGAGCTGTGGCTTCTGCGTCTGGAAGGCCTAGTGCCGGTGGTAGTCGGCGGTCCTTTCGGTCCAGGGGACGGTTTGGGGATCGGGTCGTCCCTCTTTTTCAGGAAAAAAGAGCGCTCAGAAATCTCGCGCTCCCTGGAAACAGAGCTTCCGCCAAGACAAGCGGGAAGCTGACAAGAAGCCCGCTAAAGCGGACTGACGCCAGGGTCTCACTCGAGGGCTCTCGAGTGGGAGGTCGCCTGCTCCAATTCAAGCCGACTTGGGCTTCCCGCGTGTCGGACACCTGGGTGATGCGGGTCGTGTCGGCAGGCTACTTCATAGAGTTTTTCTCGACCCCAGACAGTTTTTGCCTATCCCGCATTCCGTCAGAGCCCGGGCTAATTGCCGCTCTACTACAGGAGGTCGATTCCCTTCTACGGTGGAACTGGTACCACCACACCCTTCTGGAGGACCAAGGAAGAGGTTTTTATTCCAACCTCTTTGTAGTCCCCAAAAAAGTAGGACAAATTTCGTCCCATTCTGGATCTCAAAAGATTAAATCGGCATGTCCGCACCAGAAATTCCGCATGGAATCACTTCGCTCCGTTGTGGCGGCCTTGTCACAGAACGATTTTTTAGTGTCAATCGACATTCGCGACGCTTATTTGCATGTCCCCATCGGAAGGGCCCACCAGCGCTTCCTGCGTTTTGCCATAGGTCAGGACCATTACCAGTTTGTGGCCCTGCCATTCGGTCTGGCCTCAGCACCCAGAGTTTTTACAAAAATTCTGGCTCCTCTCATGGCGATTCTGCGAAGACAGGGGATTACGATTCTTCCCTATCTGGACGACCTTTTGATTGTGGCGTCCTCAAAGGAGGAGGCGGTGACGGCTCGCGATTTATCCCTTCAGCTCCTGGAGGACTTCGGGTGGCTGATCAATTGGGAGAAGTCGTCCCTGGAACCGTCGCAGTCAATCCTGTTTTTGGGAATGCAGTTCGACACAGTACGAGCAGTGGTGTCTCTGCCCTCAGACAAGCAAGCGAGTCTTCTTCACCATGTGCAGGGTATGAAGTCTGCGACAGCAATGTCCCTTCGAAGGTGTATGCGCCTTCTGGGTTTGATGGTGGCGTCAATGGAAGCAATTTCGTTTGCCCAATTTCATTCCAGGGCTCTCCAAATGTTCATCTTGAACCGTTGGGATCGATCACGGTTTTCACTGGATTGCAGGGTCATCTACCACAGGGTGAGAGAGTCGCTAGAATGGTGGTTACGTCCGGAAGCGTTATCCTTGGGGAAGTGTTTCCTTCCTCCAAGGTGGTCGATCATAACCACCGATGCCAGCCTGACGGGCTGGGGGGGCGTCTGGAATTGTCTTTGGATTCAGGGGGTATGGTCATTGGAAGAGTCTGTCCTGCCGATCAACATCCTGGAATTGAGGGCAATTTTCCTTTGCCTCCAACACTGGACGGTCCCTTTAAGCGGTCTACCAGTCCGAGTGCAGACAGACAACGCGACGGCAGTCGCGTATATCAACCATCAAGGTGGAACGAGGAGCTTCAGGCTCATGATGGAAGTGTCTCGAATCCTGGTATGGGCCGAGGCCAGGGTGCCAGCCATCTCTGCGATTCACATTCCAGGAGTTCAGAATATCACAGCGGACTTCCTGAGTCGCAAAAAGATGGATTCCGGAGAATGGAGTCTTCATCCGGAAATTTTTGCGCTGCTGTGCTCCCGTTGAGGAACTCCCCAAGTGGATGTGATGGCATCCAGGCTCAATGCCAAGTTACCGACATTCATGTCCAGGTACAAGGACTCGAAGGCTGTGGCGGTGGATGCTCTGGTGGCTCCTTGGGACCATTTCGAGCTAATTTATGTGTTCCCGCCGATATCCTTACTTCCTCTGGTTTTGCGTCGGATCAGACTGGAGAGAGTCCCGGCTATATTGATAGCCCCAGATTGGCCAAGGAGGATTTGGTTCTCGATGCTGGTGTCGCTTCTGGCAGCGCCTCCACTTCCACTCCCTCTTCGCCCGGACCTGTTAACCCAAGGGCCCGTTATCACCCAGACCTGAAGTCTCTGCGTTTGACGGCGTGGCTCTTGAGACCGAAATCTTGACCCGTCAAGGTTTTTCAGCCGAAGTCATTGCCACTCTGCGAGCTGCCAGAGGTCCGGCTACCACTAGAATTTATCATAAGACTTGGGAAGCCTTCTTTTCGTGGTGTTCGGGTTCTTCTAGGAACCCGAGGAGTTTTTCCATTCCCAATTTGTTGGCCTTTTTGCAATACGGGCTGGACAGGGGTTTGGCAGTTAGCACTTTGAAGGGGCAAGTTTCTGCTCTGTCCTTGCTATTTCGGAAGGCTATCGCTTCGCATAGGGACGTACGTTCCTTTTTTCGCGGAGTAACCCGTCAGTTTCCGCCGCGGAAGGCGCCTGTGTCGCCCTGGCGGCTCAATCTTGTCTTGGAGGCTCTTCAACATGGGCCTTTTGAGCCTATGGACTCTGTTAGCCTTTCTTTGCTTTCTTGGAAGGTTGCCTTCTTAGTGGCGGTCACTTCTTTGAGAAGGGTTTCTGAGTTGGCGTCTCTCTTGCTCGCCTCCTTTTCTGGAGTTTCTCCCAGATCGCGTAGTGCTTCGCACACGTGGCGACTTTCTACCTAAAGTAGTATCGCAGTTTCATGCTAACCAGGATATTGTGTTGCCCTCGCTCTGTCCGGAGCCAAGGAATGCAAAAGAACGAGCCTTGCACACATTGGATTTGGTGCGGGCTTTAAAGTTCTATTTGTCCATTACTCAAAATTTTCGGAAGTCGGATTCTCTGTTTGTGATTCCAGCAGGTCGTCGACGTGGGCAACGAGCTTCCAAGGATTCTATAGCTCGTTGGATTCGGTCGGCCATTTTAGAGGCTTACCGACTTAAGGGCGAACCCTGCCCGATTAAGATTCGAGCTCACTCCACAAGGGCTGTGGGTTCATCGTGGGCTTTCCATCAAGGAGCCTCGGCAGCTCAGCTCTGCCGGGCGGCGACCTGGCGTTCCGTCCACACATTTACGAAATTTTATAAGGTGGATGTTAGTGCTTCCGCTGATGCGGCCTTAGGACGTAGGGTCCTGCAGGCGGCTGTAGTTTAAAAGTTCTTGTGAACTTATAGTTAGCGCTATTTGCGCATTTATCTAGGTTGTTCGGTATCTGCCTCTTTTGGTTTTTTGCCCACCCTTATTTTTGGACTGCTTTGGGACGTCCCACTAGTAATGACTGTGTCTCCCTTCCTTCATCTGCAGCTGAAACACGGATTATGGTAAGAACTTACCTGTAAAATCCTTTTCAGCGAAGAAGGAAGGGAGACACAGCTCCCTCCCATGGCAGAAGTGTGTTGTGTTTTCAGATGCGGCGTGACCCTTCTCTGATAGCGATTATCTGGGCTGAGGTCGGCGCGCTAAGGCTCTGTTACAGCATTGCCAGCTCATCGCAGTGGTCAGGTTCAGTGAGTAGTACCTGGACTGTGTGGTTGTTTCGGCTATATGCATAACCTGTCTTCTTGTTTTTTCTCTGAAGTCCTTCAGAAGGGGTTATGTTGCTACGCTGGTGATATTTGCTCTTCCTTAAGCTTGGGTACGACTGGAGAGCTGAAGTAGGAGGAGCCCTATATAGCTGGAGGGGCCGGCCAACACTTTTTAATCTGAGGTGTGTTTATCCTATGTGGGCTCCGCCTACCCACTAGTAATGACACTGTCTCCCTTCCTTCTTCGCTGAAAAGGATTTTACAGGTAAGTTCTTACCAAAATCCGTGTTTTTTTTAGGTAGTTTTGAAGTTGTACTTTTTTGTTTATTGAAGCGAACTTTGTATTTTACTGTCCATGTATAGCTGCCCCTTCTTTATGCCATATATTTCAGTGCAAAGTTATTAGTTTTCTAGTAAGAGACTTAGCTTATTGCCTTAAAGGGGTTGTGCAGTGAAAATGTTATCCCTATCTCCAAGGTTACTAAACTTTGGTGACCCGCACCCATCGGATGAAAGACAATTTTTTATTTCTCCTCATTACGAAATGGAGCAGATCGGATTTCTCGCCACCGCTCTATTCATTCTCCATAGGGCTTCCAGAAAGGTGCTGGTCCCAGTAGCCAGACTTCCCAACAACCTCCCTAGGAATAGATGTTCAGTGAAAACAAATAATCAACCCCTTTAAGATACTCATACATACAGATTGGGGCTAAGTTTTGAAACTTAACTATTTAGGGACTGTAGTACCTGTGTATGGCGGTGTGCCAACTCTACAGGCATTCTATCAAAACTGCCTGTAGCAGTCCAGTAAGTGATACATTGCTGGACTCTGGGTCTCTGCTCCTATGCCATGCTGCTCAGATGCCATAGCAAATTACTGCTGAGGGTTTCCCTTTAAAAACACATTTATGACCATCTGACTATTACAAATGGTGGTATTCTTTTAAATGATATCTGTTTGTGTAATCATGACATAAAGTTTATAACTACCGTATATCTGTATATTGCTCAGAATGACTTCCAGGTGGAACTGCTCATAGAAAGTCCATTGCAATGTTTGGTGCTTGCTGGTCAAGTGGCTGCTGAGATGTGGAAGAGAAATGGCCTCACAATCGTAAGCCAGGTATAAAAAAAAAAAAAAATAATCAAATGGATTCTCTACCCTAAAGCAAGGGTCTTAAACTGAAATGGAGTTCGGGGTCACTTAGAAAAATCCTGTCCGGGTGCAGTGCGTGGTGTTAAATCTTGGCTGATGCTACATGGCGACTTTGGCTGCAAAAGAGTCGTCCATACTGCACCCCCAAATGCAGCAATTCATTGCACCATTAATATACAATTAGCCACTGTGTAACCCACCGTTCAATAAGTGCTGTGGTAGATCGGCTCACTCGGCTACATGCCGAGGTAGTCACTGGAACATTGTGCTTTTTAAGGATGCACTTGGTTTATAAGTACAGCATAAATCAAGGTTTAAGTACAAAAAAAATAAACACGGCCCTCTGGCCAAACACTCTTAAGCCAGGATCACACATGCGAGAAACTCGCATGATTCTCGCGTGAGTCTCTCTCATGAACACCTGACGCTGCCGCCGGCACTCGGACTGGAGCGTGCGTCTGCATGTATTTCTATGCAGCCGCACGCTCCGGGTGGCAGTGCTGGGTGTTCATGCGAGAGATTCGCACGAGTTTCTCGCATGTGTGATCCCGGCCTAAGTCTTCCTCTCCAGGCCCTCAAAAGCCCAAACTACCCCTGTAGTTCCACTATTTAAGCCCAGACCATGTGACTCCTCCACCACGTGACTGATCACATGACTCTGGCATCACCAAGGTCCTGTCAACATGGCGGTTCCAGCTGTGTAGGTGGAGATATGGGGAAACATTCTCCAACCCGCTCTATGAATGTCCCCCTAAAAACCATCCTCAACTTAACTTAACCCTTGCAACACTTACTGTGCTGGAGGAAATAAAAATTTAGAGTTTTATGTCACAGATGTCATTAGGCATAGTGAAACATATCTACCCTCCAGCACTTTACCAGTGACTTCGTCACAGTGCTTATAACATTTTTACTATTTTCCGTCTAGGTTTTCTACTACTCAGATGTCAAATGCAGAGAAGAGATGTATGACAAAGACATTGTGATGTTGCAGGTATTTACTGCTAATCTATGGAGTTTCTTTGGTATATGAACATCTGTTCATGCTTGGCCAAACCACTGGTCCTATCTTCCACACAATTGCCGCAGAAGTTAATTAGGTGCTTTTGACAAGGTTTCAGATCTCTAGGATCTACCGTTATCCACATTTACTATAAAATCAGAATACAAAAGTAGTTCATTGAAATCCCTTCTGAACACCGAGAGGTGTCAAATTTCTACTCACAACTTGGATATTTTGGCTCCATGTCCATAGGAAACCACATTTTTAGTTTTGCGTAGAATGAACAAACCGTTAATCCATATAGTTTCTGTGGTTGTCTGTTCTTCATGTTTGGTCAAACGAGTGGAGCTACCGCCACCAAATTTGGCACATGGGTAAATCTGTATCTTCAGCAGGTTTTAGACCAGGTGCAATATTCTACTCTATGATCTTCTACCTGGGCTGATATACGTAGTTATGCTCTCCGTGTCTTTTTTTTTTTTTTCCCTTTTATGGCCCCTCTTGAATTAATTATAGGTTAGCAAGAAGATTATGTTCCCAGGACGTCCCTCCTGACAGCACCATGGGGGACGTCCTCCTCCTCCTTGCCGGGACAGGAAACACACGAGTTTATAAGGCCACACCCCGTCCTCCATTCCTCAGTGTTTTTCCTGTCTCTGCATGGAAGGGACACGCGAGTCTTACCGGGCTCAGGGGGATCGTGAAGCTTGGCGGATCCTTCCCCCTGTCAAGCGGCCCAGGGCTGAAACTCCCCAGAGGGGAGTCCCTCCGCCCCAAAGGCCGGGAGCAGGACCAGGCTCCCGGAGGGGAACGTTCCTTCCAGAGGGAGGCTCTCGTCCCGGACCAGGTGGTGATCGGCGGCGCTGAATTCGTCTCTGCGGGCAGGATCGCTGCATCCTCCTTAGCGACGCCAGCAGCGATCCCGACAGACGCCGGCGTCACTTCCGGTCCCACACTTCCGGTGCGTCACAAGATTGCGGCGCCCAGTGTCAAAACGCCGGTTTCTGATACTGAAGAGTGCAAGCTGCCGGCTTCTAGGAAAGAAGGTTCCTGCGGCAGACGCTGGTCACCGGATAGTGTACAGCCTACCTTGTACCTGATGGAGACAGATGCGGCTGACGGGGGAGGGGTAAGTGCGCTTTTGCGCAGACCACCCTGACTAGAGGTCCCTAAATTGCTGACATAACTGACGGACCCTACTCATGTCATTTAGGACAAAGGAGCCCCGACCGCCCCCCTAACAGTAAAAAAGACGGGCAAGGCATCCGCTAAATCTCCCAGATGCCCGGTTTGCCACGTGAAGCTCTCCGATAGTGACAAGACCCTCTGTACTACTTGTACCTCCAAGGTCTTAAGGGATGAGCAGCCTTCACTCTTGACGGAGATGCGTCAGATGATTCGGGACTAGGTCCAGGCGTCTGTCATACATGTCACAACAGACACCTAGCTCTCCCGGACGTAAGCGACCCAGGTGGGAGACGGAACAGGGCGTCCAGGACTTAAGTTCAGAGGACAGATCAGACGTAGAGGATACCATTTCCGACGAGGAAGGACAAATTCCACCTGAGATCCAGGACCGGAATAGGAAATTCCTATTTCCAGGACGTCCCCCTGACAGCACTATGGAGGACGTCCTCCTCCTCCTTACAGGGACAGGAAGCACACGAGAGGTTAAAAGGTCCCACTCCTCCCCCAATACCTCAGTGTTTTTCCTGTCCCTGCATGGAGGGACACACGAGAGATCGCTGCGAGGAACGCAGTAACTTACCGGGCCCAGGGGGATCGTGCGGTTCGTCCAAATCCTTCCCCCTGTCAAGAGGTCCAGAGCCGAAACTCCCTCCTTGGGAGTCCCTCTGCTCCAAAGACCGGGGGCGGACGAGCTCCCGGGTAAGAGCCGCTCCTTCCGTTGGGAGGCTCTCGGCTCAGGCGTCTTCCTCCTGGTCCAGGGAGGAACGCCGAACAGGCGACCGGAAACTGAGCGTCACTTCCGGTGACGCAGAAAACATGAGGTCAGCGAGTGTTCCGGAAAAGAACGCAGAATGGAAAAGCGCTCTCAGAGGTATCGCAAAACTTCATGCGTTCGGAATTTGATCGCAAAAAAGGTATGGTAAGCGCGTTGCGTTGTTTTTTTTTTTGCGTTCCAGGTGGAACGCAGTATGGGCGGCGCTTAAAACTTCGCAGAACGCTATAAAAGCGCGCGAAAGGTAGCGTTTGAATGCTGATCGCTAAATCTGGTAACAGAGTATATGCAGCAGCTACCATAACCGTCTTAAAGCAGAAAAGTAAACCCTTTCTGCAGATAGACATGGAGTCTGAGAAATCCAGAGAGGAGGCAGGGGTAAGTGCGCATAGCGCAAAAACTCCACTCTCATTAAGTAATCCAGACTCAATCCTAAGTATACATATTGTTGTGTTACTTAGGACAAGGATACTTCAGCTACACCTTTGCAGACAGTGAAGAGAGGAAAAGCCTCGGCGAAAACTAATCGCTGTTCTACATGTCAGACGAAGCTTCCTGACGCTTATAAAAAGCGGTCTGTTGTACTTGTACAGCAGCAGTCTTCGAGCAAGAAAGATCTTCGCTATTATCAGATTTAAGGAGCCTGATTAAAGAAGAGGTGCAGGCTTCATTATCAGCTAGTTTACAACACCAGCCCTCTAGTCAGGGCCCAAGCCGTAAGAGACCTAGAATGGAGTCAGAAGAGGAACCGGATCTGGAATCAGAAGATAACGTGGAGATGCAGTACTCGGAGCAGGAAGAAGGTGAAGTTCAGACGGAAATCCAGGAAAAGGCCAGGAGTACCTGTTCCCGGTAGAAGATACGGATGACTTGGTCCAGGCTGTAAGGAGTACTATGCATGTGGAAGATATCCCACGGCCCCAATCCAGACAGGATTTGATGTTCGGAGGTCTTACGGCTAAAATTGATAAAGTTTTTCCCATTAGTGACCATATTAAAACCATGATACTGTGTGAATGGAAGGACGCAGAGCGTAGACTGGTAATGTCACGTGACTTTAAAAACCGTCTTCCTTTTGATCCGGAGGATTCAAAGCTGTGGGAAGAAACACCTAGAGTGGATGTGCCAATTGCAAAAGTGGCTAAAAAGACTTCGATTCCCTTTGAGGACTCTTCAAGTCTTAAAGATCCTATGGATCGCAAGGCGGACATTCTCCTTAAGCGGGCCTGGGAATCTTCGGCGGCCTTAATAAGGACTAATATTGCGGCTACTTCGGTAGCTAGGTCTATGTGTTTCTGGATAAGTCAATTAGAGGATCAATTGGCTAATAAGACCCCTAGAGCTGAAATTTTAGAATCTCTTCCTCTCATTAAATCAGCAACAGTTTTTCTGGCTGATACCTCGGCTGAGTCAGTCAGGTTTTCTGCCAGAAATAGCTCTTTATCCAACTCTGTCCGGAGGGCTGTTTGGTTGAAATCCTGGTCTGGGGATAATGCCTCTAAAAATAAATTATGTTCATTGCCATTTGCAGGATCAAAGGTATTTGGTCAGGCATTGGATGATATTCTGGAGGCCTCAGATAGCAAAAAAGGATTTCCAGAGGAGAAGCCTAAAAAGTTTCAATCCTTTCGGAAGAAACCAGCCTTCCGTAGACAACCATTCTATAAGGACACAGGTAGACCTAGCAGGGGAACATATAAGGGTTCCTATAATCAAAATAGAGGAAACAGGAGCTCTTTGTTTGGATCTTCCTCAAAACCTAGAAAACAATGACGCCAGGCACATAGGGGGCCGACTTTTGTTCTCGGCAGAGAACTGGGAAAAGGTCACCAAAAACGAGTGGGTACTACAAACTATAAAGGAAGGTTACAGAATAGAACTGGTATCCTATCCGCCCCAGAGATACATTACTCCCACTGTAGTTCAGAGAAATCTAGGAATGTTTCAAGACATTCAAAACTTAATCTTTTCAAAAGTCATTGTGCCGGTTGTTGGGTCAGAGGAAAAGTCGGGTCACTATTCCTCTCTCTTTCCAATAATAAAACAATCAGGAGAGTCAAGAACAATTCTGAATCTAAAACCGTTGAACAAGTATGTTCGCTACAAAAGATTCAGAATGGAGTCTATAAAGTCAACAATTCCTTTAATAGACAAAAACTCGGTAATGTGTACCCTAGACTTAAAAAACGCCTACTATCAGGTGCCCATCCATTCAGCCTCGCAGGAACTTCTAAGATTTGCTGTAAGCCTACGGGAATCCACCTGCCACTTCCAGTTTCAGGGTCTGCCATTCGGACTAGCTTCTGCTCCCAGAGTTTTTACGAAGCTAATATCAGAGGTCGTAGCCTATCTAAGGAATCAAGGAATTATAGTAATACCTTACTTGGATGACTTTCTGTTAGTCGCTCGCTCAGCAGAAATTCTAAATTACCATACAGAGCGAACAATGGCGGTACTAGAATTTCTCGGTTGGGTGATAAATCGAGAAAAATCTCACCTAACTCCCAGTACAAAGAGAATATTTTAAGGAGTACTCCTCGATTCAAGAGCCAGAACAGCTTTCCTGCCAGAGGTCAAGCAAAGATCTTTGATAAGGAAGGTGATAGAGTTGTTAAAAAACAGAGTTACCATTCGAAGAGCTATGCAAATTCTGGGAGTAATGACATCATGTATACCATGCGTCAGGTGGGCTCAAGCTCATTCAAGACTCCTTCAAAGAGAGGTGCTATCGTGGTGGGATCGTCATCAGTCATCCCTAGACAAAAGGATCCATCTCTCGCCAAGAGCAAAGAGGTCGTTAGTTTGGTGGACACAAAGCAAGAACCTCAGAAGAGGAGTTCTTTGGGGTGCCATCCCCATATGTAGTAATAACTACAGATGCAAGCACATGGGGGTGGGGAGCCCATCTGGAAGGAAAGTTTTTGCAAGGCAAATGGCCAGAAAAAATCAGACGAATGTCATCAAATTACCGAGAATTGTATGCGATCTGGGAATCCTTAAGACGGAATCAGGACCGTTTAAGAAACCAGCACGTCAAGATCCTATCGGACAACATGACAGCAGTAGCCTTCATCAAACATCAAGGAGGCTCTCGTTACAGAACACTGCAGGATCTTGCAGAGAAGATATTTGTCTGGGCAGAACGAACAATTCTGTCCATAACGGCGGTTCATCTGGAGGGTTCACAAAACCTAGTGGCAGATTATTTGAGCAGACAGAAGATCTACCCGACAGAGTGGGAGTTGAACCAGAAGGTTTTCCGGTTTATTATGTCAACGTTGGGGAACACCTCAAGTGGATCTTTTTGCTACAAGAAAAAACGCAAAACTACCAAGGTTTTTTTCACTGAACCCAGCAGACAATCCGGAAGGAGTAGATGCTTTGAGTCAGAGGTGGAACGATACCTCTATATTATGCTTTCCCGCCAATAGCATTGATACCAGCAGTTCTGAGAAAGATAAGGGAAGACGGTGCGTCAGTAGTACTAATAGTTCCATTTTGGCCAAGGAGGAGCTGGTTTCCTCTACTGGGGGCCATGACCAGACAGGATCCAATCGAGCTTCCTCAGTGGAAGGACATAGTGCACCAGGGACCAGTCCTACACCAGGACCCAGAAAGATTGCACCTGTCAGCTTGGATCCTTAACGGGACATCCTGAAAGCTCGTGGTCTTTCAGATCAAGTAATAACGATTCAAGCCAGCAGAAAGCCTGTAACTTCAGCAATATATTATAAGATTTGGAAGAGGTTCTGTCTGGAAGGTGGCAGGTCTGATGTTGTAGCCAGAGTCCCGGATGTTCCGCGAGTACTGGATTTTCTTCAATCAGGGTTTAATATGGGTCTTAGACCTAGTACACTTAAAGTACAGATCTCAGCTTTAAGTACTTACATGGATTACCCTTTAGCCTCACATCCTTGGGTGGTTAGATTCGTTAAAGCAATCCAAAGATTAAGACCTACTATAAGGCAATTGTCTCCCCCCTGGGATTTAAATCTAGTTCTGGGGGCACTTTGTAGAACTCCTTTCACTCCAAGTAAGGATTTGCCTATTTCTCTCCTATCTATGAAAACAGCTTTCTTGGTAGCTATTACCACAGCCAAAAGAATAGGGGAAATTCAGGCCTTATCCATCAAAGACCCATATATGCAGATCAGAGAGGATCATGTGGTATTAAAACTAGACCCTGCTTTCATGCCCAAAGTAGCCTCTTTGCAAAATCGAAATCAGGAAATAATACTTCCTTCCTTTTGTGAAAAACCTTCAAATGTTAAAGAACAAGCCTTACACTCCTTGGATGTTAGACAGGCAGTAATTGATTACCTGGAGGCCACTGGGGGCTGGAGAAAAGACCCTAATTTGTTTATTTTATATGGAGGTAAAAATAAGGGTAAAAAAGCTTCTAAGCCTTCCATCGCAAGATGGATTACCACCTTAATCATAAAAGCTTACGCATCTGAAGGGATAGATTGTCCCATAAAAATAAATGCCCATTCTAAACCCGAGCATTGTCAGCCTCATGGGCAGAAAGAGCAGGAGCATCTTTAGAACAAATTTGTAAAGCAGCCTCTTGGGCTTCGATAAATACCTTTTGTAGGCACTACAAATTAGATGTGTTAGCAGGACAACAGACGGCATATGGTAGAAAAGTATTACAGGCCGTAGTCCCACCCTAGGAGGGTTTCTTTGGTACTCTCCATAGTGCTGTCAGGGGGACGTCCTGGAAAATGGGTATTATACCTACCGATAATTCGGTTTCCAGGAGTCCATCCTGACAGCACGGTTAGTTCCCTCCCTTGTCTATGTTCATGTATATGCTAATTCATATGATGTAATATGTTTAAGTAAATTAAAGTGTTATCACTGGCATTAATCCATGGTATGGTACTTGTCAAATCACTGAGGTATTGGGGGAGGAGTGGGACCTTTTAACCTCTCGTGTGCTTCCTGTCCCTGTAAGGAGGAGGAGGACGTCCTCCATAGTGCTGTCAGGATGGACTCCTGGAAACCGAATTATCGGTAGGTATAATACCCATTTTCAGGCTGAGGACACTAATGATTTAATCCAGTCTGTACGGTCTACCATGCAGATTGAGGACACTCCCAGACCGCAGTCTAGACAGGACTTAATGTTTGGCGGTCTTACGGCTCAAAAACAGACGGTATTCCCTGACAGTGAACATATTAAAAGCATGATCCTGGAAGAATGCTGAAAGGCGACTAGTACTTTCGCGTGACTTCAAGGGTCGGCTACCTTTCGATCCTGAGGAAGTTAAGCTTTGGGAAGAGACTCCTAAAATAGACAGTTCTATAGCCAGAGTCGCAAAAAAGACGGCCATCCCGTTTGAAGATTCATCTAATCTTCGTGACCCAATGGACAGGAAGGCTGACATCCTTCTAAAAAGAGCCTGGGAGGCGTCGGCGGCGCTAATCAGAACTAATATTGCGGCCACGTCTGTTGCTAGATCCATGTATTTCTGGATAGGGCAGCTAGAAGAACAATTGTCTAATAAGATTCCCAGAGCTGACATCCTGGCCTCCCTTCCTGTCATGAAGTCGGCCACAGCTTTTTTAGCGGATATGTCGGCTGAATTGGTCAGATTTTCAGCCAGAAACAGTTCCCTTTCTAATGCTGCTAGGAGAGCTGTTTGGTCGAAATCTTGGTCGGGAGATATCGCGTCTAAGACAAAGTTATGTTCCATTCCCTTCTCTGGAGCAAGGGTGTTTGGACCAGCCTTAGATAGCATTCTAGAGTCCGCATCAGATGAAAAGAAGAGACTTCCAGAGGAGAAATCTAAGCGTCTCCAGTCCTTTCGGAGGGGATCCTTTCAGGGAAGACGATATGACTCTAGAACCCATAGTAGGTCAAATCGAGGATCCTACAGGAGTTCTCAGACCCAGGGGGGAAAAAACAAAAGTACCTTCTTTAGTTCGTACAGTAAGAATAAGAGACAATGACGCCATATCTATCGGGGGGAGACTCCACCTATTTGCGGCAAAATGGGCCCAGATTACCGAGAATCTGTGGGTACGAAATACCATTGCAGAAGGTTACCACATAGGATTGAAGTAGGGGAGACGTATCTCTCGGGGGATGAGAGTAAAGTTCTTCCAGACTCAGCTATGTGGCTAAACCTTCAGGAGATGATCGACTGCTCTGTAATAGTTCCGGTTCCAGAGGCAGAAGTAGGCAGGGGTCACTACTCCTCCCTGTTTACCATAATAAAGCCATCAGGAGAGGCCCGCACTATTATAAATTTGAAACCGCTAAATCGCTGGGTCAGATACAAAAGATTCCGGATGGAATCAGTCCGCTCGGCAGTCCACCTTATAGACAGAGGAGCAGTTATGTGCACTCTCGACCTAAAAAGCGCATATTACCAGGTCCCTATACATCCGTCATCTCAGAACCTCCTACAGTTTGCAATAGATTTACCAACCCAGACCTGCCACTTCCAGTTCCAGTGTCTTTCTTCGGGCTAGCCTCCGCTCCTCGAATATTCACAAAACTGGTAGCGGAGGTGGTGGCCTACATAAGAAGTTTGGGAACCATAATCGTTCCATATCTGGACGACTTTCTAATTGTGGCGGAATCGGAAGAGATGCTCGTCAGACACAGAGACCGATGCATCAACATTCTGGAATCGTTAGGCTGGGCTATAAATTGGCAGAAGTCGGACCTAATACCCAGTCAGAAGAAGGTCTTCTTGGGCGTTCTCTTAGATTCAAGAGACAGAATCTCCTATTTACCGGAAGAGAAGCAGAAAGTGATAAGTCTGGCAAAAGACCTGGCAAAACACAGAGGTTCCATAAACACTATGAAGGTATTGGGGCAGATGACGGCCTGCATTACCTGCATCAGATGGGCACAAGCTCACTCAAGGCCTTTACAAAAAGATTCTGGCAGTTTGGGATCGATCTCAGACTTCCCTGGACAGATCAATTTCTCTACCGAGATCAGTAAAAGAATCCCTCGCCTGGTGGGCGCAGTCTCGCAATCTTCGGATAGGAGTAATATGGTCAGCCTCTCCTTACGTGACGGTCACTACGGACGCCCTTTCATGGGGATGGGGAGCCCATCTGCAAGGCAGAATCCTACAGGGCCGATGGCCGGAAGACATCAGGAACACATCTTCCAACTTCAAAGAACTATATGCCGTGTGGGAGGCGATAAGAAGAAACAGACCCAGGCTCAGAGACCAACATGTCAGAATATTCTCAGACAATGTAACCACAGTCTCGTTCCTAAATCACCAAGGAGGATCCAGACATCGACCTCTTCAGATTCTCTCGGGAAAGATATTCACGTGGGCAGAGAAGACGGTTCTGTCTCTAACAGCGGTACACCTCGAAGGTTCCCAGAATGTGGTGGCAGACTATTTGAGCAGGAAAGAGATCTGTCCGACCGAGTGGGAACTAGACCAGGACATCTTCCGAGACTTATGTCACCGATGGAGATCACCTCTAATAGATCTGTTTGCAAACAGGCGAAACGCAAAGACCAGAAGATTCTTTTCTCTGAACCTGCTGGATGCTCCAGAGGGTCTGGATGCTCTGAGTCACAAGTGGGTCGAAGATCTATCGTACGCTTTCACACCTCTAGCCCTCATTCCCGCCGTATTGAGGAAGATCAGGCTACGGTCATTCTGATAGTCCCATTCTGGCCAAAGAGGAGCTGGTTCTCTCTTCTAACACACATGGCGCTGGAAAATCCGCTGGAACTTCCTCGGTCTGTTGATGTGATCCACCAGGGCCCAATCCGTCATCTGAATCCAGAGAGACTGCATCTTTCAGCCTGGATCCTGAGAGGAAGATCTTGAGAGCTAAAGGCTTATCAGACCAGGTCATATCTACCATCCAGGCCAGTAGGAAACCTGTCACGACAGTAATTTATCTTCAGGCAGAACCGCCTCCAGACCTTGAGTGGCAGGTCCGATTTGGTGGCAGGTGCACTTGATATGCCTAAAATATTAGATTTTTTTACAGGCAGGCTTCAATAAAGGGCTCAGACCCAGTACCCTGAAGGTCCAGATAGCAGCTTTGAGTTCCTTCTTTGACTATTCTCTGGCATCCCACCCCTGGGTGGTTAGATTTATCCGGGCTACTCAGAGATTGCACCCTACCATTAGGCAGAGCCTCCCACCTTGGGACCTGACTTTGGTCCTTAGAGCTCTCTGTAATGATCCATACGCTCAGAGCAGTAATATGCCGATATCCCTTCTTACTAGGAAAGCGGCTTTCCTGGTTGCAATTACTACAGCTAAGAGATTAGGGGAGATACAGGCTCTATCTACTAGAGATCCGTACTTTCAGATCAGGGACAACAGCATAGTTTTAAGACTAGATCCAGCTTTTCTCCCAAAAGTAGCTTCTACCCAAAACCGCAATCAAGAAATTGTCCTACCATCATTCTGTGACAATCCTTCCAATGCAAAGGAGCGAAGTCTCCATTCATTGGATGTCAGAAGAACGGTTATAGATTACATTGAGGCCACCAAGAAATGGCGTGTAGATTCAAACTTATTCATTCTCTACGGAGGGAAGAATAGGGGTAGGAAAGCTTCAAAAGTGTCCATCGCAAGATGGATTACTACAGTAATAGCAGATGCCTACCGAGCAGAAGGTACTAACGCTCCGGAAAGTCTTAGGGCCCATTCTACTAGGAGTATCTCCGCTTCCTGGGCGGAAAGAGCAGGAGCTTCCCTAGATCAGATTTGTAAAGCAGCAACTTGGGCCAGACTAGACACATTCTGTAAGCACTATAAATTAGACATATTCTCAGGCCAACGTACTGCCTTCGGCAGAAAAGTCCTGCAAGCAGTAATCCCACCCTAAGGAGTTTTTTCTTGGGTACTCCCCATGGTGCTGTCAGGAGGGACGTCCTGGGAAAGTAGGTATTACACATACCGGTAATTGTTTCCAGGAGTCCATCCTGACAGCACTGGTAGTTCCCTCCCTACTGATTATGTCATATGCTGTAATATGATTGTTCCAATAGTGTTATGAGCATTATCCATGTCTTGGTTCTTGTTACAACACTGAGGAATGGGGGACGGGGTGTGGCCTTATAAACTCGTGTGTTTCCTGTCCCGGAAAGGAGGAGGAGGACGTCCCCCATGGTGCTGTCAGGATGGACTCCTGGAAACATAATTACTGGTAGGTGTAATACCTACTTTTGTACCTCAAGATTACATCCTCCAATCATTACACTGGGCCAAGATGTAGTCTGAAGCCTCCAAGAGTCTTGCATGATGCCTAATATTAGACGTCATTAATTAGACGTCTTCAGACCAGTCTTCAATGCAGTTTCTATTGTTCACATGGTGTCTTTTCCGCTTATGGACTAGACTGAGGACAAAGCCTCCTTGGTCTCTTGTCCCCTGTGGACACGACCCAAAATCCTTGCAGTTTTAAAACTTGTGTGATCATCAGGCTGCTTTTGTCAGACATGATTTGTAGGTTTGCAGGTGTTCCCTGTGCTCCCGTCTATACAATAGGTAACGGGTGTATTTCCCTTCTGTTTGACATGTACATCTTGTATACTATATTGGCATGCTTTCTAAGTTTATTTCTATATACAATGCTTTTTTTCTTTTTAATTAATCACATTTCTGTTCCCTTTTTGTAGATTGGGGCATCCTACATGGATCCAAACAATTTCTTGCTATTGGTGCTGGACAGATTTGAGCTAGTGCAGGCTTTGTCTAAAGTTTCTTTACCAACCAAAGACATGGTAGGACTTTGACTTTCAGCTCATTTTGTCAGATATTTAGCATCAGGTTTGATACACAGCCCATACGTTTTGTTGAGTATTCATCAAAATTCCCACAAGAATAATTAAGCCACTTGAATCTTTGTATTATACACCAATACACTGCCCTCTCATTGCCATGTAGCTTTGATTGGTCTGTCCTTGATATAAAAAAAAATAAAAAAAAAACTTCCAGCAAGCATGTATAGTGGTTACGGAAAGTAGTCAGACCTTTTCAATTTTTCGCGCTGTTTCATTTCAGCCCTTTGGTAAATATAAAAAAGTTCATTTTTTTTCTCATTAATGTGCACTCTGCACCCCATCTTGACAGAAAAAAAACAAATGTAGAAATTTTCGCAAATTTATTAAAAGAGTAACTGAAATCACATGGTCATAAGTATTCAGACCCTTTGCTCAGTATTGAGTAGAAGCACCATTTTGAGCTAGTACAGCCATTTGTATTCTTGGGAATGATTCAACAAGTTTTTCACACCTGGATTTGGGGATCGTCTGCCATTCTTCCGCTCCAGTATGATCAGATTGGATGGTGAACGTTGGTGGACAGCCATTTTTGGGTGTCTCCAGAGATCCTCAATTGGGTTTAGGTAAGGGCTCTGGCTGGGCCTGTCAAGAATGGTCACAGAGTTGTTCTGATGCCACTACTTTGTTATTTTAGCTGTGTGCTTAGGGTCATTGTCTTGTTGGAAGGTGAACCTTCGGCCAAGTCTGAGGTCCAGAGCACTCTGGAAGAGGTTTTCATCCAGGATATCGCTGTACTTGGCCTCATTCAGGTTTCCTTCAATTGCAACCAGTCCTCCTGTCCCTGCAGCTAAAAAACACCTCTATAGCATGATGCTGCCACCACCATGTTTCACTGTTGGGATTGTGTTGGCAGGTGATGACCAGTGCCTGGTTTTCTCCACACATACTGCTTAGAATTATCACCACAAAGATCTATCTTCATCTCATCAGACTAGAGAATCTTATTTCTCATGGCCTGGGAGTCCTTCATGTGTTTTTTTTTTTTTTTTTTTTTTTTTTAAGCAAACTCTATGCAGGCTTTGCACTGAGGAGAGGCTTCTGTCGGGCCACTTTGCCATAAAGGTCCGACTGGTGGAGGGCTGCAGTGATAGTTGACTTTTGTGGAACTTTCTCCAATCTCCCTACTGCATCTGTGGAGCTCAGCCAGTGATCTTGGGATTTTTCTTTACCTCTCTCACCACGGCTCTTCTCCCACAATTGTACAGTTTGGCTGGACGGCCAGGACTAGGAAGACTTCTGGTGGTCCCAAACTTCTGCCATTTAAGGATTATGGAGGCTACTGTGCTCTTAAAAACCTTGAGTACTGCAGACATTCCTATGTAACCTTGGCCAGATATGTGCCTTGCCACAATTGTCTCTGAGCTCCTTGGCCAGTTCCTTTGACCTCATGATACTCCTTTGGTATGACATGAGCTGTGAGGTCTTATATAGACAGGTGTGTGCCTTTACAAATCAAGTCCTATCAGTTTAATTAAACACAGCTGGACTCCAATGAAGGAGTAAAGGGTATGCCACACTAAACGAGATCGCAAACGAGATCACTAAAACGTCATTATTTTGCAATCTCGTTAGTGACCTCGTTGTGTGTGGCATATAGCAACGATGTGGCCCCTGCTGTGATGTCGCTGATCGTTCACTAGAGTTCTGGACCGTTTTTTGATCGTTGGCGTCCGACTGGTGAGCCTGAATCGCTGTGTTTGGCACCTCTTGCTAACGACGAGCGACCTCGTTTGTGACGCATATGACTGTTTTGCGTCACGGAGTGGATCGCAATATCTGTAAGTTCTCTTTTGCGTCACAGAGAGGATAGCAGAAGTTGCAAAGCAGGCTAGCAGGACGCAGAGAGCAGGAGCGATGCTGGAAATTCCTATGAATCAGAAGCGCTCAGTACATGCTGACAGATCCTAACGACCGCCAAAGTCGTTAAAGAGATCGCTGACCGCTGATGAGTCGTTTATGAGATCTCCTGTTTGGCAGCTACTAGCGACCTAAAAGAGATCACACCAACGATTGCGTCGTTATCGTGATCGCTAACGAGATCGCTAAGTGTGGCAGTACCTTAACACCATCTCAAGGAGGATCACAAGGAAGTGGACAGCATGTGACTTAAATGAGTGTCTGAGCAAAGGGGCTGAAAGCTTATGACCATTTGGTATTTCAGTGTTCTTGTTTTTTGTTGTTGTTTTTTTTTTATAAATTTGCGACAATTTCTACATTTGTTTTTAATTTTTATTTTTTTCAGTCAAGATGGGGTGCAGAGTGTACATTGAGGAAAAAATAAACTTTTTTGAATTTGCCAAATGGCTGCCATGCAACAGAGTGAAAAATTTAAAGGGGGCTGAATACTTTCCATACCCACTGTATAGCCATGAAAATGTTTACAGTCCTCTTTAAATGTTAACTGTGTTAAGGGGTATTCATAAAAGAATGGAAAAAAAAAGCTATAATTGCAGCCGGAATCTGCCTTCCGCCCGTGCTGCCGTCCCTGAAGAGATGACTGCTAGTCACTTGTTGACTGCAGGGTCATGTAACTGGTGGAAGTGATGTTCTGTTTGCTGGTCCTGAGGCGACAATCAGAGCTGCTGTGCTGGAGCGGAATAGTGGTTTTGGGTGTAAGTATGCTGTCTGTTTCTTTATAGGCATCCCTTTTGCATTTGCTAACTTGAAGAACATCAGGAATCCTGCTTTCCTCCTTCACCTCATTGGGGGACACAGGACCATGGGTGTTTTACTGCTGACACAAGTATACACAAAAAGATTATCTCCTCTGCAGTATACACCACATACACAGGCTCCAGCCAAACCAGTTCAAGCTTAGTATCAGTAGGAGGCACATGTGTTCTGGTCTTCAGACCACATTTATAGCGGTCTTATTTTATTTTTATTCTCAACGTTCTTCAAAGGATTACTGAGGGCAATGGATCCCTTAAGGGCTCCGCTCTCCCCAAACCTACAACAGGCGGGAACATGGAGTTTCCACCTCCACGTACCCCTTCCTGCATCGTTTTCTACGGCATGCATGAGACCTTTTTTAGGGGCGACTGGTCCCGTCAGGGCACCACTCTCCCACACCTACAACAGATGGAAACATTGAGTGTCACCTCCATGTACCGCCCTCTGCGTCCAGGCTTATTACAGCCAGACCAACAGCCCTGTTCCATTCTGGGGGAGTTAACACCTTGGATGTCCAGAGGCTCTTAGAGCTTCCATGCGGCCCCCACTGCATCACCACTGATGAACAGCAGTGATGGAAAGAAGGCAGATGGTCCCTCTCCACCTCTCTGACAAAGGGATGGTGGATGATTCCCTGCACCGTCCAAGCTACAGCTGACCTGTAAGCAGTCCAGGTCCTGTGCTGTGGTGGTTCTATACCGGGACGCACACCGCTGGTAAGTGTGGGCCTGGGACCAGGTACAGCAGCTGACATAGTGCGGCGGGGGCTCCTGCAACAGCGCGTTAATCGCTTTTCCCCATGGCATCACCTTTACCCCGGCGTGTTCCGGCTGGCGTCCAAAATTTAGGCTCCGGCTTGGGCCTGTTCTCGGCCGCAACCTGGAGCTCTGCCCATTTTATGACGTCGCGGCGGCAGCTCCGCCCAAGTCTTGGTGCTTCTCTCTCACACGGCGAGACTTCCCCCTTGCAATTCTCGGCAGCCATCTTTACCTACTGGCCACCTCTCTACACGTGCAGTCTGGTCACACCACAGCGACACTTCTCTATATCTCGTGGTCCCTCTGCAATACTGGACATTCTGGGGTGCAGCTGACTTTTTCATCCACAGGCTGGCTCACTACACGTATAGACTGCCTGCACTTCAGAGAAACGCAATGCACTGGGAGGACTGTTTACACAGGGCCACAGGACAGGGGTAAGATCTCTGTGCTGCGCAAATACACTCATTAGCCCTTCTCTGCAGTAGTCACTGGGGCTTACAAAGCACGATCCTCCCTATTGGAGCATATCTGCAGAATCAGTGATTTTCTGGGGTGCACCACATCACTCTCTAAGACATCCAAGAATGCTTACAAAACAGTGTTTTTCACCTCATGTACCACCGGCCAGACTGCATTGCCACGTGGGCAGAGTATGCCACTCTGCAAGGCCTGTAATCCCGATTGTGCTCAGGAGCCCTTCACCACCACCGAACCCAGTGTACCTTCTCCCCTTGAGTGGGTTTATTCACTGTCGCAGTCCATAGCTTCTGACTAAAGCAGTGGAGTCCCTCCAAGATCTACCATGGGTCGGGGCATTTGTCTGCCTGTCTTAGAAGATTCCTCTACCTCACAGGAACAGTCGGCCAACAGGGGCTATTCTCGGTCAAAAACTCAGGCATCTAGGAAACGGGTGCATATAATGTCTCCCGGGCCTTCTCACTCCTCTGTATCTGTGAGCTCTGTTTCCTGCTCCTCACCTCACCAATATGCCGCTTGATCTAGACTCGCCTGATTATCAGGTGGATAGTCTCATTGAGGCCGTCAGCCAGACTTTGAAGATTGACGAGAACTCTATTTCTGTCCCGGATCACGCAGGTCCTTCAAGAGGGCCAAACGCTCTCATAGGTTTTTTTTTTTTTTCCAACCATCCCGAGTTTCAGGACATTGTCCGGTGGCTCCTTATGCTGCCGAACTAACGTTTCGCAGGTCAGAAGCCGCTTGAGGCGAGATACCCATTTTCATCAGATCTGCGGAAGGAATGGGCCAAATCCCCTCCAGTTTATCCACCCGTAACACGCCTGTCCACCAAAACCCTCCTATTCTTAACAGATAGTTCTTCCATTAAAGACACCACGGACCGTCAGAGAATCTTACCCATTCAGTAATTGAAGCTGCTGGCTCGGCACTCTGACCGTGGAGTGGGTAGCTAAAGCTATGGTCTCTTGGGCAGATACCCTGACCAGAACCATTCAGGATAGTGACCTTCCCCCGGAGGCAGCGGATCTGGAAATTCAGATCTCCTTAGCCGGGACTAGTTGGTGCACGCTTCCCTGGACTCTGCTAACTGTGCCGCTCTTGCAGCCTCCAACGCCATCTCTATTAAGCCTGGGTCACATGCGTAAAACGCTCACGATTCTCATGCGAGTCTCTCACATGAACACCCGGCACTACCGCCGGCACTCGGACCGGAGCATGCTGCTACATAAAAATACATGGTCATGGCAGCATCGCCGGGTGTTCATGCGAGAGACTCTCTCAAGAATCATGCGAGTTTCTCGCATGTGTGACCCCGGCCTCAGACAGGCACTGTGGCTCAGGGAATGGCGAGTGGACTCTGCGTCCAAAAAATCCCTAACGTCTCTGCCTTACCAGAGCGGTCGTTTATTTGGAGAGAAGCTGGATCAGCTTATCTCGGACACCACAGTAGGAAAAAGTAAACTCCTTTCCCAACGGAGGACTAGGCGACCTTTTCGTCAGCAACAACAACTCATTTCTGATCCTTTCACAGCAATCGCGATTGGTCCAATACAACCACCTCTTCCGGATCAGGGCGCTCCTTCCGTGGTGACAGGGGCTCCCAGGTTTCGTATAAGTCCAACCAGTCATGGAAGAACCGTCCCAAACAATCCAGATCTAAGGGAGCCAGGTCCCATAGATTCTCTGCTCAATGACTCACGGCGTTATCCGGTCGACACCAGCAGAGTAGCTGGCCATCCACTCCAATTTCCTCATACCTGGCTCTGTCGTTCACGACGAATGGGTCAGGGACCTCGTGTCTCCCGGTTACAAGATAGAATTTTCTTCACACCCCCCCCCCCAAAAAAAAAAAAGGTGCAGGCACGGTCTTTCTACCAAGCCATCGATTCGCTACGCCAAAACGTAATCATTATTACGGTCCCAGAAAACGAGAGGCTCAAGGTGTCCTTGAACTTATTTGGTTCAGAAGGACTGGACAGTGTGGCGCATTCTGGACCTGAAGCTCCTAAACAAGTTTGTCAAGGTCAGGCACTTCAGGATGAAGTCCTTCTGTTCTGTCATCACTTTGATGGAGAAGGGGGAGTTCCTTGCATCCATCAACATCCAGGATGTTCACCTTCATATCCTGAATATTTTTATTTTATTTTAATTTTTTATTTTCCCCTTCCTCAAGACAGAAAAGTGCAGGAATCTTTGGTGAACATTTCCAGTTTACAGCTTTGCTCCCAGAGTGTTCACAAAGGTCATGGTGGCAGTCATGTCCATTCTGCACTCTCTGGGCGGGGTCTTTTTGCCATACTTGGACGACCTCCTAGTCAAGGACCTGTCTTTCCAATATTGCGCGGAATGCGTCTGTATCACTTTGGATACACTTTCTCGCCTGTGCTAGCTGACAAACATTAAACAAATCTTCCCCTGTCACAGCTCAGCGGATTTCATTTTTAGGAATGACCCTGGACACCTCCCGAGGGTTGGTGATTCTCCCTCAAGACAAGGTCTTAGCCCTTCACCAAGGAGCCCGGGCACTTTGTCGCCCATGTCCTCACTCCATCCAATTCGGCATGGGGGTCCTGGGCAAGATGGTTGCAGCGATAGCTGTTCCCTTCGCCCAGTTACATCTTCGCCCTCTACAGCATGCGCTTCTATCAGCCTGGGACAGGAACCCATTCTCAACCGGCTGTGCTGCTTGTCTCTGCAGGTCAAGCAGGCGCTTAGGTAGTGGACGTTGTTGTCCCTCACCCAGGGGAAAGCCTTCCTTCCGGTCCAATGGCCGGTGGTCACCACCAACGCCAGTCTTCTGGGCTGCAGGCTGTCTTTCAATATCACACTGCCCAGGGGCACTGGTCATCTCGGAAGGCACTTCTCCCGATCAACATTCTGGAAATCCAGGCAATTCGATTGACCCTGTGGCGATTCCATCACCTCCTTCCATATATTTATATTGCACTGATGAAATCCTCTTCTTTGGCTGCTGTATCCAGCTGCAACATGGATCTTGACATGGACAGCTTCTGTGATCTGGATTTACAACTGAAATTGACGCTTGCCTTTTGCTTGTGAAGAAAAAAGACAAAGACGGAGAAGACGTTGCTACTGGCAACACCCAACTCTTGAAATCCAAGAGGGCTGTGGAACCTAGCATTTGTACACCAAGCTGCGTGAAAACCTGGAGAAGTTTTTTTTTTTTTTTTTTGACTACACGCGGATGTCGAAACAGAGCTTCGAAGACTTGCTGCAACGTGTCCGAGGATCCATAACCAAGCATGACTCAAAACTCCGTCAAGCAATTCCTGCTAAGGAACGTTTGTTTTGGTGACTCTGAGGTACGTAATGTTGAAAAACAAAAACACCGGTCATTAATATGATTGTTCTAAATGCCTTGTACTGATTTTTATTTTTTATTTTTTCCCCTCACTTTCTGTTCTGCAGATTTCTAGCTACCGGAGAGACCTTCTCTCCATTTCAATTCTGGATTGGAGTGTCCACCCTTTCTGGGATTGTTGCAGACACCTGCCGTTCTTTGTGACGTTCTGCGTCAAGAATTCCTCCCCCCAAATTTTCTAACTGTGGGGGGGCTGTGGACTGCAAACACATTCGTATTATGAAACCTGCTGGAAGTGGAACCGAGTATTTTAATTATAAAAAAAAAAATACTTTTCGATTTATTCTCATGGCGATTGCAGATGATGAATGTCGATTTGTCGCTGTGGACGTTGGCTCATTTGGAAGAGAAAATGTCTTTCAAACACTCTGACATGGGCCAACGTTTGTATGATGATGATTTCAATTTTCCACAGCCACGACCTCTTCTGAACACTGAAGGACCACCAATGCCATTAATTGTGGTTGGGGATGAGGCGTTTCAAATGTGTGCCAACCTCATAAAACCTTACTTAAGTAAGGACTTGAATCACACCAAACTGATTTACAACTACCGACTGACAAAGGCACGAAGAACTGTGGAGTGTGCCTTTGGATTGTTATTTATATGGCGCATTTTGGGATCAGCCATTAGTCTAAAAATTGAGACAATTGATGAGGTTGTGAAAGCGTGTGTTATGCACAATTACATCCTGGCAAAAGAGCGACCCAACTTAAGGGTATGCCACACTAAACGAGATCGCTAAAACGTCACTATTTAGCGACCTCGTTGTGTGGCATGTAGCAACGATGTGGCCCCTGCTGTGATGTCGCTGATCGTTCACTAGCGTTCTGGACTGTTTTTTGATCGTTGGCATCCCGCTGGTGAGCCTATATCGCTGTGTTTGGCACCTTTTGCGAACGACGAGCGACCTCGTTTGTGACGCATATGACAGCGGCGCAGGCGGGACTAGGGTTTTTAGCATCACGGAGTGGATCGCAATATCTGTAAATTCTCTTTTGCGTCACAGAGGATCGCAGAAGTTGCAAAGCAGGCTAGCAGGACACAGAGCAGGAGCGATGCTGGAAATTCCTATGAATCAAAAGCGCTCAGTACATGCTATTGACATCCTAACGACCGCCAAAGTCGTTAGAGATCGCTGACCGCTGATGTGTCGTTTATGAGATCTCCTGTTTGGCAGCTACTAGCGACCTAAGAGATCACACCAACGATTTCGTTAGCGATCACGATAATGACGCAAGCTAAGTGTGGCAGTACCTTTAGAACCTGAAGAACCTTTTGCATTGCTTTATTACCAAGATCACCCTCTCAGGACTACAGTGAAAGTTGCCCAGATAAGGGATAAGTTTGCTGCTTATTTTCTTTCTGGACGTGTGGCATGGCAAGACGAAATGGTTTAAGCCACTAAGTAAAATGTTCCTGTAATGTTTGCTGACTTGAATAATAAAAGACCTCCAGTAAAACACCTGTTACAAGTTCCCTCAATACAATACACACGTGTGTGTGTGTGTGTGTTGTGTGTTTGCGGCAGTGCATAAAGAGACAACATAGATATTGTGCAACCAAAATAAATTTATTTAACAAAAAAAAGGGTTTAGGATTGGGGTCTATCTGAGGGTGAGATGGGGTGGAGCTGTGAGCATTGTGTGGTAGTTGAGGAAGGAGTTACAGGGGAAGGGGCAACATTGAAGGATGGGACTGAACACATTGCAAGTAGATGACACAGTGGAATAATGGGAATGGATAGACAAACTGGAAGGGACAGACCCAAGGGAAGGAAGTGACTCATTTGACAAGACACATTGGTAGGTGAGGGTGGAGGTGGTGGGTCCAATTTTGGCAGGGTGTTTTGGCTCTGGGTCTTCGTCCTGGTGGGAATGTTGTTTTTTTTTCCTTTGTTTTCTTGACCGAGTGGGAGTGGTGGCCTCTGTAGCAGTCTTCTGGCATGGTGCTGGACTGGGCAGCGTCATGGATGCTGTTGGCTGCAGGGTTGCTGAACTCAGCCGTGTGATGGATGCTGCAGGGGTTCTGAACTCTGGAGCGTGGTGGATCTGTGAACTGGAGGCAGTGGTGGTGAAGGATAGTTCGGTGCTGTGGGAGTTGAAGAGTAAATGTTCAGCTGCTGGTAATATTCTCTGGCCTGTGGATTGTAGCTTTGGAACTGCTGCTGCGGCAATGCGTGACTGTAAGCAGCCTGGCAGGCCTGCATGACGTTCAGCTGGAGTTGAGGCTTAAGCTTTTCGGACGAAAATGTTGCGCCGGTCTCTCAAGGTCGGCTTCCAGGCAGTCAAGGCATTTGTTGTCAAGGCATTTGTTGACATCCTGTAAAAGTGTGTTCACGTGGGTCTATCATCAACCACCTTAATCCCATCTTGGAAGACAGAGCTTCAGTGGATAAACTCGGGCATGAGTGACCTCTCCAAGGACCTCTGCCTCTGGCGAGCAGACCCAAGTAAAGTAGAGGCAAAGGGCTGGGAGAGGGGAAAACCAGATGGACTGGCTGCCTGTTCCCCAGCCTGTGAAGCCTGCCTGGTTGCTCCATCGTTGGTGAATGATGGGACTGCATCTGTTCGGTGGCTGGTCGATTAGGGGCCGCTTCAACAGAGGACAATCCAGGTTGTTTTGTGCTGCATCAGGTTTTGTGTGGAAAATGAAAAGAAATTAGTAAAAATAAAAAGTTTAAATAGTAAGACAACACAAAAAATACTCACGTTCGCTAAGAAAGTGCAGGCCTCAAAAAAGCAAGGTTACGGTGGTATTTGTATTTCCTTAGCCTTTGAGCAGCACCACTTTTAACCTGAATCACCTCTCTCATGTCCTTGTTGAAGCGATCCTTCATCGAGCGCCAACGGACCCTTATTCTCCTAACTGTGAAGAGGGGGAAAAAAAGAAAAAATTAATTGTAAAATATTGCACCAACATTTACAGTTTCACTGGTGCGTCAAATCACATTGCAATACTTACCAAAGTCATTTCTGGCATGTGGTGTGGCACGGTCCCAATCATGCAACAGCGATCTGGCCACTTCTTCCCAGAGCCATTGAATCGCAACAATGTCGGAGTGCTGACGATCACTAGTGTCCCACAATGGTACTCGCTCTTGCACAAGGTTAAGCAGTTGCTCGTTGTCAATATCCTGTTTGTCTTCTTCCCATTGTGGAACCTATAGATCAGTTTTACTTAATTCTTTTGTTTTATTTGAAGACAAATTCAATTACAACTCTGATGAAAAGACTTCATAAGGGCCAGTCTCACATAGTGAGATCGCTGCTAAACAGCGATCTCAGCAGCGATCTCGTTATGTCTGACACGTACCATCGATCAGGCCCCTGCTGTGAATCGCTGGTCGTGTCAAATGTCAGGACATTTTTTTGATCGCTGGCAGGCACGCATCGCTGCGTGTGACAGGCAGGAGACCAGCGATCTCCTGGTAACCAAGGTAAACATCGGGTTTCCAGGTGCGGGGCTGTGCCTGGAAACCCGACGTGTTCCTTGGATACCAGCGCGCTGCTGCAGGGGAGCTGGTAACCAAGGTACACGTCGGGTTTCCAGGCACCGCGCAGCGCCTGGAAACCCGATGTGTACCTTGGTTACAAGCTCCCTGCATCAGTGCGCTTGTATCCAACGTACACTGCGGGTAACTAGGCGACGTGCGTCGCTTGTTACCCGCAGTGTCGCTGTCCTGATCGCTGCCTGTTTGGCAGCTCAGCAGCGATCATGTAGCGACACACCAGCGATCCTGATCGTTGTCGGGATCACTGGTGTGTCGCTATGTGAGACGGGGGCCTTACAACCGGTCTTTTCTCCTGAGACACATGAGCCCGATGACCCTGGGAAGATTCATTTCCACTCGACTGCTCCTGCTCTTCATCACTGCAAGGTACCTGTAAAGAAATTACATGATTTAACACATATATAGTACAATACATACCAATCAGTATAGCAAATGTGATTACATAATCTGTGTCATGTCCACCCTGCGAAGTGGTCATTTCTTCACTTGAGGACATGGTTGAAGAGCAGGCAGAAGTCAAGTGAAACACTTCAGAAAAGAACAGAAAAGAAAAATTAAACTTAAGAGCCAAACACAATGTAGCAAAATAAAAAAACAATGGTCACCAATACTTGCGTTACAGGCAGTAGTCTAACAGCACAGCAGTCGGCAGAGGACAGGAAGAGACTGCAGCACCAGGAGAGACAACCTGTCTACAAGTAACAGAAAAAGCAGTGAGAGACAGACCTTTTCAAAGCTTCTATACTTACATAGCCAGTGTTGTCAGATACAGAGTCTTGAAAGTAATGGCCTTGCAGTTTCCACACTTCCTTTTATACAGCTTTGTTTTGGGGGTGGCTGAAACCTGTTCCTAGACCTGCTCATTCTGAAGAATGCATGCGTACCAATGCGTTCCCATACAGTAATGCATTGTTTTGACGCATTCCATCCACAATCATCCGCATAATTGGCGCCTCAAAAAATGCTACATGTTGCGTTCGCCGGACACCGTGAAATGACGCATGCGTACGCAAACGCATGTCCCTGCGTGCACCATGTTAAAGATATGTACGCATGCGAATCAAAGGCTGCGCACCGATATGCAAATGTGAAAGCAGCCTTAGTTCCCTCAAAGGTCAGATTTCTGCCTGATATGTTTTTGTTCCTGTGTAGGATCACTTCCAAACTGCAGGTGAAGACTTTCATTCAGGGGGTCTCCCATTTGGTACCCCCCTATAGAATGGTGTTGGATGCCTGAGACCTTAACCTGGTCCTGGGTGTTCTGCAGGTGTCTCCCTTTGAACTGCTGCAGTATGTGTCTCTCACCAACCTCTAATGGAAGGTTGCCTTTCTTATTGCAGTAACGTCAATCAGAGGGGTATCTTCGTTAGCTGTCCTGTCTGGCTCCTTTCCTAATTTTCCACCTGGACAAGGTGGTTCTTAGGCTGTCTCCATCTTTCTTCCCAAGGTGGTCTCTTCCTTTAACGAGGACGTCTTCCTGCCCTCGTATTGTCCAACACAAATACACCGTTTTGAGAGGGCCCTTCACACTCTGGACCTGGTGAGTGCTCTCAGACTGTACGTCACACGGACTGTTTCTTTCTGGAAGACCGAGGCCGTATTTGTTCTTCCTGAGGGTCACAGGAAGAGACTCAACCCTTCGAAGTCAACAATAGACAGTCTTATCGTGTCAGAGGCAAGCCTACCCCAGCAGTGATTAAGGCACACTCCACTCGTTCATTGGGGGCTTCCTGGGCCATTCAACACCAGGCGTCGGCGGAACAGGTTTGTAAGGCTGCGACTTGGTCCAGTCTGCATACCTTCTCGAAGCACTACAACATTCACACTCAGGCCTCAGCAGATGCGAGCCTGGAAAGACGAGTCTTGCAGGCGGCGGTAATGCATCTCTAGGCGGCTGGTGTGTGAGGTTTTGTCTGTCCTGTCTGTTCCCCACCCAGGGACTGCATTAAGACGTCCCATGTCCCCCAATGAGGTGAAGGAGAAACATGGATTTTTGTGTACTCGCCGTAAAATCCATTTCTCCGAGCCACTCATTGGGGGACGCAGCACCCACCCTGTTGGCTTGACAGCTTGAGTATGTTCTTTGGTTTGACGTTAGTGTACTCATATATTCTTGTTTTCCTACTGCTTTGTCACATAACTGGTTCAGTTGGAGCCAGTGTGTATGGTGTATACTGCAGAGGAGGAGCTAATCTTTTTGTGTCTACTTGGTGTCAGCCTTCTAGTGGCAGCAGCAAAACTCTTGGTCCTGTGTCCCCCAATGAGTGGCTCGGAGAAAAGGATTTTACGGTGAGTACGCAAAAATCCATGTTTCTCCTATATCTGGAAGCAGCCGGTATCGCATACGTGTCCTATTAATTATAATAGGACCTTCATGTGATACCTCGCCTTCTTGCAAATATCTGCAGACGTAATGTCGCTGGCCCCGCTCCCCTCCTATACCATAACTGCATGCAGTCATATTACATCTTTTAAAGGGAATCCGTCACCCCATTTTAGCCCTATGAGATAAAGATATTATTGTATAGTGCGTCCCATAACTAATCTATGGGTACCTATGATATCTCCGGACACCTCAGTTTTCATGTAAAAATACCTTAAAGTTCGTTTTCCTGTATGCAAATCCGTCCGGTTCGGAGGGCGGCTTTTTTTTCTCCTCCCCCCCCCCCCCCGCTCCTCGGCTTCTCTTGCGTATTGCCATCTGTGAATAGCACAGACTGTGTTCAGCTTGCCGCGATTGCGCTTTTCACAATCCCCTTGCGCTGTGCTTTGCTCACCAGTGGGCAAAGCATAAAATAATTACAGCGCATGCTCAACTATTTCTTTGCCCCGGAAATGACCGCTTGCCTTGGGCGACTTACGGGGCAAGTAAAGTGTAGGAAAATAGTTGCGCATGCGCTGCAATGATTTTATGCTTTGCCCAATGGTGGGCAAAGCACACTGCGCAAGGGCTTTTGAAAAGCGCAATCGCGGCAAGCCGAACTCCGTCTGTGCTATTCACAGACGGCGATACGCAAGAGATGCTGAGGAGTGGGGGTGGGGGGGAGAGAAGAAAAAAAACGCCGCCGACCGGACCGCGCTCGGATTTGCATACAAGAAAACAAACTTTACTAAGGTACTTTTACATGTAAAAAGGGTGGTGTCCAGAGATATCATAGGTACCCATAGTTTAGTTATGGGACGCACTATGCAATGATATCTTTATCTCATAGGGCTAAAATGGGGTGACAGATTCCCTTTAAGCATAAAGGCAAACTTTTACATGTACAGTCATGGCCAAAAGTTTTGAGAATGACACAAATATTATATTTTCACATGATCTGCTGCCCTCTGGTTTTTATGTGTTTGACAGATGTTTTTATCACAGACAGAAATATATAATTGCAAACATATGAGTAACATATATGCAAACATATATGAGTTATATTGACAGTTAGAATGAGTTAATGCAGCAAGTCAATATTTGCAGTGTTGACCCTTCTTCAGGACCTCTGCAATTCTCCCTTGCATGCTCTCAATCAACTTCTGGACCAAATCCTGACTGATAGCAGTCCATTCATGCACAATCAATGCTTTAATTTTGTCAGAATTTTTTAGGTTTTTGTTTGTCCACCCGTCTCTTGATGATTGACCACAAGTTCTCAATGGGATTAAGATCTGGGGAGTTTCCAGGCCATGGACCCTAAATCTCTGTTTTGTTCCCTGAGCCATTTAGTTATCACCTTTGCTTTATGGCAAGGTGCTCCATCATGCTGGAAAAGGCATTGTTGATCGCCAAACTGCTCTTGGAGGGTTGGGAAAAGTTGCTCTTGGAGGACATTCTGGTACCATTCTTTATTCATGGCTGTGTTTTTAGGCAAGACTGTGAGAGCCGATTCCCTTGGCATAGAAGCAAGCCCACACATGAATGGTTTCAGGATGCTTAACAGTTGGCATGAGACAAGACTGGTGGTAGCGCTTACCTTGTCTTCTCCAAATGAGGCGTTTTCCTGATGTCCCAAACAATCGAAAAGGGGATTCATCAGAGAAAATAACTTTAACCCAGTCCTCAGCAGTCCACTGCCTGTACCTTTTGCAGAATATCAGTCTGTCCATGATGTTTTTTCTGGAGAGAAGTGGCTTCTTTGCTGCCCTCCTTGAGACCAGGCCTTGCTTCAAGAGTCTCTGCCTCAGTGCGTGCAGATGCACTCACACCTGCCTGCTGCCATTCCTGAGCAAGCTCTGCACTGCTGGTAGCCCGATCCCACAGCTGAAACACTTTTAAGAGACGGTCCTGGCGCTTGCTGGTCTTTCTTGGGCGCCCTGGAGCCTTTTTGGCAACAATGGAACCTCTCTCCTTGAAGTTCTTGATGATGCGATAGATTGTTGACTGAGGTGCAATCTTTCTAGCTGCGATACTCTTCCCTGTTAGGCCATTTTTGTGCATTGCAATGATGACTGCACGTGTTTCTTTAGAGATAACCATGGTTAACAGAAGAGAAACAATGATGCCAAGCACCAGCCTCCTTTTAAAGTGTCTAGTGGTGTCATTCTTACTTAATTATGACAGATTGATCTCCAGCCATGTCCTCATCAACACCCACACCTGTGTTAATGGAGCAATCACTGAAAAGAGGTTAGCTGGTGCTTTTAAGGCAGGGCTGCCATGATGTTGAAATGTGTATTGGGGGATAAAGTTCATTTTCTAGCCAAATATTGACTTTGCAAGTAATTGCTGTTAAGCTGATCACTCTTTAAAACATTCTGGAGTATATGCAAATTGCCATTAGAAAAAGTGAAGCAGTAGACTTTGTAAAAATTAATATTTGTGTCATTCTCAAAACTTTGGCCATGACTGTAGTTGTTTGTGCTCGCTGACTGTACGTTTCCGCTGTGCTTCAACATACATTCTGCATTATAGCAGCTACTTTTTCATCCGCCATGAACTTTTTTTTTTCTATACTCTTGTAATATTACTGGAATGGTATAACTAAAATGCACAGTCTTCTATTAAAATGGCAGTTCTGTTGTGCAGGATTTTCCTTTTTGACTTATGGGATGTTTTATGTTTCTTACACATATATAGGACCAGATGAGGCAGTGGAATATGCTAATTGAAGAGATGCTTTACGTTCTTATTTGCGTTATTGGTAAGAACCTGATAATTTTGTGACAAAGGCGAGAAGGTTTGGTTACTGACGTTGGGCTTAGGTCTAAGTCTATCAGATCACAACATATTGTTTTAGACTGTTAGATGCACTTTTTGCAAGAGAAAACATTGCTAAAATGTCATTGCTTCTTAGTCTGAAGCCAGGAGACCAGCAATGTCAGATCACCATTGATTGCTTGTTTTAATAATTCGATAGAGTACTGTTAAAGTGCTTTACAGACAGAAGGCTGAAATTCCCCTGTAACTGGCGCTAATATACAGCCCCAGTTACAAGAGGAAATTGGCAAAAAAAAATGTATTATATATTTAAAACTCCTCCTCACCCTCCACTCCCAAAGGAGGGGGTACAGTTAGGGAGGAAAAAAAAACAGCTGGCCACATAGTAAAAAAAAAAAAAAAAAAGAAAGTCCAATATATAAAAATTTCCATAGAATGGGAAACAGTCTAATTTTAGCGGCCTCTGTGGGTGTAATAAAAAAAACTGTCTGAAAATTACACGCATTTCCCATTTTTCTTTTTGTTTTGATGCTATGTGGTGAAAAATATCAAAAGAAAAAAAATGACCACGTTAAGCCCCATGTGTAAGGAAAAGAGGCTAAAATTACTGGAACAGAAAAAATAATTAGAGCTGTAAGTTCCCATGCTCAATAAATAAGTGCCTGTCAGAAAAAAAGTTAAAACCTGTGTGCGTCCTTAAAGGGTGACTGTGTGACTGCAGACTTATGGATTCCCCTAACTCATGTGACTCCTACATATCCCTCGTTCCCAGATTTTTAACCCAACGAATCCCCACTGCGTGCCTTTTGTTTGCTTGGGGAGGGTGGATTTATAGGTTTGTAGTCACTAAAGTTGAGCAAATTTGTTCAGGTTCCCTCTTATTCAGTAAGTTATTGCGCTTACCGAATAAGCTGCAGAAGGAACCCGGCTTCCTGGATCACACCGACTGAACAGCTTATTGGCGCTTCATGTGTTGACTGTGACCCGGCGCTGATCAGCCGGCGTGATCCAGGAAGCCGGGTTTCCTCTGCAGCTTATTCGGTAAGCCCTATAGTTTGCCGAATAAGTTGGAACCTGAACAAATTCGCTCAACTTTAGTAGTCACAAACAGTGACTACAGACTTATCGGTTTTGACCAGACAACCCCTTTAATGGAGTTGTTCAGGTTTGAGTCTGCAGTTATTCTATGTGATGGCAGACTTAAAAATCCTGACAGTGTGCGCAGTCATTATTCTCCAGCCCTGTGGGAGGGGGTCATGTGATTACAAGTATTCAATTTTCATAATTTCGGCCATCTTCCAACTAGATATGTTTTTTGGCACTTGCCAAAAAATCCTTTACTTGTCTCCTCCTGTTTTCGGTATACCCCCAGTGATGTGGCTGTGAAAACCAAGTTTACAAATTTACTCGTGAATTCTTTGTTTCCACTTTCCTGTTGTGTCGACTTTTGTGCCTTATTTCTTACTGCCTGTTTCAAAGGTGACCGGCCACCGCTGCTGTATTTCAGCATTTGCCAAACATGCATAGTTGCTGCCTACAAGCTTTGCACTGCGGCCGGCTAGGCCACTTCTGTCCAGCTATATGCATTGCTGTAGTCACCTCATGGACGACATGCACTGAACCACCAGGAGCTTTTCTCCAGTACTTTCCAGCCCCCACCACCATCCTGCCCCCACCAAACCTCCCATCACCTGCAAGAGTGCAACAGTTATGCTGGCCTCAACTCTCAATACATTAGGAGCAAAACTGGAAAGTAGGGCTAGCTGTGAATCTGTGCTCTTTAGAAAAAATTTAACCTGCTTTACCCATGTCCGGAAATTAGATATTCACAAACTTCACAAATTCTTTTGCAGGTGAACGGTACATGCCGGGAGTCAGCAATGTCACGAAGGAGGAAAGTCTCATGAGGGAGATTATCCATCTCCTCTGTATTGAACCCATGGCTCACAGTGCAATTGGAAAAGCCTTGCCAGAGATGGTAAGTACAGTTACTGCTTGAAATACAACAATGTCATTATTTGGCGGAATCTGTGACAGTGACAACCTGATTACTGTGACACTGCGCAGCTCTCGCCTGCCATGCTCATATGCCATAAATTCAACTGCAGACAATAGAAGGTAAATATGGGCAGCGGACTGCACATTGTGTTTTTATCTTCAGTGTATTTCTTCTTTATACAGAAACCCTCAAATCAGGGTAGGAATATGGTGTACAGTCTCTTTATATAAAGTCTTCTTTATTATCTGCGATTTACCTCTTTAATTTGGGGCATAGGAGCATCGCCGTAATGGCCGTCTCTTCATCACTTTGAGCCACTCCTTAGCAACGTAGACATTAATGGGAAGGATCCCTCCTTGTGCTCGTGTCAAAGCTTTCAAGGTCCAGTTGCTTAATCCAGTCTAATCAGGCTGCCGTTTTGCTCGATCGTAGGTGAAATCTCGTCTTGCACAAAGATCTATTTTTTTTTTTTTTACTTGAATGACTTTTAGCCCAAAAGTACTTGCACTTGAGTAAGAAAAAAAACAATTTCTCCCTAAGGTGTTCAACTTTTGATATTGGATATGAGCATTACAGCAGTGGTCTACATAGCTGGCAGCTCGTTTTGCAGGTGACTCGTAAACCATGCTTTTTAATTCTGATAAATGTGCTTGTATATTTGCAGGAGAATACGGACATATGCTTAGATACTCTGATTAATAAAGTGGCCACGTTCAAGTGAGTATTGAGCATGTGTTTGGTAAATGTTGAATTGTTCTGTTCCATATATCAGAGATTGGTTTGGAAATTTTATATAAAAAATGATTTTGCTCCTCCAAGTTAAAACTAGTCCTTAGGGCCCTGTCACACCTAGCGACACACCAGCGATCCCGACAACGATATGCACGTGTCAGGATCGCTGTTGTGTCGCTACATGATCGCTGCTGAGCTGCCAAACAGGCAACGATCAGGACAGCGACACTGCGAGTAACGTCTTAGTTACCCGCAGTGTACGTTGGATACCAGCCCGCTGGTGCAGGGAGCTGGTAACCAAGGTACACATCGGGTTTCCAGGCGCTGCGCGGCACCTGGAAACCCGATGTGTACCTTGGTTACCAGCTCCCCTGCAGCAGCGCGCTGGTATCCAACGTACACATCGTGTTTCCAGGCGCCACACGGCGCCTGGAAATCCGATATGTACCTTGGTTACCAGCTGATCGAAGGTCTCCTGCCTGCCACACGCAGCGATGCGTGCCTGCCAGCGGGAGACCAACAATCAAAAAAATGTCCAGGACATTCAGTGACTTATCAGCGATACCCAGCAGGGGGGCTGATCGTCGCTGAATGTCACACACAGCGATATCGCTGGGGAGATCGCTGTTGCGTCACAAAACTAGTGACTTAACAGCAATCTCGCTAGCAAGATCGCTGTGTGTGACGGGGGCTTTAGATTTAACAAAGAGAAAAATCCATTAGCAATCCAATATGTAGGTTAAATGGGGGGAGATGGATGGATAAAGAGGCCAACATAGCATTAGTGACTGATAAGGGTTGAAATTAATAAAAATTAAAGGGATACTACTATCCTTTTGCACATGAGATTAAAACCAGGATATTCCTGAGATCATGCTGTTTAACAATCTGAGGAATCATTTTACAAATATGGTTGTTTTTTTTTTTTTTTGTTTTTTCCACCAGTACTAAATAATGACTGAATGTCTTCCGGTGTGCTCGAAAAATATGTTCAAGTCCCCACACCTGCATGTCTCATGGCTGACAGCTGCAGCACATGCAGGGATTCCCTGTTTGACAGGCACAACACATGCAAGTATTGCCTAACAAACATATTATTCGAGCACGCTGATATCACTGTTGGCACACGAGCGTGCTCAGGTAACACCTTATCCGAGCATGTTCTTTGCATTTTATTTTTCTCTAGTCATAATAGTGACTCTTTATGCACTCTTTGCTTGTGTTTTATTCTTTCTTTAATTTAATTTGTACTTTTTTTTTTTTTTTTTTTTCTTTATTCCGCCAGCGTTATGAGCGTTGCTTTTGCAATCCCAATGTTTTAGCGGAATTCATCATTCACAACTTTACAAAAGTTAACAAAATTTCAGTTGCAGAGGGAAGGAAGAGAGCCACAGTATTCATTACTGATGGGTAGGCGGAGCCCATATAGGATTGACACCTCAGATTAAAAAGAGTGTTGACCGGCCCCTCCAGCACGGGCTCCTCCTACTCAGCTTTCTTCAGTCTTAAATTTGAGGTCCCAGAAGATGGTCGCTGCTGGAAGCAGCTCCTCAGAAGACTTTATTATTTTAATCGGACAAGAGACTTGGATCACCAGAAGTGGTCTAGTGGTCTCAGGGGTCTCAGCGCTGCTGGACCCCAATCTCTCCCTTGGCGATCTGTATTACCCTGATGGTGGTCCCTGCAGAACCTGCCGGCCCTGGGGGATGAGGATGGCTTCCCTGGCGGGACGCAAACCGCGCACAGGGGTCACTGCGTTCCCCGCCCTGGGGGGAAGCATGGGCATAGCGCCAGAAACCCCTGGGGGTCCCTGTGGCGCTTCGGCTGGTGAGTACTCCACATTTTTATTAAAGTGTGTGTGAGTGATTTAGCGACTGCTGTAGCAGCCGCTGTACATATACATGCCGGTGATGTTTTTTTTTTGATGTCCGCAGGTTGATGCCTGCAGGACAGGGGAAGGAGAGGAGTGCGCGCTTTTTTATTTTTGAAATTCGCGCCGCTCTGAGCGCGCGCGCTTTACTGCAGCCTCCATTTCCGGCTCCTCTACATGGAGCACACGGAGGCAGAGCGCGGCGGCCATTGCTAGAAAAGCACTGCAGGCTGAAAGCTCCCCGGATCGTTCCCCTCCCTTCCCGGCAAGAACCGTGACCAGCTGGGTGAGTCGCTTCTAGCCCGCGGGCAGAAGCTTAACCCCTTCACCTCCACAGCGCAGGCGCCGTCTGGGGCACTACTGAGTGACAGATTGAGCTGTCCTGCGGCTGTTATCGCATGAGGGGCTCGCACACTCTTTCAATATTAATAAAGAGGTTGTGGGGAGTCTGCGACATTAATACTGCCACTATACGTTCCCGCTAACGATCCTGATAACGACGCATACTAATGCGATCGTTTGTGTGATCATTTTTAATGTCGCTCGTAGCTGCCAATCTGGGCGATCTCATTAGCATCGCATAAGCGATTAGCGATCTCCTTGACAACTTTGGCGGTCATTGCGTTATACAAAACAGCTCAATTTTTTATGCGATCTTGTGGAACGTTTTTTTCTGTTAGTGTGGCATAGCTGTCCTGCAGCTGCGACCTTATAAGAGGCGCTTGAGATTCGCACACCCTTTTCATTATCAAGGTTGTGGGGAGTCTGCTACTTTAACCCCTTCTTAGGCGGTTAACTCTTATTGGGAGACAGCTGGGGTAGCTCTCTTTTAGAGCTTTAACCCTTCAGCGTTTGTTTTTTCTTTAAGAAACACACTGTTCTGGTTACTGACAGGTTTAACCTACCATATACTGTGCAAGGGCATGTCAGAGACCGTCTCCCAGGTCCGCTACGGATCAGCCTCGCGTATCTGACACGCAGACCTCGACTCATACGCAGCGGTCGAGGTTCCAGTGGTGTCAAAATGGAGGCCTTCACTAGTTTCTATTGATGGCCTGTCTGACCTTTTAGGTTATGGAGTGTCAGCTAGATCCTCTCAAGGAAGCAACACAAATCGTTGCCTTCCTTCTCGCTTAGCGAAGAAGTCCGATTCGGACAAGGAGGATCGGCAGGGACACTCTGCCTCTCTCATGGGCCGTACAAAAATTTCTATTGAAGCCATGAGGGCGTTAAAGTTACCGGAGGAGGTAACTAGACGTCCTGGTAAGTCGGCCCGGATGTTTCAGGAGTCGCATGGGTCGCGACGGCTTTACAAACTGTATCCGTTTTTCTACGGAGTTGTTTGTTAATTGGACCCCTTCTCCTGAAGTGAATGTCCCTTTATCCCAGCTTAGCAAATCTTCCTGGTAAAGGGAAGGCGAGTCTGCAGGACACGCTGGACAGAAAAACGAAGATGGCAACAATATCCATCTGCGAGGCCGTGGATCATAGATTCGGTATTAAGGATCTAGGTGTACTTGTTAAGTTCCCCTGAGCCGGTTGGACCGTCTAAAGGATGGCATGGCAAGATGGATCCCCTCTATCGAGGTAGATGGGCTTTTCAAGTTGAAGGATAATGCGTCACTGCTATCCAGGGCGCAATCCTCGGCAGTCACAGTCAGGAGAGCACTGTGACTTGGACGGTGGAACGCGGTTTTCCAAACAGGGTTTGCTATCTTTAGCTTACAAAGTGGTCAACTATTTGAATCTGACCTCACGGAGCTGATTGCCAAGGCAAAGGCAAAAGAAACAGCTTTACCGCAGCGCAGAGCTGTGACTTCTGCGTCTGGCAGGACTAGTGCCGATAGTTATCGGCGGTCCTTTCGGTTCAAGGGATGATCCGGCCAACCCTCTGGGGGTTTGGGTCGTCTCTCTCTTTTTTAAAAAAAAAAAAAAGGGGGAATTCTCAGAAATTCCGCATACCCTGAAAACAGAACTTCTGTTAAGACAGAAGCTGGCAAAAATCCGCTAAGGCGGACTGACATCTGAATCTCACTCGAGCGCTCTCGAGTGGGGGGTCGTTTACTCCAATTCAAACCGACTTGGGTTTCCCGTGTGTCGGACGCCTGGGTGACACAGGTTGTGTTGGCAGGCTACTTCATAGAGTTTCTTTCTCGACCCCCGGACAGTTTTTTTGCCAACCTCGCATTCCGTCAGAGCCGAACTATTTACCTCTCTACTGCGAGAGGTCGATTCCCTTCTGCAGAAGGGTGTGGTGATACCGGTTCCGCAGAGGACCGGGGAAGAGGATTTTTTATTCAACCTCTTGGTAGTCCCCAAAAAGGAGGACAAATTTCGCCCTATTCTGGAAAGATTGAATCGGCATGTCCACACCCGAAAAATTCCGCATGGAGTCGCTTCGCTCCGTTATGGCAGCCCTGTCGCAGAACGACTTTTTGGTCAATCGACATTCGCGACGCTTATTTGCATGTTTCCGTCGGAAGAGCTCACCAGCGCTTCATTCGTTTTTGCCATAGATCAACCATTACCAGGTTGTGGCTCGGCCATTCGGCTTGGCCTTAACGCCCAGAATTTTTACAACGATTCTAGTGCCTAAATCTCATGGCAATTCTTCGAAGACGGGGACTTACGATTCGTCCCTACCTGGACGACCTTTCGATTGTGGCGTCCTCAAAGGAGGAGGCAGTGACTGCTCGCAATCTATCCCTTCAGCCCCTGGAGGATTTCGGGTGACTGGTCAATTGGGGGAAGTCGTCTCTGGAATCGTCGCAGTCAATCTTGTTTTTGATTCGACACGGTACGGGCGGTGGTGTCCCTACCTCCAGACAAGCAGGCATGTCTTCTCCGACATGTACAGATTATGAAGTCTGCGACAGCAATGTCCCTTCGGAAGGTATGCGCCTTCTGGGTTTGATGGTGGCGTCCATGGAGGCACTTCCGTTTGCCCAATTTCATTCCAGAGCTCTCCAAAAGCTCATTCTGAGTCGTTGGGATCGATCGCAAGTTTCACTGGATTGCAGCGTCATCATCTCACAGGGTGCGAGAATCCCTAGGATGGTGGTTACGTCCAGGAGCGTTATCCCTGGGAAAGTCTTTCCTCCCTCCGAAGTGGTCGGTCATAACCACCATTGCCAGCCTGACGGCTGGGGGGGGGGGCGTCTGGAACGATCTTTGGATCCAGGGAGTATGGTCATCGGAAGAGTCGGTTCTACCGATCAACATCCTGGAATTGAGGGCAATTTTTTCTTTGCCTCCAACACTGGACGGTCTCTTTGAGCGGTCTGCCAGTCCGAGTGCGGACAGACGACGCGACGGCGGTCGCGTATATCAACCACCAAGGCGGGACGAGGAGTTCCAGGCTCATGATGGAGGTGTCTCGGATCCTGATATGGGCCGAGACCAGGGTTCCAGCCATCTCTGCGATTCACATTCCAGGAGTCCAGAATACCACAGCGGACTTCCTCAGTCGTGAGAAGATGGATCCCGGAGAATGGAGTCTTCATCCGAAAATTTTTTGCACTGCTGTGCTCCCGTTGGGGAACTCACCAATTGGACTTGATGGCGTCCAGGTTCAATACCAAACTACCGACCTTCATGTCCAGGTACAAGGACCCGAAGACTGTGGCGGTAGACGCTCTGGTGGATCCGTGGGACCATTTCGAGCTAGTCTTTGTGTTTCCGCCGATATTCTTACTCCCTCTGGTGCTGCGTCGGATCAGACTGGAGAGAATTCCGGCTATTTTGATAGCCCCAGATTGGCCAAGGAGGACGTGGTTCTCGACACTAGTGTCGCTTGTGGCGGCGCCGCCATTCCCACTTCCTCTTCACCCGGACCTGTTAACCCAGGGACCCGTTCGTCATCCGGACTTGAAGTCTCTGCGTTTGACGGCGTGGCTCTTGAGACCGAAATATTGACCCTTAGAGGTTTTTCAGCAAAGTCATTGCCACTCTGCGAGCTGCCAGTAGTTCGGCTACTACTAGGATTTATCACAAGACTTGGGAAGTCTTCTTTTCGAGGGTTTTTTTTTTTTTTTCCATTCCCAATTTGTCTACAGTATGGACTGGACAAAGGTTTGGCAGTGAGCACCCTGAAAGGTCAGGTTTCTACTCTATCCTTACTGTTTCGGAGGGCTATCTCCTCCCGTAGAGACGTGCGTTCCTTTTTTCGCGGGAGTAACCCGTCAGTTTCCGCCGCGGAAGGCGCCTGTGTCTCCATGGCGGCTCAACCTTGTCTTGGAGGCTATTCAACATGTGCCTTTTGAGGCTATGAGTTCTGCTAGCCTTTCTCTACTTTCTTGGAAGGTTGTCTTCTTAGTGGCGGTAACCTCTTTGAGAAGAGTTTCTGAGTTGGCGGCTCTTTCCTGCTCGCCTCCTTTCCTGGAGTTTTACTCTGATCGAGTAGTGCTTCGCACACGGGGCGACTTTCTACCTAAGGTGGTGTCGCATTTTCATGTTAACCAGGATATTGTGTTGCCCTCGCTTTGCCCGGGCCCGAGGAAGGCAAAGGAACGGGCCTTGCACACATTGGATTTGGTGCGGGCCTTGAAGTTCTATTTGCCTATTACTCAAGTTTTTCGGAAGTCAATTCTCTGTTTGTAATTCCTGCAGGTCGCAGGCGTGGTCATCGAGCTTCCAAGGACTCTATAGCTCGTTGGATTCGGTCGCCATTTTGGAAGCTTACCGACTTAAAGACGAACCTTGCCCGATTAAGGTTCGAGCTCATTCCACGAGGGCTGTGGCTTCATCGTGGGCCTTTCATCAAGGGGCTTCGGCAGCTCAGCTCTGCCGAGCGGCGACCTGGCGTTCCGTCCACACATTTACAAAGTTTTATAAGGTGGACGTTAGTGCTTCCGCTGATGCGGCCTTAGGACGTAAGGTCCTGCAGGCAGCGGTAGTTTAAAGTTCTAGTTAACTTGTATTTGGCGTCTGTTGCGCTTTTATCTAGGTTGTTGGGTTTCTGCCTATTTTGGTTTTGTTTCCCACCCTAATTTTTGAACTGCTTTGGGACGTCCCATCAGTAATGAATACTGTGGCTCTCTTCCTTCCTACTGCAGCTGAAAGACGGATTTTGGTAAGAACTTACCTGTAAAATCCTTTTCAGCGAAGGAAGGAAGAGAGACACAGCTCCCTCCCATGGCAGAAGTGTGTTGTTGTATTTACAGATGCAGCGTGACCCTTCTCTGATAGCGTTTATCTGGGCTGAGGTCGACGCGCTACGGCTCTGTTCCAGCATTACCAGCTCATCGCAGTGGTCAGGTCCAGTGAGTAGTACCTGGAACTGTGTGATGTTTTGCCAAATGCATGCATAACCTGTACTATTGTGTTTTTTTCTGAAGTCCTTCAGAAGGGGTTATGTTGCTCCACTGGTTGTCTTGCTCTTCTTTAAGCTTGGGTACGACTGAAGAAAGCTGAGTAGGAGGAGCCTGTGCTGGAGGGGCCGGTCAACACTTTTTAATCTGAGGTGTCAATCCTATCTGGGCTCTGCCTACCCATCAGTAATGAATACTGTGTCTCTCTTCCTTCCTTCGCTGAAAAGGATTTTACAGGTAAGTTCTTACCAAAATCCGTCTTTCGTTGCAATTGTACAATGGCCAAAACTTTTTTTTCTGTTGATTTTTCTGTCATAAACTAAAATGCATTCCTGAATCTCTTGCTTGATATACACTGGTGTTTCGCTTTATATTGAGGTCCAATGGGTATCATATTGTTGGCTGGCTTTCACATAAAAAATTTATGGAAACTGGAGTGTAGGCTCCTAACTAAGCCTCCTAGGCAAGCAGTAAGCACAGTTGAAATGGTGCGGAGGTCTTCAAAACCCACCTTTTATCCATGTATAATGGCTTGTGAAAACAGGATTTTTGGTTTACTGTAAAATCTGTTTTCTCCATCGCCTCATTGGGGGACACAGACCATGGGTGTTAGGCTGCTGCCACTAGGAGGACACTAAGCAAAAAACATCAAAGAAGTTAACTCCTCCTGCAGTATACACCCTGTGCAGGCTCTATCCTGAACCAGTTCTTGCTTAGTGTCTGTAGGAGGCACTAGAGTCTGACTTCAGACCCCGACGTTATTTTAATTTTTCAATTTTTAATTTTACCTTTTTTCCTAATGGATTGAAGGGGCGACAGGGCCTTTCAAGGTTCCGATCTCCCCAAATCATCAACAGGCGGGAACGCAGAGTGTCGCCTCCCCGTACCCCCTTCTGCACCATGCCATGCCTGTGCTCTCCTTATGGGCGACTGATCCCTTTAATGGGCCCGCTCTCCCCACAACGACAATGGACGGGAACATGGGGTGTCGCCCCCACGTACCCCCTTCCGGAGCCAGGTATTCAGCCGGACAAATCGCCATCCCCATGGTTTACCTTCGGGTCAGAGGCTCCAATGGTGTCCGTGCATCCCCTCTGCCAGAAAGCGGATGATGCCAGGAGGAGTACGACACCTCTCCACCTCCCTATCAAAGGGATCGTGGATTGAGGAGGATCTGCGCAGCCAAGCATCCACCGGCTTTCACTGCAGTCCACCCGAGTGGCCCGTGAGTAGCGCAGCTGTCTCAGTCTGAGGGACCTGTCCCTGGCCAGTTGGTAACTAGCGCTAGGTCCGCTGTCAGCGGGGGGCTGGGGTGACTCCCTTGCAGCCGGATCGGAGGCATGGGTGGCCTATCTGTCGCGCTCCCTACCTGCGCCGCCACTGCAAATTTAGTCCCTGGCCTTTGATAGGCCTAGCTCCTCCCATTCCGGCAGCCCCGCCCCCATTCTTGGTGCTTCTCGCTGTGTGCGAGAAACGCTCTAGCTTCCTCTCCTTCCCCCCCCCCCCCCCTCCCCTCCCTGGCAGCTCTGCCCAGCTCCTGCGGCCTTCTCCTCTAGCCGGCGCCGCGGCCTTCACATGGGACCGGCGGAGCTTAACCCCTTCCCTGCAGTAGTCCCTAAGCAGTATTGCACGCAACATGGCGCAGACTAAGACGGCTAAGAAAACTATTAAGACTCACATAGCTGTGTATGCCTTGTGTACCACACGCAAGCCACTACCTCGAGTCACCGTACCGCACCTGGCATGGCTTGCTATCTCTCAGTCGCTCAGGAGCCCCCCTGCCGACCCCAGTGATGCCAGCCCACTGAGCACAATACATGGCTTCCCTGGCTAAAGCCATAGTCCTTTTGTGATTCTTCCTCAAGCCAGGGCATCTCCTTACCCCCATAGAGGGGCATTTAACAACACGAGATTGTTCCCCAGACAGGGGCTGAACTGCGACAGATATACAACCTTCTACAAAAAGTCCCCGTGATTCGTCCCCACGGAACTCAGGCATCGCCTTCCGCAAGTTCTGCTTCCCTCTGCCCCACGCCAGAGGTTGGTAATGTTCATGACTCCGAATACGAGTCAGATGTGCCAGCAGATCCGGACTCTCTAAAGTACCGGAAGTCTTTGGATCCTCTCACTGAAGTGGTTTATGCGGCTTGAGAGTAGATAAGGAACCCGGTACTAGTCCGGAACACACGTGTCTTTCAAAGGGACCAAGCGCTTCACAGGCCAAAAGCCAGTGGAAGCACAGCATCACTTTGCGTCTACTCTAAGAAGGGAGTGGACTGAGTCCCATGCAGTGGACCCACCTATATCACGACTCGTTTTTAAAAAAAAAAAAAAAATTAATCTCCTGTCTCTGACGGAGCCTCCATCAAAAATCCCATCTATCACAGATTGGCATTCTTGCCAGATCAGTCTTTGAAGTTACAAGAGCAGCACTCTTTTTCTTCCTTCGCCTCCACGTTGGTGGCCAGAGCTATGTTAGCCTGGGCAGAGGTCCTAGTTAAGACCATTTGTGACAATAATCTATCTCCCGATGCAGTCTTGCTTACCAGATTGCCCAGCCCGGAGATGACTTAGTGCATGCCTCCCTAGATGCGACTAACTGGCTTACAGCCATAAACGCTGTGCAGCCAACACCGGGTTCGCTTCAGACCCTTACGTAGTACCACGAGCTGGTCATCCCAAAACGCTTCTTCCAGCTCGGCCTGCCCTCCCCGCAGGGACAGGGATTCGCAACTCTGTCTTCCGAGGACAAAGGCGCTTGCAGCTCCATTTTTATTCTTTTACTCAAACCTATTTGTGGTCACAAAGGACTGTACCATGCGCCCCATCCTAGATCTAATGCGTCTTTTCAGTAGGGATTCCCTCCGTTTGGCTTTTTCTTTCCTCGTTGGAAACAGGAGAATACTTCATCTCTTTCGACATAAGGACGTATATCTTCACATTCCAAGCTTCTCAGGTCTATCGGAGACTGATATTTTCAGTCCACGGTCTTGCCCTTCGGCATTACCATTGTCCCAGGGTGTTCACCAGGCTCGTGGCTGCGGCAGGTCAATCCTGCGCTCTCGGGCATGGGATTCTGCCCTTCATAGTCGACCCACTCATCAAGGGATCTTCTCTCTCTCTCTCTCTCTCTCTCTCTCTCTCTCTCCTCTCTCTCTCTCTCTCTCTCTCTCTCTCTCTCTCTCTCTCTCTCTCTCTCTCTCTCTCCTAGGCTCCTCTCTCTAACTCTCTCCTCCAAGTGGCTAGGTCCCAGGGGAACTCTCTCCCCCAAGAATGTATCTGATCCTGATCCTGGTTCAAGGAGGCCGGAAGTTTTCTCTTCTCTTTCTTTTCTCTTACCACCCCCCTGCCCCTACAACTCCTGGGAAAAGATGATGGTGTCGTTCGAGCCAGTACCATTTCCTAACTTCTTCACTGTCCCATATCCCATACTACATGTGTTGCTGTCGGCTTAGGACATAAATCCAGCCACCCTGGATATCCGGATCAGGCGGTCTCTCAGGTGGTGGATGTCATCATCCCCTCTGGGTCTACGCATGTCGTTCTTTTCGCTTCTCCAGCTGGTAGTGACCACCGACCCCAGTCTCCTAGGTTGCGGTGCGATTTTTCGTTTTCCTCATGGCTCAGACGCTGGTTCATGCAGGAATCGCGTCGCCATATTTATCTTGAGATCCGCTGTCCTGTTCGGACACAGTCGAACCGCCTCAACGGTGACTCCCATTAAATGGCAGGGGGAGCCAGATGGAGCAGAAGAGCGATGCTCGAAGTAGCACTCAGTCTGCGGTGGGCCGAGTCACTCCATTCAGTCTCCTCGGTAGTTCTTTTCCCGTGAAATTGGGATGCAGTTTTCTCTCGGCCATCAAAGTATTGCCTTGGCAAAGTAGTCCCTTCATCCTGTAGTTTTTCGGCACATTTGTTAACGCTGGGTTCTTCAGATATGGATCTCCTAGTCTCCAGGCTAAACGCCAAAGTCCCGGCATTTGTTTCTTGGTCCCGAGACCCATCAACCATCTGAGCAGATGCTCCAGTGCCTCGGGCGCCAGTTTTGCATTCCTTACAGTTTTTCTTTTTTTTTTTTTTTAGGCTGCTTCCGCTCATTCCACGGATCATCCAAAAGATCAGAGCGGAAGGCATTCCGGTATGTCATCGCACCAAGCTGCCCACGCTGAGCGTGTTTGCGCTATTCTAGCGCAACTAGTCGTTGACGTTCCCTAGCAGCTACTGGACTGCCTTGACTACTTCTCTCTGGTGCCCTTTTACCGCTAGAACTCGAGAATGCTGAGTTTCCGGTCGGCCCATTGAATCCCGGATCCTAGGCCAGTAGCGTCTACCATAATCAACCCTTGGGAACCTACTTTCTTGTGAATTTGCCATAGTTTTTTTTGTATGGTCCTTTTATTTTCTGGGTCTAATTTTTGGAGTTTTTTTTTTTCTCCAAGCCAGATTACTCATTGCACTGTATTCTCTCAGATGCCAAGTTTCAACCCTATCTGACCTGCTCCAGCGATTAGTAGCTTCCAAATCTCAGGTTAAGACCTTCATACAGAGTGTCGCACCTTGTTCCCTCTCTACAGGATGTCTTGGAGAGTCTTCGAATCTTAATCTGGTCTTCGGTCTCTTACAAAAGGCCTCCTTCGATCTCCTGCAGGACGCATCACTCACTCTCTTTTTTTTGTGCCTGTAGCAGACATCACTCGGATCTCGAAATTGACGGTTTTGTATTGCAAACCCCCATTCCGGTGTTTCAACAGGGCAAGATGGTGTTAGGGTCACCTCTGGCCTTTTTTGTCTAAGGTCGTTTCTTCTTTTCTTCTGAATAAGAACTTAGTATTGCCCTTGTTCTGCCCAGCTCTTGTTCATCGTACTGTAAAGGGCTTTCCACACTTTAGATTCTGTGACAGCATTCAGGAAATACTTTGCCAGAATAACGCTTTTCTGCAAACCGGAATCCCTGTTTGTTTTCAGAGTGACAGAAAAGGTCTACCTGCTTTTAAAGCTACAGTAACCGGTTATATCCGCCCTCCAATTCAAGTAGCTTTCCATGTCCGAGGTCGCCTATCCTGTCGTGCCTCAAGGTAAACCCCACTCGGTCTGTTGGGGCGTCCCAGGTGGCGGCAAAGAGCACAATGTAGCGGCGGCCGCTTCAAAGGCTGACCTTGCCTAAGGACTCAATGAGCCTGTCGTTATCCTTGAGGGAATCTCCATCTGGGAGAGGAAGGACGGTATTGGTGGAAAGTCTGGAAACTGGAAGGCCCACAGTCTGAGAACTGGACCTCTTCTCCGTGAGTTCAGTTGGAAAGGGATATAGGGTACCAAGGCGCTTCCCTCTTTTGAAGTGGCCGGTTGGGTTGTCCCGTTCCTTGGAAAGTAGCTCCTCAAATTCTGAGGGGCAAGACCTTAGGAGCTGATCTCGACTGTATAAACGAAGCCGCCTTTTCTGCGGGTTCCATAGCGGTATCCTTATTGTTAAAGGTCTGGTTGACTGCCACAATGAGGCTGTGGACCATGTCTCTCCTATTAGAGGTCCGGTGAGAATCTGGGTCTGAGTAATCCTCAGACAGTACATCAGAAACCACCATCGCTGACTGGGGAAGAGGACTGGGGAAAAAAAAATGTCTGCCAGCAGAGGTCAGGGGGAGAAAGGGAGCGGGAGGAAGCAGTAGAACGATGCTCCTTCCTAGACCTATTACGGCCCTTGCTGGCAGGCACAGCTGGATAGTCCTGTGATCCACTAGTTACGGCGTAGGTAGGAAGAGACAATCTGTCAAGAACAGGCACCAGATTCTGGGACACCCTGGTGAGATCTGTGACAGATTCCGACAGAGGTAGCCCGCACTGGAATAGGGACACCACTCTCTCCTGAGGCAGTAGGGGACTCCTGGGTAGCAAGTGTGGGGGGGGATGCTGCAGCCCTGACAGAGGGGAGAGGACTGACCTGAAGGGTGTTTACATTTAAAAGAAGAGCAGACAAAGTGCCTGACGAGCAGACGAAGAGGAAGCAGGAGGGTGAGACCTCTTTCCTTTAGAGTTAGGCATGATAATAAGCAGACCCACTAACTGAAGTGCCAGATGGTTAGGGGACAGAGAGCTGAGGAGTGTCAGTCTGCAGAGATACTCGCGGGAAAAAAGGCAGGTCCTGAAGAACTGCTCCCAGGCTGCAGTCTAGAAGAACAAGCAAGGCTCAGGCCTATTGTAGGACCTGCATCCCTCCTCCTGCAGAGATAAGCCACCTTCTGGGTTCTGGCTGCCGGAAGAGAGGGGCAGGAGGGATGGCAGTGCCAGGAAAGGGCTTGCAAATACTGAGCTGCAGAGAGAGGGGGGCGTGGGCTGAAAAGCCCGCTCACTGAGGCCGGAAGGAGGGACGGAGCTAACTGCCGGAGCAAGAGGCAGAGAAACTCTCAATGGAGCCGGGAGGAGTGAGCGGAGCTAGCCTCCAGCGCAAGAGGCAGAGAAACCCTTTCAATGGAGCCAGGAGTGGGTGGAGTTAGCCGCCAGAGCCAGGAAGAGGTATGTCATTAACGGGCGGGAGAAAAGCCCGCCCGAGGTCACTGAGAAGGGGGTGGGGCCAAACGCTGGGACTAGGCTGCGCTGAACTGGGGACTAAATCTGTGGCAGAGGCCCCAGGAACAGGGGAGGGTGGCGTGGAGGCCCAGATATTGCTGGTAAAAACCAGACTAAAAGCCCCAGCCGTCAGGGAACCAAAAATCCTCAGCTCACTATCTGAGTAAAGGCAGAAAAGGGGCCTGGCATGGAGTAATCAACCCTGAATAAACTCTTTAGGGGAGAGAGGGAGTGTAGACTCATCCAACCTCTTCTGTCGATTTCCCCCATCTTCCTCTGTCTTCTCATCTTAATCTTTCTTTATCTTCTTCATTCTTCATTACCCGAATCTTCTCCTCTGACACCTCTGGACCGGTACCTGACGGAGGGAGAGAGAGAAAGGGAGATGTACCTCTCGATCCTGAAGACGTCTGAGAATGAAGGGACGTCCATGCCTCCTTAAACCGACAGGCTATGGTGGGCGAGTGGGTAGGAGATGAGGGCCTGGACCAAATATGGATCACCTAAACACTCTTCTGTGTTAGAGGTTGGGGTCCTGCTGACTAGACATGAGGATACGGGGTGGCAGTACACGCCATACTCAGTCTCTACGCAAAATTACAGTTGTGACTGTTCACACTGTATCCCTCTAGAGGTAAAGGAGAAGATCCATCTGAAAAAAGATGAGACGTTACTGGAAAATGCCAAAAACCGAGGTAGATATGGGTCTAATGAAAGATTTGTGTCCACCTCCTATTGACACTAATGACACTAAGCTAAAACTGATTAACCCAGTGCCGGTCGGTGGGGTGTACACTTCGAAGGAGGAGATAACTTTTTTTGTGCATAGTGTCAGCCTTCTAGTGGCAGCAGCATACACCCATGGTTTCCTGTGTCCCCCAATGAAGCGATAGAGAAATACACTTCTTGCCTTTTTTGTATTAAATGATCCTAAATTTATTTATTTTTTTACATAAAGAAAACCGGGGGTATCAGGACATGGAGTTTATGAACTGAAGGATGAATATCTTAACCAGTTCAATGTGTTTTTCTATCACTACACCAAAACCCAACGCAGTAAGGTAACGAGGTCCTTTTTGTATTCTCCTTTTTTTGGCGGATGCTGGTTAATTTCTTTACTGTTCAATTTACACTTGCCAATGTGAATTCTTTGTGTATAGGGCTTTGTAAGCCACAAGGGATTAAAGAAATTGTCCTCAGTGTACAATTTCTTTAAATTTGAAGTGTCTAGGGTCAATAAGCTGACCACTGTTTGGGACCTTCAGACTTCAATTTTCATGTGTTGAAGGACTGTAAAAAGAAAAATGTATTTTCCATTTAGCACCTGCAAAGGAGAAATGAAGTATAACACATTGCACGTAGAGAGCAATGGGCTGTCCTTGTGAAGAATGGATGATCTGAGTTCCCTAAAGAGATGCTCTTTGTAGCCCTTAAAAACTTTGCTTAATAGAAAAGTCCTAAATTTGGACCCCAAAACTTTACGCAGCGTTCCCTAAGAAGGTATTAAAGAATGGATTACCGTACTTTAGATAGCTGTCAGACGGGCGATTTTATTCAGATGATTATTTGGCTACCAGCTGTCTCGCATACACAGGAGGACTGCCGAGGACTCCCATTTTGTAATAGACCTGCTATCAGACAAGTCTGATGACCCCTTATCTCTTAAAGAAATAACAGATTGGCAGTCCAAAATCAGACATTCTGGAACCTGATTTCCCTCGATATGTGTTGTGGGATCCCGTGTCTAAAGCCATTGCAGAGTCCCAGCATTGCCCATTGTAACCACAACACTCTTGCTACAAATGTCGTTTAGTAATACACAGATACTGTTTTTGTTTTTTTTTTTTTTTTTTTGTTCATTGATTTTCGTTCGTTGATTTTACTTGTGAAGCAGAAATACTAACTATTGAGTCGTAAAAGATTTTCTCATTTACAGGCTGAGCATACGCAGAAGAAAAGGCGGAAACAAGAGAATAGTTCTGAAGGTAAATCTATCTGCGATCTAGGATCTGCTATCTAAGCTATGCTTAAGAGTAAAGAGAGCAACGTTTTTCTGAGTATTCATTTGCTTCTGGTCCTTGCAGCATTACCACCGCCTCCACCTCCAGAGTTTACTCCAGCTTTTCAGAATGTCAGTAACTTGCTATGCTGCGATGTGATGATGCACCTTCTCCGGACTATCCTCCAGCGGGCATCCATGGAGGATGCCACCATGTGGACTGAGGGCATGATACAAATGGTACGCTCATATTCACATCTTCCTCTTTATCCTTATAATTTTCCTAGGGGCAAATTAAAGGGGCAGTTGCGTAAAGGCCATTATCACTTAGGGGTCTCAAAGAGATGGCTTAAGTTTGCCATCACTTTATGATCGATGTGCTAGTCCTTGGAGCTGCTGCCATGTATAGGATTAGCCTGGAGACACCTTAACATTCTGCAAATACCATGACCTGCCATCTTATGTGTCAACTGACTTATGATATGATCTTCTTTTTTTTTTTTTCTCTCTACCTCACATCCTAGGATTTTTTTTTTTTCTTTGTTTGCATCAGTTCATGTAAACATGTCTACAACTACAACTGTGAACATTTGGTTTCCTTTTATTGCAAAACAAACCTATAGGACAAAATTTCAGTGTGCATTACTATTCACCTCCCCCCCAGTCAGTACTTTGTAGAGCCTTCTTTTCCTGCAATTACAGCTGCAAGTTGCTTTGGGTAAGTCTCTATGGGCTTTCCACATCTTGCTACTAAAGGTACTGCCACACTAAACAATCCCGCTAGCGATCACGATAACGACGCATACTAATGCGATCGCTAGCGGGATTGTTTCTATATCGCTAAGTGCGGCCACATTTAGCGATATAGTTAACGACGCTATCGCCGTTAGCGATCTTCTTAACGACTTTAGCGGTACAAAAGTACCGCTAAATCGCTAAGAAAAGGTGCCACACTAGCGATATATACTTACCCAGCGGGAGCGCCGACGAGAAAATAGGGTCCGGAACGATTCCAGCGACGAGCGAGATCACAGCAGGAAGCTCGTCGCTGGCAGCTGCCGCACTGAACAACATCGCTAACGGGATCGCTAAATAGTGACGTTTTTTAGCGATCCCGTTAGCGATATTGTTCAGTGTGGCATACCCTTAAGATTTGTCCATTCCTTGAGGCAAAACTGCTTCAGCTCCTTCAGATTAGAACAGCAATCTTCAGGTCTGCCCACAGATTCTTAGATTAGGGTTTTGACTTTGACTAGGCCACTTCAAAACATTTTCCACATTTCTCCTTAAACCACTCGAGTGTTGCTTGTTGGAAGGTGAATCTCTGAAACGAAGAATATCTCAAGAATATCCCTGTATTTCGCGACATCCATTTTCTCCTCGACTCGGACTATTTTTCCAGTCCCTGCTGCGTAAAAACATCTCCACGGCACGATGCTGCCACCACCATGTTTCACTTTGGGATTTGTGTTCTTGGGGTGATGAGCAGTGTTGGTTTGGCGCCAGACATAGCATTTTATTTTGGTCGCCAAATAGTTAACTTTTGGTCTCGTCTGACCAGAGCACCTTTCTCCATTCATTTAAGGAGTCTCCCACATATCTTTTGGCAAACTCAAAGTGAACCATACAATTTGTGTACATAACGGCTTCTCTTTCTGCCCACTCTTCCATAAAGGCCAACTCTGTGGAGTGTATGGCTTATTGTGGTCGTATGGACAGATACTTCAGCCTCTGCTTGGGAAGTCAGCATCCTTCTCAGTTACCTTTGGTCTCTGTGCTGGCTCTCTGATTAATGCCCTCCTTGCCCAGGCTGATATTTTTGATGGGTGGCCCCTCTTGGCAGGTTTATGATACCATGCTCTTTCCATTTGATGATATTAATCCATATTGAAGGGTGCTCTGGGGGATCATCAGAGATTGGGATATTATTTATAACCGAACCCTGACTTGTCCTTCTCAACTTTGTCCCTAACTTATTTGGAGATCTCCTTGGTCTTCATGGTGTTTGGTTAGTGGTGCCTCTTTCTTAAAGGGAAGGTGCTGTGACTTTAATATTTGTACTAATAATTATTAATTATACAATAATTTATTTTTGTATTAAAAATAATTAAACTACTAATGATCGGAGCTTTTTTCTGTTTGGCATTTTCAGTTTTCGCTCCACTTCTCTCCAGAGCCATAACTTTTTCTTTATTTTTTTTCACGTCAATATGGCCATGTGAGGACTTAATTTTTGCGGGACGAGTTGTACTTTTGAATGACACCATTGGTTTTACCATCTCGCGTACTAAAAAAAAAAAAAAAATTCCAAGTGCGGTGAAATTGCAAAAAAATGCAATCCACACTTTTTTTTTTTTTGCCTTTTTTGCTAGGTTCACTAAATGCTAAAACTGACCTGTCATTATGATTCTCCAGATCATTATGAGTTCATAGATAGACACCAAACATGTCTAGGTTGCTTTTTTTTTTCCACCACTTAAAAAACAAAGTTTGCTTAAAAAAAAAAAAAATTGCGCAGTTTTCGGAGACCCGTAGTATTTCCATTTTTCGTGATCTCTGGTTGGGTGACAGCATATTTTTTGCACACCGAGCTGATGTTTTTAATAATGCCGCTTTTGATCGCCTGTTAATTTTAATGCAATGTCGCAGTGACCAAAAAAAGTAATTCTGGCATTTCGATTTTTTTTTTTTTTTCTTAAAATTTTTAAAAACATTTTTCTTTAACTTTTTGCATGCTTTGGTAGTTACATGGGAGGCTAGAAGCTGCATAGCTGGATCAGCTCTGCTACATAAAGGCGATTCCACTCGCGCCTATTGCTGGCACATTGCGATGACAAAAGCTGCCGGTTAGAGCACTGCGGGGTCATGCTGTCCTATGTCAGCATGACCCTGCAGCTGTGACTGTCAAAGCTGACAGCTGGCATTTAACTAGAGCTTCCAGCCGCCGGGCCGGAAATGAGCGCATCGCCGCCCCCCGTCACGTGATCGGGGGTCGGCGACGCGTTGCTTTGACAACCAGAGGTCTCATAGAGACCTCTATTGTTGTTGCCGCCACAAGCCGCCCGCTGGTCAGCGCTCAAAGCAATGCAGTAAATCTGCTACATATGGGCGATCTGCTCATCGCCCATATGTAGCAGAGGCGATCGAGTTGTGCATGCTTCAAGCCTCCTATGGAGGCTAATAAAGCATGCCAAAAGTAAAAAAAAAAAAAAAAAAAAAGTGTTTAAAAATTAAAAAATAAAGAAAACCCCCCCTTTCGCCCCAATCAAAATAAAACAATAAAAAAAAATCACTCATACACATTTGGTATCGCCGCGTTCAGAATCGCCCGATCTATCAATAAAAAAAAAATTAACCCGATCGCTAAACGTCGTAGTGAGGAAAAAAAACGCCAGATTTACGTTTTTTGGTCGCCACGACATTGCATTAAAATGCATTACCGGGTGATCAAAAAAACATCCGCTCGGCACGCAAAAAATTAGCCCTCACCTGGCCCCAGATAATGAAAAATGGAGACGCTACGGGTCTCGGAAAATGGCGCAATTTTTTTTTTTTCTAATTTTAGCTAACTTTGGAATTTTTTTTCACCACTTCGATATAAGAGAAACTAGACATGTTTGGTGTCTATGAACTCGTAATGACCTGGAGAATCATATTGGCAGGTCAGTTTTAGCATTTAGTGAACCTAGCAAAAAAAGCCAAACAAAAAACAAGTGAGATTGCACTTTTTTTTGCAATTTCACAGCACTTGGAATTTTTTCCCCATTTTCACGTACACTACATGGTAAAACCAATGGTGTTGTTCAAAAGTACAACTCGTCCTGCAAAAAATAAGCCCTCACATGACCATATTGATGGAAAAATAAAGTTATGGCTCTGGAAAGAAGGGGAGCGAAAAACGAAAACTCAAAACCGAAAAAAAGCTCTGGGGGTTAATAATGTCTAATATTCTGTCTGGTATTGCCTAGTGATTAGCAAATGATGTCTTTATATCATCCTAGGCACTTCATATTATAGCTTTGGGTTTGACTGAAGAAAAGCATCAGTTACACAAGTCAGCTGAGGAAGAAGTAACACTTGAGTTTTATCACAAGGCATCACGTAAGTAAGATGTTCTTCTTAAAGGGACTTGGTCATCTTTTTGAGCACAATTTTTTTTTTTTTTTTCTTAAATGCATGTAGTTGGGGTTAATCATTTTTTGTCATTTGGATTATATTAAGATTATGCACAAGTTCCCTTTCTATGGTTTCTTTCGTGCTGTTTATTGAACGAGTTAACTGAGAATCTGTCAGTCAGCCCACTACAACATTCTGACGGGAAGTTTTTGATTCTTATCTGTAACTTCCTGTGCCCCTTTCAGCTGATTTATGACCACATCAAAATTTAATGTGCAGAGAAGCAAAGAGCCTGTTAATGCCAAACTCTGCTACAGTGAAAACCAATTGCAAACATTTTTAGCACAAATTAAATTCATCGAAGTTACAGAGAAAAAAAATCACTTATTTGCACTGAGAGGCTGATTCGTTAAATGGGTTGTCTGGGCTTTCTATAGAATTTGTGTTCCTAGGGTGCAGAATGCTGACAGTGTGTAATATACTGCATTCTGCAAGGTGTCCTAGGTATTACACCCAATCTGGGCAGCATCTGTCTCTGGTTCTGCAGGAGCTGCTCACTCCCCAACTAGTTTTCCTGTCTGGTAGACAAGTCCTATCTGCGCCTGTCTCTGCCAGACCCTCCCCCTCTTACTTCAGCCGCCCTGTGTAGCTTGTCACCCCCACCTCATTGTACATTGTAAGCTCTTACGAGTCAGATTTGCTTTAATTATATCACCTTTAACTTTGCTACCTTTGACTGTTGTGTATGAACTGTTAAATTGTAAAGCGCTGCATAATATTATTATGGGCACCACATAGTCCTGTGTACAGTATTTGGGGTACCACATAGTCCTCCATACAGTATATAATGCTCCGCTTTATTGCGCCATACCTTAAAAAAAAAAAAAAAAATCAAATGCCTCTCTGCAGTCCTGGTCTCCTCAGCATCTTTTGACTGTACTGCTTGGCAGAAGGCACGCTGTAGTGACATCGCTCCCTCTACCCTACTGAGACATCGGTCAGAAAACTGCGATGCTGAAGATACTGGAGCTGCGGGAATGAGGATAGGTATGTGTTTGAGGGGAGCCTGGTGCCAGCTTTGTGATCGGGCTCCCTTGACTCGCGAGACCCATAGCGTACTGGTGTCCTCAACGCCGAATGCCCCACTCGTTCGTCCAGGGCCCTGGCACCTGGCCTGGTGGGGATGCCGGCCGTGGACAGGGGACATGTGACGCTCTGTCAACACTGTGGATGTGGTTGTGGAAAGCCGCACAATCACTACACTTAACAAACACAGGACACTACTGTTATTTCCTATACTGGAGTGATGACAGGTCAGCTTGGGGGCAGATACTGACAGCCAATGAGTGTGCAGAAGGTGGTGCTAAGAAACCACAGGGAGCTGTCAAGTTTAGTAGAGCCACAGGTTAACCAAGTGGGTACAGGGAGTGAAGTGAAATTCAGGAAGAACGAAAGGTAGAAACAAAAACCTAAATGTTTAGGGGTGTTGTAAATCACAATACAGCACAGATTAGCTTTAAAAAAAAAAAAAAAAAAATTGGATTTCAGGGTTGGACAACCTCTTTAAGCTCTTTTCACTAGAGAACGGTCATAGAAAAGCTGGACTTTGTGCATTTATGTGTTGCGTTAAAAACATTTTGTATATATTTTTTTTTTTTTTTTTAACTAGCCCACCCACCCCATTCTTCCAATTTTTTGATAAGTGTGCTGAGGTTATTAGCCCTCTAACGACCGCTGATACTCCTTTTAACGGCGGCAGTTAAGGGTACTTTAACCACAGCGCCGCTTTTTAACGGCACTGAGGTTTAAGGTTATAGTGTCGTCCCCCCCCTTCGTCGAATTTCTCCGGGGTCTCGGCCGAAACCCCAGAGAGCATAATTCAGGTCGGTTTTTACCGACCCCGGTGTTGCGATCGCCGTTCTTAACCGTATAACTGCAACCTCAAAAAAAAAAAAAAAAAAAAAGTCCAATCTTTCCATTTAATTTCTCTCTCTGATCTGGTAATGCATCAAAGGAGAGGGAAATAGGGCCCCCCGGTACCTCTGGTGTCCCTGCATGCCCCCCTGAAGTCCCCTGGGCCGCCGGCGGCTTCTGGGAGAAAATGGCGGGCGCAGTGCGCCTGCCGATCTTTCTTTCGCCTCATTAGGGGACACAGGACTTTGGGTGTTATGCTGCTGCCACTAGGAGGCTGAAACTGAGAAAAAGACAAAGATTAGCTTCTCCTCTGCACTATACACCCACACACTGGCTCAAGCTCACACCAGTTCATGCTTCGTGTCTGTAGGAGGTTCATGGGTCTGGTCTTCAGACCACAATTTTTTATTTTAATTTTTGCATATTTTTTATTCTTATTGGGTCATTCCACATCAAGTGGACCAGTTTTAAAAATCGTCCCCACTCGACCTTCTCCGATTTTGTTGAAAATTTATAAGGATGTGCATGTATGTTTGAAAAGAGGTTCTGTAAATTTTTAGGGCCAGATCTCAAATACATTGGGCACTGTTGACCTTTCACTGGAGGTTCCACCAAGCCTGCTGCTTCAGCTAAGAGGATTTTGCAAACTTTGGCACATAGCCATTAGAGTTCTATACTGGCTATGATGCTGAAATTTGGCATACTAGCTCAACTTTTGCTGCTAAACACGATAAAATTATTACCGGCTATGACAAAACAATATTTCGGCCGCAATTTAGTGTCAAAATAGCTTGTAAAACGCGTCGCATAAAATTTATGCCAAACTTTGCCCATATATAACTCAAGACCAAAAACCAATAGTAACTGGTGCTTTGCCCTGTACACCAAACATCTACATGACTTTGCATTGCTGCAATATCACGGTCAAACAATATGTATTTGTGGAAATATTCACACCCACATATGATGAAAAACTTAAAAAAAACGAATTTTACCTATTTTTAGGTAAATTTCTCAAAAAGGGTACCCCTAAAATATATTAATTCTGATATAATTAGAAAGAGCACCTTTTTCTCTACGAGGATCTTTTTTTTTTTTTTTTTTTGGAGTCTCTCGGTTTAAGAAAAGAAAAATGCCACTGAACATGGTGTTATTTATTAATAAGCAATGAATGTTGACTGCACTATTCAAACCCTTGCGTTGGTCCATGGTGGTTATACCACAACCAATTACCTAAGAATTGGTATTATAATCCTATTAAGAATTGTAGTAATGCTGTCTTTCGAGAATTGGCAGCCCCATCGCCTAGGAGCCATGGCCGATAGTCGTGCAAGGCCAGGCGCGGGCGGTGTCTTTATCGCAGGTTCCGAAGCCTGAGGGTGGGTGTCTTTGCCTAGGATCCCAAGCCTAATATTGGGTATCTTTTGTTGGTTCCCAAGCCATAATGTTCAGTCTAAGTGGTCTGGAATTGTTGCTGAATTTGCAACATAATCGGTTCAGAGAAGCTGTATTGTCGGCCCAGTGCTGGTGCTGGAATTATTGCAATGATTTACTGCTTGGGAATCCAGCATGTATCATTTCTCACAGGCCAGTGAAAGAAGCTAGCTAATGCTTGCAGCATGCCCAATCAATGATGACTACAAAGAGCTCATAGGCAAAATGGTCTGTGGAATTGAATCCAAGGACTGTATGCTTGGCCGTTGTGATAAATCCCCGGGTCCTGAAGTTTTAAAAGAATTTCTAGTCAATGTGTATGTCAACAGTGACCCTGAAGATATTATTGATTTCAAACAATGGATTCACACTGATCGAGACACGCTTGATACCAAACAACTGACTATAGAAGATTTCATTGAAGAATTGGTTTTGAAAATTTCTAAACTTTGTAGCCATCACTACATCGCCAAGCATCAAAGTAGCTATTTGAAATCGTTGAAGGAAAATCTGAGACCTGGAGAGCTTGTGCTCCTTATGGACTTTGCTGAAAATTACTCATTTATTGTTCAAGATGCCATTCAAGGTTTCCACTGGGAAAATAGTCAAGCTACAGTACACCCATTTGTAATTTACTTCAAGGAGTTAAATGGTGAAGCTGCGCAGAACATCAGCTTGTGCATAATCAGTGATTGCTCACGACATGACACAGTTGCAGTCCACACTTTCTTAACAGTAATTGTGGAGTATCTCAAGACTCTCATCTATGGGATTCGTCATATCCACTACTTCAGCGATGGATCTGCAGCCCAGTAAAAATTTCAAAAATTTTCTCAACTTGTGCCACCACAATGCTGATTTCAATATCCGCGCTGAATGGAATTTTTTGGTACCAGTCATGGAAAGTCGCCCTGTGATGGGATTGGAGGGGACAGCAAAGAGGTTGGCAGCTCGTGCCAGTCTTCAACGCCCAAGTGAAAACCAAATACTGACCCTGGTGGATTTATTCAACTTTTGCAACGAGCAACTGCATGGAATCAAATTTTTTTTTTTTTTGTTCCAAAAGAAAAAATTGACAAAATATGGGTAGTTCAAGAGGAAAGGTTCAAAGATGGACATACAATTGCTGGAACAATAGAAAATCACCAGTTTGTGCCAATTGATGACAAAAAGATTCACATTTCAAGGGTGTCAAATGACCCATCATCTTTCATTGCCCATGTAGATAGATCTGTCAGATCAGAAATGCCTTTTGTGCCAATTGCAAACCTCCAGCCAGGGCAATACATTGCCTGCATTTACGATAGGAACTGGTGGATTGGAAATATTTCTGAAATTTCAGTCGACGACCATGATGCATTAATAAATTTTATGCATCCTCATGGACCAGCTAGCTTCTTTCACTGGCCTGTGAGAAATGATACATGCTGGATTCCCAAGCAGTCAATCATTGCAATAATTCCAGCACCAGCTGCAACAGCCCTGTGCCGACAATACAGCTTCTCTGAACCGATTATGTTGCAAATTCAGCAACAATTCCAGACCACTTAGACTGAACATTATGGCTTGGGAACCAACAAAAGATACCCAATATTAGGCTTGGAATCCTAGCAAAGACACCCACCCTCAGGCTTCGGAACCTGCGATAAAGAGACCGCCCGCGGCTGGCCTTGCACGGCTATCGGCCATGGCTCCTAGGCGATGGGGCTGCCAAGTCTCAAAAGACAGCATTATTACAATTCTTAATAGGATTATAATACCAATTCTTAGGGAATTGGTTGTGGTATAACCACCATGGACCAACGCAAGGGTTTGAATAGTGCAGTTACCATTCATTGCTTATTAATAAATAACACCATGTTCAGTGGCATTTTTCTTTTCTTAAACTGAGAGACTCCAAAAAATAAAACAATGATCCTTGTAGAGAAAAATGTGCTCTTTCTAATGATATCAGAATTAATATATTTTAGGGGTACCCTTTTTGAGAAATTTGACCTAAAAATAGGTAAAATTCGTTTTTTTTAAGTTTTTAATCATATGTGGGTGTGAATATTTCCACAAATACATATGGTTTGACCGTGATATTGCAGCAATGCAAAGTCATGTAGATGTTTGGTGTACAGGGCAAAGCACCAGTTACTATTGGTTTTTGGTCTTGAGTAATATATGGGCAAAGTTTGGCATAAATTTTATGCAACGCGTTTTACAAGCTACTTTGACACAAAATTGCGGCCGAAATATTGTTTTGTCATAGCCGGTAATAATTTTATCGTGTTTAGCAGCAAAAGTTGAGCTAGTATGCCAAATTTCAGCATCATAGCCAGTATAGAACTCTAATGGCTATGTGCCAAAGTTTGCAAAATCCTCTTAGCTGAAGCCGCAGGCTTGGTGGAACCTCCAGTGAAAGGTCAACAGTGCCCAATGTATTTGAGATCTGGCCCTAAAAATTTACAGAACCTCTTTTCAAACATACATGTACATCCTTACAAATGTTTGTGGGAAAACATTTCTCTGGAACTGGACATTGTATGACAGACTTAAAGTCTTAATACTAAAAGGTCATTTTAAGGATGACAGGGAGAGAAAAATATGGGAATTCAAACTTATTAGGATGTTCAATACTTTGACACTAGGACTCAACTTAACACCTGGTTATATGGTTCACTACATAGACACAGTTCACACCTTCACCAGAAGGACTCCAGATAGTAACACATTCCCACCAGCTCTCCATTTGTAAGATAATGCTAATTCGATTTCCTTTGAAGGCATCACACCTCCCAGGTCTTGAACAAATTTCCTACTATAGTAAGCATCTGATGTGTCTTTCTTATTATTTCAAATGTAATCTTGCCTGAAGAAGGAGCCACTGTGCTCTGAAAGCTAGCGAACATATAATTTTCTGGTTAGCCAATAAAGGTATCACCTTAAGAATGCTCTTGTCATAATTGGACGGAAAAGTATTCACATCGATTTTTCTGGCTAACACGGTACCACAATATAATTTATTATTATTGTACACCATGTACATCCTTATAAATTTTCAGCAAAATCGGAGAAGGTCGAGTGGGGACCACTGGTCCACTTGACATGGAATGACTCTATTCCTTTTTCATGGATTACATGGGGCGAAGGATCCCTTCAGGGTTCCGATCTCCCCAAACCAACAACAGGCGGGAACGTGGTGTCTCCTCCACGTACCCCCTCCTGCACCGTTGAAAGGTATACCTGAGCTCTCTTCAGGGGCCATGGGTCCCTTTATAGCGCCGATCTCCCCACACCAACAACAGACAGGAACATGGAGTGTCGCCTCCACGTACACCCTTCTGTAGCCAGACTCATTACAGCTGGACCAACAGCCCTGTTCCATCGTGGGGAAGTGAACTCCTAGGATGTCCTAAGGCGATTATGGCATCCATGCAGCCCCCACTGCATCACCACTGACACAGCGGTGATGGAAGGAGGTGGAAGGTCCCTCTCCACTTCGCGGACAATGGGATGGTGGATGGAGGGTCCCCTGCACCATCCACATTGCAGCACCTGCAGGCAAAGCGCCTCCAGATCTGTGGGCCTGAAATGCAACACCATCCACCCTGACAGTCTCCTGCGGCGGTTCCATGCCAGGACACGCACCACTGGTAAGAGATTCCAGCCTGCTGTGGGCCCTAACAGCAGGATCTTCTGCGCCCTCGTGGTGTCCCCCTCCCACGGGTATCGCTCCTGCCGGCGGCAGAAACTTAGGCCCCGGCTTGGGCCTATTCACGGAACAATCCCGAGGCTTCGGCCACTGGGCGATGTCGTGCCCGTAGCCCCGCCCCCGAATGTGCGCTTCTCGCTTACTGCGAGACTTCCGCCTCTGCAACTCCCGGGGGCCATCTTTATACACCCGGCTGGCTCTCAGAAGAAATGGGAAAAATCCTCAATCCTGGTGCGGCACCAAGCAGATACCAAGGCATGTTTAAAGGGACACAATGGATCTGCAGCACTCATGGGCAACAGGACTTGGGTAAGAGCCCTGACCCTGCAGCAGCTTTCAGTGCAGAGTAGCCCTTCCCTGCAGTTCCTTTACACCCTATTGGAGGATATTAACGGCATAAGTCAGGGGCATACTGTGGTGCATTAGGTCACTCCCTAAAAAGGGTAACAAGGTATATACAATGTATTTCACTTCAGGTACTACCTGCCAGAGTTTGTTACAGCAGGGATGTAATATCCCACCCTTCAGGGACTGTGATCCCGCATGCGCTCAGGAGCCCTTCGCTGCTACCACACCAAGGGTACATAACACCCCTGAGCGGGCTTCGTCACTGGTAAAGAGATACAGTTCCTCCTCTATCGGCCAGGGCCTTCGCCAGACTGTCTCAAAGGATTCCTCCACCTCACATTAGAGGGGCGACGGATCCCTTCAGGGCTCTGCTCTCCCCAAACCTACAACAGGCTGGAACGTGGAGTGTCGCATCAACATACCCCCTCCTGCCTCATTTTTTTGTTATGGGCATGCCGTGATATTTCAGGACGACAGATCCCTTCAGGGTACAGTTCTCACTACACTGGCAACCGATGGGAACGGGGAGTGTCGCCTCCACGTACCCCCTCTGCATCCAGGCTCATATAGTGCCCTTTTTTCCTTGTGCCGGACCAACAGTCTTGACCCATCCTCGGGCAGTTAGTCCTTTGGATGTCCAGAGGCATTTACTGTATCCGGGCAGCCCCCTCCTCATCGCCCCTGATGAACAGTGGCGATGGCAGGAAGACGAACAGTTCTTCTCTCCTCCTCTGACTTCAGAGCGGGTAGATTGAAGGCTAGAACATAGTTTGCCAGCTCAGAGAGCGACCAGACTAACGCTTCGGAAGTCTGTAGCCTATAGTGGCGAGATACCCCTTGAAACCTCTCCGGTTGATCTGCCTGGCCTCGAAAACCATTGGGTCCTTACCAGAGGGTTTCTCATTAAAGACCCCACAAACTGTCAAATGGAGATCCTGACCAGTTTGGTTCTTAGAGGATTCGGGCTCAGCACTCTCCCACTCTTTTGCCGCTGTGAGTATCTAAAGCTATGGTCTCGGCCGGAAAATATTTGTTCCGCGTGTTCCTACACTCGGCTCTGTGCTGCTCTTACAGCCTCAACTACCATCCACATCTGACGGACAGTGTGACTCAGGATGGCGAGCGGACTCTGCTTCCAAAAAGTCTTTGACGTTTCTGCCCTACCTGAGCGGGCATTTATTCGCGAGAAGTCGTATCAGCTCATCTATGACGCCACAGGAGAAAGAAGTACATTCCCTCAGCAAAGGACTAGGCTTCCTTTACATCAAGGACGGGCACGTTTTCCGGTCCTTTCGTAGGCGGACGTCTACGTATATCGTCATATCTAGCTCTCCGTCCTTCTCGACGAATGGATCAGTCTGTAATGTAAGGAGTATAGTTCATATAGTGTCTTGTGCTTGGGTGCGATGAAAACACAGGAGTCACAGGTTTGATATAGAAGGTCTTGTATTACTTCATACAAGTGGCAATAATAGTCACACAGTTTGCAGATACAAAAGCAGGAGACACAGCAGGCCAGAGTAACTTAAGCTCAGCAATCACTCTCACAACAGGTTCAGGATCTCTTCTCTGTTACCATAAGTCCATGCAAACGTGGATTAATCAAATAGCAAGGTTCCAAAGTCCACGAGTGTTCCAAAGTTCCACAATAGGAAATAACTGGAGTACAAGGTCCAAGGCTTCCAGAAGTCAGGTCACAGGTTCACTGCAGGCTTGATTCTGAAGCACTGATTGCTCAGCTGTGGCTGCTTAAGAAGCAAGAGGAGAGAATCAGGGCGGGAACATGCAAGCTGGAAACTCCATATTGACTGAGGGCAAGATAGCTGCAGCAAGACAGAAAGTAAAATGGCTGACGGAAAAACTGAGTTTCAGGAACATGTACACAGAACCTTACATTACTCCCCCCTTAGGGACAACCTCCGGATGACCTCAGACCAGGCTTGTGTGGGTACCTCTGATGAAACTGACGGAGCAAGCGAGGAGCATTAACGTTATTGACTGGTTCCCATGAATTGTCCTCCACTGGGTAGCCCTGCCATTTAATCAAATATTGTAACTGATTTCTATACAACCTGGAATCTAGAATCCTTTCCACCACAAATTCTTCCTGACCATCGACTAGCACTGGGTCAGGGCAAGGAGAAGAACGTCCAGGAAACGTATTGGGTGTCGCAGCCTTTAGTAGAGATACATGAAAGACAGGGTGGATTCTCATAGTTCTGGGCAGTTGAAGACGACAAGCGACAGCACTTATAATTTTACTGATTTTATAAGGTCCAATGTATTTATGTCCCAACTTAGATGATGGAATTCTTAACTTAAGATTTCTGGTTGACAGCCAGACCAGGTCTCCTACCTTGAAAGCTGGTGCAGGTTTACGAAATTTATCTGCGGCTTTCTTGTACCTTTCCTGAGCCAATTCCAGATTTCCCTGTAGAAGATCCATATTCTTTTGTAAAGACGTAATTCTTTCAGCCACTGCTGGCAAAGGCGTTTCTATGGGAAATCGAGGAAGAATATTAGGATGATAACCTAAATTGGAGTAAAAAGGAGACTGCTTAGTGGAAGCGCTCTGAGAGTTGTTATAAGAGAACTCAGCCAGTGGAAGTAGATCCACCCAATCATCCTGTAGGTGGCAGATAAAGCAGCGAAGATACTGCTCCAGGGTCTGATTGGTTCGTTCCGTCTGTCCATTAGTCTGAGGATGAAAAGCAAAAGAAAGGTTCACTTTAATGTCCAATGCTGCACAGAAATTTTGCCAAAACCTTGAAGTGAATTGCACCCCTCGATCCGAAATAACCTCATCTGGTACTCCATGTAAACGAAACACATTTTTAATCATCAAATCTGATGTCTGTCTTGCAGTGGATAAGCCGACACAAGGAATAAAATGAGCTGCTTTTGTTAAACGATCAACCACCACTAGAATGGTGTTCTTCCCTTGAGAGGTTGGTAACTCCACAATGAAGTCCATAGAAATGGATCCCCACGGGCGGGACGGGGTGGGAAGAGGTTGCAACAGACCAGTTGGTGAGGAGCGAGGTGTTTTGCATCTTGCACAGACTTCACATGAAGTGACATAGTTTAAAACATCCTTCCTGCAAGTGGGCCACCAAAAGAAACGAGAAAGAAATTCCTGTGTCTTTAGAATTCCTCTATGCCCAGCTATCTTGGAATCGTGAATGAGTTGCAATACTCTTAATCTGACTGTTTCAGGAATATACAGACGTTGTCCCTGAATCCACACACCATTCTTAAAGACAAGACTTACGTCCCTTGGGGGTTGTGCCAAAAAGGAATCCGCATGGTATGCTTCCTTGATGTCCTTAAGTAGGTCTTGATTATGAATCACTCCCAGGAATCTAGAGTCAGGAAGAATAGTCTTAGGAGGAGTAAGTGGACGTGTCTCTGCTGAATAAATCCTAGAGAGTGCATCAGCCTTTCCATTGCGCGATCCTGGTCTATAAGAAATGATAAAATTAAATTGGTTTAAGAAAAGATTCCAGCGAGCCTGGCGAGGAGTCAGGCACTTAGCCGACCTGATAAATTCAAGGTTACGATGGTCTGTCAGGACGACTATTTGCTGTGCAGCTCCCTGAAGAAGGGTCTCCATTCTTTGAAGGCGGCAATAATGGCCAACAACTCTCTATTGCCCACATCGTAGTTCCTCTCAGCCGAAGACAACTGCTGGGAAAAGAAGGCACAGGGATGCAAGACATTCTTCTCACCTGTTCTCTGAGAGAGTATAGCTCTAACGGCACAGTCTGAAGCATCCACCTCTATTATGAAGGCAAGTTCGGGGTTGGGATGTACTAAGATAGGTGCAGTGGTAAATTTATCTTTTAGACGGGAAAATGCTTCCTGGGCTTGGGGAGTCCAGGAGAACCTAGACTCTTTCTGGGTAAGTTGGGTGATAGGTGACACTACCTCAGAGAAATTCCTAATGAAACGTCTATAGAAGTTGGCAAACCCGATGAAGCGCTGCACCTCCTTCACATTTCTAGGACTTGGCCAATCCTTGATGGCTTGGGTCTTGCTTCCATCCATACTAATTCCTTGTGTAGACAGTACATACCCCAGAAATTGAATTTCGGTCCTATGGAATTCACACTTTTCAAGTTTGATGTAAAGATGGTTTTGTCTTAGACGTTCCAAGACCATTCTCACATGTTCATGATGTTCCTCTGTGGAGTTAGAAAAAATTAGAATATCATCCAAATAAATCACCACGAATGTATCTAGGAGATCCCTGAAGATGTCATTCACCAAGTGTTGGAAAGTGGCTGGGGCGGTACTCAGACCAAAAGGCATGACTAGATATTCAAAGTGTCCATAGCGTGACCTGAATGCAGTCTTCCATTCATCCCCAGGTCTAATACGGACTAAGTTATAGGCCCCACGGAGATCTAGTTTAGAGAAAATTTTGGCATGTCGCACTCTCTCCAATAACTCAGGGATTAAAGGCACTGGATAACGGTTTCTAATAGTAACCTTATTGAGTTCCCTATAGTCTACGCAGGGTCTCAGAGATCCATCTTTCTTCTTTACAAAGAAGATGGGTGCACCTGCAGGAGATGAAGAGGGGCGTATGAAGCCCTTGGCTAGATTCTCGTCTATGTAATCCTTTAAAGCCTTTAGCTCGGGCCCCCGCCAGGGGTAGATCTTACCAAAAGGTATCTCTGCTCCAGGCAATAATTCAATTGGACAATCATATGGACGGTGAGGGGGAAGCTGGTCAGCGTTCTTCTTGTCACATAAATCCACATAGTCCTGGTATACAGCTGGTAGTTCAGGTACTGACATGGCTCCTTTAGGAACAGAGCAAGCTGAAACTTTTGGACTCATCTGTTTCCTGGAAAGTGTAATTCCTTGGTCTCCCAGTTAATGGTAGGATTCTGAGCCTGCAGCCATGGTAGCCCTAGAATAATGGGAAAGTGGGGAGAAGAGATAAGCATAAAGGATAGTTTCTCTTGATGATCTTTACCCATAAGAACCCTCAAAGGCTCTGTTTCCTGATCCACTGGTCCAGAGGTCAGCAGGGAGCCATCCACAGTTTCCATCTGTACTGGAGTAGCCTTCTTCACTGAACGTATCCCCTGTTTCAGAGCAAAGGAGACATCCATAAAATTTCCACTTGCCCCTGAGTCGATCATAGCAGAGCTAGACACCCAAGCTGAGTCAACCCAGAGTTTGATGGAAAGAAAGCAATGAGAATTGTTTTTCTTACAACTCAGCTGGGACACCGCTGAGGAGACTTGAAAAATTGCAGCGTTTACACAGTCAACGTCCTCAGAGGTAACGGAGTTTAAGTCCGAGAAATCAAGATCTGTTGCTGCAGATCTCTCTGGAGCCTGAGGCTCGGACCTGATAGATCCCCTCTCGCAACACTCACAGTGAATGAGTGCTGCAGTAGTCTTACGAGAACGGCTGGGGCAGTTTATAATGAAGTGCCCTGACTTACCACAATAGAAACATAGATTCTCCTTAAAACGATGTTCCTTGCGTGCAACACTAACCCGTCGTTGTAAAGAGTCTACCTGCATGGGTTCAGGTTCAGGTTCCCGTGTAATCCTACTCAAAGGTTCCTTAGCTGGAGAGGAAGGTAGGAAAAGGTTAGTGCGATTGCTTTCGAACCATCTCTCTTGCCTGCGTTCAGTCAGACGAGTATCAATACGGATGCAGTAGTTAATAAAGTCACCTAACGCAGTGGGAGGGTCGGCACGAGCAAGTTCATCCTTAATTAGTGGAGATAACCCTTTTCGAAAAATAGATTTTTTGGCGGAACTGTCCCAGGTGGTATCAAGGGCCCATCTCCTGAAATCCAAGGCATATTGTCACGCGGTCTTATGATATGTGTACGATGTCAGTAAACTATTCTTAAAAGAACAGTACTCTATACAACATATAGATTAGCAACATCAGCATGTAAATATAGAATAGATTTACCTGACACGATATCCGTTGAACTCAGGGTTAATCTTGAGGACTTGATACACTGTCACAGGAAAGAGGAGGACCGGGGTCTAACCTGACCCTAAACTGGGGTCCTAACTAATCCCTCACCTTGGAGGTACTGATAATGGTTCAGAGGTCCAAGTCTCCAGCCTAACCCTGTCTCCTATCAGTCCCTGAACCCTGTAATCAGTCCTAAGAAGGATTCTGATTACCACCAAAGGGATATGGGCTGATCTCTGCTAAATACACAGATTAGACATATAAGACAGACTGGAGAAAACACAGACTTGCATACACACTCAAACACAGAAGGAACATAAATGATCTGGGATATTAAACTCTAAGCAAGGTGAGCTTAAAACAACTAAGGAGCTCTTTAACTTAAGTCTATACAGATTCAATCCTATCTGTGGTCTGCATGAAGAATTTCACTGGCAACTCCCAAAACAGACAACCAGAGATTTAAAGGAAACCAATCAACAAATAATTGCAGCCGGGAGAAACTGCACCCAGTCCCAGAACTGAGCACAGACAGAATTAACTCCCTAACTGCCAAACACAAAGAACAGCAACTCAGCTGTGAGAAGTCAGAATGTGCAACCGCGACGATCTTCGTGGCGATGCACACATGACACATATTCAGCTACCGAGTGCTTACCTTGGCGCAAAGCTAACATGGCTGCTTCAGCTGTTGCACCTCGATTGGGGTCATCAAACACCTGCCCCATGGCTGAAATGAAAGCATCAAGATGATCCAAACATTCATCCTCAGTCTCAATCAGAGGGTTTGCCCACATCAAAGCCTTGTTGGTAAGCAACATAATTATAGTAAGCACTTTAGATCGTTCAGTGGGAAATTGTGAAGCATGTGCAGAAAAAAGATTGCATTGATTAATAAATCCCCTGAATTTCTCACGTTCACCGCCAAAACGAAAAGGGGGCAACTTAGGAATCCCAGAACTCGGGGCTACGGCAGGAGCCTGGACTCGCTCCTCTAGAACCTCAATCCTGGCTCGCAAATCCTGGGCAATCTGTCCAAACACTTGCAAATTGTGATTAGTGAGGTCCTGTAGGTTTGTAAAACGGGTTTTTATAGTCTGCAAATCTGCAAGGATATTATCAGTCACTCCGCAAAGTTCCTTTATGCGGGCCTCCATTTTCCAGATCTTTTAAGACAGGAGTACTGGAAGGAGAGGAGAAGAAAAAAAAAAAACAATAGTGTTTACCTGTGGTAACACTGAGAGAGAAAAAAAAAAATTAAGGGATCTGCTCACCTGGAATGGTTGTGAGAAGTCACAACCACTATCATCACAGAAAGTTCAATCCGGACATCTGATATCCACAGTTACAGCAGACACAAAAGAGGAAAGAAAAAAAAAAAAAGTGTTTACCTGTGGTAACACTGCAGAAAAAAAAACTTAAGGGAATTGCTCACCTGGAATGGTTGTGAGAAGTCACAACCACTGTCATCACAGAAAGTACAATCCGGACATCTGATATCCACAGTTACAGCAGACACAGCCTTTCCAGACCCAGCAGACACTAACGTTTGGCTTCAGAATCTTGTAATGTAAGGAGTACAGTTCATATAGTGTCTTGTGCTTGGGTGCGATGAAAACACAGGAGTCACAGGTTTGATATAGAAGGTCTTGTATTACTTCATACAAGTGGCAATAATAGTCACACAGTTTGCAGATACAAAAGCAGGAGACACAGCAGGCCAGAGTAACTTAAGCTCAGCAATCACTCTCACAACAGGTTCAGGATCTCTTCTCTGTTACCATAAGTCCATGCAAACGTGGATTAATCAAATAGCAAGGTTCCAAAGTCCACGAGTGTTCCAAAGTTCCACAATAGGAAATAACTGGAGTACAAGGTCCAAGGCTTCCAGAAGTCAGGTCACAGGTTCACTGCAGGCTTGATTCTGAAGCACTGATTGCTCAGCTGTGGCTGCTTAAGAAGCAAGAGGAGAGAATCAGGGCGGGAACATGCAAGCTGGAAACTCCATATTGACTGAGGGCAAGATAGCTGCAGCAAGACAGAAAGTAAAATGGCTGACGGAAAAACTGAGTTTCAGGAACATGTACACAGAACCTTACACAGTCACCTGGTGTCCTCCGGATACAAGACAGAGCTTCCTCCCGGCCTCCAGCACAGTTCTTCCCTCCAAAATGTTTGCGTGGGCTCAGCCTTTCTACTGAACCATCGCTTTGTTACGCCAAGACAGTGTCATCATTCTGATCCCAAAAAGTGAGCAGTGTCTAAGGAGTCTACTCGAACTTATTTGTGCTGAAGACAAACTGAATGGTACGGCCCATCCTGGACCTGAAGTTACTCACCAAAATCTTCGGGATCCTTCATGATGGAGTTCCTTGACTCTGTTATCACTTCAGTGTAGAAGGGGGAGTCCCTAGCGTCCATCAATATATGGGATGCTTACCTTCATATTCTGTTTTTTCTTACTCGCTAAAGATTCCTGCGCTTCGCCGTCTGAGAGGAACATTTTCCAGTTTACGGCTTTGCCCTTCGGCCTCGCCACCGCTCCCAGCGTTCACAAGGGTCATGGTGATTGTCATGTCCGTCCTGAACTCTTGGGGCATGGTCATTATGCTATACCTAGACGACATCTTGATCAAGGGGCTGTCTTCCCAGCCTGCGTGCAGACATCCGTATCTCTTTGGACACATTTTTTTCGCCAGGGCTGGCTGATAAATCTTCCCCGATCCTAACTCAACAGATATGCCTTTTAGGAATGACCCTGCACTCCTCCCTAGGGTTAGTATTTTTCCCTCAAGACACGGTCATTGCCCTTCATCAGGGAGCTCAGACACTTTGTTGCCCTTTTACTCACTATCTGCCTGGGACAGGAATCCATTCTCTCTCGACCATCTATGCCACTTGCCTCTGCGGGTCAAGTGGGCATTCAGGTGGTGGAAGTTGGTCTTCCCTCATCCAGGGAAATACTTTTCCCCCAGTGCAATAGCCGGTGGTCTCCACTGATGCAGTCTTCTGGGCTGGGGGGCTGTATTTCATTATCACACGGCCCAGGGGAGCTGGCCATTTCAGGAGTCGCCTTTCGTTCAACGTTTTCGAACCGCCGCAGGGACAACTGAATCGCCCAGATCTCCATCACATCTTAGCGGTTCGTCCCATCAGAATACAGTCAGACAACACCACGGCCGTGGCGTGTAGCAATCAAGGGGGGCATATGCAGTGGGGCAGCAATCTGTGAGGTGAAACACATTCTCTGCTGGCCTGAGATGTCACACTCGGTCATCTCAGCAGTTCACATCATGGGCATGGAAAACTGGGCGGCGGACTTCCTCAGCCGTCAGGGCTTTGCCTCGAGAGTGGTCACTTCATCCGGATGTATTCCAACAGATTTGTCATCGTGGGGGGATGCCGGATGTGGACCTCAGGGCATCAAGGTTAAACGCCAGAGTACCCTGGCTCATAGCCGGTCCCGGGATCCAGAGGTCAATTTGGTCTTCCGTTACTTCCGAGGGTTATAAAGAAGATAAAGGCGAAGGGATTCTGGTGATCTTTATCTCTCTGGACTGGCCTCGCAGGGTGTGGTACGTGGAATTGGTTCAGCTCATAGTCATCGTAACCTGCTTTCCCAGGGTCCGATTTGCCATCAGAACCCAAGGGCTCTGTGCTTAACGGCCTGGCCGTTTGATTCCTGGGTCCTAACCCAAGTTGGATTCTCCTGAGAAGTGGTTTTCCTCTGTTTCGCGCTCGGAAACCTGCATCGGGGTGCATTTATCACCACACCTGAAAAGCGTTTTTCGCATAGTGCAGGGATCGCAGTCATTCTCTTGCCTTCTCCATTCCAACCATCTTGCAGTTCCTTCACACTGGGCTGGTCTCAGGCCTAGAGCTTAATTCTCTCAAAGGACAGATCTCTGCATTATCAGTTTTGTTTCAGCACCGGATTGCTTCTAAGCTGCAGGTGAAGACTTCCATTCAGGTGGTCTCCCACATGGTACAGAGGGCTGTTGGACAACTGGGGCCCTAACTTGGTCCTGGGCATTCCGCAGGAGGCTCCGTTTGAGTCCCTTCAGGACGTTCCTCTGACTTGCCTGTCGACGTTACCGCAACCAGGAAGGCGGCCGTCTAGGAAAGGAAACTATTGAAGCTAGCCACTCTCTCCTGTTGAGCTCCTTTTACCTTTTTTTTGTTTTTTTTTTCTCTCCACCAGAACAAGGCTGTTCTTCAACCGTCCCCGTCCTTGTTACTCAAGGTGGTATGCCCTCGTTCTACCCAGCAACAATACGCCGTTTAATAATAATCTAATAAGCGCCAACATGTTCCGCGGCGATTTGCGCACATTGTCATCACTATCCCCGATAAGGAATCCAGACCGCGAGCCCCATCGGTGTGTCTTTGGAGTGTGGGAGGAGGCTGGAGCACCAGGAGGGAGCTCACGCAGGCACGGGGAGGACATATGGGTTTCTTGCGGATGTTGTCCTTGGTGGGATTTAAACTCTGGACTCCGGTGCTGCAGTGCTGGCCACTGAGCCACCGTGCTTCCCTGTTTTGAGAGGGCTCTCCACACTCTGGCTCTCATGACTGGTCTCAGAAGACACCTCTCCTGGACGGGGCGTCCTTCCGCAAGACTGACACCTTATTCGTTCTTTCTGAGTGTCACGGGAAGAGCCTAGCCATCTCCAAATCCACAGTAGCCAGGTGGACACGCTCGGCTATTCAGGCGTCTTACTGTGTCAGTGGCACTCCTATCTCAGTGGGGATTAAGGCACTATCCACTCGTTTGGTGGATGTTTCCTGGACCATTCTGCACCTGGCGTCAGCAGAACAGGTTTGCAGGGCTGCGACTTGGTCCAGTCTGCACACCTTCTCAATGCACTACAACATTCACACACAGGCTTCAGCAGATGTGGGTCTGGAAAGATGAATCTTTCAGGCGGCGGTAACGCATCTCTAGGCAGCTGAAGTGAGGTTGTCTGTCTTGTCGGTTCCTCACCCAGGGACTGCATTAGGACGTCCCAAGGTCCTGTCCCCCAATAAGTCGAAGGAGAAACAGGAATTTTTGTGTACTCACCGTAAACTTTTCTCCTAGCCACTCATTAGTGGACACAGCACCCACCCTGTTGGCCTGATAGCTTGAGTATGTTCTTTGGTTTGACCTTTTATTCTTTCATATGACGTTTATGATATCTTACTGCTTTGTCACTGAACTGGTTTGAGCTGGAGCCTGTGTGTGGGTGTATACTGCAGAGGAGGAGCTAATCTTTTTGTGTTTTTCTTCGTGTCAGCCTCCTAGTGGCAGCAGCATAATACCCAAGGTCCTTTGTCTTCCAATGAGTGACTGAGTACACAGAAATTTGGTTCATTTTGATAACTGTGATAGGGTCAATCACAGTGATCAAAATAAAAAAAATAGTAAATCAAACCCCCTTTGTAACTCCCTTTGTAATGTAAATTTATTCATGGCTCCGCTCCCACCCTCCCATCCTTGTATGCATGGCTCCCCCCTCCCATCCTGTATACATGGCTCCGCTCCCCCTCCCCTCGTATGCATGGCTCCTCTCCACCCTCTCATCCTGTATACATGGTTCCTCTCCACCCTCCCATCCTGTATAGATGGCTCCTCTCCACCCTCCCATCCTGTATACATGGTTCCGCTCCACCCTCCCATCCTGTATACATGGCTCGGCTCCCACCCTCCCTTCCTATACACATGGCTCGGCTCCCACCCTCCCTTCCTATACACATGGCTCAGCTCCCACCCTCCCTTCCTATACACATGGCTCGGCTCCCGCCCTCCCTTCCTATACACATGGCTCGGCTCCCACCCTCCCTTCCTAAACACATGGCTCGGCTCCCACCCTCCCTTCCTATACACATGGCTCGGCTCCCGCCCTCCCTTCCTATACACATGGCTCGGCTCCCGCCCTCCCTTCCTATACACATGGCTCGGCTCCCACCCTCCCTTCCTATACACATGGCTCGGCTCCCACCCTCCCTTCCTATACACATGGCTCGGCTCCCACCCTCCCTTCCTATACATATGGCTCGGCTCCCACCCTCCCATCCTATACACATGGCTCGGCTCCCACCCTCCCATCCTATACACATGGCTCGGCTCCCACCCTCCCATCCTATACACATGGCTCGGCTCCCACCCTCCCATCCTATACACATGGCTCGGCTCCCATCCTATACACATGGCTCGGCTCCCATCCTATACACATGGCTCGGCTCCCACCCTCCCATCCTACATACATGGCTCCGCTGGGCTCCCCCGTCCTCCCCCATCATACGTACCCTCCTTGCTCCGTCGCTGCACGTGCCTGCATATCTATCCCGGCGCGTCGGCTTCTTCTGGTGTGGTGCGGTCACGTAGTACCACTCATTAAGGCCATGCATATGGACGCCATGCCTATGGGAGTGGAGTCGCGTCCATATTCACGACGTTAATGAGCGGTACTACGTGACCGCACCGCACAGGATAGCAGACGCGCAGGGATGGAAGGTGAGTATGTACGTGGAGATGACCCGTGGCTACCGTCGGGAGATCAGCGGCTAGCGCTGCTGATCTCCCGACTATAGCGGTGGCGTGCCTGGGTGAAATCCGGTCGAGCGTGACCAATCAATCAGCGACCCAGGATTTCCGTTACAGACTGAAGTTATAAGTTAGACAATTATATAGTAGATTTTGTATGACTTATCTCTCTGATTTAAGGGCATAAAAATTATTTTTGAAAATTGCTTAACTTTTAAAATTTTCACCATATTTCCGTTTTTTCATAAATAAACGCAAGTCATATCGAAGAAATGTTACCACTAACATGAACTTCAATATGTAACAAAAAACAATCTCAGAATCAGCAGGTTCTGTTGAAGCGTTCCAGAGTTATAACCTCATAAAGTGACAGTGGTCAGAATTGTAAAAGTAGCAAATTGGCTCTGTCACTAAAGGGTTAGACTTGGGTGTATCCAAGCAAGTAGTTTTGTGTATGGCATAATTACAGGATATTCCAGGACTTTTGCAATTACGTCCAGTCCTTAGGATAGGTCATCAGTATCTCATTGGTGGTGTGTGTCTCTTCACCCCAGACGATCAGCTGTTCAAAGTGGCGGCCAGAAGTGCTCAGTTGCGGAGCAATATGTGATCAGTGGGTGTAGATCATCAATATCTGATTAGTGGGTGTGCGACACAAGGCACCTCCGTCGATCAGCTGTTTCTGGTGCTCCGTTATGTAGCTGCACAGCACAGGTCCGTCAATTAAGTAGTGGCCCGGTCAGGTACTGCAGAACTTCCCCGTACTTGAGTTAATAGGGGGTGGATGTGCATTCCTTGGCCGCAGCCACTACACAGTTGATGTAGCCTTGCTGTTCATCTCCGCATCGGGAACAGCTGATCAGCTGTGGTGCCGGGAGTCACACACCCACTAATCAGATATTGATGACCTAGGCTAAGGATAAGCAATAAATGTAAACGTCCCAGATAAAAATTTTTTTTTTTTTTTTAAACCACATATACAATGTATTTCTACAGTAGAAGTTTACCAAGCTTGCAATGCTCTCCTAAGCATTGACACTTACCAAGTTTATACCATATACCAAATTCGATATGTTACATCTTCCACATGAGATGACCTCTAAATGTAAAGAGGTAGTAGAAAATGTTTCACTATTGAGGTATCACAATTGTTTGGTGAAGCATCTTTGTCTTGTGCTTATATAGTTAGTACAGTTGAAAAAGACACACGTCCATAAAGTTAAACCGAGGAATGGAAAAGGATGATGAGAATGGGGTTTAGGTGCATCCATAATACATGATGTAGTTCACCCTGTGGAGCAGGCTTATTTGTCCTGATCATAATGTCTATTTTCTGGATCAACAATCAGAACAAGATCTTTACACATTTTCACAAGTATTTGTTTTCTTAAGAAAAAAAAAAACATCCAAGCCCTTTTAGAAACAATCGACTGTTCCCTCCTTGTATCTTCTGGAGATTAAATATATTTTTTTTCCCCATTAAGTTTTGTGGGGGTTTTACATGAAATGCCTTTGACCATATTTTTTGTATGGAACATTTACCGTATATGTTTGTACAAGTTAATCATGACCACTCCCTTAGATGTATCTTATTAAAACAAATGCAATATTTACTCCGGAGGTCACAGCTCAATACAAGTCTAATGAGCCTTGTTCTAGCTCTCATAGACTTACATTGAGAACTTGTGATGTAGCTTCTGATCTCCGGTTCGTTAGAAGCTGTGCTCATAAGATGGCTCAGCAGAATTGGAACGGCCCCAAAATAAGGTGAAGATGCCAGAGGGTGAAGATAATACAGGGGGCAGCGACCTTTCTTTAGTAGCACCACTCCAGCGCTGAAAAAAAACAAACAATGGAGTGGTGCTTTTAATGTGTAAGCATATCCTGCTGGCCTTAGAAGCTACTGATTGGCATTGCATGCTCTTATTTAGTCTGTGATCTACCAGTATGCCCAGATGCTTCTATACAAGTGACTCTCCTAGCTTTACTCACCTTAGTACATATGGTACCGGCAGGTTACTAGTAGAGTTGAGCAAATATGTTCGGAATCGATCGCTGAATTTGCCATTTTTGTGCCATATTGGTACCTTATTCGTGCCGTATTTATTTTTGTTCGGTTCCGAACATATTCAGTAGTTTCTACTCCTATTTTCACCGAACATAACCGAATGTCATAGGAGTATAGTGCAAAAACAATATTTGCCACCGATCAGAATTAGAACCGAATTTTTGAAAAATTTGTTCAACTCTACTTGTTACTAGTACCCAGGTGTATAATTTTACATTTACCCCACATTGACCCTCCGCTGCCAAGTGGGTGCCAAAACACTCAGTTTTGTCTAACTCAGCCTGTAACTTATGATTCAAACATCTCCTACAGACTGCAGTATACTATATAGCTTGGTGTTGTCCTACTTCTCCACATTATAAATACCTGTATTCTTCTGTGAGCAGGAATTGGAAGTTCTGATGTGAACGCTTCAAGTCTTGTGACCTTGCTAGAGAAGCTGAAACACTTGCCGCAACTAGAGGTCCAGAAAGACATGATTAGCTGGGTTTGGCAGGTAAGGAAGGTTTCAGAAAATTTAAAGGGAGTCTTGGTTTGGCTCTCTAGGACATGGCAGGCTTAAAGGGAACCTGTCAGCATGATTCTGCACAGTAAACTACAGACAGTGTCAGGTCGGCACCGTTGTACTGATTAAAATGATACCTGGTGATGAAATCCGTCTTGTTGTTGTTTAATCGTTATTTTCTCCTTCGTCTCATTGGGGGACACAAGACTGTGGGTGTATGCTACTGCCGCTAGGAGGCTGACACTAAGTAAACATAAAAAAAAAGGTTAGCTCCTCCTCCGCCGTATACACCTCAGCACTAGCCGCAGGCAAACCCAGTTCATGCTTAGTGTCTGATGGAGGCACACGTCTGTTTTTTTCCAGACCTTTTTTTTTTTTTTTTGGCTTTCCCACAAAGACGATATAGGGGCGACGGACCCTTTTGAAGGGGTCTGATCTCCCCAAACCATCAGCGGGCGAGCACGTGGAGTGTCGCCTCCACGTATCCTTTTCCGCAACGTGGGACATGAATGCCGGACTCAGCCCTGACCACCCTAGAGTATTGAAACCCTAGGCTGTACAGTGGCAGGAGATAGTCCGTGCGGCCCCCACTGCACCACCAGTGCTAGACTGCGGTGCTGCAAGGAGGCGGACGGTCCCTCTCCTCATCCCCTGAAGGGGTAATGGAGTTAGGGTGCCTGCACCGTCCCTCTTTTTTTCCGCAAGCCCCCCTCTAATCTGAAGATTCCCCTGCAAAGAAAACGCACCTTTAAAGCCAGGTTGTGGAGGGGGGCCGGAGAGATTGCTGGAAGCTGGGAGCCGGCGTCTGAGAGGCAGACTGGCTTCAGCCAGAAACAGGCGAGTCCCCGGCTTGAGCCCGCCCCCCTAGGGTGCATAATCTTCCGGCAGCCCGCCCCCTGACTCCTGGGCAGCCGCCGCCTAAAATTTAGTCCCCGGCTTCGGCCGGGCGCTAGGCCTCAGGTGGAAATTTAGTCCCCGGCTTCAGCCGGAGACTGGGCCGCGGCCTTAATTTAGCGCCCGGCTTAGGCCGGAGGGTAGGCCGCGGTCTCAAGTCCCGCCTCCGGCAGCGTCAACTTCCGGCGGGCCCGCCCCCGACTCTCGGGCGGCCACCGCCGAAAATTTAGTCCCCGGCTTCGGCCGGAGACTAGGCCGCGGCCGGAAGTTGTGTTCCTGGCTTTGGCCGGCGCTAGGCCGCGCCTCTTGACCCCTCCCCCTGAGGCTCGGCTATATGAAGCACGCCTCCCTGATAGGGGAGCGCTTTTTTGAAAGTCTGGAGCTCGGGCCTTTTTTGTTTGCGCACTACTACGCTGTTTAAGGATGTCCGGGATACAGGACTGGGGTAAGTGCTACTACCTCCAGCCTGGTTGTTCCGCTTCACTGCGCACCTCTGCGCTCCGCTCCACCGACCCGCACGCCACATCCAAGTCATTGCGGCAGGACACTCTGTGACAGACTCAGTATGTCCAGAAGAACTAACGCTCACACGGTACTGTATTACCGCATGCATTGCCTGTAGGTCCCCTTTTCCGCACGCCCAGATTAGTCGGCTCTGCGAAGCCTGTGACTCTGAACGGGCTCAGGAGCCCTCACCTATAGCCGAGCCCACTGCGTCAGGTCCCCCGGAATGGGCCCTGTCTGTCTCCATCTGTGGCGTCATTAACTAGAGCAATCAAGTCCCTTCAAGCTCCCGATAGGAGCAGGGACAGTGGTTCACCTGTCTTGACTACGTCTCAGGAACCTCCGGCCTGCAGGGGCCGCGCTCTCACCAGGCAGACGCAGGGGAAGCGAACCCACACTGCGTCGCCTATGCCGTCCAGGGCCTCGGCATCTTTCAGTTCCGTCTCTCGCTCTCCCTCACCTTTGGAGGCAAGTGATCAATATTCGGATTCCGATTCTGAAGGGTCCCTCAATTTAGAGGCACCGAATTGTCAGGAGACAATTGACAGTCTGATTGAAGCTGTCAATCAAACCCTGGGGGTAGACGATGAGTCCACCTTGGCCTCTGGTCATAAGGTGTCCTTCAAACGAGCCAGGCAAGCTCATAAGGTTTTTGGTGCTCATCCTGAGTTTGAGGAACTAGTGCAGCGCCACCGGGAAAAGCCGGACAAGCGCTTCGCAGGACAAAGGGCCCTCAATACCAGATATCCTTTTGCTCCTGAAATTCTTAAGAAGTGGGCGGAATCTCCTGCGGTCAACCCTCCTGTGTCACGTTTGGCGTCTAAGACGCTCCTCTCCCTTCCCAACGGTTCCTCGATCAAGGATCCAACGGATCGTCTGATTGAAAGCTTGGCCCGCTCGGTGTTAGAGGCATCAGGCTCTGCTCTCTCTCCTTCTTTTGCAGCGACTTGGGTTGCTAAGGCCATGATGTCCTGGTCGGAGTCTCTAAATAGAGCTCTCCACGGTATAGAAGTACCGTCTGAGGTAATTGAGATCTCTAATCAGATAGCTCTTGCAGGAGACTTTTTAATTAATGCTTCCATGGATGCGGCAAATTGCGCAGCACTAGCTGCAGCTAATGCGATTGCTATCAGGAGATCCTTGTGGTTGAGGACTTGGCGAGCGGATTCAACCTCTAAAAAATCACTTACATCCTTACCGTATCAGAGCGGCCGGTTATTTGGCGAGAAGCTGGATCAGCTTATATCTGATGCGACAGGAGGGAAAAGCAGTTTTCTTCCTCAGCAGAAAATTAGACAGCCCTTTCGCCGACAGCTTCAGCCTCGGTTTAGGGCTTTTCGCAACCCAGGTTGGGCCGTGGCAGCCAGCACCAGCGGCTCAGGTCGACCTAATCAGGCCAGAGATCGCCAGGTCTCCTACAAGACCAACCCTTTGGGAAGAATGCGATCTCAACAGCCAAGATCTAAGGGGTCTAGGCCCCAAAGATATTCGGACAAATGACTGGAGGCAGAATCCGGTCAATTTATCCAGAGTAGGCGGCCGCTTACTCTGGTTTCGCCCCACTTGGCTATCGATTACTCACGACGAGTGGGTCAGGGAGTTAGTCTCCTCAGGGTACAAGATAGAATTTATCAGCCTCCCCTCAAATCGTTTTTTTTTTTTTTTTTTTTTCCCCTCGCGTCTTCCCAAAAAAAGAATCCCGGGTTCACGCTTTATTCAAGGCGGTCGAATCTCTTCAACGCAGCGGGGTCATTGTCCCTGTACCAGAGGTCGAAAAAGGTCAAGGGTTCTATTCCAACCTGTTCATAGTACCCAAGAAGGACGGCACTGTAAGGCCCATTTTGGACCTAAAACGTCTGAACCGATTTGTCAGAATTTGACATTTCCGAATGGAGTCTCTCCGCTTGGTCATTGCAGCCATGGAAAAGGGGGAGTTTTTAGCGTCAATAGACATTCAGGATGCCTATCTTCACATCCCCATATTCCCCCCTCATCAAAGGTTTCTTCGGTTTGCCATCAGCAACCTTCACTTTCAGTTCGCAGCCTTGCCCTTCGGGCTAGCCACAGCCCCCAGGGTGTTCACAAAGGTTATGGCTGCTGTTGTGTCCGTTCTGCACTCCCGGGGGATAGTCATCTTGCCATACTTAGACGATCTCCTCATCAAGGGTCCATCCTTTCAAGCCTGCGAGGAAAGTGTCAGCATTACGCTAGACACCCTTGCTCGCCTGGGGTGGCTGGTGAATCTGAAGAAATCATCTCCCGTGCCATCTCGGAATATCACCTTTTCAGCTGCAGATGGAAGGAAGAGAGCCACAGTATTCATTACTGATGGGTAGGCGGAGCCCCAGATCAGGATGTCACCTCAGATCAAAAGAGTGCTGACTGGCTGGCCCCTCCAGCTCGGGCTCCTCCTACTCAGCTCCAGTCTAAGATTTGAGGTCCAGAGGATGGTCGCTGCTAATGCAGCTCCTCAGAAGATTTTATTATTTTTATATTCGGACAGGAGACTTGGATCACTAGTTGGTCTAGAGGTCTCAGGGGTACCAGCGCTGCTGTACCCCAACCTCTCCCTTGGCGGATCTGTATTTACTCAAAGTCCCTGCAGAATCCTTGCCGGCCCTGGGGGATGAGGAGAGCTTCCCTGGCGGGGACGCAAACCACACGTGCGGTCACTGCGTTCCTCGCCCTGGGGGGAAGCATGGGCACAGCGCCAGAAACCCCTGAGGGTCCCTGTGGCGCCTTGGCTGGTGAGTACTCCACACAAATTTTTTATTATAATAATGTGTGAGTGCTTTAGCGTCTGAATGAGCAGCGCTATTACTTGTATGTCAGTATGCTTCAGCGCTGCTGTGACAGCACTACTACATGTATGTCAGTATGCTTCAGCGCTGCTGTGACAGCGCTGTTACAAGTAGATGTGGTGATTTTTTGTCCGCAGGCAGATACCTGCAGGACAGAGAGGGAGCAGGAGCGGGGGAGTTCGCGCTCAATATTCGAGCTGGCGGGGGGCGTGGCCTAACTATTCCCGGTCTTCTGAGCAGGAAGACGCGCGCTCTGGCGTTTCTCCTGCGACTCCCTCACTGTGGCGGCCATTACACAGGCTCCTGGGCTCCTCAGACCGCTCCTCTCCTCATAAGACACCACGGCCAGCTGGGTGAGTGCTGATTCCTCACCCTGCAGCGCAGCGATCGCTATCCTGCAGCTGCAGTCTCATTAGAGACACAAAAATTGGCTGGGGCTCACAAATATATATATTGTGGTGAGTTTGCAATATTAACCCCTCTGAGGGTTATTTCTACCAGCTAAATTTTTTGACTGAATACCGCTGGGGTAACCCTGCTTGGTGGAGCGTTAACCCTTCAGCGTTTAAAAAAAAAAAAAAAAACCGCATAGTTTTTTGCTGGTATTACCGCTTTGACCTGCTCATACAGGTGAGGCATGTCTGAACAGAGTTCAGATGCCGCGGACCATGTCCCAGTGCCATTACGGCAATCAGATACGCAGACCTCCACAGCGTCTAGCGCTGCGGTCGACAGCGGTGGAAAATTGGACGATATCGCTCGATCGATCAACAACTTGTCTGACCTTTTAGGTCAATATGTGTCTGCTAATTCCTCTCAGAGGAAGCGACGCAGGCCGTTACCGGCCTCTACACGGAGCGAGTCAGATGTATCTGATATTGGGCAGAGTTCCTCTTTAAATTCGGATGGAGAAATATCCGATTCTGATGCGGACGAGCCGCAGGGGCGTTCCTCTATGGCGAAGCGTACGGAGGCATTGATTGAAGCCATGAGAGATATATTACAGTTACCGGAGGAGGTAACTAGTCGTCCTGGTAAATCGGCACGCATGTTCCAGGAGTCCCGTGCTTCGCGTACAACATTGCCAGCTCTGGATGAGCTTAATAGTGTAATAGAGGAGGAACGTCTGTGTCCAGATAAGCGTTTTCATGGAACGCATTTCTTTGATACACTTTATCCTTGCTCTGCGGAGTTAAAGGCTAATTGGACTTCTGCTCCTGAAGTGGATGTGTCTTTATCTCAGCTTAGTAAATCCTCACTACTCCCTATTAAGGGAAAAGCGAGCTTACAGGAGCCTTTGGATAGAAAGGCAGAATTGGCGGCAAAAGCAAGCTATGAGGCTGCGGGTCATGGATTTCGAGCAGTGCTAGGATCCATGTGTGCTGCTAGAGCTTCTCTAAGCTGGCTGGCACGTCTGAAGACGGAGTTGCAAAATGAATCTCCGTTATCTGAGATACGGGAAACTTGTGAATGGTTAGAAACGGCAGCCTGTTATATCTTTGATGCCGGTCTGGATACGGCATCTCTGCTGGCCAAAGCGCAAGCTTCAGCGGTCACAGTCAGAAGAGCTTTATGGCTCAGACAGTGGGCCGGGGACGCAGTTTCCAAACAAGGGTTGTTGGCCTTACCTTACAAGGGTGGCCATCTTTTTGGATCCGACCTCACAGAGCTGATTTCCAAGGCTAAGGCGAAGGAATCAGCATTACCACAGCGTAGGGCCATGGCCTCGGTGTCCAGTAAGCCTGGTGTCTATAGTGGTCGTCGGTCCTTTCGGGGCCGAGGACGATCTAGTCACTCCTCGTGGGGATCGGGTCATCTTTCCTTCTCAGGAAAGAAATCCTCTCAGAAAACTCGTACTCCCTGGAAGCAGAGTTTCCGCCAGGACAAGCGGGAACTTGACAAGAAGCCCGCAAAGTCGGATTGACGCCAGGGGTCCACTCGAGGATTCTCGAGTGGGGGGTCGCCTGCTTCTTTTCAAGGAGACTTGGATGGCTCGCGTTCCAGATTCCTGGGTAACGCGGATAGTGTCGGCAGGCTATTTCATAGAGTTTGCTTCTCGACCCCCAAATGTTTTTTGTCAATCTCTCGTTCCGTCGGAACCCGAGCTTGTTGTCGCTCTACAGCGAGAGGTCGAATCTCTGCTACAAAAGGGTGTAGTGATACCGGTTCCGTCAGAGGACCGAGGGAAAGGTTTTTATTCCAACCTTTTTATAGTTCCCAAAAAGGAGAACAAATTTCGCCCGATTCTGGATCTCAAGCGATTAAACCGGCATGTCCATGCCCGGAAATTTCGCATGGAGTCGCTTCGTTCCGTTGTGGCAGCTCTGTCACAGAACGATTTTCTGGTGTCAATCGACATTCGCGACGCTTATTTGCATATTCCCATCGGAAAGGCTCATCAGCGCTTTCTTCGATTTGCCATAGGTCAGAATCATTACCAGTTCGTGGCTCTGCCGTTCGGCTTAGCCTCAGCGCCAAGGGTCTTTACAAAAATTCTGGCGCCCCTCATGGCAATCCTTCGAAGACAGGGGATTACGATTCTCCCTTATCTGGACGATCTTTTGATCGTGGCTTCCTCGGAGGAGGAGGCGTTGACGGCTCGGGATTTGTCTCTTCAGTTTCTGAAGGACTTCGGTTGGCTGGTCAATTGGGAGAAGTCGTCCCTGGAACCATCGAGGACAATCCTCTTTTTGGGAATGCATCTCGACACGTTTCGGTCGTGTATTTCCCTACCACCAGACAAACAGTCATGTCTTCTTCGACATGTACAGATTATGAAATCCTCAACGGCAATGTCCCTACGGAAGTGTATGCGTCTTCTGGGACTGATGGTGGCGTCCATGGAGGCAATTCCTTTTGCCCAGTTCCATTCCAGGACTCTCCAAAGGTTCATCTTGAGTCGATGGAACCAGTCGCAATCGCTGGATTGCAGTGTCACCATTTCTCGCGCGGTGCGGGATTCTCTAGAATGGTGGTTACGTCCAGGGGCATTCTCCCTGGGGAAGTCTTTCCTCCCTCCGAAGTGGTCAGTCATAACCACCGATGCCAGCCTGACGGGCTGGGGGGGTGTTTGGAACAATCTCTGGATTCAGGGGGTATGGTCATCGGAAGAGTCTTTTCTTCCGATCAACATCCTGGAATTGAGGGCGATTTTCCTTTGCCTCCAACATTGGACGGTCCCTTTGAGCGGTCTGCCAGTCCGAGTGCAGACAGACAATGCGACGGCTGTCGCGTATATCAATCACCAAGGTGGGACAAGGAGTTCCAGACTCATGGTAGAGGTGTCCCGAATTCTGATTTGGGCAGAGGCCAGTGTACCAGCCATTTCGGCGATTCACATTCCAGGGGTTCAGAATATTACAGCGGACTTTCTCAGTCGCAGAAGGATGGATCCCGGGGAATGGAGCCTCCACCCGGAAGTTTTTGCACTACTGTGCTCTCGCTGGGGAACCCCCCAAGTGGATTTGATGGCATCCAGGTCCAATGCCAAGTTACCGACATTCATGTCCAGGTACAAGGACCCGAAGGCGGTGGCGGTGGATGCTCTAGTGGCTCAGTGGGATCAGTTCGAGCTGATCTATATATTCCCGCCGATATCCTTACTTCCTCTAGTACTGCGTCGGATCAGACTAGAGAGAATTCCAGCTATTTTGATAGCTCCAGACTGGCCAAGAAGGGTGTGGTTCTCGACAATAATGTCGCTGTTGGCGGCACCTCCTTTTCCACTCCCTCTTCAACCGGACTTGTTGACTCAGGGGCCCGTTTGTCATCCGGACTTGATGTCCCTGCGTTTGACGGCGTGGCTCTTGAGACCGAAATCTTGACCCGTAGAGGTTTCTCAGCCGAGGTCATTGCTACCCTTCGTGCTGCAAGATGTCCGGCTACTACTAGGATTTACCACAAAATTTGGGAAACCTTCTTTTCGTTGTGTTTGGGGTCCTCTCGGAACCCGAGAAAATTTTCCATTCCCAACCTGTTGGCTTTTCTGCAGCATGGGCTAGACAAGGGTTTGGCAGTCAGCACTCTGAAAGGTCAGATTTCTGCTCTGTCCTTATTGTTCCGGAGAACCATTGCTTCAAATAGAGACGTGCTCTCCTTTTTCCGAGGTATATCTCGTAAGTTTCCGCCGCGGAAGGCACCCGTGTCTCCTTGGCGGCTCAACCTTGTTTTGGAGGTTCTTCAGCATAAACCTTTTGAGCCTATGGTTTCTGCTAGCCTTTCTTTACTTTCTTGGAAGGTGGCTTTCCTTGTTGCAGTCACTTCCTTGAGGAGAGTTTCTGAGTTGGCAGCTCTTTCTTGTTCGCCTCCTTTTCTGGAGTTTTTTCCGGATCGTGTAGTGCTTCGCACTCGGGGTGATTTTTTGCCTAAAGTGGTGTCACAATTTCATGTTAACCAGGATATTGTGTTGCCTTCACTCTGTCCGGATCCGAAGAATGCGAAAGAGCGAGATTTACACACATTGGATTTAGTGCGGGCCTTGAAGTTTTATCTATCTATTACTCAAGGTTTTCGTAAGACTGACTCCCTGTTTGTGGTTCCAGCAGGTCGTCGGCGTGGTCAACGAGCTTCCAAGGATTCTATAGCTCGTTGGATCCGGTCAGCTATTTTGGAAGCTTACCGCCTTCGGGGTGAATCTTGCCCGATTAAGATTCGAGCCCATTCCACGAGAGCTGTGGCCTCATCGTGGGCTTTTCATCAAGGTCCCTCGGCAGTGCAGCTCTGCCGAGCGGCAACTTGGCGCTCTGTCCACACGTTTACAAGGTTTTATAAAGTGGACGTCAGTGCTTCCGCTGATGCAGCCCTCGGACGTAGGGTCCTGCAGGCAGCTGTAGTTTAAAGTTCTGGATGAACTTGTGTTTAGCGCTGGTTGCGTTTTGTTGTTAAGGTTGTTGGGTTTCTGCCTTTTGTTGGTTTTTCCCACCCTTATTTTTGAACTGCTTTGGGACGTCCCATCAGTAATGAATACTGTGGCTCTCTTCCTTCCATCTGCAGCTGAAACACGGATTTTGGTAAAAACTTACCTGTAAAATCCTTTTCAGCGAAGGAAGGAAGAGAGACACAGCACCCTCCCATGGCAGAAGTGTGTTGATGTTTTCATATGCAGCGCGACCCTTATCTGATAGCGATTATCTGGGCTGAGGTCAGCGCGCTAAGGCTCTGTTCCAGCATCGCCAGCTCATCGCAGTAGTCAGGTTCCGTGAGTAGTACCTGGAACTCTGTGGTTTTTGGCTTTCTTTGCATGCATAACCTGTATCCTTGTGTTTTTTCTCTGAAGTTCCTTCAGAAGGGGTTATGTTGCTCCGCTGGTGATCTTGGCTCTTTTCCTAAAAGCTTTGGTACGACTGGAGCTGAGTAGGAGGAGCCCGAGCTGGAGGGGCCAGCCAGTCAGCACTCTTTTGATCTGAGGTGACATCCTGATCTGGGGCTCCGCCTACCCATCAGTAATGAATACTGTGTCTCTCTTCCTTCCTTCGCTGAAAAGGATTTTACAGGTAAGTTTTTACCAAAATCCGTGTTTTAGGGATGATTTTCGACACCGCTCAGGGGTTGATAATCCTTCCTCGGGACAAGGCCCTAGTTCTCAGTCAGGAGGTACGGATCCTGCGCCATCCGATTCCTCACACCATCCGGTTTTGCATGAGGGTCCTAGGAAGGATGGTGGCAGCAATCGAGGCCATTCCATTTGCCCAGTTTCATCTCCGCCCCCTTCAGCATGCACTCTTGGCAGTATGGGATGGGAGCCCTTACTCGCTCAATCTTCGGTGCCGTCTGTCCCTGCAGGTCAGACAGACACTTACTTGGTGGACAAGGAGCTCCACTCTTCACCAAGGGCAATATTTTCCTCCAGTCCATTGGCTGATAGTCACAACGGACGCCAGCCTTCTCGGATGGGGAGCAGTGTTTCGTCACTACACAGCCCAAGGGGCTTGGTGTCGGCAGGAATCGACCCTTCCGATCAATATTTTAGAGATACGAGCTGTTCGGCTGGCTCTGAGGCATTTTCACCATCTTGCTGGCCGCCCGGTCCGAATACAATCGGACAATGCCACGGCGGTGGCATACATAAATCATCAGGGAGGTACCCGCAGCAGGGCGGCCATGCACGAGGTAAAACATATTCTGACCTGGACAGAAAGAAATCACTCTGTGATATCAGCGGTCCACATTCCAGGCGAGGAGAATTGGGCAGCGGATTTCCTCAGCCGTCAGGGGATAACGTCAGGAGAATGGTCTCTACATCCCGAGGTCTTTCAGCAGATATGCCTACGCTGGGGAACCCCAGATGTGGACCTGATGGCCTCCAGGATAAACGCCAAGGTGCCCAACTTCGTCTCCCGGTACCGGGATCCGCAGGCAATTGCAGTGGACGCCCTGGTTCTACCGTGGAATTGGTTTAATCTTCCATACTTGTTTCCACCGATAGCTCTGCTCCCAAGGGTGATCAGAAAGATCAGGTTAGAGGGGGTCCCAGCGATATTAATCGCTCCGGATTGGCCGCGTCGTTCATGGTACGCAGAGCTGGTACAGTTGATCGCCGACGCACCCTGGCGTCTGCCAGAACGCACAGACCTTCTCTCCCAGGGCCCAGTTTACCACCAGAACTCAGCGGTCCTGTGTTTGACGGCCTGGCCGTTGAATCTTGGATCCTGACCAGGGCTGGATTCTCCAAAAAGGTCGCTGCTACAATGGCTAGCGCCCGGAAACCCGCCTCGGCTCGTATCTACCACTGTACTTGGAAGGTCTTTTTTACTTGGTGCAGGGAACATGGTTATTCCCCACTTCAGTTTTCCATTCCCAACATTCTGTCATTTCTCCAGGTGGGCCTAGATTCAGGCCTAGCGCCAAGTACTCTTAGACGTCAGATATCAGCTTTGTCGGTTCTTTTTCAGCGAAAAATCGCGTCTAATTTACAGGTTAAGACCTTTATTCAAGGAGTTGTCCATATAGTACCCCCCTACAGGGCTCCCTTGGACGTTTGGGATCTCAATCTGGTTCTGGGAGTTCTGCAGGAATCTCCATTTGAGCCTCTTCAGGAGGTTTCCTTGACATACCTTTCCTGGAAGGTGGTGTTTTTGGTAGCCATAACATCCATAAGGCGGGTTTCGGAGCTGGCAGCACTATCTTGCCGAGCTCCGTACTTACTTTTCCATCATGATAAGGTAGTGCTCAGGCCAACACCACCTTTTTTGCTTAAAGTCGTGTCCTCATTTCATATCAATGAGGACATTGTTTTGCCCTCATTTTGCCCAGCTCCGACGCATCGGGTGGAGAAGGCTCTCCATACACTGGATCTGGTGAGAGCACTCAGGAGATATGTATCTCGGACGGCATCCTTTCGGCAGACGGACACGCTGTTAATCTTTCCCGAAGGTCGCAGGAAGGGACTCGCTGCCTCTAGGTCAACTTTGGCTAGATGGATCCGGTTAACCATTCAGGAGGCCTACCGCATCAGAGGCGCGGTGGTTCCCGCAGGAATCAGGGCTCACTCCACCAGAGCAGTGGGTGCCTCCTGGGCTCTTCGGCATCAGGCTTCGGCGGAACAGGTTTGTAAGGCGGCAACCTGGTCCAGTCTGCATACCTTTTCCAAGCATTATAATGTCCATACTCAGGCCTCAGCGGATGCTAGTCTGGGTAGAAGGATTCTTCAGGGTGCGGTAGCGCACCTATAAGCAATGCCTGGTTATAAATTACACTGTGGAGTCGGTTCCCCACCCAAGGGACTGCTTTGGGACGTCCCACTGTCTTGTGTCCCCCAATGAGACGAAGGAGAAATACGGATTTTTGTGTTACTCACCGTAAAATCCTTTCTCCGAGACGCTCATTGGGGGACACAGCACCCTCCCTAAGAGCCGGATGGCTTCGTTTTGAGTTAACTCTATTTTTTTGGGTCTGTGTCAGTAGATTTTCTTCTGGATATACTGTACCTGTGTTAACTCTGATTTATTTTTTAGCCTCCTACTGCTTTTTGCACTAAACTGGGTTTGCCTGCGGCCAGTGCTGAGGTGTATACGGCGGAGGAGGAGCTAACCTTTTTTTATGTTTACTTAGTGTCAGCCTCCTAGCGGCCGTAGCATACACCCACAGTCTTGTGTCCCCCAATGAGCGTCTCGGAGAAAAGGATTTTACGGTGAGTAACACAAAAATCGGTATTTCACTTTTGACTTAATAATATCCTCGTGCTTCGGGACAGCCGATGTGTTTGGGGTGGGGGTTTTCATGTGGTGCTCTAATTAGGTATTCATAATGCAGCCTGCTGACAGGTCACTGATCCCTCACTGACCTGCCCCCTATTTTAAATACAGATCATTATATGTATTGACAAAAAAAAATTTATTTAGTGGTAGTGTTTGTTGTTTTTTTTGTTTTTTGTTTTTTTTTTTATCCAGAATAAATCTATAAGTGGTGCCTGCGCAGTAGCAGCATCAATTGTCTTGGTGGAGACCATTTTTTGTTTTCCTCTAGCAAAATGGCTCCTGAGCATCTATTGGATTACCGATGGATGGTATTGCACAGGCACCATTTTGATAGAATTGTTTTTTTTTTCTTTTTTTCTTTCTGAAAAAATCTATGACTAAATGTGTTTTCGATTGTTAATCATGCTGCAGCGTAGGTGCTGCTGCCTGCTGAACATACATACAATTACTACAGATCCAGTAATGGTGATAATGCAGTTAAACTGTACCAAGCTTGCTAGGGTATGAATATATGACCTCTTTTTCAGGCGAGTACCTGCCTGAAAGTCAATTGCATAAACATGGTAATAAAAAGGAATGTACTTTTTGAAAAAGATCTCTGCAAAGTGAAGGGTGTGAAAATAGTTTATGTAAAAAAAAAAAAGTGAATGAACAGCAAAAAAAATGTGTAAAATAAAAAAAAAACCTTTAGCTGTTGGAGCCAAATTCTTCCTTTACTGGATCTTGTACGGTTTCATCACTTAAAATATTAAATATTGATAGTGTTAATAAAGTGACTAATTCTCAAAGACCAGAGAGTCAAATTTAATGGGCATTTGTCATTTTAGTTGTTGGAGTCTGTGAAAAGACTTTGGGAGAAATCTGGTCACATGGCAATCGCTACGTTATCCTCTGATGTTGTTAAAGTGGATGAGGTAAGCAGAGTAACCTATCTTAAATAAAAGGCAAAGAAATTATGTGATTTAGCTGAAGAAATAAAGTTTTTTGTTTTTTTGTTTTGTTTTTTTTAATCTTTTTGGACATTGTTTTGAACTAGAAGGATCCTCCAAAACATGAGCCCAGGATGGCTTTGTGCTGAGACCTCACTGGCTTTCCCACCTCCTTGTTTTCTATCTATCTCTTCCCTTCTCTCCTGCTTAGAAAGCCAGAGCTGTCAATCAAGGCAGAGGAGGGTGGAGATGGGTGCAAAACAAATAGTGAGAAGGTTTACCCAATGGTTTGGCCTCTGCAAGGGTGCACCAAGCACCTGTGCTAGGTTTGAACAATAATTTAATGCTTGTGATTCCCTTTAATTAATTTTTCACAACACAATACTTAAAGGGGTTGTCCGGTTTTCTGTTAAGTCTGCAGTCATGATATATTACTGAAGAAGCCTGAACCTTTACTATGCGCATACGTGTCAGGGTAAACCTGTACTGCCGGTGTGAGCAGGCGGTCGCATGACATGTATGTGATTTCATGACCTACATGTGCTCCGCTTCTCTCAATTCACTTGCATTCGTAATTTGACCAGAAGTATGCAAATCACATATTTCTGGCTCCGACAACACTGGTGAGTTCTGACAGCTTGCGCACCACATGCTTTTGTAGCAGCTCTCTGCTCTGCCTAATTGATAAAGCTTTTGAATGCATCAACCTGCCTTATTAATTTGGACTATAAAGTAGTTGAAAAGGGGGCTATAAACGAGATGTGAAGTAAAGAACACATAAGGTATTGGGTCTTATCATATCTCATCCTTTGCACTGATGAGGGGGGTGATCACCCCAAAACACTGTCAGCAAATTGAGATTCTGGTATGGTTTTTATCCTAAGTCATGTGGAGAGGTTCTTTAATGGGTCAATATTGACTTGTAGGATTACTACTTCCAATAGGTGGCTCTTGAGTTCATGTCTTCTTCCTCTTTGAGACAATTTGCATATTATGTGGCCTATTTGCCGGGCCAAAATCCTCTACAAAGCCACTGCAGTGCAATGCAAGTAGATGGGGTTTTCTAATTCTCATTCACGTCCAGGTAAAATCTTCCTTGCATTTTTTGCAAGCTCATGATTTTGTGCTGATTCTCCTTTTAATGGTGGGGGAGTGACTAAAAGTGTTTCAAGTATTGTTTTTTTTTACAAATTACAGCTAGGAAAGTTCATTTTCATCACGATTTTTCAAATCTATTCATTCATATCAAATCCAACCTGTTTTCAAAGAAATTTATTTTTTTTCATTAATGTTTGTTTTTTTCGATAAAACACGGGAACATCTGCATAAACACATACATGATTTGTTTTTCTAGAAAGCAGATTGCGTGTGGCTTTGCTGTAAAATTTATTCAGTGGTCCTGTTGCTATAATCTCTAATTCTGGGCACTCCTTTATCCCTGGTAGTCAGCTGTACAGCATGTTATCTGTAAATGTGGGGTAACCTTTCTGGTGTATTTTTGATAGGGACAAAGCTCCCAAGACAAAGAAAAAAGAAAACGCAAGGCAGAGGCAGCAAGACTCCACCGGCAGAAGATCATGGCACAGATGTCTGCTATGCAAAAGAATTTTATCGAAACAAACAAACTTTTATATGACACCTCTCAGGAAGTAGAGGACTCCTCCATTCCTATTGAGGAAATGTAAGATATTTGCTATTTTTCTGTTGGAATGTGTGTATATATTACCTTTGAAAAAATTTGGACACCTGGTTTTCCTTGTTGGAATGTGGACATTGCTGCCTTCAGTCTGAATCTACAAAGTCACATTACACCCCCTTAGCATTATTTCAAGCAGTTTCATTAGGTTGTCAGGTATGCCCTGAATTGGAGTAAATCACCAGCAAAGCACCTCCCACTATCACACCTCTCCCTCCATGCATCACTGTGGGCATCACGCACAACAATCACTTGCTCACTTTTTGTGTGTCGCATAAACTCAGAAAATTTTTGGCTGTTAACAAAAAACTCAAGTTTCAGCCCATCAGACCACATTACAGATTTCCACAGATTTAATGTCCAGTCCTTGTGTTGCTTGGCCCAAACAAGTAATATCTTCTTGTTTGTGGTCCTTCGTAATGGCTTATTTGCAGCAATTTGACCATTTAAGACCCCTGTATTGCAGTATACACTGGACAGTTGTTGAGCTATGTCTGCTAATTGATATTTGTTCTTCAGGTCTCAGGGCTATTATCTGAGGTAGTGTTATTTTGTGTTTTGTGAGGCTAGTAACTCTGATGAACTTATTCTCTGCACAGAGGTTAATCTTGGTTTTCCTTTCCTGGGGCTGTCTTGAGAGCCAGTTTCATCATGGTTTTTAGTTCTATCAATTTTCTGGACTGACTGACCATGTCTTAAGTAAAGAGAAACAGTTCATCATTACTTTGGTTTTTGTCATACTCTGGCTTATAATTGTTGTGGAATCAGGCTCAGCACTGTATTGATTTGTGTACCTCAGCCAAACACACCTGATGGTACTAACAATGTCTGAATGTTTGTGATTCCACACCAGGAGTGGGTTTCTGGTTTCATGGCCCTCATAGCAGCAGCATGATCTGCCTCTAAGGTATGTTAAGGCCCCGTCTCACATAGCGAGATTGCTACTGAGATCGCTGCTAAACAGCGATCTCGCTATGTCTGACGCGTACCAGCGATCAGGCCCCTGCTGTGAATTGCTGGTCGTGTCAGAAATGTCAGGACTTTTTTTTGATCGCTGGACTACCGCTTGCCAGCACGCATCACTGCGTGTGACAGGCAGGAGACCAGCGATCAACTGGTAACCAAGGTAAACATCGGGTTTCCAGGTGCGGAGCTGTGCCTGGAAACCCGACGTGTAACTTGGATACCAGCGCGCTGCTGCAGGGGAGCTGGTAACCAAGGTACACATCGGGATTCCAGGCACCGCGCAGCGCCTGGAAACCCGAAGTGTACCTTGGTTACCAGCTCCCTGCATCAGGGGGCTGGTATCCAACGTACACTGCGGGTATCTAGGCGACGTTACCTGCAGTGTCGCTGTCCTGATCGCTGCCTGTTTGACAGCTCAGCAGCGATCATGTAGCGACACACCAGCAATCCTGATCGTTGTCGGGATCGCTGGTGTGTCGCTATGTGAGACGGGGCCTTTACTCTGGATGTTGGCAGACAATGGCTTTTGTGTACAGGGAGAAGATTAAGTAGTCGTGAAAAGAAGCATTCAGTGGACACCATGTAATATACTTTCTCTCTACAAGCTGACATATGGTAAATTCTGCATGCTTTCTTTTGGTTTGCATAACATATTGAATATATATTCCTCTGTTTAGTTCATTACCCGTTATTGGAGGTTCAAAGATTACTTTGGGTCCCAAACGTGGGCCATCTGTGCCTGAAAAAGAAGTCCTAACATGCATCCTTTGCCAGGAGGAACAAGAAGTGAGGCTTGACAAATCTACAATGGTGCTGACTGCCAGTGTGCAAAAATCGACCACACTTTCTCAGTCCAGAGGGATCGCCCCTCTACACTCAGGTGGTATGTATTCAAATAATATCATCGCCATGTATATATTTCTCTAAATTCTGGAATTATCTGTTGCTCACCTGCAGCGGGACTGGGAGAAGCCAGAGTAGTCTCGTCCTCGGCTATGGTTCTCTGCCAGATCTTAAGGGTATGCCACACTAAACAATCCCGCTAGCGATCTCGTTAACATCGCATACTAATGAGATCGCTAGCGGGATCGTTTTAATATCGCTAGTAGTGGCCTAATTTAGCGATGTCGTTAAGGACGCTATCGCGGTTAGCGATCTCCTTAACGACTTTAGCGGTACTTTTGTACCGCTAAATCGCTAAAAAAAAGTGCCACACTCAGCGATATATACTTACCAGCGGGACGCCGACGATAAAAATAGGGTCCGGAACGATCGCTGTGATGAACGAGATCACAGCAGGGGCCACGTCGCTGGTAGATGCCGCACACAACAACATCGCTAACGGGATCTCTAAATAGTGACGTTTTTTAGCGATCCCGTTAGCGATGTTGTTTAGTGTGGCATACCCTTTAAAGTCTAAAGGAAGCCATAAATTATGTGCAGATTTTTTTTTTTTATTTTATTTCCATTAAAATGATAAAACTGAAAACCTTTTGTATAGGTTCTTCTTGTATAAGCAGCTAAACTGCTTGTATCTTTTGTTAAAGTGTAGCAAGTTGTACAGAGCTCATTAATATAATTTACATATTAAAATCATATTCGGGTTTGTTTTTCTTTATCGCTTCATTGGGGTACACAGGTATCATGGGTTTATTCTGCTGTTGCTAGGAGGCTGACACTAGGCAAAAAAAGGAAAATGCTGCTCCCCAGCAGTATGCACCAAGTACCTCAGTTTAAGCCTAGTGTCTGTAGGAGGCAGACCTGGATCTGATCCTAGATCCACTTTCTCCTTTTCAGGTTTCTTGTTGTGTGTTTATTAATCTTTCCTCTGTCTTTCAGGTTCTTCTTCCTTAGGGTAACGGGGTGTAATTTCTCACCCTGTTTTCCCTTACCTATACACCCACTGTCTGATCCGCAGGCAGGACCTTATCTCCTGTCACCTTTACGGGTGATTCCAGTGGCCGGTCCTTTGAGATTTCCCCACCCCACCTTGGAGAGGGCTGGGAAGAAGACTCTGGTCACCAGCAGTGGCCTCCCCCTTCTCGTAAGGGGTTGACTCCATCTTCTGCACCGTCTGGAGATGGTGCAGGAAGGAGTATTTACTATACCAGTGACCCCCATCCGCCCAGGGGCTCCTGATGAAATCCTTATCAGTTAAGAGGACCGAGGCTCACCTTGAAGGTATCTATGATTCCCCACCCAGAGCGTGACAGGTCCAGGTAGTAGGGTGTCTATAATCCCATAAAGCCCTGCAAGGTGGCGGCCATAGCATCACTGTTATGGGGCAGGACTGCTATAATGCTGTATAGCCCTGCATAGCAACGGTCATTTCTTCCTGGCCGTCCTCAGTCTCACTGGCCCACTCCTCCCCCCTCCTTTCTCCTGGCTACACCTCCTCTCAGCTACTTATGGTCACTCACCACTGCACATTTAAATCACCCGCCCTTTTCAGCCCAATAGAAGGGCTTGCCTTGGCTGCAGACTTGCCAACGCCCCCTGCTCCACAGCGCGCTTCTTACTGGCGTGCTTTTGCTCCTATCACGGCGCTTTCTCTCCCTGCCGGTACACGCCCCCGGCGATTCGTCCAATCGGAGGGGTACTTTCACTTCCCTCACCTTCCGGCATTTCAGGCACGCCCATCACAGCATCGTGCTTGCTGGGGCTCAGCACCGATGATACTCCGTTACAGCTTGTGCCTCGGCAGATAAAATCGCCTCTGCAGTTCTCTGCTCATCGGAGCCTCTCCACGCTGGCTACTGGGGGACACAGGCAGCCACACAGTCACTGCTGATCATCGCTGTATCGGGTAGACTTTACCCTCTCTCTTCCTATCCCAAATAGCCCTTCTCAGCAGTCTAAACAAGGCTCGACTTATGCCCAACCCTAGAGAGGTTTCTTGTTGCCCCTCTAAGACGACTGTGATTCATTACGCCTGTGTCCTCTGCAAAAGAAAGTGGTTCTCAGGTCCGCCTTCCTCTTTCTGCCAGTCCTGCAGTCCTCCCACCATGTCTGCCCCACAGGAGCACTCTTAACGCCCGGGATGAGAGCACACCCCTCCCTCCGGAGTGGGCTGTTGCCATGTCAGTAGGTCTCTGATCTGACAAAAGTATCAGTCCCTGGTCCAGGTCCTGGAGCGTCTTCCGCATTTGTCTGCCGCCACCAGTGCTCCGAACACCTCTCACGGTGATTCACATGCACCTGACAACGACCTTTACAGGGACAGATCGGGTACAAAGCAATGGAAGCGGGCTCTTTAGAGTTCCTCCTCCAGTTCCCCGGGTCACTCCACATTCTCCAGGATGCCTTCCTCTCCCCATGCCTCCTTCTCGAAGGCGGCTTTTGGGTCAGATGCGGATTCCCAGTCTGAGTCTGATGCGGACCAGGTCTCAAAGGTGCAGGATATGGTCAATAGCCTTATCTTGGCAATTACCCAAACTCTTAACCTAAAGGAGGACGAGGCAACTGCTCAGGAGCACTCAATTTCTTTCAAGCGGGTAAAACGTCCTTCCCAGAGTTTTCCCAATCACAGGGAATTTGAGGTGATTATGGCTAAACACTGGGAACATCCTGATAGGCGCTTCCCGGCAAGGAAGCAGCTAGACCTCCTTTAGCCCAGACCTTGTTGGTAGATGGGCAGAGTCTCCTAATGTGGACCCGCCGGTTTCTCGCCTGTCTTCCAAGACAGTCTTGTCTCTGCCGGACGGTTCATCTCTTAAGGATGCTACAGATAGGCAGATTGAGTCCTTGGCTAAATCAGCCTTTGAAGCTGCTGGCACCTCCCTCTGCCCCATTTTTGCTTCCACCCGGGTGGCAAACTCCATGTCTGCCAGGGCAAGAATGCTTCGCCAAGGTATCCTAGCGGCAGCTCTTCCGGATGAGATGGCAGATTTGGTAGACCAGATTGACCTTGCTGGTAAATATCTTCTGACCGCTTCCTTCATTGCTATACACTGCATTCTCTGGTTGAAAATGTGGAATGCAGATCCACCCTCAAAGTCTCTCACTGACCTTGCCTTTCAAGGCTCTGGACTTTTTGGGTGCAAACTGGAAAAATTTCTGATGCTACCGGCGGGAAAAGTACTTCTCTTCCCCAGTCCAAACCTAAATGTCCTTTCAATAGAGAAAATTGCTTCAATTTCATTCCTTTCAGCCCTTCTATTCTTTAGAGACCTCCTCCCAGCAGGGCCGCTCTTCCTCCCAAAGGGAAAGGAAGAAGCCATCCTTCAAACCAGCTCCTCACTGACGACTAAAGGGTCACACTTCCAAGTCTTCAGGGTCACGTGCCAACAGGCTCTCCTCGGTATGACTGGTCACCCCCAGCCGGGAATCTCTCCAGGGTGGGAAGCCGGCTTCTTTTCTTCGGGACACATGGTTGTCGGTGGTGGACGATCCCTGGGTCAGAGTCGTCCCTACGTTTGGTAATCGCCTCCATGGAACCAGGAGAATTTCTTTGCCTGTAGACATTCAGGATGCTTAGCTTCACATTCCTGTTTGTGTTCAGCATCAGAGATTCCTACAGTTTGCGATCCAGGAGGACCTTTATCAGTTCACAGCTCTTCCCTTCAGCCTGGCCTATGACCCCAGAGTATACGAAGGTCATGGCCATCCTTCGTTCCAAGGGGATTCTCATAATGCCTTACTTAGACGATCATGGGGCCGTCCCGCCATGACTGCGATCAGAGTCTTCAGATCTCTTTGGACACTGTAGTCTGTCTCTGCTGGATTGTCAGAGAGTAATCCTCCCTGGACCCTGCTCAGCACCTGGTATTTCTGGGCATGAGGTTCGACGCGGCCCACGCCCGTGTCTTCCTTCCAAACGCAAACTTTATCTTTCTCGCTTTTTTTTTTTTTTTCTCGAGCAGCCCGTGCTTCTGCTCCTCAAGGTGAGGCAATCCCTGACCTGGTGGATGCTATCCGCCTCAGTCCTGTGCAGGACGTCCTTCCTCCCTTCACGGTGGCATGTCATCACCTCCGACACCAGCGTTCTCGGTAGGGGAGTGGTCTTTCTTCATCACACGGCGCAGGGTCGCTGGAATGTCCATGAAGCCGCTCTCCCCATCAATTTTCTGGAGATCGTGCCAATTTTTCTTGCCCTTTGCCACTGGCTGTCCCTCCTCACGGGCCAGCCGGTCCGCATACAATCGGACAACGCTACTGCCGTGGCTTACATAAACCATAAAGGCAGGACTCGCAGCAAACAGGTGTTGGCAGAGCAAACAAGGATTCTGTAATGGGTGGAGCGCCACGTTCCAGCCATATCAGCTGTACACATTCCGGGGGGTGGAAAATTGGGCAGGGTCTCACATCGGGCAAGTGGTCTCTCAATCCCACTATTTTCAACCAAATATACCAGAGATGGGACACACCGGACGTCGACCTGATGGCATCTCAGATAAACCACAAGGCTCCTCAGTTTGTAGCCAGGTCCCAGGATCTACTAGCCATTGGTTGCGATGCCCTAGTGATCCTGTGGTTCCAATTCCAGCTGCCTTATCTCTTTCTGTCTCAACCCTTGATTCTAAGAGTCGTAAAAAAAAGATAAAGGCGGAAGGCGTTCCCGTAATCCTGGTAGGCCCAGACTTGCCAAGAAGGGCCTGGTATGCGGAGCTGGGGAACATGTTCATGGATGCTCCCTGGAGGCTTCCAGACCATCCAGATCTTCTCTCACAAGGCCTCCTCTTCCACCAGAGTTCAAAGTCTGAGTTTAACGGCATGGCCATTGAGGCTGCAGTACTGAGGAAGGCCGGTTTTTCCCATCAGGTCATTCAGACCATGATTAGGGCGAGAAAACAAGCATCCTCGCGTATCTATCACAGATACTGGAAGGCCTTCTTTTGGTGGAGTGAGGATAACAATTTGGTCTGTCTTTCACTTCCTTCCTGGGTTTTCTACAAGCGGGTCTTGACTCTGGTCTATCACTCAGTACCCTTAAGGGTTAAATGTCTGCTCTGTCAATCCTTTTCAACGGAAATCTGGCTTCTCATTGACAGGTAAAGACTTTTCTTCAAGGAGTCTCCCACCTGGCATCTCCTTATCGTCCTCCGATAGATCCATGGGATCTTAATCTTGTCCTTGTTGCACTCCAGTGCGCTCCTTTTGAGCCCATTCAAGACATTCCGTCCTATCTCCTTTTATGGAAATTGGCTTCTTAGTTGCCAATACGCCCATCAGGGGAGTTTCTGAGTTGGCAGCATTGTCCTGCCGTTCTCCGTTCCTGATTCTCCATCAGGACAAGGTAGTTCTCGGACCTGTTCCTTCCTTCTTGCCTAAGGTGCTTTCTTCATTTCACATTAATGAAGAAGCTGTCCTTCCCCCTCTATGTCCCTCTTCAGTTCATCCCCTGAAGAACTCACCCCCCCCCCACCCCCTCCACAAGTTGGATCTGGTCAGAGCTATCCGAGTATACCTCTCAAGGACTGCTTCCTTTCTCCTCTCTGGTGCCCTATTTGTCATCTCTGAAGGTTATTGTAAGGGGCTTCCAAATCCACTATTGCCCGTTGGATTCGTTCAGCAATATTGGAGGCATACTGCGTTCAGGACAAACAGGCTCGCTCCACCCAGGCGGTTGGAGCTTCCTGGGCTTTTCGTCACCAGGCTTTGACTTTTACAGATTTGTAAAGCCGCAACCTGGTCATCTTTGCACACCTTCACAAGGTTTTACAGGGTTCATACCCATGCCTCATCCGATGCAAGCCTGGGAAGAAAGGTGCTGCAGGCAGTGGTTACGCACGGCCGACTTAAGTCTGTTTTTCTTTGCATTCTTCCTGTTTTTCCCACCCTTGAGACTGCTTTGGGACGTCCCATGGTTACCTGTGTCCTCCAATGAAGGCTCCAAGAAAGATTTAATGGGGAGTAACAAAAATCCCTTTTTTTTTTTCGTCACTCGTTTGCACTGATGGATTAAACTGTTAACACTCCATATTAAAAAATCTAAAGAGGACCACTCATTGTGTTTTTTGTTTTGTTTTTTTATTTACTTTTATTATATCTCTTAATTGTGATGCTCTACGGATACTTGAACAGCTTTTTTTTTTTCTTTTTCTCCTGTGCCCCTCTGTTATGTAATAAAGAAGCAAGTTTTCCCTTCAGCCACTAAGGAATTCTCATTGAGAGTGGCCGTGTTTTGATTGCCCTTTGTTGGAGGAGAAAATGCAAGTGCTCATAGAGGAGCAAAAGCAAAAATTTGCACCATTGCTGGGGGGACATCAGTTTGGAACGAAGGGACGCAGAAGAAAAATAAAAACTGTTCAAGAATCAATATGCAGTGATAATCTGAGGAGGGGCTGGCTAAATTGACTGGAAGAATAGTGCTTCATGCAGAACACCTGGACTGTGTGTTAGTGGGGTCTATTCGTATTAATTTTCGTTATGTGGTTCCCGTAAAATCAACACTGGCTAAGTGCACACGTTTGCAGAATATTCCTGAGCAAAACCAGACTTTTTTTCGCGGCAAAAACGCGCGTTTTTTTTGCGCGGATTTGATGCGTTTTTACCGCGATTTTTTCCTGAACTTTCTAGGTCAATAATATAGCGGGAAAAACGCTAGAATTCCGCAAAATTAATGGACATGTTGCTAGATTTTCCGCGATGCGTTTTTTTTCCGCACCATGTGCACAAAAATTGCGGAATTCATTCTAAATGATAGGATGCTTAATACATGCGTTTTTGACGCGTTTTTTCCCGCGAAAAAACGTGAAAAAAACCGCAAATATTCCTGAACGTGTGCACTTAGCCTTAATGACTCAGTTTCAGTAGAAGATTAGTTGATATTTAGAATAAAGTATGAATTTAATGTTTTGTTTTGCATTCTATAATAACTTATTAGGAATGTCTTGTCATTGCCAGATACATTTAACCCACTCTTTACAAGCCCCGAGTTGTCTTGTGGGACGTATACTGGGAGCTGTGGTCATGTGATGCATGTGACCTGCTGGCAGAAGTAAGTGTCTGACTTCATAGCCTTATAGGATGGCATAGACCCCTAATCTGCTAAAGCCCGCTCACATTAGTCCCACCATATTATTTTGGTCTTTTATACCATACTAGCTGAAGAGCCCAGCGCTACCCGGGCATAGTAGCTAACTGCAGTTAGGCCTCTTTCACACTTCAGTCAAAATCCGCCAAAGTGTGAAAAAACGGATCCCCCATTTTTTTTTTTTTTTTTTTGGTTGGATCCGCTTTTTTCCCATTGACTTGCATTAGTGACGGATTTTGACGGATGGTCGTCCGTTTGATCCGTTTTTTGACGGATCCGCCATAAATTTGGCATCCGCTTTTTTTTTTTTAAACGTCCAATGCAATGTTTTTGTCCGCCAAAATGGCGGACTATGGCGGATCCGACACACACACACATCATATATATATACATACACTAGCTGAAGAGCCTGGCACTGCCTGGGCATAGTAAGTAACTAACTATGATTAGTTATAACAAATTTATAATGATTATGTCTCTATATATAAAGCTGTGTATAGCCCTGCCCACGTCGCATAGCCACATTCACTATAATATCCCACATCGTCCAGTCAGCCAGAGCTACCGGACAACTAATATCCCACATCCTGTCAAAGGCACCGGACTACTACCCCTAATATCCCACATCGTCCCGTCAGCCAGAGCCACCGGACAACTACCGCTAATATCCCACATCATCCCATCAGCCAGAGCCACCAGACTACTCCCCCTAATATCCCACATCGTCCCGTCAGCCAGAGCCATTGGACTACTCCACCTAATATCCCACATCATCCTGTCAGCCAGAGCCACCAGACTACTAGTATCCCACATCATCCTGTCAACCAGAGCCACTGAACTAATATCCCACATCATCCCGTCAGAGCCACCGGACTACTACCCCTAATATCCCACATCATCCTGTCAGCCAGAGCCACCAGACTACTAATATCCCACATCATCCCGTCAGCCAGAGCCACTGAACTACTCCCCCTAATATCCCACATCATCCTGTCAGCCAGAGCCACCGGACTACTACCCCTAATATCCCACATCATCCTGTCAGAGCCACCGGACTACTAATATCCCACATCATCCCGTCAGCCAGAGCTACTGGACTACTCCCCCTAATATCCCACATCATCCTGTCAGCCAGAGCCACCGGACTACTCCCCCTAATATCCCACATCATCCCGTCAGCCAGAGCCACTGGACTACTAGCCCTAATTTCCCACATCATCTCATCAACCAGAGCCACCGGACTACTACCCCTAATATCCCACATCATCCTGTCAGCCAGAGCCACCAGACTACTAATATCCCACATCATCCCGTCAGCCTGAGCCACTGAACTACTCCCCCCTAATATCCCACATCATCCTGTCAGAGCCACCGGACTACTCCCCCTAATATCCCACATCATCCTGTCACAGCTGCCATAACTTCCATACCGGGGATCCCTTTAAGAGAGGCCTGGCATCAGAACCAAAGCGCTGGATGGATTTGCCTGACTTCCATACCAATGATCCCTTTAATAGAAGCCTGGGGTGAGAATCAGAGCGCAGAGTGGATTTGCCCTCACTTCCGTACCGGGGATCCCTTTAAGAGTGAAGATATGCCTATGGGATGGATGATGTGTGATGGGGATATGGGCACGGGAGCGGGTGATTCATTTCTGTCATGTGCTCTCTGCTTCTGTCTGGGGGGCAGACAATGGCTGGGAGCTTATGTTCTTGGGGATGCGATTTCTCCCACCTGGTCAGTGTTAGCTGAGGTGTTGTCGTGGAGTGAGAAAACTGTTACTCATAGCAACCAATCACAGCTCAGCTTCTATCAAGCAGCTCTGGTGAAATGAAAGATGCTTAGGGATTGGTTGCAAGGAAAACTGTTGCTCATAGCAACCAATCACTGCTCAGTTTCTTTTAAACAGCTCTGGTTAAATGTAAGATACTTTGTGATTGGTTGATGATACACACATACACATTCAATTTTATATATATATATATATTAGATGTACCGAGGGGTCACCCTGCAGAAACCCTTAGCATTTTGAAGAAATTAGCAAAACTTTTTACATTAATACCAGTTTCTGACTCCTTTTAGGTTTTTTGAGGCCGTGCAGATGAACTCCCGGCATCGCCTTCATTCGGATTTGCTATATGACCTTAGATATGGAGAATATTTATGCCCTTTATGCAAGTGTCACTGCAACTCTGTTATCCCCATCATCCCCGTTACGGCAGAGCAAGTGAACAGGTGATAAACGACTCGTGCAAGTCCCTTGATGGTGTTATTCATACTTTATACCTGGTTTTGAGCACAGTACTGTTTGCTTTGTTTCCTTTCATAGATGTTATGGCCCTATTTGCAATTCTTATGTGCCATTCTGATGCAGTTTTTCCTCCTTTATCATATGTAATTTTTGCAGTGTGGATGCTGAAACATTGGGAGAGGTGCTGTCGCTGCCTCGGTGGTTGGATGTTGTTGGGACCAGGATATCCGGATATAATCTAAAAATTCCAGAAGGTTTTCTGCCTTGATTGTTCCTTTTTTTATGACTGTATCTATAAGGGTGGCTATACACATTACATAGCTGTCTCCCGACTGTTCATTGAGTTGATGGCTATCATCTCCAACTTGCCCATACACAATGAAACCACTGTACACTTTAGCTGTCTGGCGAGCTGTCTTTCGACTACCCCATACACAGTAAAACCACTATACACTATATATAGCTGTTGTTCGGCTGGTAGCTGTCTTTCGACTATCCCATATGCAGTAAAGCCACTGTATATAGCTGTTGTTGGGTCATAACCTATCTTACGACTGCCCCGTATACTGTAGAGGCCCCATACACTTTATACAGCTGTCTGCCGAGCGGTCATTCAGTCGGCAGCTGTCTCTTCCCACTGCCCCATACACAATGAGCTCTCCTGTATATTATGAATGACTTCTGACTTGCTACTTTGGCAACCATTTTATCTCCAGGGAGAACTAAAGGATTGGCCATTAAAATTCATTAAGCCTTCTCTTCCCGACATCTTGAAGGAGAGTCAGGGAAGGGTGTCTATACAGTTTAAATGGTTGATCAATCCTTATAAAAAAAAAAAATACGAGTTTGGCTGACTTTAAACTGTGGTTTGGGGTTTTAAGTAACAATTGTTTTGTTGTTTTTATTTTTTATAATGACCCTTAGCACCAATGAAAATATATGAACATTTTTATAGTTGCAGTTGCCATGGTTAACAATAAAGCTGTGGCTTAATTACTGTCCTATGGGCCCAGGGGCAAACTTTCGACTGCATCAGGATCTAAAACATTATGCTTTGCTGCCTCATCTGAGTGAAGCATAATGTATAGGCAGAGACCCTGATTCCAGTGATGTATCACTTACTGGGCTGCTTGCTGCAGTTTTTATAGAACCGCTGTTCGGTTGCAGATCTACCAGTTCACTGCTGAGATCTGTATAACCTTGCCCACTGGCAGCTTTGTATACACTGTGCATAGGCAGAAAGCTGGCACTTAGTGGTGGGGTGGGGTTACATAGAGCAGAAGGACTACATGGCACAAGTCAACTAGTCCTCTAGTGATAATCTCCTGTTAATTAAACCGTTTTTATTATTAAATCTACAGGATGCTTCCTAGTAAGTGACACGTCGCTGTAATCAGGATATGTCACTACACTATCCTGCTCTGATTGGGTGATAGACCCCCTTTAAAAATTAGACATACATTTTCATTTAGCAAGTCTAATAAATAAAAATATATCACTGCCATTCAGCGCTAAATGTCCGGCGTAAACAAAGCTACTTCTGAAGGCTGTGCACCAACTTGCTGACTACAAGCTTGCCGAGGTAAATTCCCAGGGTTCAGCACCTTAAATACTTTGTTTCCAGAGGTGCTGAACTGAACACATATATACATAAAACTGAATAAATTTGCAAAGATTTGCCTTTCATTAGTTTTTTCTTTATTTACTCGAAAGATTTTTCAGCATGTCCACTAGGATTATAGGATGGATAGATATTTATTAAGGCGAGACTCCAGAATATTTTCTATCATCTTTTCATAGAGAAACTTTTGTAGGCATCTTGACTGAAATAAGCGAGTGTAAGTTGTGAATATGAATGCTATCTGTCATGTCAATATTATTATATTTTTTTTTTTTTATATTCTAGGAAAAAAGACAGTTTTGCCGGAATTTATTAAAAGTGAAGGCAGTCAATACCATGAATTCAGATCCATTTTGAGCTTTGGGGTTCAGGCACCGTAAGTGTCTCATAATATTTTTGTTTTAGTATTTGATTAACAAATTCATGCATTGACTATTTCCAAAAGCGAATATGAACCCACACGTAGAGAAACTAGACAATTATGCACAAAGGGTAACCCTATTAAAGCTGAAAGTAGACAGGAAGAAAGAAATGGCTGCCCTACCAGTAAGCGTGTAATAACATTGTACATCATCACTGCCAACCATCATTGGTTAGCAGCTGGACTTCTGTGCTTTTGAACCGGATATGAGAAAAGCGCAGTAAGAATGTTTGTGGGGTTTTTTTTGTTCTCGCGTGATGTAAAGTTCCTGGCCGTAAATTTAGTCTCTGCACAGACTGACTGACACATCCAGTGGATAGTCGGCAGGACACATGCAAGGTGTGTGTGTGTTGATGTAGCAGAGCTGTGTGTATACTGTGGGGACATCATCCTGTATGTGGGGGATGTTGGGGAGAATAAGGCTTTCATATATCATGGTTTAAAACTGCTATTATAATGACGGACTGTGGATCTCTTCTCCCAAACTTAAAGGGAAGCTATCACACCACTTTTAGCAACTAAAGTGTCCCCTACTGTGTTAGTAATGCAATATTCATCACTAACACATTTTCACTCAAATGGTGCTGTAATCATCTCCAAAAATCACTTTGTATTGTTATATAGTACCTTCTCTTTCAGTCATAGGGATGTCACTTCATTTTCTTTCAGTCCCAGGCTCATTATATTGTCGACACCTGAGCATTCTGATTATCCGGGGTGCGCCAATGTCATGGGAATCTGCTCTAAAATCAAGTCAGTGTCAAGCTGCTCCCTGCGCATGTGCACTGAATCTGTGTGAAAGTGCCCAGCTTCATTGACTGTTTGTGCATGCGATGGATCCACTGCGAGTCACTGGCTCTGTGACTGCGCTCGACGCTGCGCATGCTCGGGGAGCTGTTTGACACCACTTCACATAGATTTTGACTCATAACAGTCTCTGACCTCAATGTGCTTCTCAAGGTAAAAATGGATGGGGACCAGTGCCTTTAAGAGTAACTAAACTTCTTTTTTTTTTTTTCTGTATTTTATTCCAGCATGCAAGGTGATGGAACTTTGCAAATCACAAAATTACACCTGTGTGACCACCAAGCCTATGCTTTTTCCCCTGTCGATTTGTCTGTCCTCAGTTGCATTGATATCAGTGTACTCCTTTGGAGTACAGCAAAATCTAAGAAATGAGCCTGAGCATAAGCAATGTGTAAGAACCCGTTCACACTGTGGCCATTTCACAGACAAAACCCAAGAAGAAAAAAAAAAACCAAATTAGCAAATCACATTTAGTAAGTAAATATATCGTACATGTAAATAACATAGGGTACTTGGTTAAGTATTTTGATAAAATAAATGTAAAAGTTGTACCCAATCAGAAAGGTCCTATTCCTATCTCTAGTATTAAAACTTCACTTTGTCAGCTGACCTCAGTGTAGGTAAGAGCAGGACAGAAGGCCAACTTTTTGACCACCTGCCCATGGGAAGCTATATAGATTTAATACTTGGCTCAGAAATGGGGCTCTATTTGTATAGAGTACAAGAAACCACAGCAAAACCAAAAAATGAGCTAAAAAAAGTCAATAGTAATAGTACTACAGGGTATTTGCTTATTGGGGGACACAGGACCATGGGTGTTATGCTGCTTGTCACTAGGAGGCTGATACTAAGTAGACTCAAAAAGATTACCTCCTCCTCTGCAGTATACACCACACACACACTGGCTCCAGTTCCAGCTTAGTGTCAGTAGGAGGCATGTGTTCTGATCTTCAGAGCACATTTATAGCTTTCTTATTTTATTTTTATTCTCCACATTCTTCAAAGGATTACAGGGGGGGCGACAGATCCCTTAAGGGCTTCACTCTCCCCAAACCTACAACAGGCGGGAACCTGGAGTGTAGCCTCCACGTACTCCCTACTGCATTGTTTTCTACGGCATGCCTGAGACCTTTAGGGACGACGAGTCCTTTCAGGGCACCGCTCTCCCCACACCTACAACAGATGGTAACATTGAGTGTCGTCTCCATGTACCCCCCTGCGTCCAAGCTTATTATAGCCGGACGAACAGTACTTCTCCCATCCTGGGGGAGTTAACCCCTTGAATGTCCATAGGATCTTATGGCGTCTGTGCAGCCCCCACTGCATCGCCACTGATGAACAGCAGTGATGGAAGGAAGGCAGACAGTCCTTCTCCACCTCTGACAAAGGGATGGTGGATGCAGGGTTCCCTGCACCGTCCAAGCTACAGCTGACCTGTAAGCAGTCCGGGTCCTGCGCAGCGGCGGTTCCATACCGGGACGCACACCGCTGGTAAGTGTGGGCACGGGACACGGTACAGCAGCGGACATAGTGCGACGGCAGTTGCGAGGGGACTCCTGCAACAACTCTTTAAGCGCTGTCCCTCATGGCGTTTCCTTTCCCCCTTGCGCATTCCGGCCAGCGTCCAAAATTTTGGCCCTGGCTTGGGCTTTTCTCAGCTGCAACCCGGAGCTCCACCCATTTTCTGATGCCGTGTTGGATCCGCCCACACCTTGCCGCTTCCCGCCTTGCAATTCTCGGCAGCCATCTTTACTACCGACCGCCTCTCCACACGTGCAGCCTTATCACACCACGGTGACACTTCTCGATATCTCACGGTCCTTCTGCAATTCTGGACATTCTGGGGTACAGCGGACTTTTTCATCCACAGGCCGGCACCCTACACGCATAGCCTGCCTGCACTTCAGAGGAACGCAATGAATCAGGACTGATCACACAGGGCCACAGGACCGAGGTAAGATCTCTGTACTGCGCCAGATACACTCATTAGCCCTTCTCTGCCGTAGTCACTGGGGCTTACAAAACACGATCCTCCCTATTAAAGCATATCTGCAGAATCGCGGACATTCTGGGGTACACCACGTCACTCTCTAAGACATCCAAGAAGGCTAACAAAGCAGTGTTTTTCACTTCATGTACCACCTGCCAGACTGCGTTGCCTTGGGGACAGAGTATGCCACTTTGCAAGGCCTGTGATCCCGACTGCGCTCAGGAGCCCTCTGCCATCACCGAACCCAGTTTACCTAGTCCCCCTAAGTGGGCTTTGTCACTGTTGCAGTCCATGGCTTCTCTGACTAAAGCAATTGAGTCCATCCAAAATCCCGTCATGGATCGGGGCATTTGTCTGCCTATTTTAGAAGGTTCCTCTACCTCACTGGAACGGTCAGCTAGCAGGGGCCGTTCTCAGTCTAAAACGCCACAGGCATGTAGGAAACGGGTGCATAGCACGTCTTCCGGGACTTCTTAGGCCTCTTTTTCCGTGAGCTCCGTTTCCCACTCCCCCTCACCCGGTGTTCGCAGAAACTAGAACTCTGAGTCCAATACGGATATACCGCTTGACCTAGACTCGCCGGATTATCAGGCACTGGTGGATAGTTTCATTGAGGCTGTCAACCAGACTTTAAAGTTTGACAGGACTCTAATTCCATCCCAGAACATGCGGTGTCCTTCAAGAGGACCAAACGTTCTCATTAGGTGTTTTCCAACCATCCCGAGTTTCAGGACATAGTTTGGCGTCATATGGAAAGACCAGACGAACGCTTTGCACGTCAGATGCCACTTGAGGCGAGATACCCATTTTCATCGGATCTGCAGAAGGAATGGGCCGAATCCCCTCCAGTTGATCCACCTGTATCATGCCTGTCCACCAAAACCCTTCTATCCTTGCCAGATGGTTCTTCCATTAAATACCCCACGGACCGTCGGAGAATCTTGCTCGTTCAGTTTTTTTTTTTTTTTTTGAAGCTTCGGGCTCTGCACTCTCTACCTCTTTGCGCCAGGGTGTGGGTAGCTAAAGCTATGGTCTCTTGGGCAGATACGCTGACCATAACCTTTCGGGATAGTGACCTTCCCCAAGAGGCAGCAGATCTGGCAATTCAGATCTCCTTCGCAAAGAACTATTTGGTGCATGCTTCCCTGGACTCCTCTAACTATTCTGCTCTTGCAGCCTTGGACGCCATCTTCATTAGATGGGCACTGTGGCTCAGGGAATGGCGGGCAGACTCTGCGTCCAAAAAATCCCTAACGTCTTTGCCTTACCAAAGCGGTCGTTTATTTGGAGAGAAGCTGGGTCAGCTTATTTCTGACGCCACAGGAGGAAAAAGTAAATTTATTTCCCAACAGACTACTAGGCGACCTTTTCGTCGGCAACAGCAGTGGTGTTTCCGATCCTTTCGCATCAATCTCAGTTGGTCCAATACAACTAACTCTTCTATATCGAGGCTCTCCTCCCGTGGGAACATTGGCTCCTTGGTTTCGTATAAGTCCAACCAGTTGTGGAACAACCGTCCCAAGCAATCCAGATCTAAGGGAGCTAGGTCCCATAGATTCTCTGCTCAGTGACTCGCAGCATTATCCAGTCAACACCAGCAGAGTAGGCGGCAGTCTAATCCTACTTCTCCATACCTGTCTCTCCGTCTTTTACGACAAATAGGTCAGGGACCTGGTGTCTTCCAGTTACAATAGAATTTTCTTCCCGCCCTTCAGCATGGTTCTCTCACCCCCCCCACCCCTCCGACAAAAACAGTGGTGCAGGCACGGTCTTTCTGCCGAGCCATCGATTCACTACACCAAAGCGGAGTCATTATTCCTGTCCCAGAAAACGAGAGGCTCGAGAGGTTCTAATCAAACTTATTCGTGGTTCCAAAGAAGGTCGGGACGGTGCGGCCCATTCTGGACCTGAAGCTCTTAAACAAGTTTGTCAAGGTCAGGCACTTCAAAATGGAGTCCCTCCGTTCTGTCATCACTTTGATGGAGAAGGGGGAGTTCCTAGCATCCATCGACATCCAGAATGCTTACCTTCATATCCTGATTTTTTTTTTTTTTTTTTTTCCCCCCCTCATCAAAGGTTCCTGCGCTTTGCCGTCCGTGAGGAATATTTCCAGTTTACAGCTTTGCCCTTAAACCTCGCCACAGGTCCCAGAGTGATCACGAAGGTCATGGCGGCCGTCATGTCCTTTCAGCACTTTCGGGGCATGGTCGTTTTGCCATACTTGGACGACCTCCTAGTCAAGGGTCCGTCTTTCCAAGCCTGTGCGGAGTACGTTCATATCACTTTAGATACACTTTCTCGCCTGGGCTGGTAAACATAGACAAACCTTCCCTGTCCCAGCTCAGTGGATTTCCTTTTTAGGAATGACCCTGTACACCTCCCAAGGGTTGGTGATTCTCCTTCAAGACAAAGTCTTGGCCCTTCAACAGGGAGCCCGGGCAGTTTGTCGCCCATGTCCTCACTCCATCCGATTCAGCATGGGGGTCCTGGACAAGAGGGTGGCAGCGATGGAAGCTGTTCCCTTTGCCCAGTTATGTCTTTGGCCTCTACAGCATGCGCTTCTAGTAGCCTGGGACAGGGACCTGTTCTGTCTCGACCATCTATGTTGCTTGTCTTCGCGGGTCAAGCAGGCGCTCAGGTGGTGGACGATGCAGTCGTTCCTCACCGGGGGGGAGTGTGGGGGAGTCCTTTCTTCTGGTCCAATGGCTTGTGGTCACCACTGACGCCAGTCTTCTGGGCTGGGGGGCTGTCTTTTGACATCACACTGCCCAGGGGCGCTGGTCACCTCGGAGGCATTTCTCCCGATCAACATTCTGGAAATCGGGGCGATTCGGTTGATTCTGCGGCAGTTACATCTCCTCCTGGTGGGTCGCCCCATCCGAATTCAATCTTACAACGCCACAGCTGTGGCATATATTAACCATCAGGGGTCACCCGCAGCAGGGCGGCAATGTGTGAGGTGAAGCACATTCTCCGCTGGGCCGAGAGGAACCATTCAGTCATCTCAGCAGTTCACATCCCGAGTGTGGAAAACTGGGCGGCAGACTTCCTCTGCCACCAGAGTCTCGCTTCGGGGGAGTGGTCTCTGCATCCGGACATCTTGCAGCAGATTTGTCATCGCTGGGGGGGACTCTGGTGTTTAGTCTTGATGCCATCAGGTCCACATCTGAGGTGCCAGAGTTCATAGCTCGGTCCTGTTATCCAGAGGCCATTGGGGCCGCATGCACTGGTCTTGCCGTGGCGTCAGTTCCGTTTCCCACGCTTCCATTGCTCCCGAGGGTCATCAGGAAGATCAAGACCAAATGATTTCCAGTGATCCTAGTCGCTCTGGACTGGCAGCACCGGGCGTGGTACATTGAAATTGTGCGGCTCGTCTTCGACATTCCCTGGTGACTACCAGATTGACCAGATTTGCTCTCCCAGGGCCCGATTTGCCACCAGAGCTCAGGGGCCCCGTGTTTAACAGCATGACCGTTGAATCCTGGGTCCTAACTCAAGCTGCGTTCTCCCAAGAAGTGGTTTCCACCATGATTAGCACGCAGAAACCTGCATCCGTGCGCATCAATCATCGTACCTGGAGATAATTTTTTGTATGGTACAGGGACCGCGGTCGTTCTCCCCTCTTTCTCCATACCGTCCATTCTGGGGTTCCTTCGGACTGGTCTGGATTCAGGCCTAGCGCTTTGAGAGAACTAAGGCCAGATTTCTGCCTTATCTGTTTTGTTCCAGCACATGATCGCTTCCAAACTGCAGGTGAAGAATTTCATTCAGGGGGTCTCCCATTTGGTACCCCCTATAGAATGCCTTTGGATGCCTCGGACATTAACCTGGCCCTGGGTGTTCTACAGGAGTCTCCCTTTGAACCTCTGCAGGATGTCTCTCACCCACCTCTCATGGAAGGTTGCCTTTCTAGTTGCGGTGACGTCAATCAGGCGGGTATCCGAGTTAGCTGCCCTGTCCTGTCGCACTCCTTACCTAACTTTGCACCAGGACAAGGTGGTTCTCAGACCGTCTCCATCTTTCTTGCCCAAGGTGGTCTCTTCCTTTTGATCTTAACGAGGACGTTGTCCTGACCTTGGTATCGGACAAAACAATACACCGTTTTGAGAAGGGCCTTCACACTCTGGAACTGGTGAGGGCTCTCGGACAGTACATCTCACGGACGGCGTCATTCCGGAAGTCCACAATAGCCTGGTGGATTCGCTTGGCTATTCAAGTGTCTTATCGTGCCACAAGCAAGCCTACCCCAGCGGAGATTAAGGCACACTCCACTAGTTCAGTGGGGTCCTCCTGGGCCATTCGACACCAGGCGTTGGCAGAACAGGTTTGTAAGGCTGCAACTTGGTCCAATCTGCACATCTTCTCGAAGCACTACAAAATTCACAGTCGGGCCTCTGCAGATGCGAGCCTGGGAAAACGAATTTTGCAGGCGGCGGTAACGCATCTAGGCGGCTGGTGCGTGAGGTTTGGTCTGTCCTGTCGGATCATCACCCAGGGACTGCTTTAGGATGTCCCATGGTCCTTTGTCCCCCAATGAGGTGAAGAATAAAAAATGGATTATGTATTCACCGTAAAATCTTTTTATCCGAGCCACTCATTGGGGTACACAGCACCCACCCTGTTGGCCTGACAGCTTGAGTATGTTCTTTTGGTTTGACGTTGGTATACTCTCATATATTGCTCTGGTTTTCCTACTGCTTTTTCACGTAACTTTATCGGCTGGAGCCAGTGTGTGAGTGTATACTGCAGAGGAGGCGTTAATCTTTGTGTCTATTTAGTGTCAGCCTACTAGTGGCAGCAGCATAACACCTATGGTCCTGTGTCCCCCAATGAGTGGCATGGAGAAAAGGATATTACGATGAGCACACTAAAATCCATGTTTTTTCCTTGGGTTTTGTCATTTGGAGTACAGATGATGGCAGTAAAAATGGTTCTTTCAGCACGTGAATCCTCATCGGAGTGTTCTGCTCATCATTCTCCTATAGCAACAGAACACCCAGCAGAATACATGGGTGCTGAGTTTGACCATATTACTGCCGTTATCTGTACTCCAACCGAGTATGTTTTGTTATCAGTGCAGCAAAAGTCAGGCAAATCAGTGGAGAGAAGCAGGGGATTGGACGCCCCTTGCATGCCTCTTTTTTATTTTTTTTTTTTAATAGAAAATCAGTAGGTATTTGCAAAATATCATAACTTTCTATGCTGGACAAATTATTTTAAATAAAGTGAACTTTTAATTGCTCTTTTTAAAGCTTTCGTTAATTTAATTGTAAAGGTGTTATTAATGTTAGTTTTTGTTAAATAAGGAATTCTTTTGATATGTTTTCAGGCCAAAATATTCCGCTAGTACGAAAGACATGCTGGTCCATTTTGCCAACATTGTGTGCAGCTCAAGTCTTGAGGCTCCAGATAATGCAAGTGACCCACGTCTACCTGTGATGACTTGGAATACATGTGCATTTACCATACAGTCCATCGGTAATGATGTTTTAACTGTTGCTATCCCACTTAACAAAAAACCTAGAGGCTTATTTAGAGCGTACGTTACAATGTTGCATGTTTTTTTTATTTTAGAGAGTTTGCTAAGGGATGAAGACAAACCTTTGTTTGGTTCTCTGCAGAATCGGCAGGTAAGGGTCAATGAAAAGATGGGGTTAATTGAGTAGACATTTAGACAGCAGCTTCTAAATGCTTCCTGTCCCTTAAGAGCATTATCTCAGAGCATCAATGTTTAAGAAGCTTATGTATCTTGGCTTATGCTGGCATGACTTACATGATGACCTTTTTATTATGACTGCATCGCGTGGACTGTAGGGCTGAAGTTACCGGGCTTTACAAGGATTCAACTGGACTATTTACTGAGTATAGTTATTGCTTCTTGGATCATCTTTGCCAGTCTTTAAAGTGTCCTAAATGTCTTCTGAATTTATCAAGTCTTCCATTTCTCTAAAGTTGCTTACATAACTATCAGCTTGGCTGATTATCCATGTGTTAACTATGGGGAGAGCGGAGTAAGCAAAAGCCAGAAGAAAAGGATCGGCACATAAATATGCACCTTATATACACTGACAGTTATTAGGTATACATATTGGATATTCAGATGTCAAAATTTGCATGTGTGGCCAGCATTTAATTTGTGTGTGGGCCTTAACCCCTTCCTGACCTGTGACACAGCGTATGTGTCATGAAAGGATCGCGTTCCTGCGGGTCGGGTGACCGGGGTCACTGAAAGGTCACCTGACCTGCAGGCACAAGACCCTTTGTGCTTCACCACAGGGGGGTTGGCTTAACCCCCACGTGGCTACGATCGCTCTGATTGGCTGTTAAAAGTGAAACAATGCTCCCTTTATTCCGAGCCCCGACGTGTGCCCAAACAGTGGTTTACCCCCACATATGGGGTATCAGCGTACTCAGGAAAAATTGCACAACAACTTTGGGGGTCTAATTTCTCCTGTTACCCTTGGGAAAAAAATTGGGGACAAAAAAAATTATTTTTGTGGAAAAAAAGATTTTTTATTTTCACAGCTCTGCATTATAAACTTCTGTGAAGCACGTGGGGGTTCAAGGTGCTCATCACACATCTGGATAAGTTCCTTGGGGGGTCTAGTTTACAAAATGGGGTCTCTTGTGAGGGGTTTCTACTATTTAGGCACATCAGGGGCTCTGCAAACGTAACAAGATGCCCGCAGACCATTCCATCAAGTCGGCATTTCAAAGCATCACTACATCCCTTCCGAGCACTGACGTGTGCCCAAACAGTGGTTACCCCCCACATATGGGGTACCAATGTACTCAGGACAAACTGGACAACAACTTTTGGGGTCCAATTTCTCCTGTAACCATTGTGAAAATAAAAAATAGGGGGCTAAAAAAATCATTTTTTGAGAAAAAAATGATTTTTTATTTTCAGGGCTCTGCGTTATAAACTTCTGTATAGCACCTGGGGGTTCAAAGTGCTCAGTGTGCATCTAGATAAGTTCCTTATGGGGTCTTGTTTCCAAAATGGGGTCATTTGTGGGGGAGCTCCAAAGGTCAGGCACACAGGGATCCAAACACGACATGGTGTCCGCTAACGATTGGAGCTAATTTTCCATTAAAGTCAAATGGCGCTCCTTCCCTTCTGAGCCCTGCCGTGCGCCCAAACAGTGGTTCCCCCCACATATGGTACACCAGCGTCCAATTGGACAACAACTTTTGGCGTCCAATTTATCCAATTACCCTTGGGAAAATAAAAAATAGCGGGCTAAAAATGATTTTTGAGAAACAAAAATGATTTTTTTTTATTTTCACTGCTCTGCATTTATAAACTTCTGTGAAGCACCTGGGGGTTCAAAGTGCTCACTATGCATATAGATAAGTACCTTGGGGGGGGTCTAGTTTCCAAAATGGGGTCACTTGTGGGGGAGCTCCAATGTTTAGGCACACAGACTCTCCAAATGTGACATGGCAACCGCTAAATATTCCAGCTTATTTTCCATTCAAAAAGTCAAATGGCGCTCCTTCCCTTCTGAGCCCTGCCATGCGCCCAAACAGTGGTATATGAGGTATCTGTGTACTCAGGAGAAATTGCCCAACAAATTTTACGATTCATTTTATCCTGTTGCCCATGCAAAAATGAAAAAATTGATGCTAAAATAAAATTTTTGTTGGAAAAATTAAAATGTCCATTTTTTCCTTCCACGTTGCTTTAGTTCCTGTGAAGCACCTGAAGGGTTAATATCTTCTTGAATGTAGTTTTGAGTAGCTTGAGGGGTGCAGCTTTTATAATGGTGTCACTTTTGGGTATTTTCTACCATATAGACCCCTCAAAGTGACTTCAAATGTGAGGTGGTCCCTAAAAAAAAAAAAAAATGGTTTTGTAAATTTTGCTGTAAAAATGAGAAATCGCTGGTCAACTTTTAACCCTTATAACTTCCTAACAAAAAAAATTTTTGTTTCCAAAATTGTGCTGATGTAAAGTAGACATGTGGGAAATGTTATTTATTAACTATTTTATGTCACATAGCTCTCTGGTTTAACAGAATAAAAATTTAAAATTTGAAAATTGCGAAATTTTGGCCAAATTTCCATTTTTTTTCACAAATAAACGCAAAAATTATCTATCTAAATTTACCACTATCATGAAGCCCAATATGTCACGAAAAAACAATCTCAGAATCGCTAGGATCCGTTGAAGTGTTCCAGTTATTACTTCATAAAGGGACACTGGTCAGAATTGCAAAAAATGGCAAGGTCATTAAGGGGTTAATATCTCACTGTAAAAATCTCACTTCCCCTGTGCCACCACTGATACATAAAGAACTGTCTATCTTTCTGGAGCGTAGCTATACAGTGCAGAGAGCAGTTGTACCCATGCACAAAGTCCGTTCCTTCACGTATAAACACCTTCATGATATGATATCAGGATCCCACAGCCTGCCACGGCGGATCTCGCCGTGAAAGAGCAAGCTCTCGCTCTTCGCACTAACCCAGCGGTGCCACGCACTCCACTACACTGTTCCTGGACCATAACATCATTGCAGGTGTTGCCGTTCAGTATCAGCTTAAGAGTATCAGTCAGCATTTAGATTAGTGGAAAAAAGCAAGCTGTCGCTCATTGTGACAGCATCCGCAGTTGGTTGTAGAATCCCACTCTGTGTCCCGGGATCCCATGACCCAGAAGTTTGGGTTCGGCTTTTATAAAAATGGGACAATTTCAGGGAGTATTTAAGGCACAAAATAACCAGTGTGGGACTGCCCACTCTAGTGATAGATACTCCTATAAGGGATTAAAAAAAAGAACCACTGTCTGCACTGCACCCATTTGTGTGCTCAATGCACTGTATTAAGAGGAATTGTGATGGAAGACTGGTAAACACAGAAAGTGCAACAGTATGATCGGATTGATTTCTTGAGTGTCTCCAGTCAAGCAGCTTGGCTAATTTTTCCTTTTTTAAATAAGTATTGTGTAGTATGTCCTGAATTAGGACTAGATCTATTGGCTTCTACATTTTTCAGGGTGCTAGTTGTTTTTTTTTGTTTTGTTTTTTTTTTTCAAGTTTTATCGATTTTTCAGAAAATGTCTTTTATAACCTTTATGCTTCTTGCAGCATGCTGGTCTTAAATCTTTGGTAAAATTTGCAGAAGCACAAAGAGTCACATGTTGTCAAACTACAATACAGAACCATCTTGTGCAGTTACTGGCAGGTGGGTGGCTGCTATCCATGGTATAGAACAAGCTGCAGTGTATATATAGATATGGTTTTCATGTTACTAATGTAATCTTTCAGAAATGTAAATGAGGGCTTTTTGGTGCACCTTTGACATGGCCAGGGGCTCATTGCACTGTTTCCTCCTGTCAATGACCATTCTCTGAATTTCTGCATATGTTTATTGACATTGCTCACTGTGGAGCTCTGCCTGATCTGCATCCCGACCCTGCTGTTGCTGACACTGTGGGAGCTGGGCACGGGCACAGGAACACAGAGCAGTGGGTATCTGATGGGAGAGGGAGATGAGCATGATTTCACACACTGACACTGCAGTGCGCATGCATAGGACTGGAGAGATCTATGAAACTCTGAATAAAATCTACTTCAACAAGTAGGATTTTGAGAAGGACCCAAGTTCGCTATGTGAAGGTCTAAATGTTTTGCTTTCAGGTGACTGGCTCCATTCTATTATCGGTTTACCAGGCAATATTGAAGAAAAAAAAAAAAAAACAGCAGATTTAATCTGTGTCACCGATAACTGATAGGATTATAGTGATCTGCGCCAGTTATTTTGAAATGCACTACCCAGGTTAATACAATTAGTCCCCAATCCCCCATAGTTTTAAGCGTGCCCTAAAAAACGCTTTTGTTCAGACTGGCCTACCGCCTCAACGAATAAGGCTACTTTCACACATCAGGTTTTTCCCCAGGCAGGATCCGGCGTCGTGCCGGAGCGACGGAATCGGCATAAATTGTGGAAACCTGATGAAACGGATCCGTTTTTCCGCTGGATCCGTTTAGCGAATCCGGCAAAAAACTGATCAGTTTTCCATCGTTTTGTCCTTTTTTTTATCCTTTTACGACAGATACGGTTTTTAAGAACGCCCATGGGAGGCTCCCAAACGATGATCTGTTTCCTGGGAGCTGGCCAATTGGATCGGAGTATGCTCAAACTTAAAAACCGGATCCAGTGACTGGATCCGTTTTTTTCCGGAACCGGCGCCCATAAACTTCCATTGTAGCAAAAAGTCGGAAGCGCCACATCCGGCGCTGTCCAGTTTCTCGCCGCAGACAAAAAAAGTTACTTATGAAGCTTTTTCCAGACGCCGAAATTAAAATTTTAGCAAAAAAACTGAAGAAACGGCAGGCCATGCGGCGCGATCCAGCGCTAATACAAGTCGATGAGAAAAAAAACTGATCCGGCGGCAGATTTCGCCGGATTTGTTTCTTCTAAAAATACCCGGATCCAACCTGACGGGAAAAACCTGATGTGTGAAAGTAGTCTTAACCATACTATCTGTGTTGCCCATTCAAAATTTACCATTGCCAGGTTCCTTGCATCATGTTCTCACACACTTTATGCATTTAATAGCCCTCTGTGTCTGTACTGTTACATACTTTGGCTGTTAACTGGTTCATGCAGAATTACATGAACACCCGATTCTTACACTATGGCTGGTCCGAACAATGAAAGTAATTGTTACCATCTACCTTTGTGTCTCCCCTTTTTCCTTCATAGATTGTAAGCTTGCGAGCAGGGCCCTCATTCCTCTTGGTATCAGTTTAGATCTGTATTTATTGTTATGCTGTAATGTCTATTGTCTGTACAAGTCCCTCTATAATGTAAAGTGCTGCGGAATATGTTGGCGCTATAGAAATAAAATTATTATTGTGATCGGCCTTTTTATTTTTGTATCTATAGTTTTCTTGCCTAGTATAAAGCTGAAGGGAACGCCGTCCTTCCTGTCTGTGGACGTGTTCAATCTTTTGGTAAGTATTGTATATGCACTGAATAAAGTGGCCTTTGTAATATCCGTAGTATCTGCAATGATTGTCATTATTACCTATTTGTTTCTCTTAGGTGGGATCAGTTTTGGCTTTTCCATCTTTATACTGTGAAGAAGATGTGGAACTGCAGCCATCATGTGCAATCTCTTCATACAACCATCTCTACCTCTTCCGCTTGCTCACAATCACTCATATTCTGCAAATCATCTTCTCATCAGCCACAGGTAAAGGGAGCTACAACAATCTGATGAGATTCCCACCGTAGAGGGTTTGCCTTAATTTGCTAATCAATGCGGACTTCATTAGACCAAAGATTCAGCTCTTTTGTTTTTTTGTTTGCTAATTCTTGTTCCAGTGCTGTTCGTGACCTATACAGTGCAGAGAACTGACGTATAGTCCTGTTCATGTAGATATGACTTGATTGCCATTTCTGTACTGTTCCGAGTCAAGAGCGAACATTAAAAGGGGCTAATTTGCATATCGGTTGTACAGCGTGTAAACAAAAAATTGTAAACAGGGAGCTTTTTCTGACTGCAAACTGACAACAGCTCTTACCCCTATTGAGCAGGATCTGCTGGAGGAGGTAAAAACTGGCGATTACCACAAGTGATGGGGTCCTGATCTTCAGTCATCTGACCTCTGGGGGGCCTTTGACTGCAGTAGTCTGGAATGGCGTGTTATCTGATGTGTCTCTGATAGTGCAATTGCAATAACCTTACTGCTGTAGGTCTCCGCAATCAGGTGACCAATGAACGGGATGCTATTGCTTAATGTCCCTTCACAGACAAATGGAGTACGTAGCCTGCTCTGGATACAACAGCGATTATAGTAAGAGCCAGTGAGTACTCCCAGATTTTTGATTCAAGAACATCCCCTGGGGTTCATGTGTCAGACAGCCCCCTTAAGTTTCATTGCAACCCCAGCAGTTTGTACGATCATTAAGTGATTGCATTGTCCTTTGTTGGAAAATCTTTTTAAATAGGATCCAATTGTTTCTGCATTGGCAGTAAATAAACCAGATCAAACTATCCTTTATACACAGTATTAAGGCCAACATACACATTAGATGACTATCGGACTAACTAGGATTTGGGCGGCAACTATCTAGGCAGGTTCAGCCTACATCCATCTCGTTCAGTTGAGTGCTTCTGTGTTCTCTAAGGGCATGGTCAGACGGCCATATAAATTGGACCACAGTGCACGGACTGGTCGTCTACTCTCCCGACTCAATCGTGACCGCTTCATATAATTATATTCTAATGTAAAATCTGGGTCAGGAAAAAACAGTCCCTACATTGCGTTCCATTTTATACAGCTGTCTGACTACGCCCCAAGAGAGCCGTCAACAGACATATCTAGTGATGGGTTTTAGGAAGTGTATGCCAGCACCATCTGGTGTCCAACCTCCTCTTTCATCCTGGTATATGGCAGCAACTGAGAGAGCCAAACTAAGGGCACTCCGGGTGCGCACCCAACAAGATAAAGTATAAAAATGAGAGGAAGTAGAATGCACTGCGTCACACTCGCCGTCCCTTACTATTCTTCTCTTTATTGCACAACGTTAAAACAGTGGGTTGCAGGGGTAGACTGAATACGTCGTGGACCACGACAGCCGTTTCTCGCCAAATGGCTATTCAGCCGGGTCCTTGCATGGTCCCATTGAAGTGCCATTTACCAAGCAGCGCCCATTGTCCACGGCGTAATCAGTCTAACCCTGCAACACGCCATTTTAACTTTGTGCGATAAACAGAAGAATTAAGGGATGTTGAGCGGCACCCTTTTCATTCTACTTCTTCCCATTTCTAGTGGTGTTTTATCTCTGGTAGACAATGATTGTCAGTCCAAAATCTGTTCTGCCATATAGATCATTACCCCTATAAAATATTACCCTGGTCTCCCATACACATTAGACTTCTACCAAACCTGTTTAATATTGGTGCGATAAGTCAACAGTAGTCTAATGTTTATGGGGGTTTTCGTTTTTGCTCCTAGTAGCCAGTGAGATCGCAAATGTATAGTTGTGAAACTAACAATGGTCACATTAAAGTGGCGGAGTGCTCATTGTAAAAAAAATAAATAAATTTTAAAAAATAAAAGTTAGATTCAGTCATTAAAAACTCATACACTATGTTCATTTTCCTTATCCTTTGACAGACAATCTGCCATGTGTTGTGCCACGTGACTGCGAGGAAGCTCATAATGCAGCTGCTTTGTGCCAGGACCTTTCACTGATTATTGAAAGGTAAGTGCAACCATATTGTTTTCTCTATCGCTTCATTGGGGGACACAGGAACCAAGGGTGTATGCTGCTGCCACTAGGAGGCTGACACTATGCATATAAAAAAAAGTTAGCTTCTCTGTAGTATGCACCCCACCGACTGGCACCAAGCTAATCAGTTTTAGATTAGTGTCAGTAGGAGGTGGACACGGGTCTCTACTGCGACCCATATCTACCTAATGTGTGTTGTTCCTTTTCCGGTACCTTGGAGGGATACAGTGAACAGTCACTACTGTACTCCCACGCAGAGACTGAGTACGGCGTGTACTGCCACCCCGTATCCTCGTATGTCTGCTTCAGCAGGACCTCAAATCCCTAATAAAGATGCGTGTTCAGGTGATCCGGGAAAAGGGGGAATACCTGGGCCTGCCTCAGTCTCTCACCCACTCGCCCACCAGAGCCTGTCGGTTGAGGAGACGCGGACGTTCTGCAACATGGTTCCGGATGTCCGCTTTTCGTGTTTTCTCTGCAAAAGATAATAAACCAGAGTTCTACTGAAATCAAAGATTAGTACAAAAAAAATAGAAAGTGTGAATTCAGCGAACTACTCCTGTTATAATAAGTATCCCAGGAAACTTCCAGGGTAGACACTCTGATGTCTGGGTGTGGTGCATTATGGAGACTGGTGTACTTACTTTGAAAATCTATATCAGAATGGCTGTATAATCCTGATACTAAATGGACATTTTATGGTTAGACTGATGAGATGTTAATTTGGATATCAAAGTGGGAAAACTTTTAAGAAGAATCATACAGCCATCAACATAAGTACATCAGTGTTATCTGGTGTGAGATGTAATAATGAATACTGTTTATAATTGTGAAATCTGGTGACAGATCTGATTTTTAAGATGTAACTTGTTGTTTTATATGATCTGTTACAGCTTTAGAGCAGATGATCTTCCTGGCTGGTATATTTGGGACTGTGTGAAAAAGGGGATTATCCCTTACCTGCGTTGTTCTGCGCTGTTCTTTCACTATTTGTTAGGGGTGACGCCACCAGATGAGCTGAAGTCCTTGGGTAAGCCTGAGTGAAGAACTTGTACTTGTAAATGTTAAGAAATGCGTAGAAAAATCAAGTAACCACGACCACTCGTCAACTGTTTTTTGTTTTTTATTATTATTTTTATTATTATTCAGGAGCTCTGAGCTGAAGGAGTTGGGTATCATGTAATGCCTAAAGTGTAACTTAACTTTCTCATTGAGTTTTTATATTTGGGATGCACTTGAATTGCCTTCATATCAGTGAGTAGGGGTCCAAGATTGGTAGCGCCACCCCCCTCACCCCCACCGATGGCAAACCAGACCCTATAAAAGTGTGCACCTTTTTGCAAGATATGGGAATGTAGTGCAGCCCAGGGTACGCCTTTGTAGCCTTGTATCTATACTCTGAGTTGTGTGAACTCTTGGGGTCTTAGGGCCCTGACCCCCATCAATCTGCAGGCAATTCAAGTGACTGCTAAATAAGAAAAATCAATAAGTTTAGTGTTTTGTTGTTTTTTTTTTTTTTTTTTTTTTAAAGCTTCTCCATTATATATTGAATTCATCTCCCTTACTACAGATTTTATCTCCCATTGCTGAAGCCTGAGACCAGACTGTGGTATTAATCTTCCAGCTGTCACTTCAGTTCACCCAAAGGGCAAAAGGGCTCAATCCATTCTGTATCTATAATCAGATTTGAAGTGAAACCTTCCCTGTATCACGCACTTTTATGTCCTTCCTCCTAATCTGCATTTTACGCCATTTCTTTTGCAGCGGCTCCAGAAGAAGAGCTGGAGGCTCTCTGCAGCTACCTCTCTCTACCTACTAACTTGTTTGCCCTTTTCCACGAGTATTGGGACACTGTGAAACCACTTATTCAGAGGTGCGGTTTGTGCAATACTTCTGTACTATACACAAGCTATCACAAATGATAAACTGCGTCTGCAAGCCAGTGTTGCGTGTAGGGGCCAAGAGCTTGCAGAGCTGCCCCAGGTTTGTCTTAAAGATCCATTGTGCATGCAGAGGCTGAATTTTTGGCCTCGGACTGGTATGTTCTGTCACTAAATCCACAGTCAATATTACAACCCCTGGCAAAAAATTATGGAATCACTGGCCTTGGAGGATGTTCATTCAGTTTCATTTTGTTTAAAAAAAAAAAAAAAAAAAAAGCAGATTACAGATATGGCACAAAACTGCAGTAGTTTCAAATGGCAACTTTCTGGCTTTAAGAAACACTAAAAGAAATCAAGAACAAAAAATGTGTTAGTCAGTGATGGGGGTTTTTTTTTAGCCAAGCATAGGGGAAAAATTATGGAATCACTCAATTCTGAGAGAAAAAAATATGGAATCACCCTGTAAATTTTTACTCCCAAAACTAACACCTGCATCAGATTAGATCTGCTCATTAGTCTGCATCTAAAAATGAATGGTCACACCTTGGAGAGCTGTTGCACCAACTGCACTGACATGAATCCTGTCTCCAACACAAGAGATGTTAATTGAAACAAAGGGGAGGATTACCAAACTCTTAAAAAGGGTAAATCATCACGCAATGTTGCAAAAGATGTTGGTTGTTCAGTCAGCTGTGTCTAAAATCTGGACCAAATACAAACAACATGAGAAGGTTGTTAAAGGCAAACATACTGGTAGACCAAGGAAGACCTCAAAGCGTGAAGACTAGAAACTTAAAGCAATATGTCTCCAAAACAGGAAATGCACAACAAAACAAATGAGGAACGAATGGGTGGAAACTGGAGTCAACGTCTGTGACCGAACTGTAAGAAACCGCCTAAAGGAAATGGGATTTACATACAGAAAAGCTAAACTAAAGCCATCATTAACACCTAAACAAAAAAACAAGGTTACAATGGTCTAAGGAAAAGCAATTGTGGACTGTGCATGACTGGATGAAAGTCATATTCAGTGATGAATCGCGAATCTGCATTGGGCAAGGTGATGCTGCTGGAACTTTTGTTTGGTGCCGTTCCAATGAGATTTATAAAGAGGACTGCCTGAAGAGAACATGCAAATTTCCACAGTCATTGATGATATGGGGCTGCATGTCCGGTAAAGGCACTGGGGAGATGGCTGTCATTACATCTTCAATAAATGCACAAGTTTATGTTAATATTTTGGACACTTTTCTTATCCCATCAATTGAGAGGATGTTTGGGGATGATGAAATCATTTTTCAAGATGATAATGCATCCTGCCATAGAGCAAAAACTGTGAAAACATTCCTTGAAAAAAGACATAATGTCAATGTCAAGGCCTGCAAATAGTCCGGATCTCAATCCAATTGAAAATCTTTGGTGGAAGTTGAAGAAAATGGTCCATGACAAGGTTCCAACCTACAAAGCTGATCTTGCAACAGCAATCAGAGAAAGTTGGAGCCAGATTGATGAAGAGTACTGTTTGAGGCACGGACTTAATGAGTGTCAGAGACTGCAAGCTGTTGTAAAAGCCAGAGGTGGTGCAACAAAATACCAGTGATGTGAGTGTTTTGTTTTTTTTTGTTTGTTTTTTCATGATTCCATAATTTTTTCCCTCAGAATTGAGTGATTCCATAATTTTTCCCCTATACTTAGTTAAAAAAAATTACCATTACTGATGAACACATTTTTTGTTCTTGATTTCTTTTAGTGTTTCTTAGGGTGCTTTCACATTAGCATTTGCCAGACCTGCGCCTGTCTGCGCACGGCCACCGCTAAGCTCCGCCCTCCCTCCCGGCGGCAGTGTTGCATTTTGGTGCGCTCGGCACACTGTCAAAAGGACGCATGCGCCGCCAAACGCATACCTGCGCACGGCCTGCGTACCCAATGCTAAAGATAGGGTACGCAGTTTGCATGCAGCGTCATGCGCCCATAGGCGGAGGTGGTGCGGCCGGGGGCGGAGCTTAGCGGCCGTGCGCAGACAGGCGCAGGTTGCACAAACGCTAGTGTGAAACTAGCCTTAAAGCCAGAAAGTTGCCATTTGAAATTACTTCGGTTTTGTGCCATGTCATTGATCTGCTTTTTTTTTAAACAAATTAAACAACTGAATGAACATCCTCCAAGGCCGATGATTCCATAGTTTTTGCCAGGGGTTGTACATGACACAAAGTTATGTCTGAATATAATAAAGTGCACACTGCTTCCTATGTTAGCTGCAGTAATCTATTTATTTTTTTTTTTTCCTCTATCACTTTATTGGGGGACAGAGGAACTATAGGTGTATGCTGCTGCCACTAGGAGGCTGACACTATGCACTTTAAAAGTTAGCTCCTCTACACCCCACCGACTGGCACAAAGTTAATCAGTTTTAGCTTTGTGTCAGTAGGAGGTGGATAAGAGTCTATCATTAGACCCATATCTACCTCAGTGTGCGTCGTATCTTTTCACGTTCCCGGAGGGATACAGTGTGATTAGTCACTACTGTATTCCCACGAAGAGACTGAGTACGGCGTGTACTGCCACCTGTATCCTCATACATCTAGCTGGCAGGAGCCCAACCCCTAACACAGAAGCGTGTTCAGGTGATCCCAAACTGGTCCTGGCCCTCCGTCTCCCACCCACTAGCCCACCAGAGACTGTCGGTCTGAGGAGACGCGGAGGTCCCACAACACAGGATTTTCGGACTATCGATCTTTCCTGGAGGAGTTATTTTTCTCCCTAGGTGCTGGTGAAGACCAGATAGATAGAAGATAAGAAGATCAAAGGAAAGAGCAAAAAAAAATTCCCTCTATTTTTATAGAGGGTATTAGGGGTCTCTCCCCTTTAATTCCAATGGCATTGGGGGCAACTTATTTTTATAAAGAGCATTAGGGGTCTTTCCCCTTAATTCCGATATTCCGAAGGCTTGGGGGCACCTTGTTTTATGGAGGGCATTCGGGGTCTTTCCCCTTTAACTCCGTTGGATTTTGGGGGCACCAGGCATACCTTTTTGCGGCGTTTTAGGGCCCTCCGCACCGATCCCCCTTGCTCGGCCGGTCACCAGCTGCAATCTAGGTCCTGACTTCTCTCTGGCCTAGTTGAAGAGTTGGCTCCGCCCCCACATCCGCTCAGCTCTTCGGGTGGGCCTTTTCCTTTTCCTGCCCGTCACTCCCTCTTCCTCTTCCTGCACCCAGCAGTTGGCTCCGCACACTACTCCCGGCCTCACTGGACCCTTTTCCGGCTTCAGAGCGCGTGATCTTGCTACAGCTCGCCTTTTTCCCGTGGGTTCCCTGCATCCTCCTGGCGGTCGCCATTTTCCAGCTGTGGATCTGGACGACTCTTTTCTCGGCAGGACCTGCTTCTAGTCTACTTATCGCAGCAGCCTCTACAGCCTGGGAGCAGACTACAAGGCACTGCACTTATTGTGAGTAGCTCTGCTTTGCAGACTGACACTCTCCTCTGCAGCTTTCCCGTCCCTAACCTTCTGGCATCAGTTAGTGGGTCTGCTCATCATGCCTAATCCTAAAGGTTAGCTTTCTCGTTCTCCTACCTCTTCTTCTTCTTGCACTACTCTTGTCAGACACTTTGTGTGCTTTATGTGCAAACGCAAGCTTCCATCAGGTCGGTCCTCTCCCCTCTGTCAGGACTGCAGCAACCCCATCGTTCTCCCCGCCAAGGAGTGCCCTTCTGTCCCAGGTAAGAGCGAAGTCCCTATTCCAGTGTGGGCTTCCTCTGTCAGTCCGTGGCGGATCTCACCAAGGTGTCGCAGACCCTGGTGTCTGCTTGACAGGTTGCCCCTTCCGGCTTCCGCCATTGCTACTGGGTCACAGGAATCACCGGCTGGGCCTCCCAACACAGTCTGCAAGAGACCCAGACAGAAGCGCCGTTCTAGGTCCTCTACCCGCTCCATCTCGCCCCAGCGGTCTGCTTCCTCCTGATCCTCCTCTCCTGAGTCAGGCGATGCGTTTTCAGATGCACTATCAGAGGATAATTCGGACCTGGACTCTGGACCATTTCGCTCATGTTAGAGGCTTGGTCTGAGTCTCAATGTGGCGGTTAACCAGACCTTTAGCATCAAGGATACCTCTTCGGAGCCCACAGATCAGGCGGTTTAGTTTAGACGGTCTAAACCACCTTCCAATGTCTTCACTCCCCATAGAGCATTTGAGGAGGTACTTGCCAGGGAAAGGGAAACCGACCAGACCTTTCAAATAGGAAAGCGCTTTGGCGTCCTATATCCCTTTTCTCCTGAGCTCACCGCCAACTGGACAGCTTCTCCGACCATGGACCTGCCAGTTTCCAGACTGTCCACCAGCACGGTCCTCCGCTTACTAATGGTGCGTCCCTCAAGGATTATAGAATCCTTTGCAAGTTCAGCCTTTGAAGTGGACGCTTTTATATTATGCCGGCTTTTGCCTCCACCTGGGTCTCAAAGTCTATAGCTAAATGGGCCAAACAACTCCGTCAGGGCATTCTTGCTGGAGCTCGATCAGGAGTGGCCGATCTTGCCAACCATACTTCTCACGCAGGGAAGTACTTGGTATCTGTCTAACTGGATGCTGGTCTTGCGCAGCTCAGGCGTGTAGCAATATCGTGGCTATACAAGGACAATTTGGCTTAAGGCCTGGCAGGCGGATTTGTCGTCAAAAGCCCTTACCAGCTTGCCTTTCCAGGGGTCACGTCTGTTCGGCTCCATGTTGGACTAATTAAGGACGCCACTGGGGGGAACGAGTTCCCTTCTTCCCCAGTCTAAACCTCGCCGGCCCCCTCTGAAGCGTCGTTTTTGGTCCCTCTTCGCCATTTCGCAGCAGCAGGATGTTTTCTCACCAATAGAGGCTGCAGGCTCGCCGGGATAGGAAGAAGGTTTCCTTTAAGACCACCCCATCCTGACGCTCCCGTAACACCCAAGGCAGATCCATGAGGCATAGACCTGGCAGATCTTCCTCAGTCTGCCTGTATCAAGACCCCAGCGTATCTCCCAGCCTGGGCGGTCGTCTCCTTTTTTTTTTTTTTTTTTTTTTTTATTAACGTTTGGCTTGCCTCGGTTGGAGGCTGTATCTTCAGGAATACCAAAATAGTTTGCTTTCTCGTCCCCAGATCGATTCTTCGAATTCCCGGTCCCCAAGAGATCCTTCTCTGGTTCTGGGGTTCTTGGCATCCATTGCCTCCCTTCTCCGGTTCGGGGGTAGATTGGTTTCCTGTTCGAACTCGCAACCGCTCCCAGGGTTTTCACAAAAATCATGGCAGCGTTGATGGCAGTTTTGAGAATCAGAGGCCTGGTGCTCATACCGTACCTCGACGATATTTTCATCAAAGCTCCGTCCTTTTCTCAGGCCCAGGAAAGCCTGGCCATCGTTCTCGACACCTGTCCCGTTTCCATTTCGAGTGGCTTGTCAGCCTTAGTTCCGACTCGGTGCCTGATTTTTCTAGGCGTGCTGTTCGACACCCGTCAGATGAGGGTTTTCCTTCCCAAAGAAAAGACAGCAATCCTCCAGCATGGAGTTCGCTCTCTACAGGGCCCTCGGTGCTCTTCCTTCCGCTCCACCATGAAGGTTCTGGGGAGATGGTGGCGGCGTCTGAAACAATCCCTTTTGCTCAGTTCCACTCAAGACCGCTTCAGCAGGCCATCATTTTGCAGTGGGACAGGTCAGTTCTTTCTCTGGATCGTCCCGATTCGGCTATCTTCCTGAGTCAGATGTCTCTTAATTGGTGGCTGTCATCCCACCTCATCTTTCAGGGCCGGTCATTCCTTCCTGTTCACTGTCACGTGTGACGACTGACGCCAGCCTTTTCAGTGGGGAGGGGGGGGCTTTTTAATTCGCTTCTGACGTTGGTCGGCACAGGAATCCTCTGCCGATCAATGTTCTCGAGATCAGGGCCATTCTTCTGTTCCTCCATCACTGCAAAGGCTTCTCTGGGGTCTGCCAACAGAGTCAGAGGACAATGCCACGCAGTGGCATATGTCAATCACCAGGGAGGGACTCTGAGTACCTTGGCGATGGCCGAGGTATCCAAGATCCTCCTCTGTGCAGAGGCGACTGTCCCGCGATATCTGCAGTGCATATACCCGCGTGGACAACTGGGCCGCCGATTTTCTCAGCCGCGAGGGTCTCGCAGCAGGAGTGGTCCCTGCATGAGGTGGTCCTTCCATCAGATTTGCCTTCAATGGGGTACTCCGGATGTGGACCTCATGGCGTCCTGGCTGAACAGGAAGGTTCCACGGTTCATCTCCAGGTCCCGCGATCCTCTTGTGGTGGGTGCTGACGCTCTGGCCATTCCTTGGTCGCAGTTCGTGCTTCCCTATCTGTTTTCCTCCCCTTCTTCCTATGCTGCTGATCAAGGTGGAGGAGGTGCTGCCTTACTGATTGCACCGGATTGGCCAGAAGGTCTTGGTTCGCAGACATTGTCAACCTTCTCGTGGACGCTCCCTGGAGGCTCCCAGACAGACCGGATCTTCTGTCCCAACGACGATCTGCCACCAGAATTCTCGGTCGCTCAATTTGACGGCGTGGCTGTTGAGACTGGGTTCTGAGAGCTTTCACGTGGTTCACACCATGATCCAGGCTAGGAAGCCGTCGTCTTCCAGGGTCTGTTATCAGACCTGTAAAGCCTATTTCAGCTGGTGTGAGTCCAATCGCATTCCGCTATGTCCTTTTCTCTCCCTTCCCTTTTAGCATTTCTCCAAGTGGGACTTGACGCTGGCGTTCGCTAAAGGCCAGGTGTCAGCACTTTCCATTCTTTTCCAGAAGAATTTATCTCCCGCTCTCAGGTCAGAACCTTTCTATAGCGATTTGCGCATGCAGCCCCTCCTCCCCTCCCCGTACCGTACTCCATTGGATCCCTGGGACCTAAATTTAGTTCTGGAGACCCTGAGGGATTCTCCCTTTGAACAGCTCCGAGAGGTTTCCCTATCCTTTCTATCTTGGAAGGTGGCGCTTCTGGTAGCAATCACCTCCATCAGGCACGTCTCTGAGTTGGCGGCTCTTTCTTCTCGCCACCCCTTTCTTGGTTCTTCACCAGGATAAGGTGGTTTTGCGGCACCCTCCCCCCTTCCTTCCTTCTTAAGGTGGTGTCCACTTTTCACCTGAATGAAGACATTGTTCTCCCTTCTTTTTGTCCTGCTCTGACTCATCCTCTGGAGCGTTCATTGAACAAGCAAGACCTGGTCAGGGCGGTGAGTGTCTATCTGGCTAGGACCACCCCCTTTAGGAAGACTGACTTGCTTTTCACCATTCCAGATGGTGCGTGAAGAGGCCTACCGGCCTCCAAGTCTGCGATTGCTCACTGAATCAGAACAGCGATTTTGGAGGCTTACCTGGTCAAGAACAGAGTGCCCCCTCCGGAATTAAGGCTCTCTACCTGGGCAGTGGGCGACTCCTGGGCAGTACACCATAGGGCATCTGCCCTACTGCTTTGCAAAGCTGCAACTTGGTCTTCCGTTCACACGTTTGCAAAATTTTATAGGGTCCATACCTACGCTTCGGCGGACGCCAGCCTAGGCAGAAGAATCTTGCAGGCGGCAGTGGTGAGGTCTCTGACCTGAACAGAGTTTCTGCTGTTCTCTCCCCAGGGACTGCTTTGGGACGTCCCATGGTTCCTGTCTCCCAATGAGGCGATAGAGAAAACAGGAATTTTGGGTGCTTACCGTAAAATCTTTCTCAGAGCCTTCATTGGGGGACAAAGCACCCTCCAATGTTTATCAGTTCTTTGTTCTGTGTTGGTACAGTTTGAGTGGTCTGTTTTGTTTTTCTCTCTATAGTGTTGATTCTCCTACTGCTTTCTCACTAACTGATTAACTTTGTGCCAGTCGGTGGGGTGTATACTGCAGAGGAGCTAACTTTTTTTGTGCATAGTGTCCGCCTCCTAGTGGCAGAAGCATACGCCCATGGTTCCTGTGTCCCCTCCCCAATGAAGGCTCCAAGAAACAGATTTTACAGTAAGCACCCAAAAATCCTGTTTTTCCTAAGCAACCCTGGAGACAACGTGTCTAGAATGCACAATTCTCAAGGCGGGTGCCTGATGAGATATAAATAAATGAAATATTCTTCTGCTGCTTTAACACACATTACATGAATTATAGAGTATGACTAAGCAGAATTAGTCTGGGCAATTACTAGTCCGCAGCTGTCACAACTGTCTCTCCTTCTGTTCTCTAGGTGGGGATCTGACCCAGATGTCCTAGGCGTCCTTACTGGTGAAAGTAGCGCAATCAGGTTAGACTGCGTCTAGAACGATTTCCATACAATCGCCAAATTTTCAGTGCATTTCAGGATCTAAATTGGTTTCTGGCGCCCCCCAACAATCGACTGTTTAAAGGGGCTGCAGCTTGTTCATTGTTTACTTACACACAGCCTAGTAATGTCTGTGCTGTGTACTGCAGCAGTGTAACATTCACTTCAATGGGATCTGATTTGGGATTTGCATTAGCGATCACTATTCCCAGTGGATGATGGATATGTGCCGGTACTATCATGGTAATTTTATCTTACTGCAAAATGTGTGCACCCTTTGATGTCCACTTGATATAGTAGTTGCATGGTTTCAAATCACAAACAAAATAACTGCACCATCGAGTTTTGGCATCTCATAATGCAAGGCAAGGACTGGTCAGCTCCATTCCCTCTTATATATGCCATCCAGTAGAGTGTTGCTTATCTCTCGTACATCCACACAAAGTGAACTATGCATTTTTTTAATGTTTTTTTATCCATCAAACCCAGAGTTTTCTGTCTCAATAATATATAAAAAAAAATCTATGAAAAGGACCAGGGCAATGGCTTTGGCATTTGCATTGACGCTAAGATTGTGGCGCTAATAACCTGCGATCTAATTCCCGTGTATGAAGCAGGTTTTTTTGAGGAAGGATGCATGATCTGCCAAAGTTTGCCCTTACTAGGAGTTTCACGTCACGTGAATTTTTACTTAACAGCCAATTCTTGAGTTCTTTCTGCAGCCAGAACTCTTTTTTAAAGGCTAGGACTCTGACAGTGAATAGGAGGTGTCACCCATTAATATAAAAATTTATATATTTTATATTGGCATTTACAGTATCAAAGTAAAAGTATTAGCATAACCTCTGGAACACTATCTTGCCGCACAGAACATTGTATAAGATCAGAATATCCAGAAATCACATTGCCGAATAATACAGACCATCATTCATCTGCTGCAGGTACCCAAGAATTCTCAACTCCCTAACAGAGCTGCCGGAAGATTACAGCGTTCTGCTCAATCAAGCTTCCCACTTCAGGTATAGGCTACAACGTCTTATTCTTTACAGCAGTGCCCGACCCAACGTTCCGGTTACAGTATAAAATCTAATAGTGCACAAGTGCTGAGCTGTAGTGGTTGTCACTGTGGGGTGGACGAGGTCTCCAGTACCAGGAGCATCACCATCATGCGGGACGTCCAAGAAGCTGCATTATATAATGCTTCTCGCAAAATTAAAATGTCATCAAAAAGTTAATTTCATTTCTTCAATACAAAGAGTGAAACTCCTGTATTATATAGTCATTACATACAGAGTGATCTATTTCAAGTATTTATTTCTGTTAATGTTGATGATTATGGCTTACAGCCAATTAGAATACTTTATAACACCAGCTTGAAAAATGATTTTAAAATCCAAAATGTTGGCCTACTGAAATGTATGTACAGTAGACACAAAATACTTGGTCGGGGCTCCTTTTGCATCACTTACTGCATCAATGCAGCGTGGCTTGGAAGCAATCAGCCTGTGGCACTGCTGAGGTGTTATGGAAGCCCAGGTTGCTTTGATAGCAGCCTTCAGCTCGTCTGCATTGTTGGGTCTGGTGTCGATCATCTTCCTCTTGACAATACCCCATAGGTTCTCTATGGGATTAAGGTCAGGTGAGTTTGCTGGCCAATCAAGCACAGTGATACTGTTGGTTTTAAACCAGGTATTGGTACTTTTGGTTTTGGCAGTGTATTGGTCCTGATGGAGAATTAAATGTCCATGTCCAAAAAGCTTGTTGGCAGAGGAAAGCATGAAGTGCTCTAAAATTTCCTGGTAGACGGCTGCACTGACTTTGGTCTTGATAAAACACAGTGGACCTACACCAGCAGATGACATGGCTCCCCAAACTTCACACTAGACCTCCAGCAGCTTGGATTGTGGCCTCTCAACTCTTCCTCCAGACTCTGGGACCTTGATTTCCAAATGAAATGCAAATTTTACTTTCATCTGAAAACAACACCTTGGACCACTGAGAAATAGTCCAGTTTTTCTCCTTGACCCAGGTAAGGCGCTTCTGGCATTGTCTATTGGTCATGAGTGGCTTGACACAAGGAATGCGACACTTGTAGCCCATGTCCTGGATACGTCTGTTTGTGGTGGCTCTTGAAGCAGTGACTCCAGCAGCAGTCCACTCCTTGTGAATTTCCCCCAAATTTTTGAATGGCTTTTTCTTAATCCTTTCAAGACTGCTGTTATCCTGGCTGCTTGTGCTCCTTTTTCTATCACACTTTTTCCTTCCTCTCAACTTTACATTAATATAATATGCTTGGATACAGCACTCTGTGAACAGCCAGCTTCTTTAGTAATGACCTTTTGTAGCTTACCCTTCTTGTGGAGTATGTCAATGACTGCCTTCTGGACATCTGTCAAGTCATCAGTCTTCCCCATTATTGTGGAGCCTACTGAAACAGACTAAGGGGTCTTTATAAACGCTTAGAAAGCCTTTGCAGGCGTTTTTTGTTAATTATTCTAATTTACTGAGATAATGTTGATGATTATGGCTTATAACCAATGAAAACCCAAAAGTCATTAACAGAAATAAACACTCGAAATAGATCACTCTGTAATGACTCTATATAATGCGTTTCACTTTTTGTATTGAAGAAATTAAATAAATTAATTTTTTGATATTCAACTTTGTGAGAAGCACTTGTATTATAAAACTCTGTTCACATTTCTGTTTTTTAGTTGCCGTTTAGGATCAGCAAATTGATTTTGAGCATACATTAATCTGTCTAATGCAAATAGACACCTCCTGTCCACATTGATTATTCTGTGACCTGTTTTCCATTTGGTGTTCTTTGTTAGATCAGAAGATAAAGTGCAGCATGCAGAATCATTTCTTTCATGGTCAAAAAAAAATACCATATGTAACCCCTGACAGAGCCCATAATCATCAATGGAGACCCTCAATTTCCATGTGTTTTGAGCATCAATTTTGGGGTATAAATATTGTCATACATAGTATTGGAATACAGGACTGTGGGAGGCGGACTGCTTGGTGAGCTAGTCCCTCTTCTGAGGTTTTATGCCGACTGTCTGTACAAGACATGAATTAGATCAGATCTTCTGCAATTTTTTTGTTTGTTTTTTCTTTCCCCCTTTTTTAGCCACCATTTTCTTCTAGATGGTGTAGATGTTGCCCACTTTTTTCCTTGTCCCCAGAGAAGACACTTATGCACTACACAGTATTATACCACCCTGCAGATTCCACATCTCCTCAGGCTGTTCCTGCACATGTCTAATGACGAGTAGAGTAAGTATCACCCCCGTCCCCGTTTCCCCCCCCCCCTTGTTTTTTTTCGTTTTTTTTTATTCCCTTCTGGGTGGATTATCCCTACTTTTTTATTCCCGTTTGGGCTCTGTACAGGGATACTTTTAATGGAGGCCTTAATCTGACTTTGCGCCTCACCTTGCAGGTGGCGCCTTGGGACCTCCAACCTTATTCCGTCTGAGCTTCAGGAGTCTCCCTTATTAAGCCTTTTCTCTGCATCTTGCATTAGTTTATTTTGTGGAAGGTGGCTTTTTTGGTGTTAACATCTATTCACAGTGTATCTCAGCTTGATGCTCTTTATTGTAGAGCTCTTTTTCTTGTTCTGTATGAGGAAAAGGTGATCTTGCACCATGGGACATCCTGTTTTCCAGAGGTAGTTTTGTGGTCCTTCCAGGGTTATACTTGAAGTGGGCAAAAAGAGGGGAGTGTTGTCTCCACCCTCTAGACTTGGTCAGGGCCATTATGACCTACTTTTCTGTTACAACGGCTTTGTAACATTGTGCTAACCTCTCTTGTTTCTCCTTCAGATAGGTAAATGGAGTGGATGGGTAATGGCCCCGTCTCATAGCGACACATCAGCGATCCCGACAACGATCAGGATCGCTGGTGTCGCTACATGATTGCTGCTGAGCTGCCAAACAGGCAGCGATCAGGACAGCGACACTGCGGGTAACATCGCCTAGTTACCCGCAGTGTACGTTGGATACCAGTGCACTGATGCAGGGAGCTGGTAACAAAGGTACACGTCGGGTTTCCAGGCGGTGCCTGGAAACCTGACGTGTACTTTGGTTACCAGCTCCCCTGCAGCAGCGCGCTGGTATCCAAGGTACACGTCGGGTTTCCAGGCACAGCCCCGCTCTTGGAAACCCAATGTGTACCTTGGTTACCAGGAGATCGCTGGTCTCCTGCCTGTCACACGCAGCGATGTGTGCTGGCTAGCAGGAGACCAACTATCAAAAAAATGCCCTGGCATTTCTGACACGACCAGCGATTCACAGCAGGAGCCTGATCGCTGGTATGTGTCAGACATAGCGAGATCGCTGTTTCTCGCTATGTGAGAATGGGCCCTAACCCTGTTCATTCCATTAACAGAGAACAGTCATTAGTGGTCATGCTGTGTCCTCTTGTTGGCAGGACCAGATTGCTAATGCAGTCAGTGATCCGGTACCTGTGGATATGGTATATTTGACTCCTGTCCATCCGCCTCCCCAGACCATGACCGCAAGACTAAGATGCATGGCGGTGCGAGCCCTGAATCAAAGACCTATTTTTTATTTTTTTTTGCCTTTACAATTTATTGAATTTTTCCAGTTTGTCCTCTATTGGTCCCTAGTCCATACAGGTCACTTATTTTTGTCCTAGATCATTCCCTACTCCTGTCTTCTGATTTTTGGAGGAGTCTTCTGCTGTTGGAGTCTAGAGAAGTTCTTCTACTCTGCACTAGTGATAAGTGCTCTTATAAGGTGTTATCTGAGCATGCTCAGGTGCTAACAGTGTCTTTGGCGTGCTCAAAAAATGTTAGTCACTGCGTCTGCGTGTCTCACTTCTGTTAGACAGCTGCAACAAATGCAAGGATTGTCTGTTTGTTAGGCAATCCCTGCATGACTTTCGGCTGTCGAACAGCCACAAGACATGCAGCCTCGGGGACGCGAACATATTGCACACTGAACACACTCGGTTAACACCCTAGCATGCTCGCATAACACCTGATAACAGCAAGTACACTCATCACTACTCTGTACACATTGGATCTGTTATGCAGCTGTCACTTCTCCACATGTAGTGTGAAATCTTGGGCCATCCTGTTTGCTTCCAGACAAACATAGGCGGTAGCCTGCTCTAGGCATAACTGGCAACATACCACCCATAGCAGAAGTCTCCCACATGCTACACTGGGTGGATAACTAATATTACTGGGCTAGAACCTGTCTTCTCTTATTTTATTTTTTTTGTACTTCTTATCCTATGAATAGACAACCAGTCCGCTGACTATATTAGGACAGAATGGCTGTGTGCAGGAGTGTGATGCCTCCCTCCCAATCCACTCTCAAAATTGTGTTTCAACATTGGGGGCATTCCAGATGATGATCCGATTATCCAGGGCAAATCTGTGTTCTACAACTTTTTGTCTACGGGTCTCTTACTTCAGATGCCCCCTTGTGCCCTCAACAGCATTCACATACTTTTTCCTAAGATTACATTTTTTCTCTGATGTTGGGTTGGCTGGTACGTATCTCATAGTTGTGGTGCTGTTTCTTCCATTTCCTTTCAGACTCATGACGAGTCTTCAAGACCATGTAATAGTGTGAAGGCCTTTAGGCCATTTTTACAAACTGCAAAAATTTCCACTTCAGGTTGGTTTCAGATCCACAAAAATTCAGCTACGACACCGCTACAAAACCCAGGACCAGTTTTGGTTCACTACCCATTTTTAAGGGTCAGCACTCTCTTTTCTTTTTATTTCAGTCCATACTTCCGAGAGTCCTTTTACGTCTATCCTGTGAAACTTGTGGAGTTAATCTTGTAGCAGCATTCTCTACAAACTTCTCCATCAAAAACGTAGCTTCGTTGTAGCAGTCCTGTCCCTCAAAGGAGCCTCAGGACTGGTGTCTGGCTCGTGCCGCTATCCCTTTCTCATTCTTCTGTAGAACTTGGAGGCTTTTGTCCTTCTTCCTTTGCACCTCTCCATCCAGTCCCAAGGGATAATTCCTCCACAGTTGGATGTTCAGTCTGCTGCTTAGTCAGCCATCCGTTCATTTACATAGTCTTAGGGCCTGTGCACACATTGCGGATTTTTCCGTGCCGAAACCGCACCTCTTGGCAGAAACCGCAGGCGCGGTTTTTGACGCGGTTTTTCTCATGCGGTTTTGTATGTGATTTTGACAGCTAAATAAAGATGTTGTTTAACAAAAAAAAAAAAAAGATTTGTGATGTCCTTTCTTGTCCAACCTCCTCTTTTACATTTGTCCAACCCACACTCCATTACACACACACACAGATAGAGATAGGCCGGCGTCACACTTGCGAGTGTGATGCGAGTAAGTCGCACGACTTTCTCGCATCAACACCCGGCACGGCCGCCCGCTCTCGGACCCCAGTGTGCGGCTGCATGTATTTCTATGCAGCCGCACACTCTGGTCCGAGAGCGGGCGGCCGTGCCGGGTGTTGATGCGAGAAAGTCGTGCGACTTACTCGTTATCACACTCGCAAGTGTGACGCCGGCCATAGATAGATAATAGATACCAGTAGTTAGATAGATAGAAAATACATAGATAGATGGATAATGGATAGTTAGAAATATATATAGAAAGATAGATAGATATATAGATAGACAGAAAGATATATAGGTAGATAGATAGATAAAATGGTACATAAATAGTTAAAGACACACACACACGTGCGCGCACACACACAAAATAATGCAATAGTTAAAAAAAAAAAAAAAATAGGAAAAAAAATGGCATGGGCTCCCGCGCAATTTTCTGCGCCAAAGGGGGAAAGCCGACAGCTGGGGCCAATATTTCTAGCCTGGGAAGGGATTAATACCCATGGATCTTCCAGGCTATGAATATCAGTCCGCAGCTAGCCTTCACTGGCTATTAAAATAGGGGGACCCCCCAAAAAAAAATGACGTGGGGTCCCCCTATAATTTATAGCCAGAAAGGCTAGGCAGACAGCTGCGGGCTGATATTCATAGCCTAGGAAGGGGCCATGGATATTGGCGCCCCCCCCCCCCCTGGCTAAAAATACCAGCACCCAGCCGCCCCAGAACTGGCGCATCTGTACGATGCGCCAATTCCGGCACTTAGCCCCTCTCTTCCCACTCCCCTGTAGCGGTGGGATATGGGGTAATAAGGGGTTAATATCACCTTGCTATTGTAAGGTGATATTAAGCCCGGTTAATAGAGAGGCGTCAATAAGATGCCTATCCATTATTAATTTTATATGAATAAAGGGTTAAAAAAAACAACACAAGAATAAATTATTTTAATCAAATAAAACACAACACTTTTTCATATCTTTATTACACGCTCAGATCCAAGCGACGCCCTCGATCTCCTGTAATAAAACGTAAAAAAATAAAACAACCGTATACTCCCTGTCCGACGCAGTCCAATTAATGAGTGTCCCACGACGGTCTCCCCTATAGAACAGTGACATCAGGTGATGCCACTGCTCTGTAGGGCCTCACAGTGATGCACTGACCGGAGACAATGGCTCCTGCAGTGCATCCCTGAGGTTACCTGAGTTCAGTCTCACTTTATGGCAATGCTGCGTGGGAATTTTCTCTCCCGGCGGCAGAGCGGTACACAGATGGATGGCGTCGGGGAATAGGTGAGTATATACTCAATGTTGTGTTGTATGTCATGTATGTTCTGTATGTCATGTGTATGTCATGTATGTTCTGTATGTCATGTGTATGTCATGTATGTTCTGTATGTCATGTGTATGTCATGTATGTTCTGTATGTCATGTGTATGTTCTGTATGTCATGTGTATGTTGTATGTAATGTATGTTTTTTTTTTTTTGTTTGTTTTTTGTTTTGTTTTTTTACATTCAGCACATTAGCCGGATGATGGGACTACTACTGTCCCATCATTGGCTAATGTGTCAGTCACTGTCACTGTAGCAGGCATCGCCGGATGGGACTTGTAGTCCCATCCGACGATGCCTGCATACACGGAGACATACACACAGCCCCGCACACCGCCGCACATACACAGCCCCGCACATACACCGATCCCACACACAACCCCGCACATACACCGATCACGCACACAGCCCCGCACACCGATCACGCAGACACCGGCACACAATCACCGCCCACACATAGCGCTGCACACTATACACGCCCACACACATAGCGCCGCACACTATACACGCCCACACTCCGCCCACACACTTCCCTCCTCCCGAACTGCAGCAGTTTCACCCGCAGCAAAACCGCAGATCTTTTGTAGATCTGCGGTTTTGCTGCGGAAGTGCCTGACTCAATGCAAGTCAATGGGTGCCGAACCGCTGCAGTTCCGCACAAAGAATTGACATGCGGAAAATAAAACGCTGCGAAACCGTGCGTTTTTTTCCGCAGCATGTGCACAGCAGACATGCGGTTTCCATTAGATTACATTGGTAGTGCACTGTGCTGCGGGTTGGATGCGTTTCCGCACGTTGAAAAACGCAGCGGAAACGCATCTAAAAACGCAAAGTGTGCACATGGCCTTATAGGGTGTACATTGTTTTTGCATCCACAGATGCTGAGCTTTGATAATCTATCACTTTGTCATCACCCACCCAAGTGGACTGCTTTAACAATGTCCCTCAATGAAGCAACAGCGAAAAAGGAGACTTTTGGTACTCAAAGTGAAATCTTTCTCATAGCCTTCATTGTGTTATGCGTCTGGGTTTGAGCCATTGAGCCTGTGCTTTGTAGTCGGCTTCTCTGTCCGCCAAGCCACAGCAGATATACCTTTTCTCTGGGCGTTTAGATTCTGTTGCTCTAAGAAAGACTGAAGCAAAAGTAGCTGATGTTCTCATTTACTACTCCAGGCAGAGCCAACACTTTTTTTTTTTTTTTTTTTTTTGCCACTAGGAGGCTCAAGACTAGGTGCAAAATGTTATATACCCACAGTCCTGTACCCTCCACTATTCAGCGAGAAACTGATTTTATGCTCAATACAGAAATCCAATTCTTATCTGTAGGCATTATTCTTAAATTTGTAGTTTGTATCTCTGTAAGTAGTTGGTACAACTGGAAAAGTTTTTAAAAGGGCTGTTTGTAAGCTAAAACTTTTTGATTTGTGTTTAAAACGTGACCTAAAGCAAAATACCAATATGCTGGGTTTTTTTTTTTTTTTCAAAATCTGCCGCCATTCACCCATTTCAGCCAAATTTGTTCTATCCCAGAAGATTTCAGGTTTTCTTGATGTAGAACCTGCAAAGGTTTTCATAGTGTGGCTGAAATTCCAGCAATTTGGGAAAATAACAATATGTTAAGTTGAATTGTGTGAAATTTTAACACAAATTTATTTTTCTTGTGTCATGAGATGACTTGTATATATCATGTCTTTAGGTGCCCAAAAACCCAGGAAACTGAACGAAAACACCCTGTGCTGTGTTTACTGTGTGGGGTCATACTGTGCTCTCAGAACACATGTTGTCAGGAAGAGCTGAATGGAGATGAGCTGGGGGCCTGCACGGCACATGCTTTGCACTGTGGAGCTGGAATCTGTATATTCCTCAAGTGAGTAATTTACTTCATCAGACTCATGGGCAGACACACAGCATGTGCAGCCTTTGCGGCCGCATCAGCGCCTAGAGGCTCCAGGGGGCCCCCTGCAGGACGGCTAATAGTGAGGACAATCTGACCTGTTAATCTGGCTTCGGGGGGGCCCCTGGCCAGATTTCCCTCATGTGCGGAGCTGCAGCGATCCGCCCTGCTTCTTGGCCGCGCGTCCTGTCTCTCACAGCAGTCAGCGGGGTGGCTTGATGATGTCATCATTTAGCACTGCAGCTGACTGCTGTGCCAGGGAGAGGAAGCTGCTGGCAAAGGTGATGCTGCAGGTGTGTGTGTGTGTGTGTGTGTGTGTGTGTTTGTGTGTGTGTGTGTGTGTGAGAGAGGAATGATGGAGGTGATTGCAGAGAAGGCAATGATGGGGGGTGGAGGAGAGGACAATGATGGGTGTGGGGGATTGGGAAGGGAGGGAGGAAGTGGGATTTATAATGGATTTAGGAACAGTGGGAGGTGGAGGAAGACGTTATCGCTTATTTTGTTTAAAGGGAACCTGTCCCCTGTTTTGGCTGCTGTAAGATGCAGCCACTGCCTTTCAGGGCTTATCTTCAGCATTCTATAATGCTGTAGATAAGCTCTCGATCCGACCTGCTAGTGAAGAAAAATAAGTTTTAATCTACTCACCTGGGGAGGCGGTCTGGTCCGATGGGTGTTGCAGGTCCGGGTCCAGCGCCTCCCATCTAATTGTGATGCCGACCTCCTGCTTGGTACATGGCTCCCTGGCATCGCGCTCCTGTGCAGGCATAAATATCTGCCCTTTTGTGGGCAGAGCAAAGTACTGCAGGCGCTGGGCCTCTGACCTTTCCCGGCACCTGTGCACTGCAGTACTTTGCTCTGCCTGCAACATGGCAGATAAGTATGCCTGTGCAGGAGCACGATGCCAGGGAGCCATGAAGCAAGCAGGAGGGCGGCATCGCAAGAAGATGAGAGGCGCTGGACCCACAGACCTGCCACACCCATCGGACCGGACCGCCCACCCCCAAGTGAGTATAATAAAACTTATTTTTCTTATCTTTCAGGTCGGATCGTGGGCTTATCTACAGCATTATAGAATGCTGTAGATAAGCCCTGAAAGGCAGTGGCCGCATCTTATAGCAGCCAAAACAGGTAAAAGGTTCCCTTTAACACAGTCCCTTAGTATGTATTGTACTCGCTTATTATACATAGCACATCTCCTTAGTATATAGTGTACTCACTTATTATGTATAGCACAGTCCCTTAGTATATACACTGCTCTAAAAATAAAGGGAACACTTAAACAGTATATAACTCCAAGAAAATCAAACTTCTGTGAAATCAAACTGTCCACTTAGGAAGTAACACTGATTGACAATCAATTTCACATGCTGTTGAGCAAATGGAATAGACAACAGATGGAAATTATTGGCAATTATCAAGACTCACTCAAAGGAGTGGTTCTGCAGGTAGGGACCACAGACCACATCTCAGTACCAATGCTTTCTGGCTGATGTTTTGGTCGCTTTTGAATGTTGGTTGTGCTTTCACACTCGTGGTAGCATGAGACGGACTCTACAACCCACACAAGTGGCTCAGGTAGTGCAGCTCATCCAGGATGACACATCAATGCGAGCTGTGGCAAGAAGGTTTGCTGTGTCTGTCAGCGTAGAGGCTAGAGGCGCTACCAGGAGACGGGCCAGTACACCAGGAGATGTGGAGGGGGCTGTAGGAGTGCAACAACCCAGCAGCAGGACCGCTACCTCTGCCTTTGTGCAAGGAGAACAGGAGAAGCACTGCCAGAGCCCTGCAAAATGACCTCCAGCAGGCCACAAATGTCCATGTGTCTGCACAAACGGTTGGAAACCAACTCCATGAGGATGGTCTGAGTGCCCGACGTCCACAGATGGGGGTTGTGCTCACAGCCCAACACAGTGCAGGACACTTGGCATTTGACACAGAACACCAGGATTGACAAATTCGCCACTGGCACCCTGCGCTCTTCACAGATGAAAGCAGGTTCACACTGAGCACATGTGACATACGTGACAGTCTGGAGACGCCTCGGAGAGATATGCCTGGAACATCCTTCAGCATGACCGGTTTGGCAGTGGGTCAGTAATGGTGTGGGTGGCATTTCTTTTGAGGGCCGCATAGCCCTCCATGTGCTCGCCAGAGGTAGCCTGACTGCCATTGGGTACTGAGATGAGATCCTCAGACCCCTTGTGAGACCATATGCTGGTGCGGTTGGCCCTGGGTTCGTCCTAATGCAGGACAATGCCAGACCCCATGTGGCTGGAGTGTGTCAGCAGTTCCTGCAAGATGAAGGCATTGAAATTATGGACTGGCCTGCCCGTTCCCCAGACCTGAATGCAATTGAGCACATCTGGGACATCAGGTCTCGCTCCATCTACCAACGTCACGTTGCACCACAGACTGTCCAGGAGTTGGTGGATGCTTTAGTCCAGGTCTGGGAGGCGATCCCTCAGGAGACCATCTGCCTCCTCATCAGGAGCATGCCCAGGCGTTGTAAGGAGGTCATACAGGCACGTGGAGGCCACACACGCTACTGAGCATCATTTTGACTTGTTTTAAGGAAATTACATTCCACTTTAATTTTGTGTGTGACTCCAAATCCAGGCCTCCATTGGTTAATACACTTGACTTCCATTGATGGTTTTTGTGCGATTTTGTTTGTTCCGTACAAAGTTGAATGTGCTGACAAAGTATTCAATGAGAATATTTAATTAATTTAGATCTAGGATGTATTATTTGAGTGTTTCCTTTTATTTTTTTTTGAGCAGTGTATTTACTTGCTTATGTATAGCGCCATCCCTCAGTATATAGTGTAGTCACTTTTAATGTATAGCACCATTCTTAGTTATAGTTTCCTCTTTTGTTATGTATAACATCGTCCCTTATTACACACCATCTTCTCTAGTTATATGGTGCTGACCCTTAGTATATAGCTTCCTCTGCTGTTATGGACAGTGCTGTCTCTTACATAGAGTATTCTTGTTGTTGTTATTCACAGCGCCCTCTTTTATTAATAGTCTGCTCTCTTGTTAGATATAAAATGACTGCTGATGGAGGACCTGGTGACCAGACTACCAGTCCATTATCTCCTCCATTAGAAAAGAATCTTTCCAATGCTCCATCAGCCATCATTGCATTATATATCGTACAAGAGAGGACTGTTTGTAATACAAAAACAGGGCTCTACATAATCCAATAAGTAAGGGACGGTGCTGTACATAGCAAGAGAGGGAACTGTATAAGGGCCAGCAATATACATAATAAAGGAGACTATGTAATATATGTGTGGATAGATAGAAAATATATATAATCTTTGTAGCCATAAAAGGGGGGGGCCCAGACACATTTCTTGCACAGGGGCCCCAAGCTGTCAGTGTCCGCCCCTGATCGGACTACAGATACCTTCTGGTGACTGTAATGGGGAAGGCAGGAGCAGTTGATGTTTGTGGTTACACATGTATTGTCTCATATTTTCCAGGATTAGAGAATGTAAAGTTATTCTTATTGAATGGAAAACAAGAGGTTGCTTCTACCCAGCACCATATCTGGACGAATATGGGGAAACCGATCCTGGTTTAAAGTAAGATTTATATGCCGTATTCAGAAGTGAGTGAGGTACATTTAGACTGTAGACTTGACATTTACATCATGAAATTCTCCCAAGACACATGATATCGTGGGCCAGGTGTAACCAAAGAGTTCTCTTATGATGTGTTTATATAGATCTGGTTTTCTGGAACAGCTTCAAGGGTGCCAACACTTTAGACCGTTACTAACTATGTATGTTATGTAATATATTTAATATATATTACTGTTACAAGTGTGGGCAATCTAAAAATCAAACCAGGAAATATTCTAATACTTTTTTCAGCTGCAGATGGAAGGAAGAGAGCCACAGTATTCATTACTGATGGGTAGGCGGAGCCCCAGATCAGGATGTCACCTCAGATCAAAAGAGTGCTGACTGGCTGGCCCCTCCAGCTCGGGCTCCTCCTACTCAGCTCCAGTCTAAGATTTGAGGTCCAGAGGATGGTCGCTGCTGGAAGCAGCTCCTCAGAAGATTTTATTATTTTTATCGGACAAGAGACTTGGACATGAGTCTGAAAGGTCTCAGGGGTCTCAGCGCTGCTGGACCCCACCTCTCCCCTGGCGGATCTGTATTTTACATAAATAGTCCCTGCAGAATCCTTGCCGGCCCTGGGGGATGAGGAGAGCTTCCCTGGCGGGACGCAAACCACACGTGCGGTCACTGCGTTCCTCGCCCTGGGGGGAAGCATGGGCACTGCGCCAGAAACCCCTGAGGGTCCCTGTGGCGCTTTGGCTGGTGAGTACTCCACACAAAATTTTATTATTAATGTGTGAGTGCTTTAGCGTCTGATGGCAGCGCTATTACATGTATATCAGTATGCTTCAGCACTGCGGTGACAGCGCTATTACATGTTTATCAGTGTATCTCACCAGTCTCTCCCTTGGCGGATCTGTAACTACATAATCGTCCCTGCAGAATCTTGCCGGCCCTGGGGGATGAGGAGAGTTTCCCTGGCGGGGGCGCAAACCACACGCTGGGGTCACTGCGCTTCCCGCCCTGGGGGAAGCATGGGCATAGCGCCAGAAACCCCTGGGGTCCCTGTGGCGTTTCGGCTGGTGAGTACTCCACATTTTGGTAAAATGTGTGTGAGTGTTTTAGCGACTGCTGCGGCAGCCGCTGTACATATATATGCCGGTGACTAGTTTTTCTATGTCCGCAGGAGGATGCCTGCAGGACGAGGGAAAGGAGGGGAGTACGCGCTCTTTTTATTTTTTGAATTTCGCGCCGCTTCTGAGCGCGCGCTTTACTGCAGCCTCCATTTTCGGCTCCTCTACATGGAGCACATGGAGGCAGAGCGCGGCGGCCATTGCTGATAAAGCGCTGCAGGTTGAAAGCTCCCCGGATCGTTCTCCTCCCCTCCCGGCAAGAATACGTGACCAGCTTGGTGAGTCGCTTCTAGCCCGCCGGGCAGAAGCTTAACCCCTTCACCTCCACAGCGCGGGCGCCGTCTGGGGCACTTCTGAGTGACAGATTGCGCTGTCCTGCGGCTGTTCTCGCATAAGGGGCTCGCACACTCTTTTAATATTAATAAAGAGGCTGTGGGGAGTCTGCGACATTAATGCTGCCACTATACGTTTCCGCTGACGATCCTGATGGCGTCGCATAATATTGCGATCGTTTGTGTGTCATTTTTTAATGTCGCTATTAGCTGCCAATCTGGGCGATCTCATTAGCATCGCATAGGCGATTAGCGATCTCCTTGACAACTTTGGCGGTCATTGCGTTATAAAAAACAGCGCAATTTTTTAGCGATCTTGTGGAACGTTTTCTGTTTAGTGTGGCATGGCTGTCCTGCAGCTGCGACCTTATAAGAGGCGCCTGAGATTCGCACACCCTTTTTTCATTATCAAGGTTGTGGGGAGTCAGCTACTTTAACCCCTTCTTAGGCGGTTAACTCTTAATGGGAGACAGCTGGGGTAGCTCTCGCTTTAGAGCTTTAACCCTTCAGCGTTTGTTTTTTATTTAAGTACTGCTCTGGTTACTGACAGGTTTATCCTGCCATATACTATGCAAGGGCATGTCAGAGACCCTCTCCCAGATCCGCTACGGATCAGCATCGCGTATCTGACACGCAGATCTCGACTCATACACGGTCAGAGGTTCCAATGGTGTCAAAATGGAGGCCTTCACTGGTTTCTATTGATGACCTTTTAGGTTATGGAGTGTCAACTAGATCCTCTCAAGGAAGCGACACAAATCGGTGCTTTCCTTCTCGCTTAGCGAAGAAGTCCGATTCGGTCAAGGAGGATCGGCAGGGACACCCTGCCTCTCTCTCAGGGGCCGTACTAAAATTTCTGTGGAAGCCATGTGGACGTTACAGTTACCGGAGGAGGTAACTAGTCGTCCTGGTAAGTCGGCCCGGATGTTGCAAGGGTCGCATGGGTCGCGACGACCTTACAAACTGTAACCGTTTTTCTACGGAGTTATTTGTTAATTGGACCCCTTCTCCTGAAGTGAATGTCCCTTTATTCCAGCTTAGCAAATCTTCCTGGTAAAGGGAAGACGAATCTGCAGGACACGCTGGACAGAAGAACGGAGATGGCAACAATTTCCATCTGTGTAGCCGTGGATCATAGATTCGGTATTAAGGATCTAGGTGTACTTGTTAAGTTCCCCTGAGCCGGTTGGACCGTCTAAGGACGGCGTGGCAAGTTTCCCTCTATCAAGGTAGATGGGCTTTTCTAGTTGAAGGATAATGCGTCACTGCTATCCAGGGCGCAATCCTCGGCAGTTACAGTCAGAAGAGCACTGTGACTTGGATGGAACGCAGTTTTCCAACAGGGTTTGCTATCTTTAGCTTAGAAAGTGGTCAGCTATTTGACTGACCTCACGGAGCTGATGCCAAGGCAAAGGCAAAAGAAGCAGCTTTACCGCAGCGCAGAGCTGTGACTTCTGCGTCTGGCAGGACTAGTGCCGATAGTTATCGGCAGTCCTTTTCGGTTCAAGGGATGATCTGACCAACCCTCTGGGGGTTTGTGTCGTCTCTCTCTTTTTAAAAAAAAAAAAAAAAAAAGGGGGGAATTCTCAGAAATTCCGCATACCCTGGAAACAGAACTTCTGTTAAGGCAGAAGCTGGCAAAAAAAAAAAAAAATTCGCTAAGGCGGACTGACTTCTGACATTCCGTCAGAGCCGAGCATGAAGTCGCTTCGCTCAGTTATGGCAGCCCTGTCGCAGAACGATCAATCGACATTCGCGACGCTTTTTGGCATGTTCCCATCGGAAGACCTCACCCAGGTTGTGGCTCGACCATTCGGTTTGGCTTTAACGCCCAGAATTTTTACAACGATTCTGACGCCAGAATCTCATGGCAATCCTTCAAAGACGGGGATTTACGATTCGTCCCTATTTGGACGGCCTTTTCGGTTGTGGCTTCAAAGGAGAAGTCGTCTCTGGAATCGTCGCAGGCAATCCTGTTTTTGAGGATGCATTTCGACATGGTACGGGAGGGGTTGTCTCTACCTCCAGACAAGCAGGCATGTCTGCTCCAGCATGTACAGACTATGAAGTCTGCGACAGCAGTGTCCCTTCGGAAGGTATGCGCCTTCTGGGTCTGACGGTGGCGTCCATGAGGTTTTTTCCGTTTGTCCAATTTCATTCCAGAGCTCTCCATAGGCTCATTCTGAGTCGTTGGGATCAATCGCAAGGTTCGCTGGATTGCAGCGTCATCATCTCTCACAGGGTGCGAGAATCCCTAGGATGGTGTTTATGTCCAGGAGCGTTATCCCTGGGAAAGCTTTCCTCCCTCCGAAGTGGTCGGTCATAACCACCGATGCCAGCCTGACGGGCTGGGGGGGTGTTTGGAACAATCTCTGGATTCAGGGAGTATGGTCATCGGAAGAGTCTGTTCTTCCGATCAACATCCTGGAATTGAGGGCGATTTTCCTTTGCCTCCAACATTGGACGGTCTGCCAGTCCGAGTGCAGACAGACAACGCGATGGCTGTCGCGTATATCAATCACCAAGGTGGGACAAGGAGTTCCAGACTCATGGTAGAGGTGTCCCGAATTCTGATTTGGGCAGAGGCCAGTGTGCCAGCCATTTCGGCGATTCACATTCCAGGGGTTCAGAATATTACAGCGGACTTTCTCAGTCGCAGAAGGATGGATCCCGGGGAATGGAGCCTCCACCCGGAAGTTTTTGCACTACTGTGCTCTCGCTGGGGAACCCCCCAAGTGGATTTGATGGCATACAGGTCCAATGCCAAGTTACCGACGTTCATGTCCAGGTACAAGGACCCGAAGGCTGTGGCGGTGGATGCTCTAGTGGCTCAGTGGGATCAGCTCGAGCTGATCTATGTATTCCCGCCGATATCCTTACTTCCTCTAGTACTGCGTCGGATCAGACTAGAGAGAATTCCAGCTATTTTGATAGCTCCAGACTGGTCAAGAAGGGTGTGGTTCTCGACAATAATGTCGCTGTTGGCGGCACCTCCTTTTCCACTCCCTCTTCAACCGGACTTGTTGACTCAGGGGCCCGTTTGTCATCCGGACTTGATGTCCCTGCGTTTGACGGCGTGGCTCTTGAGACCGAAATCTTGACCCGTAGAGGTTTCTCAGCCGAGGTCATTGCTACCCTTCGTGCTGCAAGAAGTCCGGCTACTACTAGGATTTACCACAAAATTTGGGAAACCTTCTTTTCGTGGTGTTTGGGGTCCTCTCGGAACCCGAGAAAATTTTCCATTCCCAACCTGTTGGCTTTTCTGCAGCATGGGCTAGACAAGGGTTTGGCAGTCAGCACCCTGAAAGGTCAGATTTCTGCTCTGTCCTTATTGTTCCGGAGAACCATTGCTTCAAATAGAGACGTGCTCTCCTTTTTCCGAGGTATATCTCGTAAGTTCCCGCCGCGGAAGGCACCCGTGTCTCCTTGGCGGCTCAACCTTGTTTTGGAGGCTCTTCAGCATAAACCTTTTGAGCCTATGGTTTCTGCTAGCCTTTCTTTACTTTCTTGGAAGGTGGCTTTCCTTGTTGCAGTCACTTCCTTGAGGGGAGTTTCTGAGTTGGCAGCTCTTTCTTGTTCGCCTCCTTTTCTGGAGTTTTTTCCGGATCGTGTAGTGCTTCGCACTCGGGGTGATTTTTTGCCTAAAGTGGTGTCACAATTTCATGTCAACCAGGATATTGTGTTGCCTTCATTCTGCCCGGATCCGAAGAATGTGAAAGAGCGTGCTTTACACACACATTGGATTTAGTGCGGGCCTTGAAGTTTTATCTATCTATTACTCAAGGTTTTCGTAAGACGGACTCCCTATTTGTGGTTCCAGTCGGTCGTCGGCGTGGTCAACGAGCTTCCAAGGATTCTATAGCTCGTTGGATTCGGTCAGCTATATTGGAAGCTTACCGTCTTCAGGGTGAATCTTGCCCGATTAAGATTCAAGCCCATTCCACGAGGGCTGTGGCTTCATCGTGGGCTTTTCACCAAGGTGCTTCAGCAGTGCAGCTCTGCCGGGCGGCGACTTGGCGCTCTGTCCACACGTTTACGAAGTTTTATAAAGTGGACGTCAGTGCTTCCGCTGATGCAGCCCTCGGACGTAGGGTCCTGCAGGCAGCTGTAGTTTAAAGTTCTGGATGAACTTGTGTTTAGCGCTGGTTGCGCTTTGTTGTTAAGGTTGTTGGGTTTCTGCCTCTTGTTGGTTTTTTCCCACCCTTATTTTTGAACTGCTTTGGGACGTCCCATCAGTAATGAATACTGTGGCTCTCTTCCTTCCATCTGCAGCTGAAACACGGATTTTGGTAAGAACTTACCTGTAAAATCCTTTTCAGCGAAGGAAGGAAGAGAGACACAGCACCCTCCCAAGGCAGAAGTGTGTTGATGTTTTCAGATGCAGCGCGACCCTTATCTGATAGCGATTATCTGGGCTGAGGTCAGCGCGCTAAGGCTCTGTTCCAGCATCGCCAGCTCATCGCAGTAGTCAGGTTCCGTGAGTAGTACCTGGAACTCTGTGGTTTTTGGCTTTCTTTGCATGCATAACCTGTATCCTTGTGTTTTTTCTCTGAAGTTCCTTCAGAAGGGGTTATGTTGCTCCGCTGGTGATCTTGGCTCTTTTCCTAAAAGCTTTGGTACGACTGGAGCTGAGTAGGAGGAGCCCGAGCTGGAGGGGCCAGCCAGTCAGCACTCTTTTGATCTGAGGTGACATCCTGATCTGGGGCTCCGCCTACCCATCAGTAATGAATACTGTGTCTCTCTTCCTTCCTTCGCTGAAAAGGATTTTACAGGTAAGTTCTTACCAAAATCCGTGTGTTTCCTGGTTTGATTTTCATATTGTCCACACCTGTTAAGGTAAGTAACATTTATAGCATGGCACATTATTTTTATTAAAGTAGACAATGGCCAATATACAGTACAGACCAAAAGTTTGGACACACCTTCTCATTTAAAGATATTTCTGTATTTTCATGACTATGAAAATTGTAGAATCACACTGAAGGCATCAAAACTATGAATTAACACATGTGGAATTACTGTATATACTTAACAAAAAAGTGAAAACCGTTTCCAGTGACTCTCTTGAAGCTCATCAAGAGAATGCCAAGAGTGTGCAAAGCAGTCATCAAAGCAAAAGGTGGCTACTTTGAAGAACCTAGAATATAAGACATAATTTCAGTTGTTTCACACTTTTTTGTTAAGTATATAATTCCACATGTGTTAATTCATAGTTTTGATGCCTTCAGTGTGAATGTACAATTTTCATAGTCCTGAAAATACAGAAACCTCTTTAAATGAGAAGGTGTGTCCAAACTTTTGGTCTGTACTGTATGCAACCGCGTACCAGGTACAGTTGAAACTAGAAGTTTGCATACACTACATAAAGACACATGCATGTTTTTCTCAATATCTGACATGAAATCAGAATAAACCTTTCCTGTTTTTTAGGTCAATTAGGATTACCGTAATTAATATTTGCCAAATGCCAGAGTAAGGAGAGAGAATGTTTTAGGCTTTTTTATTACTTAGAGCATGGACTGCGCCTCCAAAAGTCATACATTGATCTTGGATCAACCTTTCTTGATTCTATAGCATTAGATCAATTGTGCTATCAATATATATAAACCCGTCCAAGACACCCAGTCACCAAGATGAAGTGATGTAGGGTGACCAGAAAAGGCACTACTATAACAAGATTATAAAAATAAATTGACAATCTTTATTTAATGATAATGAACATACAAAATTGCTCAATAGTTAATTAAAAAGATGCCTCAAATGCAAGGGACACCTGTGGCTAAGGACCCTGATAAACATCAAAAGCCAATATGTGAAAGGAAATATTGCAATTCGTCATGTGATAAATAACAATGCTCACCTTTTTGACATACCAATAAATTCATTATAAAGTGCATATGTGATAGAAAAAACACTTTAAAGGGAGGTGAATGACATTCAATATGTAATGCCCTATAAACAATAGCAAATTGAAATAAGTAGTCAAAGTGAGTTATAATCATTGGTGGCAGTGAAAGAACAATAATCCTTAATAAAAGGCTAATAAGGCAAAGATCCTAAGTAAGAGACTTGCATAAGATGCCGGGTCAATGCCGTGTCCCTCCACCCTGATGCGCATTTCGTCCACACTCCTTCAGGGGGCGTCAAAAAAAAAAGAGCATGGACCGCACCTTCAAAAATCATACATTGATCTAATGCCGCTAGCCAAAAAAATATATGTAACTGAACATGAAGTTCTTAGTTTAACATTCTGATCAGACTGAAGCCCACTGCCACTTCACGGAGAACATCTTAGTGGGTCCCTATCACACTAACTGAGCGGAGCCGTGCACTTTATTACTTACTATAAAGTCAAAAATTTACATACATTTCATTAGTATTTGGTACCATTGCCCTTAAACTGAATGACTTGGGTCAGATGTTTGGGATATCCTTCCACAAGCTTCTCACAATAGTTGGTCAGAATTTGGTCCCATTCCTCCTGACACAACTGGTGTAACTGATCCAGGTTTGTTGATTGCCTTGCTCGCACCGGCCTTTTCAGCTCTGCCCATAAATTTTCAATAGGATTGAAATCAGGACTTTGTGATGGCCACTCCAAAACATTGACATTGTTATCCTTAACATAATTCATTACCATTTTGGCAGTGTGCTTTGGGTCATGTCCATTTGGAAGACCCATTTCCACCCAAGCTTTAACTTCCTGGCTGTGCGATACTGAAGCAACATCTCAAGACATCATAATCTTCTTTTCTCATGATGCCATCTATTTTGTGAAATGCATCAGTCACTCCTGCAGCAAAACAACAACACAACATGATGCTGCCACCTCTGTGTTACACAGTTGGGATGGTATTCTTAGGCTTCCAACCTTCTCCCTTTCTCCACCAAACGCAACGATGGTCATTATGCCCAAAATGTTCAATTTTCTTTTCATTAGACCACTGGACATGTTTCCAAAAATTAAGGTCTTTGTTCCTGTGTTCATTTGCAAACCTTAATCTGGATTTTTTATGTTTCTTTTTGAGTAATGGCTTCTTCTTGGCAGAGTAGCCTTTCAGCCCTTGATGATACAGTACTCGTTTCACTGTGGATATTGACACAATCTTACCAGCTGCCGCCATCATCTTCACAAGGTCTTTTGCTTTTGCCCTTGGGTTGATATGTGCATGTCGGACTAAAGCATGTTCATCTCTGTGACACAGAACCAGTCTCCTTCCTGAGTGGTATGATGGCTGGCTATTCCCATCTTGTTTGTACTTGTGTATAATTGTTTGTACAGATGAACGAGGCACCTTCAGGTATCTTGAAATTGTACCCAAGGATGAGCCAGACGTGTGCAAGTCCACAATTCTCTTCCTGATATCTTGGCTGATTTCTTTAGACTTTCCCATGTTGCTACTCAAAGAAAGTGTTTCAAGTGTGCATTAAAATACATCCACAGGTGTCTGTAAGTCAGAAGCTTCCGAACACATGACATCATCATATGGGCAGTCCAGAATTGTTTAAAGGCAAAGTAATCTTGGTGTATGTAAACTTGACTTTGCAGTAAATAATAAAAATGCCATAAAACATTCTTTCTCTCAAAGAACACCGTACCTACAGTCAAATATGGTGAAGGTTCAAAGACTTTTTGGTGTTTTGCCTTGGGTGCCATGATTGTATGCACAGCATCATGAAATCTGCAGATTATCAGAGGATTTTGGGTTGCAGTGTAGTGCCCAGTGTCAGAAATCTGGGTTTGCGTCCTTGGTCATGGGTCTTCCGGCAGGACAATGACCCCAAACATGCTTCAAGAAGCATACAGAAATGGATAGAAACAAAGTGCTAGAGAGTTCTGAAGTGACCAGAAATGAGTCTGGCTCTAAATCCCATTGAACACCTGTGGGGAGACCTTAAAATTGCTGTTGGGAGAAGGTGCCTTCAAATATGAGATCTGGAGCAATTTGGAAAAGTGATCCAAAATTCCAGTTGAGAGGTGTAAGATTCTTGTTGATGGTTATAGGAAGCGATTGATTAATTATTTATTCAAAAGGATGTGCAACCAAATATTAAGTTGAGGGTGCCAACAATTGTCTAACCCATTTTAGGGGGTTTGTCTGAAATGATTTGCCCCCTTTTTTTTTTTTTTTTTTTTTTTTTAATGTTTTTCTTTGTGTGGACTGGAACAACACAAAAAAATGTATAACAAAACGTGTAATTGCAATAATTTTCTGTGAGAAGTACTTCATTTTCTGGAACAATTTAAAAGGTGCCACCACTTTCGGCCATGACTAACACGAATATTATATTATATTTTCTTTGGTCTCTTATAAAGGCGTGGGAATCCACTACGGCTCTCCCATGAAAGATACCGAAAGCTGCACCTCATGTGGCAACAACACTGCATTATCGAGGAAATCGCTCGTAACTTAGAAATAAACCAAACCTTTTTTGGCTTTAATTGGAGTCTGCTTTAAATGTCTCAACATATGCAGTTGGTAAGAAGTTTGTGTATTATGTTACATTTGTATCATAATAATAGTCAACATTTTTATTACATTTACTTTTTCATGGTTTTCTGGTTCCTTTTTATATGATTTTTCACCAAACATTTATAGTAGGTGACCTGTTTGGTTTTAGATCTGCTGAGCCCTCTCAATCAGATGTAGATGGTCGTCTGACAGTTCTGACATGTGAATGACTGTATGCAGACGACTGTTCAGAAGGTAGAACGCTGAAGCTCCAGTCTCCCCCTTACAAACGAGTGCTAGGCTTTGCTAAATATTTGTGATTTAAATGGGGAAACGGATGAAAGCTGTTATCACACCATTCTGGCAACTAATTATCTCGTCTGAAAATCTAAGGATCGGCCCTTGAAATCCATCGTCTTATCAGGTGGTCCCCGTACATTTCAGATGGTCAGGTTCTGCCAGCTTTTATCTCATGTGTATGGAGGACTTGTAATAAGGGATTACTTGCTGTTCGCTTATGGGTTTGACCCCCTGAAAGCCCCCAGCCATCCTAAAATTGGGACTTTGGAAGACTGAGAATGGAGCAGCCCTAACCTAAATGAAGCGAAGGTGCTCATTCTCAGTCTCCGCTCTGTGCATTGCCAATGGAGCTTCTGAGTGCAAGCAGTCCCACAGACTTTGAATGGAGTGGGATTAACTCTTGTGGAGAGTTGAGTAGGTGGGAAAATGTTTGTTTTCATGTACTAATAGTAATAAATGACATGTACATGTAACGCTGACCAGTAAGGGAGTTTTGATCTTTTGGGAATATAAAGCAGAAAAGCTGCATTTGGCATAAAGATAAAGGCACATACATCCCTTTCAAATTCCATATCCATTCTGCGCCAATAATAACCTACTGTATCATGGCTTCTAATCAGAAATTGCATCATGCCTTCTGTATATAATGACCTCACACTGCAACCAATAATTGTCACTAGTCACTGTAGGCACTCTCTTCTTGCTTCGTGTGGATTATGCATTCCGAGTCATTCAGTGTCCTTTGCTTCGTTCTCCTGCACAGGTGCACTTCTCTGCCTACCAATGGCAGAGCAAAGTATGGTAGTGCGCATGTGTTGGAGCTCTCTGATCTGTCCCCACGCATGCCTGTTACAGTACTTTGTTCTGCCCTCAGCAGGCCAGAGAGAAGTGCACATGCGCAGGAGAGTGATGGGTGACGCTGTGTGGATGATGTAGAATGCATTATCCACATGAAGCAAGAAGAGGAGGTGCCGGATCACAAACAGCAACTCCATTTGGACCTGACCGCCTTGTAGGGGAGTATAATACATTTTTCTCTTTTCTGTTGGGGAACACTGGAAACCATGGGTGTATGCTTGCTGCTGGCACTGGTAGAAAAAAAGGGGTTAACTCGGCAGTGTATACCCACCAACTGGCAAGGAGCTAATCCGTTATTGAGAAAGAAGTAGGAAAGGAGATAAGATATTACCCTAAACTTAACCAACAGAGGCACAATCGAGGGCGGGTGCTGTGTTCCCCAATGAAGGCTCAAAGATTTTTACCTTTAGTACCCAATATCCTCTCTTCTCTGTTCCACCATTGGGGGACGCAAGAAACCATTGGGCTCCCTAAAGCGGTCCCTAGGGTGGGATAAAACAGCTACTCATTATGAAATTAACTCGGCACTCAACTTATGTGTATGAGATATAAGGTTTTTATTCACAGTAGTAGCGAAACGTTTCGGTCCTATATCATGGACCTTCATCAGTCACACAAACTGCTGCATAAAGGGTTAATCCACAGTGGGAAAAGGAGAAGCTGGATGCAGCCAGTGGTGGTAGATAAGAATGAAGCCAAATGTCTCTATTTGAGCCGATATCCTTTGGGATAAAGTCCAGCGGTGAATGTGATCTCTGCATGGGACGCGGTGTCCACCGCAAGTCTGAGTGGACACCGCGTCCCATGCAGAGATCACATTCACCGCCGGACTTTATCCCACAGGATATCGGCTAAAATAGAGACATTTGGCTTCATTCTTATCTACCACCACTGGCTGCATCCAGCTTCTCCTTTTCCCACTGTGGATTAACCCTTTATGCAGCAGTTTGTGTGACTGATGAAGGTCCATGATATAGGACCGAAACGTTTCGCTACTACTGTGAATAAAAACCTTATATCTCATACACATAAGTTGAATGCCGAGTTCATTTCATATTTAGTTACGGTGTGGGAACCTACTCGGGCACCTCTCTCTTTGGCTGTGCACACGGTTACCTTTTCACAAAACAGCTACTCATGGCTTCCTGTGTTCCCCAATGAGGGCTCCTAGAGCTTTTACAGTGAGTGCCCTAAAAGGTTTTTTTTTATTTTTTATCTTTTGAAAAGCCCTTTACGGACATATAGCCAGGATTCTAGAATGCTGTCACATGGGGCATACAGGTGCTGGTCCTACTTTATTTGGGAAAACCTGGTGACTGATTCCATGGAAATAGACAGGGGATGTACTATTATTTTAAAAAAAGCAAGGAATTTGAAATGACCGAATATAAGACCTATTTTGCTATGAAAATCTGACCATACCAATTAAAGGGAATCTTGTCAGCGCAAAACACTTCAAACCAAGCACAGGCACTCGGTTCACCCTAGACATGACTGAGCAGTTCAGCACACCTTCTCCCCTTGTTTTCCTATCCATGTCCACTTTTGTGCAATTCATATTTGGCCATATCTGTCAATCAAAAAAGAGGAAAGGCTGAGATGGACGCTAAAGAAGTTGGTGGGAAAGCTCCCTGAGCTGCTCGGCCACACCAAGGGTGCACGGAGCGCTTGTTCTGACAGGCGCCCTATATGATTGTACATGTGTACTTTTCTGTATTGTATTAGATATATCTTTACATTGCAATATGTTTTTTTGTTGTTTTTTTATAGGGACAAGCTTTAATTGATATATCTTCACATGCTAATTGCCGCAGTGTATGTGGATATATTTTTTTACTTGGATAATCACATGAATAATAAAGGATTCCCCACACCAACATAAAGAGAAGGCGGGATATGCTGCATTGTTAATCCATTTTATATGTTTACGTCAGTTCTCATGTTGTGTCAACTTTGTCTAGTATACCTGGCTTTAGAAACCAATTTATGATTATTTTTTTTGTAAAGAATGAAAATAAAGCATATTTGAAAACTCTATTTGTAAGTTGCTGTGCTTTTCTTTGTGGGGGGAAAAAAAACTTTTTCTTAAGTTCTGGAAAGATTCACAGTTACGGAAAAGGTTATATACAATAAAATTTAATAGTTTACATAACTAATCATGTCAGGTTTGTATATTTCTATTGTATATTTAATAAGCACGAGTGAGACCTGCTGGGAGAAATATAGGAAAATGAGTGCAGATATTAATAAAGGTTTTTGACAATACAAGGCAAATTTAGATAGCTATCAGCCATTCCCCCTGACCCCTCCCATGTGAACACTTGGGCTCTGCCAAGCATGCATGTGTTCTTAATGGGGAGAAGGGTATTAAGCCACTGTGAATCCCGTTATGCGGTTTATGCTCACTAACCACCCCACCACTTTCCCACAAAATTACATAATTGTACTTCAAGATTTTAAGTGCTTTCCCGCAATCTGACATGGTTACATCACAGATATGACTTAAGAGTTGCGCCCATGCCACTGAAGGTTAGTAATGCGCTATAGTACTTTAGCAGTGTATTATCAATGCGATCAAAGGACTGCAGGCTCAATTCCTGTGTGGGACCAGGAAGTATTGTATAATGATTTTCAGTATTAAAAAATGTATAACCATTAGAGTTGAGCGATACTTTCCGATATCCAAAAGTATCGGAATCGGAATGGTATCGCCGATAACATTAAAATATCGGCGATACCCGATACCGATACCGGAAGTCCCATGTAAGTCTATGGGAACAAAATATCGAAATTAAAAAAAACCATTCTTGCCTTGTTGGTTAATTGTACATGAAGGAAAACAAGAAAGAGTAATGTAGAATGTATTGGGGAAGGTTGAGGAGACATTAAAGGCATAGATGTTTAACCCAATCAAATGGAATAGCATAAATATTTTTTTTTTTTAAAGATGTTCGGATTGACGAAGAAATTGACAATGTTGTTAACGTTTTTTCTATTTTGGCAAATATGTATATTACACAACTTCCATGCTCTTCATCTTCACCTTTTTAACTTTTCACACACTTTCTCCTTCATAATCTTCTGCAGCATCATCTTTTTCATCAAATTATTCTTCATCTTCACCTTCTTTATCTTCTTCTTAAACTTCTTGCTATTCATCTTTGTTAACATTACTCATATTCTTCTTATTAAACTATTATTCTTATTCATATTCTGCTTCATCTTCTTCATCATATTCTTATTTGTGACAGAGAATCCTGTACTTGTAATCTGTCAAAGTATGAATTTTTCATCCTTCCGTTCTTGCTGTCACAAAAGATTTAAATTACAACAGTATTTGTCCGTGTTCAGTTTAGCCTGCAGCAGCAGGCATTTTCCAGGGGCACCACGAGGAGGAACGGACTCACCCCCATACACTGCTTAGTCTTCTTCTGCTTAGAATTTAGAGCATATATTTTGCTCTTCATTTTGGTCTTATACTTCATGTTCTTCTGCTTTTAGATCTTCTGCTTATTGTTCTTGTGTCTCTTGTTCCGTATCTTGTATTTGTAGCACAATCTTGTACCAGCTGATGTTACTGGGACACGGTTACTAAGCAGGAGGTACCTGTGCTCCAAAGCACTACCAAGGACCAGCAGACGTTGCTGGAACTCGGATACCGAGATGGAGGCACCTAGGCCAAAGGCACTGCGGAGAACCAGCTGACGGTACTGGAACCCGGAGGGGCAGCAGAAGGAAAAGAGCCAATGGCACAACCGAGGACCAGCTGACGTTACTGGGACACGGTTACTAAGCAGGAGGTACCTGTGCTCCAAAGCACTACCAAGGACCAGCAGACGTTGCTGGAACTCGGATACCGAGATGGAGGCACCTAGGCCAAAGGCACTGCGGAGAACCAGCTGACGGTACTGGAACCCGGAGGGGCAGCAGAAGGAAAAGAGCCAATGGCACAACCGAGGACCAGCTGACGTTACTGAACCCCAGTAACACAGGAGCAAGTGTTGACTGTGCTAACAGCACTTCCGAGCAACAACTGGCGGTGTTGGAGCCCAGGGTCAAGGAGGATGTTTAAATACTAGATCAAGTAATTTCCTTGTTACCTGTCAATTTTAAATGTCTATACTTCAAACAAGAGAAAGATAACCTTTACTACCATAAGATGATGATTTCATTTAAACTAATATCTAGATAAATAAAGAATTGACAAACATAAACACATACATTAACATGTTGAACAGCAATGCAAACCACAAAATAAATTAGTTAAGGAATCTGCTATACGGTTGTACATAAAAGCATACAAGTACATATCTGAATCCATTAATGATGGATAAGTAACAGTATGTACACCATTTTTATTGTATAGACAATGAATGTCTGACTTCAAAACATCATCAGCATTACAAGTTATCTGTGATATTACTAAAATGTTCCATTTGCTGAATAATGTCACTAAATATTTTATACAAAATTATACAATTTCCATCATGTAATACTCATAATATGTGGCAATAATCATTTTTATTAACAAACATCACCTTTAAAAAGTGCATAGTGCATAGTGAAAATTGCTATTTATGGCTGACTGTCGACTTGGAAGCATGACAACAGATAGATAAGGTATATATAGATGAGACTGCATAGCCACAGATGGTGAATGGCGATGTAATACTGTACCTCAATAAAGTGTGCGTCACTACTACATAATTTTTTTTATATAGCTTTATAAACAGGGTACATGGATGTATGCTTGTGCCTTTGTTTTGACGCACAGACTGCCTTCCTGCTGAGACGCATTGGGTAGTGAACAGTTGTGTGCAGTGTTCACTGCAGTCTCTGCGGAATAACCACACTTAGACCTTATAACTTTTCAGACTTTCTTTATCAATCTACCAAGATGAATAAGGCAGGGAGTAAGGCACGTGGTCGTGGAGTTTCTTCAGGGAGAGGACGTGGGGATTCTGTGGCTGCTGCGGCCCCCAGTGACACAGCATCCACCAGTTTTCCCCGTGAGCGTTCCTTTATGCGCACTTTTGTAGGAGCTCGGAGTACCCCCCTGCTGCGGGAAGAACAAATTGAAGCCGTTGTTGTTTGGATGTCAGCCAATGCATCGACTTCAATTGCTTCCACCTCCTCTCAGGACCACAGCACTGTTGGGCAACCATCTGTCTCTTCACCGCCTGGCAAATTGCCCAGGCAGTCAGAGAGTTCTGTACAGGAGCCAGCTGAGTGTCTGCTTCTGTTCTCAGAATCTATTGGCTTGCAAACAGGGGCCCAGCCAAGCAGCATTCTGTAATGTGAAGAGGGAGTATGCAGTGATGCGCAACAGCTGTGTCTCTCTGAATCTGAAGAGGCGGGTGAGACAGTGCCGATGGTCAGCACACCGCAGAACGCATCTGATGATGATGAGACCCAGGTGCCAGTTTCTGTTGAGCATGGTGCTGGCCAGACCACCCAACAGCAGGTGTTGGAAGAGGGTAGTGGAGATGATGAGGTCCAAGACCCAACATGGCATGAGGAACAGGAAGGTGGTGGGAGCAGCTCAGAGGAATAATAATAATATTTATTTATATAGCGCCATCATATTCCGCAGCGCTTTACAGTTTAGCAGTTTCAGAACACAAGTCATAAGTAACAACGTTAACAATACAATAATTTAAGCTAAATAAGTCGCCCCTGCTCGTGACAGCTTACAATGTACAATGAGATGGGGGAGATACAAAGTATAGGTGTTTATATACAATGGTGCATTTACAATGATGTTCCAGCCATCTTAAGGGACTGAGGGATGGAGATAGTGAATGGGCTAGAGACACACACACAGTTACACAGAATACATAGAATGACTTTGATTAGTGAATGTGATAGGCCGCTCTGAACAAATGTGTTTTGAGGGAGCGCCTGAAACCATGCAAATTGTGGATAGTCCTAATTTCTTGGGGTACAGCATTCCAGAGGATTGGCGTAGAGCAGGAGAAGTCTTGGAGTCGGGAGTGGGAGGTACGTATTAGTGCAGAGGTTAGTCGAAAGTCGTTTGCAGAGCGCAGCAGTCGGTTAGGCCGATAGAAATGAGGGAGGAGATGTAGGAGGGGTGCTGCACTGTGGATAGCTTTGTGGCTGAGAACCAGTACTTTGGTTGAAAGCTGGGAGAGGCCTAGAGAAATGGTTAGTGATAGAAGGAAGATAGAGGAAGACATTGCCCCAACGGTACAAACAGGAGGGAGATTAGGCTGCAGACTCGGTTGCCTGTAGCCTCCAGTTTGGCACCTGTTCGGAGCAGTTGTCTTCCAAAAGTCAAAACGTGCGCTCCCAGGACTTGCACTGCGTGGTCCTTTTTTCACACACTTGCACATGATATTTGCTATGTGAAATGCAAGCTGTGTAATCAAAAATTAAAAATAGCTAAAAGTGTCAGTCACCTCAATACCACAAATATGTGGAAACATGTGCGGACAAAGCACGTAGTTGAGTTACAAAGACACACTGGAGATGTAGGCCAACCTACAGCAGCACCTACATCTTCAGGTTGTGTTGAAGCCTCTTCATCGAGCTCACACACAGCTGGTTCTGCTTCCTCACAGGATCGCCATGGAAGAACCTCGGCCACTGTTGTCCAGAGACAAACTGTTATTCCACACACAGCAGCAAGTTCCCTGTCATCCTCACACTCCCAGGCCACAAAACAGCCATCGGTAGCACAGGCATGGGATAAAAGACGGCCATACTCCGCAAACCATGCACGAGCACAGGCTCTGAATGCTGGCATTGCAAAACTCCTGTCCCTTGAAATGCTGTGATTCAGGCTGGTGGAGACAGACAGTTTCCGTAACTGAATATCATTGTCAGTCCCACAATACAATGTGCCAAGCCGATTTCATTTCAGCAGGCAAGCCGTCCCTGGTCTGCAAAAGCATGTTGAGGGAAAAATTAAACATGCGCTACTAAAAGCCCTCAGTAGCAAGGTCCACCTGACCACCGATGCGTGGACCAGTACCCATTGTTATGATCTGCTACAACCAGTAAGGAAAGAAGGGAATTCTGTCCCTACAATACAACTAAGCTGAATCCCTACGATGTAACGGGGAACCTGATCCTGCGACCAGACCCGCTAAAGTCCTTATCTAGTGTGAACGAAGACCTATAGTTGCGAGGGAGTAATCCCTACAAGATCTAGGGACTGGGAGAAAAGGTGGACACCTCCTAACATAAATTGTAGCATGGATAATTAAACAGAAAAATAAATACTTTGTGATCCTAACATCAAGCAAAACTGACAGATTAAGGCACCTAAGCACCCGGCTAGCTTAACAGTAGATAATACAATGAAGTCAAGCAAAGCCAGAAGGGCGGAGCCAGACTAAATAGGAAAAAAGGTCATGTGACCAGCAAACTGAAACAAAACCTAACAAGAGGGTTCTAACACCCATGGCCAGGGACAATACCTTTCCCTCACTGCCCATTGGGTCAATGTTGTGCAGCCGGGTACTGATCTTGCGAGTGGCGCTGTACGTGTTCTGCCAACTCCAAGGATTGCAGGAATCAAGTCTGTACACATTGATTCCTCCTCCTACTCCAGTTCCTCAGAATCATCGCTGCAGGAGCCGTCACGGTCTACCTCCACATGGACCCGTGAACGTTTACCTGTTGCGACCGATATGAGCACAGCCGTGTCCAAATGTCAACAGGCCGTCCTGAAATTAATTTCCATGGGGAATCTTAGCCACACAGCGCAGGAGCTCTGTAATGCCATAAAGCAGGAGAGCGACGTGTGGTTTTTGGAAGAGAATCTACAGGCAGGCTTGGTAGTGTGTGACAATGGCCGAAATCTGGTGTCAGCTCTGGGCCTTGGCAACCTCACTCACATACCATGTCTGTCATATGTGCTCAACTTGGTCGTGCAGAGTTTTTTGAGGGACTATCCGGATCTTGATGCACTGCTGCACAAGGTCCGCCTAGAGTGCGCTCACTTGCGACGTTCCAGCATGGCCAGATCGCTGATTGCAGCTCTGCAACGCAGATTTCACCTTCATGAACATCGCATCATATGTGACGTACCCACCAGGTGGAATTCCTCGTTACATATGTTGGAGCGGTTGTGTGAGCAGCAGCCAACAGTAATGGAGTATCAGCTGAATCAGGCGCAGTCAACTCGCAATTTGCGCCGTTCACACTTCACCACTACTGAGTGGGCCTCTATAATAAGAATAATAATATTATTTATTTATATAGCGCCATAATATTCCGCAGTGCTTTACAGTTTAACAGTTTCAAAACACAAGTCATAAGTAACAACGTTAACAATACAATAATTAAAGCAAAATCAGCCGCCCCTGCTGGTGAAAGCTTACAATCTACAATGAGGTGGGGAGATACAAAGTACAGGTGTTTATATACAATGGTGTTTTTACAATGATGGTCCAGCCATTTTAAGGGAGTGAGGGATGCATGGAGATAGTGAATGGGCTACACACACAGAATTACACATAGAATGACTTTGATTAGTGAATGTGATAGGCCACTGTGAACAAATGTGTTTTGAGGGAGCGCCTGAAACCATCCAAATTGCGGATAGTCCTAATTTCTTGGGGTAGAGCATTCCAGAGGATTGGCGCAGCGCGGGAGAAGTCTTGGAGTTGGGAGTGGGAGGTACGGATTAGTGCAGAGGTTAGTCGAAGGTCGTTTGCAGAGTGCAGCAGTCGGTTAGGCCGATAAATATAAATAAGGGAGGAGATGTAGGGGGGTGCTGCGCTGTGGAGAGCTTTGTTGGTGAGAACCAGTAATTAGAATTGGATCCTATAATGAATGGGCAGCCACTGCCAGTGTAATGAGTGGCGAATAACTCTATGAAGGATATCTGCCACGTTTTGCGTGCGTTTGATGAGTCAACGCGGATGGCGAGTGCAGATGATGCACTAGTCAGCCTGACTGTCCCCCTTATCTGCCTGCTTCAAAAAACACTGCAAGCACTAAGGCATGAGGTTTTGGAAGAGGTGGAGGATGAGGAGTCACAAATTCCATCACCTTCTGGACAGTCAGCGCAACGTGGTTCCTCACAAAGGGCTGGAGGACTTTCAAAGTACCATGCTGTATCAACAATTGAACCTCCAGAGTCGCTGTCTATATTTTCATAACCATTACAAACTTTTAATGTATTTACAAAGCACATAATGTACATTTTTTGTCTATCCTTTTGTAATGCTATTGTGTTTCCATAAACTGATGTTACAGAATTATGATACAAAGTTTTTAAATTTTGAGTTTTAAATTTTGTAAATTTATATGTATTTGAAGGACTTTGTGAGGAGGATGAGGAGGAGTCAATGGAGGAGGAAGACATCGCTCCAGAGGGAGGTAGACAATGCTCTAGTCAGTATGTAGACCAAGGGTGGGGTGATGCACAGCAGGCAGAGATGACGCCTCTTGCAGGGGACAACGTTTCTTGGCCAGTTGGGAGTCTGCAGCACATGGTTGATTTCATGCTGCAGTGGCTGAGAAACGACCGCCGCATCGAACACATTCACACCACGTCTGATTATTGGGTGTACACCCTCCTAGACCCTCGCTACCGGGACAACTTACATAGCCTCATCACACCGTTGAACCGGGAGCGTAAAATGCGGAAGTACCAAGACACACTGGTGCAATCCATAATGTTCTCCATTCCAGCCGAGAGCACTGCTGCTGCTACTGCTTTACAAAGCAGCTCTGTGCGTCGAGGCAGTGGAGACAGCTCTGCAACAAGAGGGAGCACAAGCAGCGCCTCTGCACAGGGCAAGAACAGTATGTTCCAAATGTGTCGAAGTTTTGTGGCAGCGCCACCAATGTCTACACCATCCGAGACGGCTCCAGTCAGCAGGAGGCAACATTTCCGTAAGATGGTGACAGACTACATGTCTTGCCCTCTCAGTGTACTCCCAGATGGCTCTTCCCCATTCAAGTTTTGTGTCTCTAAGCTGGATACATGGCCAGAGCGTAGCCAGTATGCATTGGAGGTGCTGGCTTGCCCTGCTGCCAGTGTATTATCGGAGCGCGTCTTTACTGCTGCAGGTGGTGTACTAACAGACCGTTGCATGCGACTATCCTCCGATAATGTTGAACGGCTTACTTTTCTGAAAATGAACTAGGCATGGATCTCGCCTGAATTTGCCTGTCCGGTTTCAGATTAACTAACTGGTTGGCAACGTTTTCCATGTCTCCTGTTATGTTCATCTTTCTACCACCTGAGCTATACTCCCTGGGCTACAACACTGCCAGTTGCTGCTCAGAAGTGTCGTGTCCACAGACCAATACACAAGCTATAGTGATAGTGGGGTTCAGTAACGCCTGCTGTTCCCCTGCTGCGTGTCTGACAAAAATTAATGCTGCTAACTCCAAATTAAAGTTCAAATTAAAGTTCAAACATCTCATACTAGGCCTCAGGCTACACCCTCCTTGACCCTGGGCTCAGAAGTGTTGGATGCACAGATCAAAACAATCGATGATGTGTTTGTGGGGTTCAGTAACGCCTGCTGTTCCCCTGCTGTGTGTCCGGCAAAAATTACTGCTACCTAGCTACACATGTTGAAAAAAACATGACATGTTAAAGTGGCTAGTGCTACACATAGATATCAGGCTACACCCTTATTTCTAAGCTGTAAACAAGTGAAACGTCAAATTTAAAACCATTCAATGATTAGTGTTGGTAACAAATCTGTAACTAAATAATTGTGACATATTATGGCAGATATCCACATGTCTAACACAAATGCTAACACAAAAGCATACTTATGCTATAGGGTACTGATGGTGAACCTTCTCACTCCATAACTTTGACAAATCCAACTCACATCATGCCTCAAATGCTGCAATGTTGGAAGTGCATAATGTGGGTTGAACTTTGACAACAGCTGCAGTGCGAAGGTTATCCTTCTGTGTTCTTGGCTTTTAAATAAAAGCATACAAGTAAATATAATAATACATTGTTGATTAAGGGACATGATGTACACCTGTAATATTGTGCAAACAATGGATGTAGGACTATTCCTCTTCAACATTACTTATATTTGTGTCATTTGAAAAAATACATATTTTAGTTAAAAATTAAAAACCCATGTTCAGTAGCTGTGAAAGGCCCGTTTGTGTACTTCTATATTGTTTGCAACCAATGTATTGTATACGGATGGAAGCACGTCACTGTAATAGATTTGAATTATTTTAAATAGAATAAAGCAGCACCAATTTTAGAAAAATGACAAGGATGAGCCAGTGACAGACACTCAGCAGAGTACACGCAGCGGTGGTTGAAGAAGTAAATGGAGCGTGATCTGCATTTAAAAAAAAAAAATACCTCACAGACTGCAGTGAACACTGAAACACAACTATTCACAATCTGTGAAAGGCTACTCCTTTGTCTACTTCTATAGTGTTTGCAACCAATGTATTGTATACGGATGGAAGCGCGTCACACTAATAGATTAGATTTATTTTAAATGGAATGTAGCAGAACCAATTGGAGATAAATGAAAAGGATGAGCCACTGAGACACGCTCAGCAGAGTACAAGCAGCAGTGCTTGAACAAGTAACTGGAGCGTGATGTGCACTCAAAAAAAAAAAAAACACAGACTGCAGTGAACACTGAAACACAACTGTCCACAATCTGGGAAAGGCTACTCCTTTGTCTACTTCTATAGTGTTTGCAACCAATGTATTGTATACGGATGGAAGCGCGTCACACTAATAGATTAGATTTTAAATGGAATGGAGCAGAACCAATTGGAGATAAATGAAAAGGATGAGCCACTGAGACACGCTCAGCAGAGTACAAGCAGCAGTGCTTGAACAAGTAACTGGAGCGTGATGTGCACTCAAAAAAAAAAAACACAGACTGCAGTGAACACTGAAACACAACTGTCCACAATCTGGGAAAGGCTACTCCTTTGTCTACTTCTATAGTGTTTGCAACCAATGTATTGTATACGGATGGAAGCGCGTCACACTAATAGATAGATTTTAAATGGAATGGAGCAGAACCAATTGGAGATAAATGAAAAGATGAGCCACTGAGACACGCTCAGCAGAGTACAAGCAGCAGTGCTTGAACAAGTAACTGGAGCGTGATGTGCACTCAAAAAAAAAAACACAGACTGCAGTGAACACTGAAACACAACTGTCCACAATCTGGGAAAGGCTACTCCTTTGTCTACTTCTATAGTGTTTGCAACCAATGTATTGTATACGGATGGAAGCGCGTCACACTAATAGATTAGATTTTTTTCAAATATAATGGAGAAGCACCAATTGGAGAAAAATGAAAAGGATGAGGCACTGAGACACGCTCAGCAGAGTACAAGCAGCAGTGCTTGAACAAGTAACTGGAGCGTGATATGCACTCAAAAAATAAAAAACACAGACTGAAGTGAACACTGAAACACAACTGTCCACAATCTGTGAAAGGCTACTCCTTTGTCTACTTCTATAGTGTTTGCAACCAATGTATTGGATACGGATGGAAGCGCATCACACTAAAATTTCTATTGAATGGAGCAGCTAGAATTACACTAAAGAAAAAAAAAAAAGAGTCTGTGAGTGACACGTGCAGATGCCTACAGACAGCGTTGGATGCAGAGCAAACTGCAGCGTCACCTGCACTCACACACACCTTGCAGAGCTGTTAAAACAACACTGCAGGCAAAAGGAAGCTTTACACAGCGGTTGGTGATAGCCTGCCTACAGCACAGTACACTAAATCGCAATCTCTAACTGTCCCTCAGAGTCAGCAGAGTAGCGTTCTGTCCCTATCTGAATTCACAGCACAGTGACGCTAAAATGGCGGCGGCGCCTTTTATAGTGCATTCTGACATCATTTCAGCAGCCAATCACAGCCATGCCATTAGTTAACATGACCGCAGCATTACAGGATGTGCCCACACTTCGTAGGATTCCTCATTGGCTGACTAAAATCACATTGCCTCTCAAAGAATTATGGGAACTTCCGATTCCGGTATACGATATTGAAAAAGTATCGGAATTAAGTATCGGAATTCCGATAACGCGAATATCGGCCGATACCCGATACTTGCGGTATCGGAATGCTCAACACTAATAACCATACAAAAAAATTCCAGTTTAATAAGTGGTATAATTGTGGGGGAAAAAGACATTTGTTATCGCTACATTTGTATTGATATGTACTATAAAACTACATTTATCGTGCATAGTGAATGCTGTTAAATAAAAAAGTATGAAAACCTATGCTGGAATTGGGGTTTCTCTCCACTTATTTAAATTTCTTGTGAAGCCAGATGATCACAAAGTCCTATGTATCATAAAACTACAGCTCCAGTCTGTTAAAAAAAATGCTTATTTTCGTATATTTTTTACCAGGACTTGTTACCAGATGCGATACTCTAAGGAAAATGTCACAATGTTTCTTATAAAAAAAATTGCAGTGGTTTATTGGACTGTCCACCAAAAAAACATCATTGCAGAAAAACATAAACTGAGTTAGTTTGGAAGAGATTGTCCATAGCCAAAGCTTGTACACATGGTGTCCTGAATCTTAAACAACAACATCTGTCTCTGTCATCAGAGGAAGCAACACGTGGTTACATAGCAGCTGTCCATTCACCGTAGTGTCCTCGTAAGATGTCCCTTGTGTCTGAAGAGAGTGAAAGAGAGCGAGCCCCTCCCTTCGTGTAGTCATTATATATACGTCCCTTAACCCCTTCCCGACCTGTGACGCCACGTAGGAGTCATGAAAGTCGGTGCCAATCTGACCTGTGACGCCTATGTGGCATGAAAGATCGCTTTCCTGCGGGCCGGGTGACCGGGGTCACTGAAAGGTCACCCGACCCGCAGGCACAAGACCCTTTGTGCTTCACCACAGGGGGTTGGCTTAACCCCCACATGGCTACGATTGCTCTGATTGGCTGTTTCACTTTTAACAGCCAGTCAGAGCAATTTGTAATATTTCACCAATGAAATTTGGTGAAATAATACAATCCAGCATGGCCGATGCTGCAATAGCCCACACACACACACCAAGTCACGGCGGCGATCGGCCGCGGCCACCGATAAATGGCGGTGACCGGTCACCGCCGTCACTTAATGCTCCCCTCCTCTTTTTTTTTTAGGTCCCCCCAGGCTTTAGATCCCTCCCCCAGGTCTCCGATACCCTCCCCAGGCTTCTGATCCCCCCCAGTTACCGCCTGAGTCACCGTCTTCCTCCCGGCGTCTCTCCTGCACGGTCCATGGGCTCCGCCATCTTCCAGATTCAAAAAATTAATAGTACAGTCATGGCCAAAAGTTTTGAGAATGACACAAATATTAATTTTTACAAAGTCTACTGCTTCACTTTTTCTAATGGCAATTAGCATATACTCCAGAATGTTATAAAGAGTGATCAGCTTAACAGCAATTACTTGCAAAGTCAATATTTGGCTAGAAAATGAACTTTATCCCCCAAAACACATTTCAACATCATTGCAGCCCTGCCTTAAAAGGACCAGCTAACCTCTTTTCAGTGATTGCTCCATTAACACAGGTGTGGGTGTTGATGAGGACATGGCTGGAGATCAATCTGTCATGATTAAGTAAAAATGACACCACTGGACACTTTAAAAGGAGGCTGGTGCTTGGCATCATTGTTTCTCTTCTGTTAACCATGGTTATCTCTAAAGAAACACGTGCAGTCATCATTGCAATGCACAAAAATGGCCTAACAGGGAAGAGTATCGCAGCTAGAAAGATTGCACCTCAGTCAACAATCTATCGCATCATCAAGAACTTCAAGTAGAGAGGTTCCATTGTTGCCAAAAAGGCTCCAGGTCGCCCAAGAAAGACCAGTAAGCGCCAGGACCGTCTCTTAAAAGTGTTTCAGCTGCAGGATCGGGCTACCAGCAGTGCAGAGCTTGCTCAGGAATGGCAGCAGGCAGGTGTGAGTGCATCTGCACGCACTGTGAGGCGGAGACTCTTGGAGCAAGGCCTGGTCTCAAGGAGGGCAGCAAAGAAGCCACTTCTCTCCAGAAAAAAACATCATGGACAGACTGATATTCTGCAAAAGGTACAGGCAGTGGACTGCTGAGGACTGGGGTAAAGTTATTTTCTCTGATGAATCCCCTTTTCGATTGTTTGGGACATCAGGAAAACGCCTCATTCGGAGAAGACAAGGCGAGCGCTACCACCAGTCTTGTCTCATGCCAACTGTTAAGCATCCTGAAACCATTCATGTGTGGGGTTGCTTCTCAGCCAAGGGAATCGGCTCTCACAGTCTTGCCTAAAAACACAGCCATGAATAAAGAATGGTACCAGAATGTCCTCCAAGAGCAACTTCTCCCAACCCTCCAAGAGCAGTTTGGCGATCAACAATGCCTTTTCCAGCATGATGGAGCACCTGGCCATAAAGCAAAGGTGATAACTAAATGGCTCAGGGAACAAAACAGATTTTGGGTCCATGGCCTGGAAACTCCCCAGATCTTAATCCCATTGAGAACTTGTGGTCAATCATCAAGAGACGGGTGGACAAACAAAAACCTAAAAATTCTGACAAAATGAAAGCATGATTGTGCAAGAATGGACTGCTATCAGTCAGGATTTGGTCCAGAAGTTGATTGAGAGCATGCCAGGGAGAATTACAGAGGTCCTGAAGAAGGGTCAACACTGCAAATATTGACTTGCTGCATTAACTCATTCTAGCTGTCAATATAAGCTTTTGTTACTCATATGTTTGCAATTATATTTCTGTCTGTGATAAAAAACATCTGTCAAACACACACATAAAAACCAGAGGGCAGCAGATCATGTAAAAATATAATATTTGTGTCATTCTCAAAACTTTTGGCCATGACTGTACATTTTGATTACTGTGATAGACCCTATCACAGTGATCAAAATAAAAAAAATAGTAAATAACGCCCCCTTCATCACCCCCATAGGTAGGGAACAATAATAAAATAAAAATATTTTTATTTTTATTTTTCCATTAGGGTTAGAATTACAGTTAGGGTTAGGACTAGGGTTAGGGTTAGGACTAGTGTTAGGGTTCATATAGCGTTATGGCAGGCTGTTAGACAGATTGCGTTTCACCGCGGTGTAACGCAGTCTGTTAACGCTGCCATTCACCCCATTTGAGGGCACATCGCGACACATGCCATAAAGCGGCACGCGTTCGCGACGTGCCGTCATTCAGTGACGGAGCCTCGGACGCGGCTGCAGCGTCTGGGCTCCGTCACCGCTAGCACAGATGAATCGTCTGCTGATTCATCTGCGCTAGCGAGTATAGCATAACGCGATCGCGTTATGCTATACCGTTACCAGCCCGTCAATGCTATGTGTTGAACGGGCTGGTAAAACGTAATGTGAACTTAGGGTTAGAATTAGGGTTAGGGTTGGAATTAGGGTTAGGGTTGGAATTTGGGTTAGGGTTGGAATTAAGGTTAGGGTTGGGATTAGGGTTAGGTTTGTGGTTAGGGTTAGTTAGGATTAGTGTTAGGGGTGTTTGGTTGGTGGTTAGGGTTTGGTTAGGGTTAGGGGTGTGTAGGGGTTAGGGTTGTGGTTAGGGTGTGTTGGGGTTAGGGTTGGAGTTAGAATTGAGGGGTTTCCACTATTTAGGCACATCAGGGGGTCTCCAAACGCGACATGGCGCCACCATTGATTCCTGCAAATTTTGCGTTCAAAAAGTCACAGTGCTCCCTTTATTCCGAGCTCCGACGTGTGCCCAAACAGTGGTTTACCCCCACATATGGGGTATCAGCGTACTCAGAAAAAAATTCACAACAACTTTGGGGGTCTAATTTCTTCTGTTACCCTTGGGGTAAAAAAAATTGGGGACTACAAGATCATGTATGTAGAAAAAAAAAAGATTTTTTTTCTTTTCACGGCTCTGCGTTATAAACTTCTGTGAAGAACTTGGAGATTCAAAGTGCTCACCACACTACTAGAGGAGTTCCTTGGGGATCTAGTTTCCAAAATAGGGTCACTTGGGGGGGTTTCTACTGTTTAGACAAATGATGGGCTCTGCAAACGTAACATGACGCCCGCAGACCATTCCATCAAGTTGGCATTACAAAACGTCACTACTTCCCTTCCGAGCCCCAACGTGTGCCCAAACAGTGGTTCCCCCCCACGTATGGGGTACCAGCATACTCAGGACAAACAGGACAACTTTTGCGGTCCAATTTCTCCTGTTACCCTTGTGAAAATAATAAATTGTGGGCTAAAAAAATCATTTTTTGAGGAAAAAAAAAGATTTTTTTATTTTCATATCTCTGGGTTATAAACTTGTGAAGCACTTGGGGGTTCAAAGTGCTCACTACACATCAAGATAAGTTCCTTGGGTGGTCTAGCTTCCAAAATGGTGTCATTTGGGGGTTTCCACAGTTTAGGCATATCTGGCTCTGCAAACGTAGACATGACGCCCGCAGACCATTCCATCAAGTCGGCATTTCAAAACGTCACTACTTCCCTTCCGAGCCCCGACGTGTGCCCATACAGTAGTTTTCTCCTACAAATGGGATATCGGCGTACTCGGGACAAATTGGACAACAGCTTTTGGGGTCTAATTTCTCCTGTTACCCTTGGGAAAATAAAAAAATTGGAGACTAAAATCATGTTTGTGGAAAAAATGATTTTTTTATTTTCATGCCCGGGCATTATAAACTTCTGTGTAGCCCTTGGGGTTCAAAGTGCTCACCACACATCTAAATAAGTTCCTTGCGGGGTCTCGTTTCCAAAATGTGGTCATTTGTGGGGAGTTTCTACTGTTTAGACACATCAGGGACTCTGCAAACGTAACATGACGCCCGCAGACCATTCCATCAAAGTCGGCATTTCAAAACGTCACTACTTCCCTTCCAAGCCCAAACGTGTGCCTGAACAGTGGTTCCCCCCCACATATGGGGTACCAGTGTACTCAGCACAAACTGTACAACAACTTTTGGGGTCCAATTTCTCCTGTAACCATTGTGAAAATAAAAATAGGGGGCTAAAAAAATAATTTTTTGAGAAAAAATGATTTTGTTTTCACGGCTCTGCGTTATAAACTTCTGTGAAGCACCTGGGGCTTCAAAGTGCTCACTGTGCATCTAGGTAAGTTCCTTAGGGGTTCTAGTTTCCAAAATGGGGTCATTTGTGGGGGCGCTCCAAAGTTTAGGCACACAGGGGCTCTCCAAACACGACATGGTGTCCACTAACGATTGGAGCTAATCTTCCATTAAAAAAGTCAAATGGCGCTCCTTCCCTTCTGAGCCCTGACGTGCACCAAAAAAATCATTTTTGTTCCTCAAAAATCATTTTTTAGCCTGCTATTTTTTATTTTCCCAAGGGTTGTTGTCCAGTTTTTCCTGAGTACGCTGGTGCCCCATATGTGGGGGGAACCACTGTTTTGGTGCACGTCAGGGCTCAGAAGGGAAGGAGCGCCATTTACTTTTTTGAATGGAAAATATGCTGGAATATTTAGCGGTTGCCATGTCGCATTTGGAGAGTCCCTGTGTGCCTAAACGTTGGAGCTTCTCCACACGTGACCCCATTTTGGAAACTAGACCCCTTATGGAGCTTATCTAGATGTGTAGTGAGCACTTTGAACCCCCAAGTGCTTCACAGAAGTTTATAAACGCAGAGCAGTGAAAATAAAAAAATCTTTTTCGTTCCTCAAAAATCATTTTTTAGCCTGCTATTTTTTATTTTCCCAAGGGTTGTTGTCCAGTTTTTCCTAAGTACGCTGGTGCCCCATATGTGGGGGGGAACCACTGTTTTATTTTCACTGCTCTGCGTTTATAAACTTCTGTGAAGCACTTGGGGGTTCAAAGTGCTCACTACACATCTAGATAAGCTCCATGGGGGTCTAGTTTCCAAAATGGGGTCACTTGTGGGAGGTTTCTACTGTTTAGGCACATCAGGGGCTCTGCAAACGCAACATGACGCCAGCAGAACATTCCATCAAGTCTGCATTCCAAAATGGCACTCCTTCCCTTCTGAGCTCTCTCATACGCCAAAACAGTGGTTCCCCTCTACATATGGGGTATAAGCATACTCAGAACAAATTGCTCAACAACTTTTGTGGTCCAATTTCTCCTGTTACCCTTGTGAAAATAAAAAATAGCGGGCTAAAAAATCATTTTTGAGGAAAAAATGATTTTTTTATTTTCACTGCTCTGCGTTATAAACATCTGTGAAGCACTTGGAGGTTCAGAGTGCTCACAACACATCTTGATAAGTTCCATAAGGGGTCTAGTTTCCAAAATGGGGTCACTTGTGGGGAAGCTCCAATGTTTAGGCACACAGGGACTCTCCAAATGCGACATGGCAACCGCTAAATATTCCAGCATATTTTTTCCATCATACATGACGGCACCACGAGAGAGGGGATCCGCCCATCAAGGACAGGAAACCTTCAAGATAAAAGGGGCGGCTTCCCTCTCTCTGCATCAGTTGGTTTCCTGTCCTCGATGGGAGACCCTCAAGATTAAAGGACTCTCGGATGAAGAGGATGCCTAGGCCTGGGTTGGATGGTTAACGGTGGGCGTTGGTCCATCGCATCCGTCACCAGGTACTGGAAGTCGCCTCGGGGGTCAGGTATACCCTGCCCCCCATGAGCGAGGCATGGCCACTGCCCTTTAGGCAGATTTTTTCCCTACAAGCTCCCTCTGAGGTCGGCTGTAGGTGCGGGCAATCCTCGGGGACCACTTTTTCAGTGTGTCCCCCTGTTGATATGTGGCCATGCAGCCTGAAAGCACATAGGTGCCAGGCGTATAGTATGCCCCCTCTCCTCCTTCCCCCCCCCCCTCCCGGATACCTGGATATTCGTTGGTGGCACAGTGGAGCCCAGGGGACGCTTCCTGGGTAAGAACCGCTACATGGGAGCGGTCATATGCTCCTGCGCCCTCCTAACAGCGCTGCAGGAGAACCGGAAGTCGCGCAACCGGAAGTTGCGCATCAGATATGACGGAGGCGCGTTCTGGGCAGCTGAGCGCGCCCCTGAGACCGGGTTTCTCCTGCTGCGTCAGGAGAAAGTGCCGGTAAAGCGCGCGCCGGACGTGGCTGCCGGCGTGCGCACAGTACGCACGCGACGGGCGTTTGCGGCAGATGAAATAAAAAAAAAGGGCACGTGCGCAAAAAATATTTAAACCGGCTCACACAGAAGGATCACCGTCACGAGACCAGAATCTCCAGGTGACGGTATAGCTGAGAAAGCATTCCAGGATGGAGAGTCTATCGCCGGGGCACCAGGATTCACGCCGGGAAGCGCAGTGAGACGGTCCCTGTCTGGTGAAAAAGCCCAGACACGCTGCAGCAATAGCCGCTCGGACAGCATAAGAACGGGGCACAGCAAAGAAGGATCTGTAATATCGGAAGGAGCCAGTCAGCCTCCGGAACCGGTACCCGTCTATTGCAGCGTCCGAGTGGTGAGTGAACTTCGAGAAAGTCCAGTACACTAATGTCTGTTCTTTCTCTTCTTTCTTGCATATATCTCTTTTTTTCTCTCACATACAAATTGAGGAAAATAGGGGTTTATAATAAGAGTAAGGCAAAAACCAAAAATAGGGAATGTCCCTTATGTAAAACCCCGCTAGAAAGAGCCTGGGCTAAAGATTTATGCCAGGACTGTATTACCAAAACACTGGCGGAGGAAACGCCATCCTTTGCTGAAAGCCTGAAGTCTCTAATTCAGGCTGAAGTGTGTAAATCAATGAAAGCCTTCCATACAGCGAATATGGACGGCAAGTCCAGAGATAGATCTAGTATCTCAGGGATATCCCAGGAAGATTCCTCTGGGGCAGAAAGGGACTCTAGTAGGTCCCGTAATACAGATAGCAGCTCAGAGGAAGAAAACGTCTTCCCGATTGAGGCAACGGATAACCTAATAGACAGTCCGCTCTACCATGGGATTGATAGAAGACAAACCTAAACGAACACCTCAAGAACTTATGTTCGTGGGGCTTCAGAAGAAAAAACGTAAAACCTTTCCCATTAACGATCAGTTAAAGGACCTTATTAGAAGGGAGTGGGAGAGGCCAGAGAATGTCACACATCACCAGCGCTCTGAAGAGAAAATACCCTTTCGATGAGCAAGCATCTTCATCTTGGGATAGAGCCCCAAAAATAGACGTAGCAGTGTCAAAAATCGCCAGAAAATCCTCTCTGCCTTTTGAAGACCTAGGTACGTTGAGAGAGCCGCTGGACAGGAAGACAGACGTCTGTTTAAAGACGGTCTGGGAGACATCAGCAGGAGCATTAAGACCGGCCATCGCAGCTACTTGTGTGGCCAGATCCCTGAAAGTCTGGGTGGACAACTTAGAGGATCAGGTGGAACAAAGAGTCTCCAAAGAAAACATCTTGGAGGCCATACCGGCCATTAGAGCAGCAGCAAGTTTCCTAGCCGAAGCCTCAGCGGATTCGGCAAGGTTGGCAGCTAAATCTGCAGCGCTAGCTAATGTAGGGCGCAGAGCGGTATGGCTTAGTGCTGGCCAGGTGACATCCAGGCAAAGGTGAAGTTATGCTCCCTACCCTGCGAAGGCAATTTCTTATTTGGGCCTGCGCTAGATGAAGTATTGGAGAAGGCTACCGATAAAAAGAAAAACTTTCCGAAACAACCTTTTCAGACCTTTCGGCGCTCCTTTCAGAGAAATCGGAAGTTTGGGAGACAGCACTACAGAGAACGAGACAGAAGCTTTCAAGACAAACGATCCAGAGGAGGGAGAGGCTTCTACTTCGGTAAGCCCTCCAAAGAAGACAAGAAGCCTTCCCAGTGACGGTCCTTCTCAGGTGGGAGGCAGGCTCTCTCACTTCCTTCCAGCCTGGGAGAGGATTTCGTCCAGTTCCTGGATTTTACAGATAGTAGAATCAGGACTGGGATTAAAATTCCATCACCATCCACCAAAGAAATATATGCTGACTCCCCTACAATCCTCGTCAGAAAAACAAACGAGGCTGGAGGAAGAAATAATCTCTTATACAAAAACGCGTTCTGGAAAAAGTTCCAGTGGAAGAGGAAAGAGAAGGTTTTTACTCCCCACTGTTTCTAGTAAAAAAGCCAGACAACTCCTGGAGGACGATCATAAATCTAAAGGCTCTCAACAGGTTTCTGGTAATTCCGTCTTTCAAAATGGAAACGATAAGAACAGCAGTAAATCTCCTTTTACCTCGATGCTATATGGCGGTCCTCGACCTCAAGGACGCTTACTATCACGTCCCAATCCGGCGAGCAGACCGCAAATATCTGAGTAGCAGTAAGAATAAAATCACAATTACATCACCTGCAGTACAGAGCCCTGCCCTTCGGTATAGCAACAGCCCCACGTGTCTTCACGAAATTGATGGCAGAGGTCACAGCACATCTGAGAGAGAGACACGCTAATAATACCCTATCTGGACGATTTTCTGATAGTAGGGAGGAATTTCTCGCACTGCCAGGAACAAGTCAGTATCGTTATAGAAACCCTACGGAGGTTGGGA
>JARQOD010000001.1:442113276-442176754 GCA_033576555.1 Oophaga sylvatica | reverse complement strand
CTGTCCTGTCACAGCATATTCCCACATTGTGCAAGACTAGCCCAGCCGCTGAAATGATTCACTTTACGCTTTTTTCAGAGAGGCGGGGAAATGACTGCCCTCGCCCCCTTATGATGCTTCGTTTGAAAACCCCCCCATGCCTAGGATCTCAAACAACGCGTTAAAAAAAAAGGGAAGTAAAAAAAAAAATAAAAAGCAGGGGGCTTTTTGCATTCCATTCTCCTTTAAAAAACAATCCACAGCAATCCGTTTTTTTCCTTTTAAAAAAAAGCTGATTTAAAGCAAAGACGGGTTTTTTTAAAACATTAAAGGTCTAGGGAAAACGGATTAAATTAATTAGCCATTATTTTTTTTTTTAAAAGGGGGATACTTAACCCAAAAAATGGATGCTCTCAAATAAAGAAAAACAGGGATTTTTAAAAAGGGGATTTTTTCCAAAAATTTTTCAATTTTAAAAAAAACTGATCAATTGAATCTTTTTTTTAAGGTGGAAAAAAAATTTTGTTTGCACAACGTTTTTCCCAATGGTTTCACTGCATCTTTCTAAAGATGACTACTAGACAAAAACATCCTAAATAGTGTACTGGGGGTGGATAAAAAATTTTTTAAATTTTAAAGGTTTATCAGAAAAATTTTTTTTATGGATTAAATACTTGGGTTTTTTGGAAAAAATTTTAATTTGTTTTTCCCCCCCTTTTTAAGGTCAAGGGGCCCAAAACAACTACTAGATAAGCCCATTTAACACCCATTTTTTCACTATGAGAAATATTTCTTAAGGGGGGAAAATTAAAAAATGTCTCCACTTCTCTTTCTTACGCCCATAAAAAGGGCCCCAAAATTTGGGGATGCCATCCAATGTGGTCCAATTTTTTCACCCCCCAAAAACACTTGTTTGGGCCAATTTTGACCCCACCGTGGATTTTAAATTTGGGAAAAAATGTCTCCCCCGTTTTTCCCACTAACGCGAAAATCACGGACAGGAAGGGCCCTAGGGGGAATCCCCAGGAAAAGGGCTCCCCTTAAAAAACCCCAAATAGCACTGTCCTGAAAACAAATTAAAAAGGGGCCCCAACCGCCATAGAATTCAGCCTCCCCCCTTTAGGTATAAGACACCCATACCAAAATCAAGGCAAATTTTTACATTGCGTTTTTTGCGCGGGCGTTTCAGGAAACAGGGGTTTTTAAAAAAAACCCTCAAACCCCCTTGAAAAACGCTGAAAAATTTTATTGCATAAAAGCGCTTTTTCCCCAAAAAAAAGCGCTTTTTTTTGGGGGCCCCAGCGTTGTCTAGGGGTCACATTTCACATCCTGCTCTGTAAGGGATGTAGTACATTTAAAAAGCCTTGTGCTTGGGGGCATGAAAAAAAATGAACACAGGTTTGATATAGAAAGTCTTGTATTACTTTCATACAAGTTGGCAAAATAGTCCAAAAAGTTTGAGAAAACAGAAAACAGGGGGCACAGCAGGCCAAGTAATCTAAGCTCAGCAAAAACCTCCACAACAGGTTCAGGTTTTCTTCTTGTTACCGTAAAACCATGCAAAGTGGGGGTTTAAAGGGAGGGGTTTAATCCACAAAAACTTTAATTCCTCATTTGGAAAAACTGAGACAAGGTCCAAGGGTTTTTAGCAGGCACAGGTTATCAGGGCTAGATTCTGAAGCACGATTCTCATTTTGGGGTGCTTTGGGAAAAAAAAGGAGAGAATCAGGGGGGGAAAATGCAAAATGGAAACCCATTTTGATGAGGGGGGATACGGGAGCAAACAGAAATAAAATGGTGACGAAAAATGGTTTTTGGAACATGTACAAAAAGAACCTTTTCTTACTCCCCCCCTTTGGGGGAAAACCCCCCGGGGACCTCAGGCCAGGGTTTTTTGGGTCCTCTGATGAAACTACGGGGGAAGCGGGACATTTCGTTTTGACTGGTTTTCCCCTAGTTGTCCTCCCCGGGGAAACCCCGCCATTTAATCAATATTTTAAGAAATTTTATAAAAACCCGGGGAAATTAAAAAAATTTCCCCCACAAATTCTTTTCCCCCCCATCGAAGCAAAGGTAGGGCAAGGGAAGAACGTCCAGGAAAAATTTGGGGTCGAGCCTTTTTTTGGGGGGCATGAAAACCGGGGGAAAATTTCATAGTTCTGGGGAGTTGAAGACGACAAGCACGGCACTATAATTTTACTATTTTAGGGCCAAAATTTTTTTTAAATTTCCCCCAAATTAGACGTGGAATCCTTAACTTAAGATTTTTGGTTTTAAACCCCAACCCCAAATTTTCCTACCTTTAAAGCTTGGGGCAGGTTTCGAAATTTTTTTCTGGGTTTCTTGTACCTTCCCGAGCCCATTCCCGATTCCCTTTTTAAAACCATATTCTTCGAAAGACGGATTTCTTTCAGCCACTGCTGGGAAAAAAGGGGTTTTTATGGGAAATCATGGTAGAATTTAGGAAAGAAAACCCAGTAGAGTAAAAAAATGCTTAGTGGAGGCACCGAGAGTTGTTATACGAGAACTCAGCTAATGGAAATAGATCCCCAAACATCCCGGGTGGCCCGATAAAGCAGCGGAGATACTGCCCAGGGTTTTAAATTGGGGTTTTTTTTGGGGGGTCCATTGTCTGGGGAGGGAAAACGGGGTTTTTTTTTAAAGTCCAAGCTGCACAAATTTTTTCCAAAACCAAAGGAAAAATTTCAAACCCCCCGCCCCAAAAAAACCCTCCCCACCCAGTAAGCGAAAAAAATCTTTAATCATAAAAACTGTGTCGTTTTGCAGTGGGAAAACCGACACGGGGTAAATACTCCCTTTTTTTGTGTCAACCACCCGAATGGGTTTTTCCCCTTTAGAGTTTTGGGAACTCCACAATGAAGTCCTAGAAATGGACCCCCCCGGCGGAGGGGGGGGGAAGAGGCTGTAACAGACCAGTTTGGGGGGGAAAGAGGTTTTTGCATCTTTCACAGACTTCCCCTGAAAAGGGGACCCTAGTTTTTAAAAAAACCCCCTTCCCCCCAAAGGGGCCCCCAAAAAAAAGGAAAAAATTCCTGTGCTTTAGAATTCCCTAGCCCCAGCTAAATTTTGGAAAAAAATGAGTTGCAATCTCTCAATCTACTGGGTTTGGAATATACAGGCGTTTTTCCCCGAAAACCCACACCATTTTAAAGAAAGACTTTCGTCCCCCTTGGGGGGGGCCAAAAAAAAGGGAAACCCTTTTGGGGGGTTCCTTATTTTCCTTAATAGGTCTTGATTTGATTACCCTGGGTCTAGGTCCCGGAAAAAATCTTAGGAGGAGTAATTGGACGTGTCTCTGTGATAATCCTAAAGAGTGCACAGGGCCCTTTTCCCTTTCGCTCCTGGCTATAAAAATGATAAAATTAAAATTTGGTTTTTAAAAAGTTTACGACCTGGGCCCCCGGGGTCAGGCACTTGGACCGGGTAAACTCAAGGTTTCATGATCTTCAGGGGGCATTTGCCCGTGCCTCCCTGAAAAAATGTTCCTTCTTTTTAAGGGGGCAATAATTGGGGCCAAAAAACCCCTATTGCCCACATCGTGTTCCTCTCACCGAAACAACTGCTGGAAAAAAAGGCACGGTGCAAGAATTCTTCTCCCTGTTCTTGAGAGAGATGCCCCAAAAAGGGACATCTGAAGCATCCACCTCTTTTTAAAAGGGAACTGGGGTTGGGATTTTATAGGATAGGTGCAGGGGTAAATTTTTTTTTTTAGAGGGGGAAAAAGTTTCCCGGGTTTTGGGGACCAGGAACCCTAGATTTTTGGGGGGAAGTTGGGTAAAGGTGCACTAAAACCCCCAAAAAAATTTTTTAATAAAAAGGTTTTAAATTTTTCAAACCCGAGGGGAAACGCTTACCTCCTTCACTTTCTAGGACGGGGCCAACCTTGTGGGGGGGGTTTTCTTCCATCCATAAATTCCTTTTAGACTACATCCCCGAAATTGAATTTGGCCCTTTGGAATTCACACTTTTAAGTTGTGAAAATGTTTTGTCTTAACGTTCCGACCATTCTCACATGTCCATGGTTTCCCTGTGGATTTTGAAAAAATTAGAAAATCATCCAAAAAATTACCACGAATGTACTGGGGACCCCCGAAGATTCATTCCCCAAATTTTTTTTGGGGAAAGGGTGGGGGGTCCAACCAAAATCAAATAATTTCAAAGTGTCCATAGCGTCCTAACCCGTCCCAATCCCCAGCAATAGGACAATTAGGGGCCCCACGAAACTTTTTTAAAAAAATTTTTGGGGGCAGTCGCACCCTCCAAAATGGGGAAAAGGCAAGGAAAACGGTTTCAAATAACCTTATTGATTCCCAAGTCTACGCATGGTCTCAAGTTCCCCTTTTTCTTAAAAGAAATGGGTGCCCGCAAATGAAAGGGGGTATAAACCCTTGGCTAATTTTCGTCTATTAATTTTTAAAGCCTTTAGTCGGGCCCCCCGGGGGGTAATCTTCCAAAAGGTATCTCGCTCCAGCAAAAATTAATTTTGGGACAATCATAGGACGGGGGGAGAAGCTGTCAGTTCTTCTTGTCACATAAACCCACAAGCCCTGGTATACGCTGTATTGGGGGCTGAAAAGGGTTCCTTTGGAAAAGACAAGCAAAATTTTTGGGCTCATTTTTCGGTATGAAAACCCTTGGTCTCCATTTAATGGTGGATTCTGACCTCACCAGGGTACCCTGAAAAGGGGGAAAGTGGGAGAAGAGAAAGCAAAGGACATTTTCTCTTGTGACTTTACCCATAAAACCCCCAAAAGCTCTGTTTCCCGATCCCTGGCCAAGGCCCGGGGGGCCCCCACAGTTTCCCTTTTGGAGTCCTCTTCCTGAACTATCCCCTGTTTCAGACAAAGGAGACATCCAAAAAAATTCCCCCTTTCCCCTGGCGATCATAGCAGAGCAGACACCCAACTGAGTCAAACCCCAAGTTTTTATGGAAAGAAACAAAGAGAAAATTTTTTTTTTCAACTACTGGGACAAAAACCCAAAAAACTTAAAAAAGCGCGTTTACAAGTCGACGCCCAAGGAAAGGAGTTTAAGTCCAGAAATAAAACTGTTGTGCAGATCTCTCTGGAGCCTGAGGCCGGACCGACAGACCCCTCCGCAACACTCACAATAAAAAGGGGCTGCGTAGCTTACGAAAGGGGGGGGCAGTTTAAAGAAATCCCTGACTTTCCCAATAAAACATAGATTTTCCTTAAAACGATGTTCCTTGCGTGCATCACTCCCGTCTTGTAAAGAGTCTACCCATGGTTGGGGTTTAGGGTTTCCCCGGGAATCCTACTAAAAGTTCCTTACTGAGAGGAAGGTGGAAAAAAGGGTTTTCGATTGTTTTTGAACCATCCCCTTGCCTGGTTCATCAGCATTTTCAATCGGACAGATTAATAAATCACCTAACCAGGGGAGGGCGGCAGGCAATTCCCCCCAAATCAGGGGGTAACCCCTTCAAAAATAATTTTTGGAACGTCCCAGGGGAAAAAGGGCCCACTCCTGAAAACCAAGCAAATTTACTACCCATGCTTACCTTTGGGGAAAGCAACAGGCTGTTTTAGCGTTGCACCTCGATTGGGGGCTCAAACATGCCCCAGGCTAAAAAAAAAGCATCAAAGGTTTTAAACAATCATCCCATCTCAACAGGGGTTTGCCCACTCAAACCCTTTTTGGTAACAAAAAAATTATAAGCACCTTAGATCGTTCATGGGAAATTGGAAGCAGTGCAAAAAAAAAAAATTTTATTGTTAATAAATCCCCTAATTTCTCACGTTCACCGCCAAAAAAGAAAAGGGGCAACTTGGGGCCAAAAGGGGTACGGCAGGGGCCTGCTCGCTCTTTAGAACCTCATCCGCTCGCAAATCCTGGCATCTGTCCAAAAAATTTCAATTGGATGTGAGTCCGTAGGCTTAAAAACGGGTCTTTATATTTGGGAAATCTGCAAGTTTTCAGCACTCCCAAAGTTCCCTTTTTGCGGCCCCCATTTTCCCCGATTTTTAAACAATACTGGAAAAGAGGAGAGGGAAAAAAAAAACAATATGTTTTCCTGTGGTAACACTGCAGAGAAAAAAAAATTGGGGGAATGCCACCTGGAAGGGGTTTGAAAGTCAAACCAATACATCACGAAAGTTCACCCGGGGATCTGATATCCACAGTTACACAGACAAAAAAAAAAAAGAGAAAAAAAAAAACAATAGTGTTTTACCTGGGTAACACTGCAAAAAAAAAAAACTTAAGGGAATTGTCACCTGGAATGGTTTTAAATCAACCACTGTCTCACAGAAAGTACAAAACCGGACATCCGATACCACAGTTAAGCAACACGCCTTTCCCCCCAGCAACCTCGTTTTGGTTCAAATCTTTTAATGTTGTAGTACAGTTTTTATAGCTCTTGTGTTTTGGGGGATGAAATACATGAACACATTTTTATAAAAAAAGTCTTGTATTACTTCATAAAAGTTGGGAAAAATAGTCACACAGTTTGCAGACACAGAAGCAGGAGACACAGCAGGCCAGAGTAATCTAAGCTCAGCAATCACTCTCCACAACAGGTTCAGGATCTTCTTCTCTGTTACCGTAAGTCCATGCAAACGTGGGTCTTTCAAAGAGCAGGGTTCAGAGTCCACAAGTGCTTCAGAGTTCCTCAGTAGGAATAGCTGGAGTACAAGGTCCAAGGCGATCATCTCATCTCTGTCTGTCTCCATCATCTCTGTCTGTCTCCATCATCTCTGTCTCCATCATCTCTGTCTGTCTCCATCATCTCTGTCTCCATCATCTCTGTCTCCATCATCTCTGTCTGTCTCCATCATCTCTGTTATGATTTGGTAGCTGAGGAGAGCAGGCAAAAAAGGAAATACACCAGAGCAGTTGGAAACTATGAGATTGCAGTACCCTGACTAACCACCACAACTAGAGGCAGCCGTGGAGCGTTCCTACGTTGGTCCTAGACGCCTCGTCACAGCCTGAGAAACTAACTACACCTAAAGATAGAAAGAGGAAAGCTATCTGCCCCGGAGCAGATCCCCAAAGAACATAGAAAGCCCCCAAACATGTAATGGCGGTTAGACAAGAAGAAATACTGACACAGACAGAAAATAGTATGAGCAAACGTTGGGGCCCAAACTTACTAAATAGAAAAGGATAGGAAGGGCACTTACTGCAATCCCAAAAAACCCTGAAAAGCACCAACTCTACTAATTTCAAAAACACCTGAGATCACACGACCTCTACCACCTAAATTAGTTCTCTGGTGTAACCAAAAACAAAACAGCAGCCACTGAAAAAACTGGAAAAAGCAAATGTACAAACATCAGTGGCTGAACTGAACTGAGAGGCAAAAGCCCCCAGAGGGGACCCAGAAGGCCCCCACAGAAGTGCAGGACAAAATGCAAAAATCAAGCACAAAAACAAAAAGAAGAAAATGTCTTATCTGTTAGCAGGAGATTCAGACATGACACAGCAGGCTACCAAGGAAACAGGAATCAAGGATTGAGACCAGATCAATTGATCACCGGCAACCGTGATGGGAAGGCGACTCCCTTATATAAGATCAGTCAGTAACACCTGATTCCCAATCCTCACAATCTTCACTGGACAGTCCAGTACCGTTTGTAACCACCAGAGGGAGCTTCTGCTCAGAACTCATTTCCAGCCTATTCACAACAGTACCCCCCCTTGAGGAGGGGTCACCGAACCCTCATTTGAGCAACCAGGTCGGTCAGGATGAGTTCTATGATATGCACGGATGAGTCTCCTAGCATGGATGTCCGAAGCAAACACCCAAGAATTGTCTTCCTGACCATAACCTCTCCATTTAACCAAATACTGGAGTTTCCGTCTAGAAAAACGAGAATTCAATATTTTCTCAACCACATACTCCAGATTGCCCTCAACCAAAACAGGGTCAGGAGGCACAGTAGTAGGAACCACTGGCTCAACAAACCTCTTCAACAAGGACTTGTGGAACACGTTATGGATCTTAAATGTCCCTGGAAGAAGCAAACGAAAAGAAACAGGATTAAGAATCTCCATGATCTTATAAGGTCCAATGAACCTAGGCTTAAATTTAGGAGATGCCACTCTCATAGGAATATTTCTTGAGGACAACCAGACCAAGTCCCTTACTTTAAACCGAGGACCATCAGTCCTATGCCGGTTAGCAAACCGCTGGGCCCTCTCCTGAGAGAGGGACAACCTCTCCACTACCTGGTCCCAAATCTGTTGCATACGCTCCACAACAGAGTCAACACCTGGACAGACAGAAGCCTCCGTCTGTCCTGAAGAAAATCGAGGGTGAAACCCAGAATTACAGAAAAATGGAGACATCAAAGTGGCAGAGCTAGCCCTATTATTAAGAGCAAACTCAGCCAAAGGCAAAAAAGAGACCCAGTCATCCTGATCAGCAGGCACAAAGCATCTTAGATAAGTCTCCAATGTCTGGTTTGTTCTCTCAGTTTGACCATTGGTCTGAGGATGAAACGCCGAGGAGAAAGACAATTGAACACCAATTTTAGAACAAAAGGTCCTCCAAAATCTGGAAACAAACTGGACTCCTCTGTCAGACACAATGTTCTCAGGAATGCCGTGTAAACGAACCACGTGCTGAAGGAACAAAGGCACCAATTCAGAGGAGGAAGGCAACTTAGGTAATGGCACAAGATGTATCATCTTGGAAAACCTATCGCAAATCACCCAGATGACGGTCATTCTCTAAGAAACAGGGAGGTCGGAAATGAAATCCATAGAGATATGGGTCCATGGTCTCTTGGGCACAGGTAATGGCATCAACAAACCACTAGAACGAGAGCAAGGCTTGGAGCGAGAGCAAGTCCCGCAGGACTGCACAAACTCCCTGACATCACGAGACAAGGTAGGCCACCAAAAGGACCGACTAACCAAGTCTCTGGTACCAAAAATTCCGGGATGACCGGCCAACGCGGAACAATGAATCTCAGACATTACACTCTTTTTCCACTGGTCCGGGACAAACAATTTCCCAACAGGGCAGTGCTTGGGCTTATCCTCCTGACACCCCTCCAGAGCCAGTCTCAAATTGGGCGAGATGGCGGAAAGAACTACGGAAAGAACTACACCCTCTTTCAAAATAACAGAAGGATCAGATAACTCAGAAAGTCCGCCAGGAAACTCCTCGAGAGGGCATCCGCCTTAACATTTTTAGTGCCAGGAAGAAATGAAACCACAAAATTAAAACGTGTGAAAAACAAGGCCCACCTGGCCTGTCTAGGATTAAGTCGCTTGGCAGACTCCAGATAAACTAGATTCTTATGGTCCGTAAGGACCACCACCTGATGTTTGGCTCCCTCCAGCCAATGTCTCCACTCTTCAAAAGCCCACTTCATGGCTAATAACTCCGATTACCCACGTCATAATTACGTTCAGTGGGAGAAAATTTTCGAGAGAAAAAGGCACAAGGGTTACTTTTAGAGGTCTCTGGATCTCTTTGGGACAAAACGGCACCTGCCCCAATTTCAGAGGCATCAACCTCCACCTGAAATGGTAGAGAAACATCAGGCTGCCGTAGAACAGGAGCAGAAGTGAATCTCTGCTTAAGTTCCTGAAATGCAAAGACTGCCTCAGGAGGCCAATTCACCACATCAGAACCCTTCTTGGTCAAATCAGTCAATGGTTTAACAATAACAGAGAAATTACCAATAAATTTACGATAAAAATTGGCAAAACCCAAGAATCTTTGAAGAGCCTTTAATAAAGTAGGTTGGACCCAATCACAGATAGCCTGAACTTTGACCGGGTCCATTTCAATAACAGATGGGGACAAAATGAATCCCAGAAATGAGATCCTCTGAACGCCAAAAAGACACTTTGATCCCTTCACATACAGAGCATTCTCTCTCAAAATCTGGAACACAGTCCGAACATGTTTTACATGAGAGTCCCAATCATTGGAAAAAATCAAGATATCATCCAAATAAACAATCAGAAATTTATCCACAAAATCCCTGAAAATGTCATTCATGAAGGACTGGAAGACAGAAGGAGCATTAGTGAGCCCAAAGGGCATCACAAGGTACTCAAAATGCCCTTCAGGGGTATTAAATGCCGTCTTCCATTCATCCCCGTGCTTAATGCGAATAAGGTTATATGCCCCCCTGAGGTCAAGCTTGGTAAACCAAGTAGCGTTTTTCACCCTAGAAAACAGATCAGGGATCAAGGGTAACGGATATTGATATTTTACAGTAATATTGTTCAAGACACGATAATCAATACACGGCCTTAATGAACCATCCTTTTTGGCCACAAAATAAAAACCGGCACCTAAGGGTGAAGAGGATGGTCTGATATGACCCTTCTCCAATGACTCCTTGATATAAGACCGCATAGCGTCATGTTCAGGTACAGACAAGTTAAAAAGGCGACCTTTAGGGAATTTACTACCAGGTACTAATTCAATAGCGCAGTCATAGCTCCTATGGGGAGGTAAGGATGCAGATTTACTTTCGCTAAACACATCAGAAAAATCAATCAAAAAGTCAGGAACATCCTGAGCCTGGGGGGAGGCAGAAAAAACAGGAGTGTTGGTATTAACACATTGGCAGCCCCAACTGGTAACAGACACAGATTTCCAATGCAAAACAGGATTATGAGACTGTAACCAAGGGAAACCCAGTACGATAATGTCATGCAGATTATACAGAACCAAAATTTGCAACTCTCCTGATGATCAGGTTCTACCCTCATTATCACCTGAGTAGAGAACTGAGGTTTATTCTCAGCCAAAGGGGTAGAATCGATCCCCAGTAGGGGAATAGACTTCTGTAGGGGTATCAAGGGAAACCCACAACGTTTAGCAAAATCAAAATCCATCAGGTTAATAGCTGCTCCAGAATCAACAAAAGCCTGAGCAGAAAATGAGGACAGAGAGCATATCAGGGTAACAGTTAATAAAAACTTAGTCTGAACACTACCCAAGACAACTGAGCGAGCAAAACGTCTTCCCCGCTTAGGGCAGACTGAAATAGCATGAGAGGCATCACCACAGTAGAAACATAACCCATTGCGCTTTCGAAATTCATGACGCTGTGCCCCAGAAACCACTCTATCACACTGCATGGATTCAGAAGCAGGTTCACAAGGCAACATTATTCCACGCATACCTTTCCGCTCACGCAAACGTCTGTCAATTTGAATCGCTAATGACATAGCATCATTGAGACCAGAGGGAACAGGGAATCCCACCATAACATCCTTTACATTATCTGACAGTCCCTTCCGAAAAAGAGCTGCCAAAGCGTCGTCATTCCATTTGGTCAGGACTGCCCACCTACGGAATCTCTGACAGTATAACTCAGCGTCCTCAAGCCCCTGACTTAATGCCAACAAAGTTTTTTCAGCTTGATCAGTGACATTAGGCTCATCGTACAATAACCCCAAAGCCTGAAAAAATGCATCAACATCACTCAAAACAGGATCCCCAGGTGTCAGGGAAAAAGCCCAATCCTGAGGGTCGCCACGCAGGAGAGAGATGACAATTTGAACCTGCTGCGCTGCGTTCCCTGAGGACTTAGATTATAAGGCAAAAAACAATTTACAATTATTTTTGAAATTCTGAAACTTAGCTCGATCCCCTAAAAACAAATCTGGCATGGAATCCTAGGTTCCACAACAGGCAACCTAGCAAGATATGCAGCAATACTCTGAACCTCAGTGGCAAGCTGATCCACACAGCCAGACAACTGTGCAAACTCCATTGAGAGAAAAAATCCTCCCCAGCACCCAGAGATACAGAGGGAAAAAAAAAAAATGCAACAAACAGAAAAATATCTCTGACAACTCTGACAACCGTTTTTTCTTTCACAAATTTTTTCCCTTCTGTGAGTACCATACAATTTTAAATTTTGGGCCGGTGATACTGTTATGTTTCGGTAGCTGAGGAGTGCAGGCAAAAAAGGCAATACACCAGAGCAGTTGGAATCTATGAGATTGCAGTACCCTGACTAACCACAACAACTAGAGGCAGCCGTGGAGCGTTCCTACGTTGGTCCTAGACGCCTCGTCACAGCCTGAGAAGCTAACTACACCTAACGATAGATATAGGAAAGCTATCTGCCCCAGAGCAGAACCCCAAAGATAATAGAAAGCCCCCAAACATGTAATGGCGGTTAGACAAGAAGAAATACTGACACAGACAGAAAATAGTATGAGCAAACGTTGGGGCCCAAACTAACTAAATAGAAAAGGATAGGAAGGGTACTTACTGCAATCCCAGAAAACCCTGAAAAGCACCAACTCTACTAATTTCAAAAACACCTGAGATCACACAACCTCTACCACCTAAATTAGTTCTCTGGTGTAACAAAATCAAAACAGCAGCCACTGAAAAAACTGGAAAAAGCAAAAGTACAAACATCAGTGGCTGAACTAAACTGAGAGGGCAAAAGCCCCCGGAGGGGACCCTGAAGGCCCCCACAGAAGTGCAGGACAAAATGCAAAAATCAAGCACAAAAACAAAAAGAAGAAAATGTCTTATCTGTTAGCAGGAGATGCAGACACGACACAGCAGGCTACAAGGGAAACAGGAATCAAGGATAGAGACCAGAACAATTGATCACCGGCAACCCTGATGGGAAGGTGACTCCCTTATATAAGACCAGTCAGTAACACCTGATTCCCAATCCTCACAATCTTCACAATCTTCACTGGACAGACCAGCACCGCTTGTAACCACCAGAGGGAGCCTCTGCTCAGAACTCATCCCAAGCCCACTCACAACAGGGGGCCCACTTGGCACCTGAGCAAGGGGTTTTTTTTTTTGTTTTTTTATCCGGGGTTGGTCCAAATGCATACAAAACCGCATAAAGCGCAAAAACGCTGGAAAATCTGCATAAAAAACACACAGATTTTTACCTGCATTTTCGTGTCTCTGCACACGTTGCGGATTCTGGCCCTGCGGATCCGCAGCAGATTCTCCTGCGTTGTACAGTATCATTATAGTCTATGTAAAATAAAAAACGCTGTGCACATGTGGAAAAAACCGCAGCATAAACGCTGCGGGTTCATTTCCGGAGCATGTCAATTCTTTGTGCGGATCTGCAGCGTTTCTGCACCCATTGACTTGCGTTGAGTCGGGCGCTATCACTCATGTAAGAAGTGAAATCTGGCATTGTATACCTATATTTCTCTGCTGTATCTGTGCATCATGAATCGTGGTATGTGTTAAAGGGGGGGCCCACTGAGACTCTTTCGCCAGGGGCCCTCAAAAACCTGGAGCCGGCACCAGTGGCGTAGCAACTGTTTGTGGCGCCCGGGGCGGCAAATTTTAGGCCACACCCCTAGCCACACCCATTTCACTGGTCACACCCATATCCACGCCCTGACCACACCCACTTAGCACTGCTGATCACACTGTTTCATAAACAATAATTATAAACACATACCTCTCAACCGTCCCGGTTTCAGCGGGACAGTCCCGATTTCGGGACCCTGTCCGCTGTCCTGGCCAGACGGTTTACTTTCCGCATTAGAATCGTACATACGGAAACCCCGGGGACCTCCCACACATTCTGGCAGCCACAAGTCACGTTCCATCGCTGACCTCATTTCCCCAGGATGTGGGGATCTCACCAGCTATGAGGCGCTCCATTCAATACCCGGCTCTCACTGAGCGAGACAGGCAGGATCTGGGGATCTCTTCATCTGTTGAACAGATCCCATGTTGAGATCCCCACATCCTGCTTGTCTCGCTCAGTGAGAGTCGGGTATTGTATGCAGCGGTCCGTACAATACCCGGCTCTCACTCCAACAGATCCAGCGGCTCGATGCGTCGCCGTTCTGAAGACTCTCCCGAGAACGAGTTACAGTACCTGCTGCTGTAAGCTGACCGCCGGAAATGAGGTCAGCGGTCATTTCCAGCGTTCAGCTGACTTACAGCACGTCACCTCCGGACGGTGGAACGTGACATGTGGCTGCCAGAACGTGTGGGAGGTCCCCGGGTTTCCGCATGTACGATTCTAATGCGGAAAGTAAACCTCCCGGCCAGGACAGCGGGACAGGGACCCAGCCCTACACAGATAACAGCATTCGCTCCGTCCCCACGCAGACCCATGCACATAATGGCACCCCTCCTTCCCCCCTGCAGCCCCCAAGCACACAGATCCCGCAAGTAACAGGACCCTTGTACATGCGCGGCTCCGCTCTTTGTGGCCCTGTACACACACAGCTCCGCTCCACACACCTCACACGCACAAGGCTCCGCTCCGTACACCTCGTACACACACGGCTTCGCTCCGTACACCTCGTACACACGGCTCCGCTCCGTACACCTCGTACACACGGCTCCGCTCCGTACACCTCGTACACACACGGCTCCGCTCCGTACACCTCGTACACACACGGCTTCGCTCCGTACACCTCATACACACACGGCTTTGCTCCGTACACCTCGTACACACACGGCTCCGCTCCGTACACCTCGTACACACGGCTCCGCTCCGTACACCTCGTACACACGGCTCCGCTCCGTACACCTCGTACACACACGGCTTTGCTCCGTACACCTCGTACACACACGGCTTTGCTCCGTACACCTCGTACACACACGGCTCCGCTCCGTACACCTCCGCTCCGTACACCTCGTACACACACGGCTTTGCTTCGTACACCTCGTACACACACGGCTCCGCTCCGTACACCTCGTACACACACGGCTCCGCTCCGTACACCTCGTACACACACGGCTTCGCTCCGTACACCTCGTACACACACGGCTTTGCTCCGTACACCTCGTACACACACGGCTCCGCTCCGTACACCTCGTACACACACGGCTCCGCTCCGTACACCTCGTACACACACGGCTTCGCTCCGTACACCTCGTACACACACGGCTTCGCTCCGTACACCTCGTACACACGGCTCCGCTCCGTACACCTCATGCACACACAGCTCAGCTACATCCACACTGTAAACCCCTTATGATCCCACATATAAACTTACCATCATCCAGCACCATGACGATGATGACGACCAGTACAGCAGCAGCTTCCTGCACACAGGGGCCTGATCATGTGACACCTAACTCCTCCCCTCCTGTGACCTCATCACAGGTCCTGCTAGCATCTTTACAAAGCACAGCACAGCAATGGTAAATGCTGGCTGTGCGAAGTTGGGAGGCCAAGGAAGGGTGCGCTGCCCCCACACACAGGTGCCGCCCCCACACACAGGTGCCGCCTGGGGCGGACCGCCCCCCCCATGCTACGCCACTGGCCGGCACTGGCCCCTGATGTGCCTAAGCAGTGGAATCCCCCACAAGAGACCTCATTTTGGAAACTACAATAGACCCCCTAAAGAACTTATCTAGATCTGTGGTGAGCAATTTGAACCCCCAAGTGCTTCACACAAGTTTAAAACATAGAGCAGTAAAATAAAAAAAATCATATTTTTTCCACAAAAATGATCTTTTCACCCCAATTTTTATTTTCCCAAGGGTACCAAGACCCCAAAAGGTATTGTGCAATTTGTCCTGAGTATGCTGATTCCCCATATGTGGGGGTAAACCACTGTTTGGGTGCATGGCAGAGCTCGTAAGGGAAGGAGCGCCGTTTGACTTTTTTCAACGCAGAATTGGCTGGACGCCATGTCATGTTTGGAGAGCTCCTGATGTGCCTAAACAGTGGAAACCCCCCATAAATGACACCATTTTGGAAACTAGACCCCTTAAGGAACTTATCTAGATGTGTGGTGAGAACTTTGAACCCCAAGGTGTTTCACTAAAGTTTATAACGCCCGAGCATGAAAATAAAAAAATCATATTTTTTTCCACAAACATGATCTTTTAGTCCCCAACTTTTTTATTTTCCCAAGGGTAACAGGAGAAATTGGACCCCAAAAGCTGTTGTCCAATTTGTCCTGAGTATGCTGATACCACATATGTGGGAGAAAACTACTGTATGGGCACACGTCAGGGCTCGGAAGGGAAGTAGTGACGTTTTGGATTGCAGACATTGATGGAATGTTCTGCGGGCGTCATATCGCGTTTGGAGAGCCCCTGATGAGCCTAAACAGTAGAAACCCCCAACAAGTGACCCCATTTTGGAAAATAGACCCTCCAAGGAGCTTATCTAGATGTGTGGTGAGCACTTTGAACCCCGAAGTGCTTCACAGAAGTTTATAACGTACAGCCGTAAAAACAAAAAAATCCTTTTTTTTTACAAAAATGATATTTTTGCCCCCAATTTTTAATTTTCCCAAGGGTAACAGAAGAAATTGGACCCCAAGATTTATTGTGCAATTTGTCCTGAGCACGCTGATACCCCATATGTCGGGGTAAACTACTGTTTGGGCGCATGTCAGAGCTCAGAAGTGAAGGAGCACCGTTTGACGTTTTCAACGCAGAATAGGCTGGAATTGAGATCAGACGCCATGTCTCATTTGGAGAGCCCCTGATGTGCCTAAACAGTGGAAACCCCCCAATTCTAACTCCAACCCTGACCCCAACACACCCCTAACACTAGTCTCAACCCTAACCATAACCCTAACCACAAACCTAACCCTAACACACCCCTAACCCTAATCCCTCCCTACCCTAACCCTAATCCTTTAGCCCCAACTCTAACCCTAACTTTAGTCGCAACCCTAACCCTAACCATAATGGGAAAATGGAAATAAATACATTTTTTTAATTTTATTATTTTTCCCTATCTAAGGGGGTGATAAAGGGGGGTTTGATTTACTATTTATAGCGGGTTTTTATGATTGGCAGCTGTCACGCTAAAAGACGCTTTTTATTGCAAAAAATAGTTTTTGCATCACCACATTTTGAGAGCTATAATTTTTCCATATTTTGGCCCACAGAGTCATATGAGGTCTTATTTTTTGCGGTACGAGTTGACGTTTTTATTGGCACCATTTTTGAGCACGTGACATTTTTTGATCGCTTTCTATTTCGATTTTTGGGAGGTTAGAATGAACAAAAATCAGCAATTCATGAATTTCTTTTAGGGGGGGCGTTTATACCGTTCCGCGTGTGGTAAAATTGATAAAGCAGTTTTATTCTTCGGGTTAGTACGATTACAGTGATACCTCATTTATATCATTTTTTATGTTTTGGCGCTTTTATACAATAAAAACCATTTTATATAAAATATAATTATTTTTGCATCGCTTTACTGCGAGCTAGTGTGGTGGCTCGTTTTTTGCGGGACAAGATGATGTTTTCAGCGGTACCATGTTTATTTATATTGGTCTTTTTGATTGCGTGTTATTCCACTTTTTGTTCGGCGGTATGATGATAAAGCATTGATTTTTTGCTTTGTTTTTTATTTTAGAGGTTTCACTAAAGGGATTAACTAGTGGGACAGTTCTATAGGGCAGGTCGTTACGGATGCGGCGATACCAAATATGTGTACTTTTATTGTTTTGTTTTTTTTATTTACAGGAAGAAATGAATTTATTGGGAATATTTTTTTTTCTTTTATTTTGGATTTTTTTTTTACACTTGTGATTTTCATTTTTTTAACTTTTTTACTTTGTCCCAGGGTGGGACATCACTGTAGAATGTCAGATCGCTGGTCTGACAGTGTGCTGTTATGATTTGGTAGCTGAGGAGAGCAGGCAAAAAAGGAAATACACCAGAGAGGTTGGAATCTATGGGATTGCAGTACCCTGACTAACCACCACAACTAAAGGCAGCCGTGGAGCGTACCTACATTGGTCCTAGACGCCTCGTCACAGCCTGAGAAGCTAACTACACCTAAAGACAGAAAGAGGAAAACTATCTGCCCCGGAGCAGATCCCCAAAGAACATAGAAAGCCCCCAAACATGTAATGGCGGTTAGACAAGAGGAAAATACAGACACAGACAGAAAATAGTATGAGCAAACGTTGGGGCCCAAACTTCCTAAATAGAAAAGGATAGGAAGGACACTTACTGCAATCCCAAAAAACCCTGAAAAGTACCAACTCTACTAATTACAAAAACACCTGAGATCACACGACCTCTACCACCTAAATTAGTTCTCTGGTGTAACAAAACTAAACAGCAGCCACTGAAAAAACTGGAAAAGGCAAATGAACAAACAACAGTGGCTGAACTAAACTGAGAGGAGCACAAACCCCCAGAGGGGACCCGGCAGACCCCCACAGAAGTGCAGGACAAAATGCAAAAATCAAGCACAAAAAACTAAAAGAAAATGTCTTATCTGTTAGCAGAAGATGCAGGCACGAAACAGCAAGCTACAAAGTGAACAGGAATCAAAGATGAGACCAGAACAATTGATCACCGGCAACCCTGATGGGAGGGAACCTCCCTTATATAAGACCAGTCAGTAACACCTGATCGCCAATCTTCACAATCTTCATTGGATAGTTCAGTACTGTTTGTAACCACCAGAGGGAGCTTCTGCTCAGAATTCATTTCTAGCACATTCACAACAGTACTCCCCCCTTGAGGAGGGGTCACCGAACCCTCATTTGAGCAACCGGGTCGGTCAGGATGAGCTCTGTGATACGCACGGATGAGTCTGCTAGCATGGATGTCCGAAGCAAACACCCAAGAATTGTCCTCCTGACCATAACCTCTCCACTTAACCAAATACTAGAGTTTCCGTCTAGAAAAACGAGAATTCAATATTTTCTCAACCACATACTCCAGATTGCCCTCAACCAAAACAGGGTCAGGAGGCACAGTAGTAGGAACCACTGGCTCAACAAACCTCTTCAACAAGGACTTGTGGAACACGTTATGGATCTTAAATGTCCCTGGAAGAAGTAAACGAAAGAAAACAGGATTAAGAATCTCCATGATCTTATAAGGTCCAATGAACCTAGGCTTAAACTTAGGAGATGCAACTCTCATAGGGATATTTCTTGAGGACAACCAGACCAAGTCCCCCACTTCAAACCGAGGACCATCAGTCCTATGCCGGTTGGCAAACCGCTGGGCCCTCTCCTGAGAGAGGGACAACCTCTCCACTACCTGGTCCCAAATCTGCTGCATACGCTCCACAACAGAGTCAACACCTGGACAGACAGAAGCCTCCGTCTGTCCTGAAGAAAATCGAGGGTGAAACCCAAAATTGCAGAAAAATGGAGACATCAAAGTGGCAGAGCTAGCCCTATTATTAAGAGCAAACTCAGCCAAAGGCAAAAAAGAGACCCAGTCATCCTGATCAGCAGACACAAAGCATCTCAGATAAGTCTCCAATGTCTGGTTTGTTCTCTCAGTTTGTCCATTGGTCTGAGGATGAAAAGCCGAGGAGAAAGACAATTGAACACCAAGTTTAGAACAAAAAATCCTCCAAAATCTGGAAACAAACTGGACTCCTCTGTCAGACACAATGTTCTCAGGAATGCCGTGTAACCGAACCACGTGCTGAAGGAACAAAGGCACCAATTCAGAGGAGGAAGGCAACTTAGGTAATGGCACAAGATGTATCATTTTGGAAAACCTATCACAAATCACCCAGATAACGGTCATTCTCTGAGAAACAGGGAGGTCGGAAATGAAATCCATAGAGATATGGGTCCATGGTCTCTTGGGCACAGGCAATGGCATCAACAAACCACTAGAGCGAGAGCAAGGCTTGGAGCGAGAGCAAGTCCCACAGGACTGCACAAATTCCCTGACGTCACGAGACAAAGTAGGCCACCAAAAGGACCGACTCACCAAGTCTCTGGTACCAAAAATTCCGGGATGACCGGCCAACGCGGAACAATGAATCTCAGACATCACACTCTTTTTCCACCGGTCTGGGACAAACAATTTCCCAATAGGGCAGCGCTCGGGTTTATCCTCCTGACACCCTTCCAGAGCCAGTCTCAAATTGGGCGAGATGGCGGAAAGAACTACACCCTCTTTCAAAATAACAGAAGGATCAGATAACTCAGGAGAGTCCGCAAGGAAACTCCTCGAGAGGGCATCCGCCTTAACATTCTTAGTGCCAGGAAGAAAGGAAACCACAAAATTAAAACGTGTGAAAAACAAGGCCCACCTGGCCTGTTTAGGATTAAAGGGTATCCCACACTAAACAATATCGCTAACGGGATCGCTAAAAAACGTCACTATTTAGCGATCCTGTTAGCGATGTTGTTCAGTGCGGCAGCTTCCAGCGACGAGCTTCCTGCTGTGATCTCGCTCGTCGCTGGAATCGTTCCGGACCCTATTTTCTCGTCGGCGCTCCCGCTGGGTAAGTATCTAATCGCTGTGTGGCACCTTTTCTTAGCGATTTAGCGGTACTTTTGTACCGCTAAAGTCGTTAAGAAGATCGCTAACGGCGATAGCGTCGTTAACTATATCGCTAAATGTGGTAGCATTTAGCGATATAGAAACAATCCCGCTAGCGATCGCTTTAGTATGCGTCGTTATTGTGATCGCTAGCGGGATTGTTTAGTGTGGCAGTACCTTAAGTCGCTTGGCTGATTCCAGATAAACCAGATTCTTATGGTCCGTGAGGACCACCACCTGATGTTTGGCTCCCTCCAGCCAATGTCTCCACTCTTCAAAAGCCCACTTCATGGCCAATAACTCCCGATTACCCACGTCATAATTACGTTCAGTTGGAGAAAATTTTCGAGAGAAAAAGGCACAAGGGTTACTTTTAGAGGTCTCTGGATCTCTTTGGGACAAAACGGCACCTGCCCCAATTTCAGAGGCATCAACCTCCAGCTGAAATGGCAGAGAAACATCAGGCTGCCGTAGAACAGGAGCAGAAGTGAATCTCTGCTTAAGTTCCTGAAACGCAGAGACTGCCTCAGGAGGCCAATTCACCACATCAGAACCCTTTTTGGTCAAATCAGTCAATGGTTTAACAATAACAGAGAAATTACCAATAAATTTACGATAAAAATTGGCAAAACCCAAGAATCTTTTTTCTAGAGCCTTTAATGAAGTAGGTTGGACCCAATCACAGATGGCCTGAACCTTGACCTGGTCCATTTCAATAACAGATGGGGACAAAATGAATCCCAGAAATTAGATCCTCTGTACGCCAAAAAGACACTTTGATCCCTTCACATACAGAGCATTCTCTCTCAAAATCTGGAACACAGTCGAACATGTTTCACATGAGAGTCCCAGTCATTGGAAAAAATCAAGATATCATCCAAATAAACAATCAGAAATTTATCCACAAAATCCCTGAAAATGTCATTCATGAAGAACTGGAAGACAGAAGGAGCATTAGTGAGCCCAAAGGGCATCACTAGGTACTAAAAATGCCCCTCTGGGGTATTAAATGCCGTCTTCCATTCATCCCCGTGCTTAATGCGAATAAGGTTATATGCCCCCCTGAGGTCAAGCTTGGTAAACCAAGTAGCACTTTTCACCCTGGAAAACAGGTCAGAAATCAAGGGTAACGGATATTGATATTTCACAGTGATATTGTTCAAGAGACGATAATCAATACACGGCCTTAATGAACCATCCTTTTTGGCCACAAAGAAAAAACCGGCACCCAAGGGTGAAGAGGATGGTCTGATATGACCCTTCTCCAATGACTCCTTGATATAAGACCGCATAGTGTCATGTTCAGGTACAGACAAGTTAAAAAGGCGACCTTTAGGGAATTTACTACCCGGCACTAATTCAATAGCGCAGTCATAGCTCCTATGGGGGGGCAAGGATGCAGATTTACTTTCGCTAAACACATCATAAAAATCAGTCAAAAAGTCAGGAACATCCTGAGCCTGGGGGGAGGCAGAAAAAACAGGAGTGTTGGTACTAACACATTGGCAGCCCCAACTGGTTACAGACACAGATTTCCAATCCAAAACAGGATTATGAGACTGTAACCAAGGGAAACCCAGTACGATAATGCCATGCAGATTATACAGCACCAAAAATTTGCAACTCTCCTGATGATCAGGTTCAACCCTCATTATCACCTGAGTAGAGAACTGAGGTTTATTCTCAGCCAAAGGGGTAGAATTGATCCCCAGTAGGGGAATAGACTTCCATAGGGTATCAAGGGAAACCCACAACGTTTAGCAAAATCAAAATCCATCAGGTTAATAGCTGCTCCCGAATCAACAAAAGCCTGAGCAGAAAATGTGGACAGGGAGCAAATCAGGGTAACAGTCAACAAAAATTTAGTCTGAACACTACCCAAGACAACTGAACATGCAAAACGTCTTCCCCGCTTAGGGCAGACTGAGATAGCATGAGAGGCATCACCACAGTAGAAACATAACCCATTGCGTTTTCGAAACTCATGACGCTGTGCCCCAGAAGCCACTCTATCACACTGCATGGGTTCAGAAGCTGGTTCACAAGGCAACACTATTCCACGCATACCTCTACGCTCACGCAAACGTCTGTCAATTTGAATCGCTAATGACATAGAATCATTGAGACCAGAGGGGACAGGGAATCCCACCATAACATCCTTTACATTCTCTGACAGACCCTTCCGAAAAAGGGCTGCCAAAGCATCGTCATTCCATTTGGTCAGGACTGCCCACCTTCGGAATCGCTGACAGTATAACTCAGCGTCCTCAAGCCCCTGATTTAATGCCAACAAGGCTTTTTCAGCTTGATCAGTAACATTAGGCTCATCGTACAATAACCCCAGAGCCTGAAAAAATGCATCAACATTACTCAAAACAGGATCCCCAGGTGTCAGGGAAAAAGCCCAATCCTGAGGATCGCCGCGCAGGAGAGAGATGACAATTTGAACCTGCTGTGCTGCGTTCCCTGAGGACTTAGATTTCAAGGCAAAAAACAACTTACAGTTATTTTTGAAATTCAGAAATTTAGCTCGATCCCCTAAAAAACAAATCTGGCATCGGAATCCTAGGTTCCACAACAGGCAACCCTGCAAGATAGGTAGCAATACTCCGAACTTCAGTGGCAAGCTGATCCACACGGCCAGACAACTGTGCAAACTCCATTGAGAGAAAAAAAAAATCCTCCTCAGCATTCAGAGAAACAGAGGGAAAAAAAAAAATAAAAATCTGACAACTCTGACAATCTTCTTTCTTTAACACTATTTTTCCCTGGTATGGAAATTTAATTAGGATAAAAATATCCTTCAGTGTTTGCTGCTTGCCATGTCCAAATCTCTATATTATGTCTTCTTTGAGCGCTCAGAACGAAATGAAAACTGTCCACAACGCAAGTGTCAGTATAACAGTTCGTCAAAAGACATACATTTATTATTCATTCAAGGTTTTATACGTTTACAAAAAGGGGCTGGTTAGTCAATTAACATACAATTAAAAGCTGCTAGATTATTGGCTGTTCTAGTTTAAATATGATAATTATGATAATCATGATAAAAGAGCTGAAGTTGCAGAATTATTGTTTTATATTCTTGTGACCTAGTTGTCTTGCATGACTATAATGTAAACAACAGATATCTAATAGGACTTTTTGTACTTCATGCATTTGTTCCTTTACGAAGGCCTTATGAAGGCCAGATTTCTTTAAAACGACTGATTATAGCTGGCCTAGAAATATGTGAGCACAGGGTTTTTTAGCAAGTGAGATCTATCTAACTGTGAACTGTGAATACATATATGTGAATATACTTTGAATATATGGAATACATATATATTTCCATGACAGTCCCCCCTTAGATACCACTTGCCCTAAAAACCTGCTCCTGGCCCAAAGCGCTGCAACTCTTTTGTGCTGCCGGCGGGTTGACAATATGCCTAGCGCATGTCTCCCCCACCGAATACAGACTTTTCGCAAATGGGCGGTCAGAAGGACTGTCCCTGTCGGGGTTTATGTGTTTGCAATCATAATCTCATAGTTGATAGGATGTTTCATCAAGGATGTGTATTCTCACTCTGGAGGTATTTTCGGAGATCTGGTCAAGCCAGGCAGTTCCATCCGGACTGGTGCGAGGTCCAAGATGGTGAGTGGCATCAAATTGGTTGTCTCCTGAACAGGTTTTTCCATTATCCTGCGGATACAAGGAATAACACAGCAACCAGTAATTAATGCAAAAATGAGAACCCCCATAATGGCTGTCCCAACCTGTGCCAACATTTTCTGCCACCCACTCATCCACCCAAAGTATCGATCCCATGGGTCAGTGACACCTGAGTTCTGTTTCAGTTCCTCTGATAACTCAGTAAGTTTCTGTATTGCCATTGTGACTTTATCATTTGGGCCAGTGTTGTCTGGGATGTGGGTGCAACAGGTGTCTTTGATCATTTTGTAAACACCTCCTTTCTCAGCTAGAATCATATCCAAAGCCATTCTAATCTGGAATGCCATAATGGAAGTGGGGCCTAACTGTGCTGCCAAACCTTTTACAGCATCTATGGTGAAGTTAACAAATCTCTGCTGGTTATAATAGATGTAATTTATCCAATCAACATTTTTGTTTATAGTTACTAGTGGCAATAGTGACTCAAATCCGGCTTTAACTTGGTCTCTGGCCTTAAACTCATCAAGTAGGTCATCTGTCTGGTCAGTCAGAGCATCCACGACATCCTTCATGGCTTAGGTGTCTCTCCTGGTACGGGAGCTTCCTTGCAATGCGATACGTGGATCCAAACAGGCTTTCCCTCTAGTTACACAGAGGTTGGTGTCATCTGGGGCTCTTGGACAGGATCATCAAATCTGGCAGTGAAGAGAAAAACTCGAGAATGGACATTAGTTTTTGACCAATTCAATTACATAAGTGTTATGATTTGGTAGCTGAGGAGAGCAGGCAAAAAAGGCAATACACCAGAGAGGTTGGAATCTATGGGATTGCAGTACCCTGACTAACCACCACAACTAAAGGCAGCCGTGGAGCGTTCCTACGTTGGTCCTAGATGCCTCGTCACAGCCTGAGAAGCTAACTACACCTAAAGATAGAAAAAGGAAAGCTATCTGCCCCGGAGCAGATCCCCAAAGAATATAGGAAGCCCCCAAACATGTAATGGCGGTTAGACAAGAGGAAATACAGACACAGACAGAAAATAGAATGAGCAAACATTGGGGCCCAATCTGTCTAGATAGAAAAGGATAGGAAAGGCACTTACTACAATCCCAAAAAACCCTGAAAAGTACCAACTCTACTAATTACAAAAACACCTGAGATCACACGACCTCTACCACCTAAATTAGTTCTCTGGTGTAACAAAAACTAAACAGCAATAACTGAAAAAACTGGAAAAGGCAAATGAACAAACAACAGTGGCTGAACTAAACTGCAAGCACCAAAAAACTAAAAGAAGAAAATGTCTTATCTGTTAGCAGAAGATGCAGGCACGAAACAGCTTTTCTGGGTCTCTGGGAGTGTGCCTTACGCTAAACAGTGCAATTGGGAGTGTGTCATGCCATGGTTTGCGTGTCTCTTGGGCAATTTTTCAGCATTCTATTCTTAAGTGTTTCGTTCAGTTTTTCTACCTTCCTGCTGCTCTGGGGGTGGTAAGGAGTGTGTAGGCCTAAATCTGACCCTACTGCTAATCGGGTCTTGTGTGTCAGATTTGCTGTGAATGCGGGTCCCTGATCACTTTCTATCATTTCTGGAGCCCCGTATCTGCACACTATTTTCCGAAAGTAGCTTCGTTGCAGTAGTCTTTGCTGATTTGGAAAGCTTCTGTTCATCTTGAAAATACTTCTTTTGACCACAATGGCGTATTTGAATCCTTCACTTGGCGATATCTGGATGTGGTCTATCTGGATCCTTTTAAGCTGGTAGAGTGGTCTTTCCAGATGAGGTGAGGGGGACTTTCTTCCATACGTCCAGGCTTGCAATTGCCGCAGGTCGGACAGCTGCTGGTGAATTTGGCTGTTAGGGTGGAGATCCCTGAAGCGAACCAGTAAGCACCAATCAGATCATTCATCTGTGTCTTTGATATGTGGATGTGGGTCCATGTACCCATTGGACCACCATAGGGTGCATACTTTGTGGTGGGCAGAGTTTGAAGTCTATTATTGATAGCCTTCTTTCTTCACGTGTTGCTTTTTTCGCATTCAGCTCTTCTTCTCCTTTTGGAGCTTGGTCTTGTAACTTCTTGAGCAGATTCCAGGACGTCTCTTTGTCAGGTTTCTTGTCTTCAGTCGTCATGTAGTAGCCGTCCGGCTCTACGACCTCTCCCACTTCTCCATGTTGTCTTCCTTTGGCTGCTTCTTTGGCTGCCATGTCCGCCATGTTATTGCCTCACGCCTCTTCTGTTCTCAGTTTTCCATGCACTTTGATTTTTCAAATTGCCACCATTTTGGAAGTTGGAGTATACCCAGTAGGTCCCTGAAGGCTCCATGATGCTTCACGGTTGTCCCGTTTGCTGTGATGAAGTCCCTTGTAGCCCAGATGGGTCTAAAGTCGTGTGCTATGCCATGCGAGTACCTGTAGTCCGTGTAGATGTTTGCAGTCTTGCCTTCTGCCATCTGGCAGGCCTTCGTCAGCGCTATCATTCTGCTTCCTGGGCTGACAGGCTAGGTGACAGACTTCTGGACCACAGGATTTCTTGATTGCTGGTCACTGCACTTCCTGTGTTGAAACTTCTTCATCATCTGCAAATCTGGAGCCATCCAAGTATCCCCCCTTGGGAGTGGGAGTAGAGTGGCCGGGCTGAGGACTGTAGGTCTGGAGACGGTGACATTATGAGACAAAGGCAATAGAGGCGCCACAAAGATGCCTGGCGGCAGGGAGATTACTGTTGGTTGAGCTTGATTGAAGATTGCCAAGATGTCATGTGGAGTGAGAGTTTCCAGTGGCTGTCCAAGAGTGATTTCAGCAACCTTGTCCAGGAGGGTGTGTGCTGCGGATACTGCCATCAGGCAGGAGGGTGCTCTTCTTGCAACTGGATCCAAGCGGGCTGAGAGGCAGCCTAAAAGTCTCTGTTTTCCCCCGTGAATCCGTGCCAGGACTCCAGTAGCATGACCTTCTTTCTTCCATCAGGTAGACGGAAAGACTTTTCATAGTCAGGTAGGCCTGGTATTGGCGCTGAGACTGTGGAGTTCTCCAATCTCCTGAATGGGTTGAAGGCTGCGTCTGATAGAAGGAGCGGGGTTGCGTTGATGCAAGCGCACAGAGGCTGCATTAGGACTGAGGCATCAGGGATCCAGGTTCTGCAATATGACACTAGACCAGGGAAGGCCTGCAGCATTCTTGGAGTTGTTGGGGGAGCCATCTTCTCCATAGTGGTCTCCCAGTCTTTTGACATGTGTTTCGTCTGGTGGGCAATACAGTGTCCCAGGGATGTAACTTGCTTCTGGCATCACTGGACTTTGTTCTTCCAGACCTTGCGTTGCTGTTCTTCCAGGTAGAGTAGGAGAGATAAGGAATAGGCTGTGCAGGTGTCGATGTCAACCACACAAAAGAGAAAGTCATCCACGTGTTGTAGAAGAGTGACTCTTGCATATTCTGCAATCCAGTTGACGAGGATGGAGGACATTGTCTTGGTGAAACTTGAAGGGCTTGTTTTGAGCACCTTGAGACAACACTGTCCATATGCACTGCACTGGTGCGTGAAAGCAGGCCTCCAGGTGGAGGGGAAACACTGAAGAAGGTACTGGCCAGGTTGATCACCGTGAATACCGTTGCGGTGACTGGGACTCTTGAGAGCAGAGTGTGATGGTTCAGCACTGTTGGGGTTTCAAATACCGTAGCCTCTTTCGCGGCCTCCAGGCCTTGCACCATTCTGAACTCAGTGGGGTTTACAGTCTTTTTCTTCACTGTGGAAAGCTGGGATTGATTCCGATGGGCGAGGCAGCCCAGTTTGGCCTTGTCCTTCAGTATGCGGCAGGGGACTCCCATCTGCTGGTGCAGAGCTGGCGGGAAAACAAGCCGTCTACTAGGATCCACATCATGAGAGATGACGACCAGCTGGCTTTCTTGTTCTCCACCAAGACAGTCACTGTGTTAGCACCTGCTCTGGTCACAGGGGGTCTTCTTGTTGGGACGTTCCTTAAACGGCTGCTTTTTTCTCAGCACGGGCCATCAGTAGTTTCTTTTTCTCCAGCTCGGTCTCAGGTCATATTTGTGCACAAGTTTGAAGAGCTGAGTGGCCTTTTTCCGGTCTAGGGCCTGGGTGAACTGGTTGATTGCAGGGGGCACCTCCTGGTGCTTGCAAAAGATGAACCTCTGGCGTTAGAGCTGGATGAGGTGTTGCCATTCCATGAAGCGAGTAGGGTCCTTCTTGAGTTGAATATCCTGGCCAATGTCAAAGTTCTCAGGCCGTCTTCTTAGGCGAGTTCACTTAGACCTTCAGTTGGTCAGAGACATCTTGACTCTGGGTGATGGAGTGGCTTTTCTGGTACTATGTCCAGCACCTCCTGTGATAGGTCTGCAGTGTGGTTGTTTGAGGTTCCTGTTTCTTCTTGGGTCAGGGGTGAAGAAAGTGTCATGGTCCCATCTTCCTGGAACACTCTGGTCGCTTTCAGCTTCTGCAGTAGGTCCACTCCCAATAGGTTGAGGGTGCAGGTTTTTTACACAACAAACTGGGACATGATGGAGTGTTCTGGCTGAGTCCACACGCTCAGGGGCTTCATAATCTGGAAATATCTGACTTGACCATCAATTCCCATGCAGGAAGCAGAAGATTCTGATAGGTAGGTGAGGTTGCGGAGTTCCACAAGAAAAGATATGACTACGCCATCCACTCTCAGGATATTGGTCCCACTGGTGGAGTTCCCTGTGGACTTGGTGTGCTCTTGTCCTATGGACGGGGTTCTTCACTGCTTTCTTTGTTTCTCCTTGGCTTGCTTCTCTAGACAAAGTGGTGGGTCGTAGGGGTTCTCTGCAGCGGTTCCGGTAATGGCCAAGCTTGCCACAGTTGTAACACTTGACATTTCTTCTGTCTTTAAAACGTGGTTGGCCATCTGGGTCTGAGACCACCATCAGGGGAGCTGTTTTGCGCACTCCTGGCTGGGATTCTATCCCTTTTGCGACTGTGAGCAGGGTGTCCATTGCTATTGACCTGTACTCAGGCCTAGCTACTATCAGTGGCTTTCTGATTGGTTCTCTCAGTCCATGCACAAAGGCCTGTGCCAACATCCGTCTGTGTGTCTGATCATGGGTAATGAGGCCCAAATCTTGAAACACTTGCATTACTCTGTCATGGAACTTCTCCACAGACTCTGTCTTGTCTTGACTCGTGACATGTAGGCTGAGAGCTTGTCCTGTCAGTCTGCTTTTGGCCCATTCTCTGAGTTGCTCAATTAGCTTTGGTCCTGTCTCCCAGGCATACGCATCTAACTCTGCTGGAAGCTTGAAGTGTTCTCTCATAATTGACCAGAATGCATCACCTGCTTTTATTTCCATTTCGGTCCAGAGATCAATCCAGGCTGCTTTCTGCTGGATCTGCTGCATTTTTTTGGCAAAATAGCATGGGGTGTATCCCTGGGTCTGGCAGCATACTGATCACCTGGCTTGGGATGAAGGGCTCATAGGATGGTGCCTCTACCTGTCCCTGCTCTATTGGTGCTTGTGTGTTTTCTTCCCTAGTATTGGGCAGCATGTGTGACGTTGCATCTTCATCTTCATCAGATAAGAAGTGACATGGTGTACTTGGTGCATACACTGGGTGAGATTTGGGCTTTAAAGTTGTCTTGCTGCATGGGGATTTCCCACTTCCTTGCTGAGGCTGCGGTGGATCAGTGTCATGGTTCCATGCTAGCAGCCCTGTAGCTATACCACCCCCTGTGAAGCCCTAGCTGTGGACTGTTGTGTCTGGGGGCTACATGTAGCGTTTTGTGTAGGGAGATCTGCACTTTCTTCTCCTGATATAATGACTGGCAATGTTTGTACTGTGCTTGGGATAGACAAGGTGCCCTGTGCTGGAGACACTGAATACAGGGACACCACATTGCTTGGATTGGGCGTTGACCAGTTGATAACGAAGTAGAAAAAAGAGGAAGAGAAGGGAGGTGTGAGGGAGGAGCGAGAGAAAGAGGAGGGGAGGGAGAGAAGAGTGAAAGGGGGAAAAGAGAGAAAGATGGAGGAGAGAGAGAGAAGAAAGATGGAGGGGGAGAAGTAGAAGAAGATGAAGAAGAAGATTTGAGAGTTGGAGAGGAAGAGATAGAAGAAGAGGAAGATGAAGAAAATGGATGTGTCAGAGATGTGATGGAGGGAAAAGAAGGAATGAGAGGGATGGCAGCGAGGAAAGAGGAGAAAAGTCTGAAGAAGAAAGAGAAAGGGACTGAGAGAAGAAAAAGGAGAGGGTGTCCCCCCTGTGACTCTTGAGAGGGGATGGTTGAAACAAAAATGCCTTCTCCCTGTGGAGAGAGGCGGGGAGCGTTTTCCCTGTACAAGGCTCCTTACTCAATGAGAGCAGCCTACACCTGTCCCGTGTCTCCACATGATGGACATGTGATGTGTGTGACTCTGAATTCTGCTCTTGTGACATGTCAGTGATCTTTTTCTCACAGATGATTTAACACCTTTTCAAACTTATTCACATAAAAAAAAAAAAATCACTTCCTGGTCCGTTCAAATTAACTTGCTGTATCTTTTACACGATGCACCGCTGCTCTTTTATAGCAGATGGTAATCTATTAACAAATTTTCCCGTTACCTTTCAAATAACAAAAAACAAGAAAAAAACATTTCATTATGCAGCGTAAAGGCTGCCTGTCTATTTGCTTCTCACGTACTGTGTCTATTCCAAAAACCTATTCAACAAAGGTGATTTAAAAATCTGAAAACTGCTGCACTCTGGTTCTGTTTGTCAACTGCCGAATGCCCGACGGGAGGGGCTACTCAAACCGCTGCGTAGTTTGTGTCTGCTCTCTCTCTCAGCCTGTAATTTCCTTATCTATGTGACCTTGTCTAAAGCAAGCTTGTAGAAAAAAGAAATGGCTGGAGAAATAAAACTCTAAAATAAATTGCTTAGAGAAAAAATCTCTCCAAAATCATTTAAAAATGTACTTAAAAGAAAAATTTTAAAAACAAAAGTTAGATTTAGTAAAAAACTCTAGAAAAAGAAAAAATAAATAAATTCACCAAAAAGGGGAGAAAAGAAAAAACCGTATTAATCATAAAACTCTGAAAAACAACCCTTGTTACTAAAACAGCTAATTAAAAAAAAACAGAAAAGAGGTGGAAAAATTGATTGTAAAATGATAAAAACAAAAGAAAAGTACTGTAAAACTGTCTGGTAGCGTAGTTTTTTTTTTTTTTTTCCTACCGCTCTCTGGAATGTCAGCTGGCTGCTGCCAGCACTTCCCCCTCCCTTCTATCTCTGCTTGCTGTCTCTCCAGACACTGAAATCACGTAGCAAAAAAAAATTATTATTATTATTCCTCAGAATAGCAAAAAAAAATGAATATAGTTCAGTCTGAATGCCTGATAATTTTCACGTTAAAACCTGTAGCCAAAAAACTAGCTTAAAAAAATAAAAATCAAAGCCAAGAAACAGATGTGACAACGTGATTAGCAGAGGAGGGGGGTCAAAGGGGTTTTCTCGCTGCTGCAGCCAGCACACTGCTCTGAATGAGATACTGACAGAGCGCACGGAGATGTGATTTAAAGCGACAGTACCTGATACAGACAGTTGACATGTACAAATGAGACAGACACCCGGGAGAATACGAATCCCTCTTTTGATGATCTGTGACACATACAAGCTGCTCTGGTAACTGATAACTCACCAATTGCACTGAGCGCGGTGAGGCTCAAGGTTCTATCGCTCTCTGTACCGTACGCCTGGCCGGTGCGCCGGTCACAATAATCTGCAATAGCCTTCATCAAAATTCTCACTATCCACGTCTGATTTGACTGGGATGGCCTCCCGGTGCGTGGACGATTATTGTGAGAACTTATCCAAACAAAGCTTCTGCCCTTCACGTCTGATTTGACTGGGATGGCCTCCCGGTGCGTGAAAGTTTACTGCAGAAACTTAACCGAACAAAGCCCTCGCTTCCACAACTGATTTTTTGGGATAACTTCCCTCCAATGTGTGAAGACTATCTGCGTGGACTTATCCAAAACAAAGCTCCCGCCCTCCACGTCTGATTTGACTGGGATGGCCTCCCGGTGCGTGAAAGTTTACTGCGGGAACTTATGCAGCAATTTGTCTTTTGCTATACAGCCCCCAGAAATCAGCAAGCAAAAACACAGTCACCGTTCCAACTTTCTCCCGGTTCACATAAAACATGAAACATATACAGCACAGCAGCAAACAACTCGGCTTATATCCCAGGGCTTTTGGATAAGGGTATGGACTTTTTACACAACCTGGGAATGCGGTGATGACCACGTCCGACCGGCTGAAAGTGTAGGCTAGGACTAGGCACAGGGAACATTCAGGTAAGATGACAAAGTTTTCTTACCTTACTGATGGAGCTGCAGTCTCCGTCCCATGTGCCAAGGCCAGGGCCAACACCCCCGTCTCTCCGGTCGGCCGGGTCCTCGTGCGTTTCGTCCAATGCCCCGCGTGCAGGCGCCAACTGATATGGAAATTTAATTAGGATAAAAATATCCTTCAGTGTTTGCTGCTTGCCATGTCCAAATCTCTATATTATGTCTTCTTTGAGCGCTCAGAACGAAATGAAAACTGTCCACAACGCAAGTGTCAGTATAACAGTTCGTCAAAAGACATACATTTATTATTCATTCAAGGTTTTATACGTTTACAAAAAGGGGCTGGTTAGTCAATTAACATACAATTAAAAGCTGCTAGATTATTGGCTGTTCTAGTTTAAATATGATAATTATGATAATCATGATAAAAGAGCTGAAGTTGCAGAATTATTGTTTTATATTCTTGTGACCTAGTTGTCTTGCATAACTATAATGTAAACAACAGATATCTAATAGGACTTTTTGTACTTCATGCATTTGTTCCTTTACGAAGGCCTTATGAAGGCCAGATTTCTTTAAAACGACTGATTATAGCTGGCCTAGAAATATGTGAGCACAGGGTTTTTTAGCAAGTGAGATCTATCTAACTGTGAACTGTGAATACATATATGTGAATATACTTTGAATATATGGAATACATATATATTTCCATGACACCCTTCTGTGAGTACCATACAAATATCAGTTTTTGGGCCGGTGATACTGTTATGATTTGGTAGCTGAGGAGAGCAGGCAAAAAAGGAAATACACCAGAGAGGTTGGAATCTATGGGATTGCAGTACCCTGACTAACCACCACAACTAAAGGCAAACCATGGAGCGTACCTACGTTGGTCCTAGACGCCTCGTCACAGCCTGAGAAGCTAACTACACTTAAAGACAGAAAGAGGAAAACTATCTGCCCCGGAGCAGATCCCCAAAGAACATAGAAAGCCCCCAAACATGTAATGGCGGTTAGACAAGAGGAAAATACAGACAAAGACAGAAAATAGTATGAGCAAACGTTGGGGCCCAAACTTCCTAAATAGAAAAGGATAGGAAGGACACTTACTGCAATCCCAAAAAACCCTGAAAAGTACCAACTCTACTAATTACAAAAACACCTGAGATCACACGACCTCTACCACCTAAATTAGTTCTCTGGTGTAACAAAACTAAACAGCAGCCACTGAAAAAACTGGAAAAGGCAAATGAACAAACAACAGTGGCTGAACTAAACTGAGAGGAGCACAAGCCCCCGGAGGGGACCCGGCAGACCCCCACAGAAGTGCATGACAAAATGCAAAAAGCAAGCACAAAAAACTAAAAGAAGAAAATGTCTTATCTGTTAGCAGAAGATGCAGGCACGAAACAGCAAGCTACAAAGTGAACAGGAATCAAAGATGAGACCAGAACAATTGATCACCGGCAACCCTGATGGGAGGGAACCTCCCTTATATAAGACCAGTCAGTAACACCTGATCGCCAATCTTCACAATCTTCATTGGATAGTTCAGTACTATTTGTAACCACCAGAGGGAGCTTCTGCTCAGAATTCATTTCTAGCACATTCACAACAGTGTGCACAGCACTCTGTGAGACCAGCGATCTCACAGGCACTGCTGCAGGCTTCCTCAGCTCCTGCTCTCAGCAGGAACTGAGGAAGCCGCCTCCCTGCAGGACCCCGTGGCCATCTTGGATTCGGGGTCTTGCAGGGCGGAAGGCCTCAGAACAGCACGATTACATCACGCTGTTATGAGGGTCTCAGGGGAGCACGCAGGGAGCCCTGTTGTGAATGTGTTAGAAATTAATTCTGAGTAGAAGCTCCCTCTGGTGGTTACAAACAGTACTGAACCATTCAATGAAGATTGTGAAGATTGGCAATCAGGAGTTACAGACTGGTCTTATATAAAGGAGGTTCCCTCCCATCAGGGTTGCCGGTGATCAATTGTTCTTGTCTCAACTTTGGTTCCTGGTTCACTTGGAAGCTTGCTGAGTCTTGCCTGCATCTTCTGCTAACAGATAAGATTTTTTCTGCTTTTATTTTTGTGCTTGCTTTTTGCATTTTTTCCTGCACTTCTGTGGAGGTCAGCCAGGTCCCCTCCGGGGGCTTGTGCTCCTCTCAGTTTATCTGAGCCACTGTTATTTGTTCATTTGCCTTTTCCAGTTTTTTCAGTGGCTGCGGCTTAGTTTTGTTACACCAGAGAACTAATTTAGGTGGTAGAGGTCGTGTGATCTCAGGTGTTTTTGCAATTAGTAGAGTTGGTATTTTTTAGGGTTTTTTTGGATTGCAGTAAGTGTCCTTCCTATCCTTTTCTTTCTAGGAAGATTGGGCCCCAATGTTTGCTCATACTATTTTCTGTCTGTGTCTGTATTTCCTCTTGTCTAACCGCCATTACATGTTTGGGGGCTTCCTATGTTCTTTGGGGTCTGCTACGGGCAGATAGCTTTCCTCTTTCAATCTTTAGGTGTAGTTAACCTCTCAGGCTGTGATGAGGCGTCTAGGACCAACGTAGGTACGCTCCACGGCTGCCTTTAGTTGTGGTGGTTAGTCAGGGTACTGCAATCCAGTAGATTCCAACCTCTCTGGTGTATTGCCGTTTTTGCCTGCTCTCCTCAGCTACCAAATCATAACAGAGCCCCCTCCTTGCGCGATGCTTCCCTGTGCCCCCGATACACCGCAATTATGTTTGATCCCGGTGTGCCAGGGGTTAATGTGACGGGAGCGGTCCGTGACCGCTCCTGGCACGTGGTGCCAGGTGTCAGCTGTGATAATCAGCTGACACCTGGCCGCGATTGGCCGGTCCGATCCCTGCGACGTACTATCCCGTCCATGGTCAGATTGTCCCGGGTTTCATGGACGGGATAGTACGTCGGATGGCAGAAAGGGGTTAAAAAAAAAATAAAAAAAATACATGTATGTGGTATCACCGCGTTTAGACAAGTCAGATCTATCAAAATGTAAAAATAATTAACCCAATCAGTAAACACCGTAAACAGAAAAAATTCAAGAATACCCAAATTACGTTCTTTTGGGCACAGCAGCTCCACAGAAATAAGCTATAACAAGTGATTAAAAAGTCCGAAAATTGTATCAATAAAAATGTTTTCTCACCCCACAAAAAAATAAGCCGTCATACAGCTCCATCGGCTGAAAAAAAATGATACTGATCTTGGAAAATGGCGACAAACCTCCCCCCCCCCAAAAAAAAATAAATTTTAAACTTATGATTTCTTTTATCACTAAAATAATAAAAAAAACTGGACATGTTGGGTATTGCTATAATAGTATTGATGAGGAGAATCATATTATGAGGTCATTTTTACCAAAAATGTACAGCATAAAAACAATTACAACAAAACAGTGTCAGATTTGCATATTTTTTTTCACAATTTCACCACACTTGGAATTTTTTTTCTTTTTTCCAGTACAATATGTAGTAAAATGAATGGGGTCATTCAACACAGGCCTGCTGCATATTCTGGAAAACAACGCTGACTTTTTACGCAAAATTTACTGTTTAACTACATTGCCATCTAGTGTTTCACACGTAGAGTTTTATGATGAAAATAACATTACAAGTCAAGACAAAGACAAAGTATTATTACTCAGCCTCATAAACAAGGCACATCTTTTTGACAAGACTGGTGGTGACACTTAGACATGGCCTACATAGACACTTTATAGACACTTTATAAATATTTTTGTGTAATACAAGTGTTTACTATATTAGACATCTCAGGAGAGCAGACAGCTCCTTTATAAATCACAAATGAAGTCACACGTTGTTGAAATAATTTTCTTTCCTTGGGTTCACTATCAGATCGGAGCCATCAAGACATCTTGTCATGGTGACCGCAGTTTGCTGCCAAGACAACTTTGACCCTCTACTTCTGAAGCTTATCCCCAGCCTAAATCGACACTTTAGGGGTCAGCTGGCATTTTTAGCCTGAGGGATAAACACACCACAAGATGCCCATGAGTTGCAGGCAGGCCATATTTAACTTGCGTACCTGCACAAATACAGCAATGAGATACAAGGCACTACTGCTCTGAGGGCGCATAAGTAGGGTTCCAACCTGAGCAAACACTCACGGCATAGAGGAGGACCGAAGCATGGAGATGGAGGTCATTGAGGCAGTTTGCTGGGTGACAGAAGTTGGAGCTGAGATAAGACTGTCAGGGAGGCTAGTCCTGATTTGGTACACTCAAACAAGTAAGCAAATGAGAAGAGTGACAGTACAAAGGTAGCATGTCCACATCATGTCCACTGAAAGCAATGGTAAAGTCTGTCCCAGTAAAGGAAATAGAAGTGCACGACAGGTCAGACAGGTGCTAGTAGTGGGAGATTCAATTATTATGGGAACAGATAGGACAATCTGTCACAAATATTAGGATCATTGTGAAGCACTCGCCAGGGCTGGGGGGTACTCGGTATTGGGCAGTTCTTTAAGTGGGGGAGTGTTTCTCTGTCTGTCTTTCCTTCAGGAGCTACTCTCTGCTCCTCTCCCTCCGGCAGACTCCTTCCAGAAGCTTCTCTGACCACTGTCACACTCCGGACTCCTCCCTCTTCTCTACCTTCCCCACCCACTCCCCAACATCCTTTTCTACCCAGCCTGAGATAAGGCCATCCTCCCAAAGGGTACACCCAGATGCCCTGACTGAACTGGTGTGTGTTGGTTGTGAGTGTTAGAGTCCTGGGTAGTGCCCCTTCCTTACCTGACAGTGGAGTACCACACCCCTTGATGAAGTGCAGTACCTCTGTGGCGACTGAACCTTCAGGGGTGTCACATACCCCCCTGTTAAACACCGCACATCCTCGGGCTGGAACAGGGCAAATTGGTGTTACTGGAAAACATGCAAACAATTTTTGGACGTGCATGTTAACAGGCAAACTCTTCTTCCCTTTATGGGAGGCACTTTTTCTTTAACGTTGCTTAACAATAACAGCAATAAAATATAAAATGACTCTCTATAAAATATTAGCATTTACTTTCAGTAAACGTTCTCTGTTAAGTGCTATAAGACATCTTTATATTAAGTGCAATCTTCTTTTAGTGCAGTGGTTCTCAACCTTTCTAATGCCGTGACCCCGCAATACAGTTCCTCATCTTGCGGTGACCCCCAAACCAAAAAATAATTACAGTCCTCCATACAATTTATGGGCACCACATAGTCCTCCAGACAGTATTATGGGCCAAATATAATGCTCCATAAAGAATACTGGTCCCCATATAACGCTCCATACAAAATATGGAGCTCTCCTCTGCACTGTGCTGAGATCTGCACTGTTACGGCTCAGGAAAGGGCACTGTGGAAAGACTCCCCATTATCATCATCATTGCCTCCCCATCATCATCATCGCCTCCCCATCACCGTTTCCTCCTCATCATCATTATCATTGCCTCCCCATCATCATCATTGTCTGCCCATCATCATTGGCTCCCCATCATCATCATTGCCTTCCCATCATCATTGGCTCCCCATCATCATCATCATCATTGGCTCCCCATCATCATGATCATTGCCTGCTCATCATCATTGGCTCCCCATCATCATCACCTCCCCATCATCATTATCATCGCCTGCCCATCATCATCGTCTCCCCATCATCATCATCTTTGCCTGCCCATCATCATTGGCTCCCCATCATCATCGTTGCCTCCTCACCACCATCACTGTCTCCTCCCATCACCATCACACATACAGCACCACACACAGACAGCACCGCAGCACTCTCTCACATACACACACGCAGGCAGACACACACACACACACTGATACACACAGACACATACACCTCACATCTCACCTGTCCGGCGCCCGCGCTCTGTGCCACAGCCGGCCGCTGAATAATGACGTCATCCAGCGGCGCTGCTGTGACAGGAAGCGCGGGCGCCCTGCAGGCGCCCCCTGGAGCCCGGAGCTACGGAGGCACAGGGAGAGGTAAGTATTGCGCCGCCTGCTCAGGCCGGGTCCCCCCTCTCCCCGCACAGTGGACTCACCGACCCGCCGCTCAGCTCCGGAGGGTCCCGGGCCGCTGCACTGTGACTCCGTGGGAGGAGGAATTGCTGCTGCTGCCACGCCGCCCCACACACGTGCTGCCTGGGGTGGACCGCCGCCCGCCCACGCTACCCCGTGCCCTACGCCCGCCCACGCTACGCCCCTGCTACGCCACTGGGCTAAAGCCATCGGAAATATGCTGTATATATGGCTCCGCTCCCATCCTCCCATCCTGTATATATGGCTCCGCTCCCCCTCCCATCCTGTATACATGGCTCCGCTCCCCCTCCCATCCTGTATACATGGCTCCGCTCCCATCCTCACATCCTGTATATATGGCTCCGCTCCCCCTCCCATCCTGTATATATGGCTCCGCTCCCATCCTCCCATCCTGTATATATGGCTCCGCTCCCATCCTGTATATATGGCTCCGCTCCCCCTCCCATCCTGTATACATGGCTCCGCTCCCCCCTCCCATCCTGTATATATGGCTCCGCTCCACCCTCCCATCCTGTATATATGGCTCCGCTCCCCCTTCCATCCTGTATACATGTGTCATGGGTGCATCGCCACGAAGATTGTCGCGATTGCACATTCTGACTTCTCGCAGCTGAGTTGCTGTTTCTTTGTGTTTGGTAATGAGGGAGTTAATTTTACCTAGCTCTTTGCTAAGACTAGGTCCAGCCTCGCCCGGCTGCTTCTGATTATGTTCTAATTAGCTTCCTTTATATAGCTGCCAGTCTGCTGGTTAGATTCCGGTGAAAGCATTCATACAGACTGCAGATAGGATCGGTTCTGAGAAGACTTAAGCTAAGAGCTCTTTTGTTGTTTCTCCTCACCTTGCTTATAGTTTATCTCCTAGACCTTTGGTGTTCCCTCTGTGTTTTAATGTTGTATGCAAGACAGTATTTACTTTATCCCTGTCTGTCTCGTTTGTCTATACTGTTTGTTAACCTTTACCTGTCCATTCCCTATGGTGGTAATCAGGGTCCTTCTAAGGACTAGATTACAGTGGTCAGGGATTTATAGGAGACAGGGTTTACGCTGGTGGCCTGGACCTCTGTACCATTAACAGTACCTCCAGGTAGAGGGACTAGTCAGGACCCCAGTTTAGGGTCAGCATAGACCCCGGTCCACCTCTAGCCAGAGACAGCGTGAAAAGGATTCAGTATTGACCCACAGGATATTATGTCAGGTAATACTATGCTATATGTACATGTTAATATTACCTATTTATATGTTATATAGAATGTTGTCCCACTTGATAGATTACTGACATTATATATTTATACATCTGCTAGACAGCGTGACATTTTCACCGGCCTAACTATAGATTCTCCCCAGCTACCATGGATCCAGTAGCCCAGCTTGCCCTGCAGTTGCAGAAATTGTCCATGGAGTTTACGGACATTAAGTCCAAGGTTTTGTCCCCCCCGGAGCAAACCAGATCTGAACCTAAGGTTGCTCTCCCGGACAAGTTCACTGGTGGGCGGGACAAATTTTTTACCTTTCGGGAGGCATGTAAATTGTACTTTCGGCTACGGCCTCGGTCATCGGGGAGTGAGGAGCAGAGGGTGGGAATTGTCATCTCGCTCTTACAAGGGGACCCTCAATCCTGGGCGTTCTCTCTTCCTCCGGGCTCCCCGGCCCTCCAGTCAGTAGATCGATTTTTTGCTGCCCTGGGGCTGGTGTATGATGACCCGGATCGGGTCTCCCTTGCTGAAACGAAGTTACGTAGGATACAGCAGGGAGATCGTCCGGCGGAGGAATTTTCTTCTGAGTTCCGTAGATGGGCCACAGATACTCAGTGGAATGACCCAGCTCTTAGGAGCCAGTTTTGTCAAGGGTTATCTGACAAATTAAAAGATGTTTTGGCTCAGTATGATTCTCCTCCGTCACTGGAGGCTGCTATGGCCCTTGCTATTCGTATTGATAGACGGCTTCGGGGGAGGTGCGAGGTAACTCCGCCCCCTGTTATTACTCCACCCACTACTAAAGTCCCTTATATGGAGGTTCCCTGGTCTGTTCTGAGGAACCTATGCAGTTGGGTGGGACATCATTTTGTAGGAGGGAATCGGCGGTGCGCCGCAAGACAAGAAGGTGTTTCTTCTGCGGGAGAGAGGGACATTTTGTTGGGGGGTGTCCCTCCCGTGCCTCATTGAGCAAAAAAGTCACCGAAAAACTGTTAATCCCAGGTTGTGTGGTGGACGACAACCTGGGAGTAGGTATTTCGTCCCCAGGTCCGTCTCAATTTCTCGTGCCTGCGGAGGTGGTGGTTGGTGCGAGAGTTGAGAGGATTTCTGTTCTTCTTGATAGTGGGTCTGGGGCTAATATGGTGGACGCTCGGTTTGCCCAGGTGCAAGGTATGCAACTGACTGTATTGGCCAAACCGATCCCTATACTTTCTATTGACGCCAGACCTCTCGGTCAAGGTAGCTTTGTACAAGCTGTTCATAACATAGACCTTCGAGTAGGGGCAATACATAAAGAACAGTTGTCTTGTTATGTGTTGGAGGGTCTTCCTACTCCTATTGTGTTGGGACTTCCCTGGTTGGCTAAACATAACCCAGTGATTGATTGGCAATCCAGAAAGATAAGCCAGTGGGGTGAATTTTGCAAGAATAACTGCATGAACACGGTCATCGGTGCGGTCGTGCCTAGGACTTTGCCTCCTTTTCTGGAGGACTTTGGGGAGATGTTCTCAGAGGAGGGGTGTCAAAAGTTACCTCCTCATCGCACGTATGACTGCTCAATAAAATTGCTTCCTGATGCCTTATCTCGTAGTTTCCCAGGGGCCGGAAAGACGGATGACCCGGTTCCTATCCTTCAGGAAGGAGTGGTGGTGTCGGCTGTGTGCTCTGAGCTTGAGGGGGAGGTGTTGGAGGCTCAGGGGGACGCCCCTGTAGGACCTCCAGGGAAACTGTTTGTTCCTAATCAGTTAAGACAAAAAGTTATCGAGGCACATCATAGTTCTGCTTTAGCAGGACATCCAGGGAGTAAAGCAACTGTGGATCTCCTTTCTCGCCGGTTTTGGTGGCCTAACTTAAATAAAGAGGTAATAACTTTTGTCGCGTCCTGTGGAGTTTGTGCTCGCTCTAAGACCCCACATACCCGTCCATCTGGGGTTCCTGAGGAGGAACGATTCTCGTCGTCACTTGCTTCAGTTTGGAGAGGAGTGCTGAATGGTCTGAGTGCTATGGGGAACTGTTTCAAGCGGAGGTCTGATAGGAGGAGAGTGTCTGGTCCGGACCTAGGTGTGAACGATCTGGTGTGGTTGTCTACCAAGAATATAAAACGCAAAGTTCCCTCCTGGAAACTGGGTCCCAGGTTCATCGGTCCATACAGGATCAGTTCTATAATTAATCCTGTGGCATTTCGTCTGGACCTCCCTCCTACGTTTAAAATCCATAATGTATTCCACAAATCGTTGCTTAAGAGGTACGTGGCGCCAGTTATACCGTCACTTCTACCTCCTCCTCCAGTGGTGGTCAATGGTAACTTAGAATTTCAAGTGTTGAAGATCATTGACTCACGTCTGAATCGCCGGTCCCTTCAGTATTTGGTTCATTGGAAGGGATATGGTCCTGAGGAGAGGACGTGGGTCTCTGCGTCTGAGATTAACGCAGATCGATTGGTTCGGACCTTCCACACGACTTACCCGGACAGACCTGGCCCTGAGGGTCCGGAGGCCCCTCGTAGAAGGGGGGGTACTGTCATGGGTGCATCGCCACGAAGATTGTCGCGATTGCACATTCTGACTTCTCGCAGCTGAGTTGCTGTTTCTTTGTGTTTGGTAATGAGGGAGTTAGTTTTACCTAGCTCTTTGCTAAGACTAGGTCCAGCCTCGCCCGGCTGCTTCTGATTATGTTCTAATTAGCTTCCTTTATATAGCTGCCAGTCTGCTGGTTAGATGCCGGTGAAAGCATTCATACAGACTGCAGATAGGATCGGTTCTGAGAAGACTTAAGCTAAGAGCTCTTTTGTTGTTTCTCCTCACCTTGCTTATAGTTTATCTCCTAGACCTTTGGTGTTCCCTCTGTGTTTTAATGTTGTATGCAAGACAGTATTTACTTTATCCCCTGTCTGTCTCGTTTGTCTATACTGTTTGTTAACCTTTACCTGTCCATTCCCTATGGTGGTAATCAGGGTCCTTCTAAGGACTAGATTACAGTGGTCAGGGATTTATAGGAGACAGGGTTTACGCTGGTGGCCTGGACCTCTGTACCATTAACAGTACCTCCAGGTAGAGGGACTAGTCAGGACCCCAGTTTAGGGTCAGCATAGACCCCGGTCCACCTCTAGCCAGAGACAGCGTGAAAAGGATTCAGTATTGACCCACAGGATATTATGTCAGGTAATACTATGCTATATGTACATGTTAATATTACCTATTTATATGTTATATAGAATGTTGTCCCACTTGATAGATTACTGACATTATATATTTATACATCTGCTAGACAGCGTGACAACATGGCTCTGCTCCCCCCTCCCATCCTGTATACATGGCTCCGCTCCCCCCTCCCATCCTGTATACATGGCTCCGCTCCCACCCTCCCATCCTGTATATATGGCTCCGCTCCACCCTCCCATCCTGTATATATGGCTCTGCTCCCACCCTCCCATCCTATATACATGGCTCCGCTCCCCCCTACCATCCTGTATATATGGCTCCGCTCCCACCCTCCCATCCTGTATATATGGCTCCGCTCCACCCTCCCATCCTGTATATATGGCTCCGCTCCCCCTCCCATCCTGTATACATGGCTCCGCTCCCCCTCCCATCCTGTAAACATGGCTCCGCTCCCCCTCCCATCCTGTATACATGGCTCCGCTCCCCCTCCCATCCTGTATACATGGTTCCGCTCCCACTCTCCCATCCTGTATACATGGCTCCGCTCCCACCCTCCCATCCTGTATATATGGCTCCGCTCCCCCCCATCCTGTATACATGGCTCCGCTCCCCCTCCCATCCTGTATAGATGGCTCCGCTCCCACCCTCCCATCCTGTATATATGGCTCCGCTCCACCCTCCCATCCTGTATACATGGCTCCGCTCCCACCCTCCCATCCTGTATACATGGCTCTGCTCCACCCTCCCATCCTGTATACATGGCTCCGCTCCCACCCTCCCATCCTGTATATATGGCTCCGCTCCCCCTCCCATCCTGTATACATGGCTCTGCTCCCCCTCCCATCCTGTATACATGGCTCCGCTCCCCCCTCCCATCCTGTATATATGGCTCCGCTCCCCCTCCAATCCTGTATACATGGCTCCGCTCCCATCCTCCCATCCTGTATACATGGCTCCGCTCCCCCTCCCATCCTGTATACATGGCTCTGCTCCACCCTCCCATCCTGTATATATGGCTCCGCTCCCCCTCCCATCCTGTATATATGGCTCCGCTCCCCCTCCCATCCTGTATACATGGCTCTGCTCCCCCTCCCATCCTGTATACATGGCTCCGCTCCCCCATCCTCCCCCCATCATACTTACCCTCCTCGCTCCAGGTCCCTGCCTCCCTGTCGGCCGCGTCAGCTTCCTCCTGTGCGCAGCGGTGACGTAATACCGCTCATTAAGGACATGAATATGGACGCCACGCCTATGGGAGTGGCATCACGTCCATATTCATTACCTTAATGAGCGGTATTACGTCACCGCACTGCCAGGAGGAAGCTGACGCCGCCGACAGGGGTGTGTGTAGCCCTGGTACACAATACCAGGAGGATGAGTGGAGAGGTAACAGTTAAGGGCTCTTCATGACATCACGTACACTTCGGACACACCCAGCAGGGGTGTGGAGGGGAGTGATTCATTCAGTCAGATTCCTGTCCTTGGACAGAGCAGACGTGTCCAGTCTGAGCCTGTTAGCAGTTCAGAAAGTGGAGGCTAGTACAGGTGGCCTAGTTCACCTCAGCCTAGTCAGAGCTGTGCCCCACTGGAAGACAGACTGAGATATCTATTAAGAGTGTGAGCAAATCGAAGGGCAAAGTGGAAGAGAACAGAGAAGTGCCATAGGTGAAGAATACCTGCACATTGTAACCGGTCACTGGGGACCGAAGGATCACTATAGCTTCAAGCATAGTGGTAAGAAAACCAGAGGCTTACCGGACCTTAGGTCGTGGCAAGTAGCCCCAAATAGTCAGTACGTAACTGGGGTCAGGGGAAGTGAGGACCTTGAGTCTCTGCAGGACAAGATAGGAATTCAGCTCTCCCACAGGAAGGCTCCGACCACAAAAACTGACTGGGCAGAACAGCTTTGGAATAGCTGGAATTATAGAGGGAACTACGCTTCAAGCTGGTTGGACTCATCAACATTGGACAGTAAAGGAGGCCCCTAACTTGCTTAACCGTTGCCTCAAAGCTCATCCTCCATCAACCCCATCAGCCTCCCTGGGACCTGCCTTACCATCTTACAAGTAAAGGTATGGAAAGACGCTGACCGTGTGAGACTGAGTTATTTATTGCATGTCTGCACAATCCCTATATAACTACTGACCTGAGGGAAGAGTCCCACCTGTAGGGGACCCGACATCTAGCTGCCTCACCATCCCCTCAGAGATCTACAGCAGCGCTGGTATAAATTACCAGAAGACTACAGGTGGCGTCACGAACTGTATATAAATCTATCCCCTGTAAATATATCCCCAACATACGCCAGACCGCCAGGGCCACAGACCGAGCCACCGCTACCTGTGACAAACCCCATAGACTTCCATGGGCTCGGCTCTGAGTACCCCATTGCCCTGGTAATCCACAATTGTGGTGGCGGGTCGACACAAAACTTTGGCGTCACGAACAGGATACGAAACTTGCAGCATTGCGAGCCCTGTGTGCCTGTGGAGTGTTTTGGCGAAAAAGACTGTTGCTGTTGTTTGGCGCCAAATACCGCCATATTTGCCGCCAGATTCGCGCCCTAAGGCGCTGGAGAAGAAGGTGGGCGTACCTGAAAGAGCGCGCAGAGTCTTGGACACGCCCCCGGCTCTGACTCAGCGGCAGGTCCTGCAACAGGAAGTGAACGCTCTGACATCAGAGCGCCTGCGACGAAGGTCCTGTTCCCACTGCGGTGCCTGTGAAATAGCAGCGTCTGAAACCGGTAGGCTCCGTTTAACCAAGGGGGCGCTAAGATGTCACAACAACCGGCTGACAGTGCGGCCCCAGCCGGAGTCCCCAATCCCGCACCGCCTGGTATTGTAGCGCCAGATGGGGGTGCAGGCCCAGCACCCAGTCCGGTAGTCCCGATCATGCCACTAACGCTCCCATATATGCCTGGGGCGAAATGGCTTCCCCAGTACAGCGGTGAGCCAGGCACTTTAGCAGGCTTCAAGCGGAAGTTATGCAGCATCCTAGAAATGTACTCCATGCCTGAGAGACAAAAAGCTGCTGTGCTAATAGGGCAGCTAACCGGCGCTGCTGAGAGGGAAGTGGAGACTTGGGATACCGTTGATCAGGAGTCGGTACCTGCGATCTTCCTTAAGCTACATGCCATATTTGAAGACCGCACAGAAACGGATCTCCGGATGGCCTTCTATCACTGTTCACAACAGCCAGGTGACAGCATCCGGGACTATGCTTGCCGACTACAGGGAGCCCTGAGAGCCCTCAAGCAGATTAACAATTTAAATGCTATCGACGAGAATAAGATGTTGAAAGAACAATTTATACAGGGATTGAGATCCCAAGAGGAACGCAGAACTGTAAATTGGTGGTCCTTAGATCATCCGGATGCTACTTTTGATGCCCTAAAGGACATGGCAATAAAAGGGCTGCGGCCCCTGGGCAAACCCGAGGTGGCAACCCAACATCATCAGGCTGAAGTCACTCTGGAACCGGCAGTAACCCCCTTTTCCCCGCTAGTGGCTGAAGCCAAAGCACAGGTGACACCTCCTAGTGAATTGGACTGTCTGCGCTCAGAGGTGCGCCAGCTGACTAAAAATCTGGCTGCTGTAATGAGTGCCCTGCAGCTGCGGAAAGAGGAGGAAGGGAAGATCTTGTTAGCTGACTGCCCAGAAGATGTTCCGTGGATGCACCGGAGAAGAAAGAAGACGTCGCCCCCCCGGAGGAGGACAACGCCACCCCCAGGAGCGACCTCTGATCAACACCCTCCTCGTCGAGAGATCATCTGTTACCGATGCAACCGGAAAGGTCATATGTCTCCACAGTGTCCTTTAAACGGGCAGAACCTGGGTCCAAGGGCCAACACCCAGGAGAATACCCGTCAGGCCCCCTAGACTGGAACCGCAGGTATGTGGGCGGGCGACCCTACCTGTCTATTATTCTAGATGGTATTGCTGTTCCGGCATTGTTAGACACTGGGTCGCAGGTGACCCTAATACCTGATGCCCTATATACCAAGTACTGGTCAATGGACAGTCTTAAACCTCCGAGCCTTGACTTTACCGTGTATGCTTCTAATGGTCTTCCGGTAGAAGTACTCGGGACAAAATGTGTAGATGTAAAAGTGGGCAGAGAGGAATTGAAAGACCAGGGGCTTCTGGTAGTAAAGACTGTAAATGAGGAGAATGGTTTAAATATAATTTTGGGTACTAACATTATCGGTAATTGTTTGGGAGAAGTTGTGTTCTTGCTCCAACAGCTCGCTGAGATTGCCCGACCAAGGCAGAAAGGAGTAATCCAAAGAGAGATCCGGGCCCTGGTGTGTCAGCAGCAAGCGAAGCTTACCGACGGCGAAATTGGTAATGTACGGGTCACTGACTCGGATCCTATTGTGATACCCCCAATGAGTGAAATGATCATTTGGTGCAGGGCAGCCATAGGTCTGAGAGGACAGAATTACCAAGCTGTAGTAGAACCCCACCATTCAGAACATAGACCTACACTTATGACTGCTAGAGGAGTAGTAGAAGTGGTGAATGGAAGAGTACCGGTACGGCTTCTCAATTGGGGAGATGATGAGGTAAATTTACCCCGTTATGCAACCATTGCTAAACTACATGCTGTTGACAATAATTCTATTCTCCCGGCTGAGTCCTTAGACTCCTGTCAAATAGCGGAGGACAATGACCCAGCAACTGAGGTGGCGGAATGGTGTCAGCAACTCCATGTTGGGACGGACACCACTCCCGCTCACCAGAAGCAAGGGGTATTGCGGGTGGTGCAAGAGTATGCCCAAGTGTTTAGCAAGCACCCACTTGATTTTGGGGTAATTAAGGGAGTCCAACATCATATCCCTACAGGCAGTCATCCTCCCATCAAAGAGCGGTACAGGCCCATACCCCAGCTCATTATCAGAAGGCTAAAGAAATGTTGCATGATATGAAGAAAGCTGGGGTGATAAGGGATAGTTGTAGCCCCTGGGCAGCCCCTCTAGTTCTGGTTAAAAAGAAAGATGGTAGTATGAGAATGTGCGTGGATTACAGGCAGGTGAACCGCATAACACACAAGGATGCATACCCGTTACCACGTATTGAGGAATCATTAGCTGCTCTGAAAACGGCTAACTACTTTTCTACCCTTGATCTGACTAGTGGTTACTGGCAAGTGGCTGTGGCTGAGGAGGATCGTGAGAAAACGGCTTTCACCACCCCAATGGGGCTCTGTGAGTTCGATAGAATGCCGTTTGGGCTCAGTAGTGCCCCAGGAACATTTCAGAGAGTGATGGAAAACTGTCTGGGACATCTCAATTTTGAAACCGTGCTGCTATACCTAGACGACGTTATCGTGTATTCCAAGACATATGAGGACCATCTGAAGCACCTGGCAGAAGTATTCGAGTCCCTGTCCAGGTACGGGATGAAGTTAAAACCCTCAAAATGCCATCTACTAAAACAGAAGGTACAATACTTGGGGCACATCGTCAGTTCGGAAGGAGTAGCGCCGGATCCAGAGAAAGTCACTGCCATCCAGAAGTGGCCGGAGCCGAAAAACCTTAAGGAAGTGCGACAGTTCCTGGGACTAACGGGTTACTACAGGAGATTCGTGAAAGATTACACGAAGAAGGCAGCTCCTTTACAGGACCTCCTGGTAGGACAATCCTTAAAGAGCAGAAACCCTCCCTTTAATTGGGGTAAAGAACAGGCTGAAGCATTCCAAAAGATGAAAGAGATCCTTACAGGTGACGAGATCTTAACCTATCCTGATTACAGCCAACCGTTCCTGTTGTACACCGACGCCAGTAATGAAGGTTTGGGAGCAGTTCTCAGTCAGAAGCAGAATGGCCAAGAAAAAGTCATCGCATATGCCAGCAGAAAACTCAGGCCAACTGAGAGGAATCCGGAAAATTATAGCAGCTTCAAGCTGGAGTTTCTGGCGCTGGTCTGGGCCATTACTGAAAGATTTAAGCATTATCTGGCCTCTAATCAGTTCACTGCGTTTACAGATAACAACCCGTTAACGCACCTGGAAACTGCCAAGCTGGGTGCCATGGAGCAGCGATGGATGGCTCGGTTGTCCAATTACCAGTTTACTATCAAGTACCGGGCAGGTCGAAAGAATGCTAATGCTGACGCGTTGTCCCGAAGGCCGCATGACTCTGACACGGAAGAAGAATCGGACGACCTGGAAGAAATTGAGCTACCTGCGTTCCATCGAAATGGGGTAGTCCATGAGCATCGAGTCCACAGAAAGCAGTATGGTGCAACATTAAATCCTTTACCCCATCACAGCTGGAAAGAGACTCAGGACAGTGATCCAGTGGTCAGCCGCATCAAGGAGTTGTTAAAACAGGAAGGTTCCTCCTTGGAAAAGGATGCGCCTATGTCAGCAAAGCTCCTGTGGAACGAGAAAAGCAGGTTGTTCCTATACCGTGAGAAGTTGTGCAGGAGATACGTCAACCTCAGAACCCATGAGATGGTCTGGCAAATAGTGGTCCCCAAGGCAGACGTCCCAATGGTGTTGGAAGCGTACCACGATCAAGCAGGACACTTTGGCTGGAGAAAGCTGGAGACCCTGTTGAGATGCCGGTTCTACTGGGTAGGGATGCGCAGCTCCATCGAGAGGTGGTGTCGGAACTGTGGACCCTGTGGTCTCAGAAGAAAGGACTACGGTAGTCAAAAGGCACCCCTGCAACCTATCCGGACGACTCGTCCCCTGGAGATTGTGGCCCTGGACCACGTCAAACTGTCGCCAAGTAGATCTGGATACTCATACGCCTTGACCATGGTGGACCATTACTCCAGATTTCTGGTGGTTGTTCCAGTTAAAGACCAGACCGCAGTGACGGCAGCGAAGACCTTTCAAGCAAGCTTCTGCAGACCGCATGGGTATCCGGAGCAAGTATTAACCGATCAGGGACCTGCTTTCGAAGCCGATCTATTCAAGGAATTCTGTCACATGTACGGGTGCAAGAAAATTAGAACAACACCATATCACCCTCAAACCAACGGTCTTTGTGAGAAAATGAACCATATTGTCCTTGACTTGTTGAGATCCATACCGTTGGAAGACAGGAATCGATGGCCGGATTTACTACCTGATTTGGTTGATTTGTATAATCATATACCTGTAAGTTCAACTAACTGCACTCCAGCCTATCTTATGAGAGCAAGGCCCGGAAAAATACCAATGGATCTAGAACTTGGAGTGGTAGAACCGGAGGCAGACGACGCCATTGAAAACTGGGACATCAATCGGCAAGAGCAATACAGAAGAGTACAAATCTGTGTAGAGGAAAGTCTCAACAAGGCACGGGAGAAACAGGAAGATGTTTACAACCGAAATGCTCCTGCCAAGCCTTTGATGCCTGGAGAGGTAGTATTAAAAAGAAAAAGGAAGATGCACAAATTGGATAACCAGTGGGAGCAAGAACCCTACGTCATACAAGATTCTAAATATGACAACAGAAAAGTTTGTGTCGTCAGTAAGGACGGAGGAAGAACAACAACCACTGTGTCCAGAGACCATTTGAAATTGTGTCCAGAACCCTTAAAGCGTTGTGAAAAGAACCCTGTCATCAATCAAGGAGAAAGAAAGGAAGAGGTCATACACACGGATCTGGGAGATTTTCCTGCGGATTGGCCCCGACTGGGAGATGCTGTAATAGTTCCAGTGTTGCAGTTTTATCAGCCACAAGAGGAAGTTCTACCTCCAGTTATGCCCGTGGTGCCAGTTGAGCCCGTTCAGGAGTTACCCATCCCAGCAACACCTCAACCTGTGGAATCTCAAGAAGGATCATCAGAAGCAGCGCCCCATACTATGGGATCCCCTGGTGAAGCTGACTCACACCGCCCAGCCATCAGTACGCTTGCCAGATCCATAGAAAGATTGAGGCAGTTCTATAGTTTGCCGTTACGCAGTGCAGACAGATCGCAACTTGATATACCTGAAGCTACACCACGTAGATCAGAGCGAACCACCAAAGGGAAGTTACCCATTAGATATCAGCAGTGATTATAACGAATTAATGTGAATATTGTAAAAAGTCTATATATATATATATGTGTTTTTCCCTATTATGTCTTATAATGGACTCAGAGGCTGAGGACTGAGCCAGCCCAAAAACTGTATCCTGTAAATAGTTGCACTAAGGTGCCTTTTAATGGTTTCACACGAAGCCTTGACTTACCTCTGAATACAAAAACCCGTGTGGTGTGGCACTGAGTGAGGTCTGCATTCGGATGTCCTGCAGCCCACCCAGGACCCACGTTGAAGGTTTGGTGCGGGTCCTTCACAGGAATACTGTATATTTATTGAATGTTTGATGCCTTAATACTTTTGTATTTTTCTATATATTCAATGTGTTGTTTGCAACGTTCAAGACATCCTCACCTCCCGGATGGGACGAATTAATGTTTATTGTTGATGTTTTCATGCATAAACAAATTGTCTCTTTATATTTTACAGCCCGGGAGTGCTGTCGTTTACCATGGGGGAATGTGTAGCCCTGGTACACAATACCAGGAGGATGAGTGGAGAGGTAACAGTTAAGGGCTCTTCATGACATCACGTACACTTCGGACACACCCAGCAGGGGTGTGGAGGGGAGTGATTCATTCAGTCAGATTCCTGTCCTTGGACAGAGCAGACGTGTCCAGTCTGAGCCTGTTAGCAGTTCAGAAAGTGGAGGCTAGTACAGGTGGCCTAGTTCACCTCAGCCTAGTCAGAGCTGTGCCCCACTGGAAGACAGACTGAGATATCTATTAAGAGTGTGAGCAAATCGAAGGGCAAAGTGGAAGAGAACAGAGAAGTGCCATAGGTGAAGAATACCTGCACATTGTAACCGGTCACTGGGGACCGAAGGATCACTATAGCTTCAAGCATAGTGGTAAGAAAACCAGAGGCTTACCGGACCTTAGGTCGTGGCAAGTAGCCCCAAATAGTCAGTACGTAACTGGGGTCAGGGGAAGTGAGGACCTTGAGTCTCTGCAGGACAAGATAGGAATTCAGCTCTCCCACAGGAAGGCTCCGACCACAAAAACTGACTGGGCAGAACAGCTTTGGAATAGCTGGAATTATAGAGGGAACTACGCTTCAAGCTGGTTGGACTCATCAACATTGGACAGTAAAGGAGGCCCCTAACTTGCTTAACCGTTGCCTCAAAGCTCATCCTCCATCAACCCCATCAGCCTCCCTGGGACCTGCCTTACCATCTTACAAGTAAAGGTATGGAAAGACGCTGACCGTGTGAGACTGAGTTATTTATTGCATGTCTGCACAATCCCTATATAACTACCGACCTGAGGGAAGAGTCCCACCTGTAGGGGACCCGACATCTAGCTGCCTCACCATCCCCTCAGAGATCTACAGCAGCGCTGGTATAAATTACCAGAAGACTACAGGTGGCGTCACGAACTGTATATAAATCTATCCCCTGTAAATATATCCCCAACATACGCCAGACCGCCAGGGCCACAGACCGAGCCACCGCTACCTGTGACAAACCCCATAGACTTCCATGGGCTCGGCTCTGAGTACCCCATTGCCCTGGTAATCCACAATTGTGGTGGCGGGTCGACACAGGTGCAGAGACCTGGAGCGACGGAGCGAGGAGGGTAAGTATGGATGTTTAATGAAGCCGCCGGCTGCAGCTGTCACTACAATGCTGCAGCCGCCGGCTCCTTTAAGCGACCCCTGTGTTTTGGTCGTTCGACCCCCGCGGGGGTCGCGACCCGCAGGTTGAGAACCGCTGTTTTAGTGCAATATGGGGGACCGATCTCAAACCCCCAACGTAGGCCTTGGGCGTGACTACAAGGCATAGCTGGTCTTCAAGTTGGACCACTTCTTCAGCCACGCCAGACGGTTTTAGTTCTTTGGTCAGCCGTGCAAAATAGAGTGTCCCATTTACACTCTAAAAGGTATTTGTAAAACCAAAAAGGAGCATGTAAGGTGCTAACTATATGCAATAAAAGTTTTTGAATTACTTATTGTTCATAATCACATTGTCTCTGTATAAACAGGAACTAAACCTTACCAGGTTAACTTAACTATTTACAGTCACATGCCATTTCTTATTCACATTTACTGCTTTTGCCTCCAGGGTAATACCTAGGGCTGGCCATTCCCTGGCCGGGAAAGTTCCTGATGCATAACAATACCTGCAATTTCTAACTGTTCAGGTCCTGCTACCAGAGTTTGGGTAGCCTGATCGCGCATCGTTGGTCTGGTCGGAACTGCAGGGGCTGGTGCAGCGCCTGGTGTTACTGGGGCAGGGTTGGTCACAGGACCTGCATCCGCTGCATCTCCGGTGTTGGACTCCTCCTTCTCCTCTGGGGTCGGTGTTGCTGGCCGCTGGATGGGACGCAACTCCTCCATATTCACCCCTTTCAGCAAGGCCACCTTCCATGCCAACACCGCGGTGATCTGTGACTGCAGGAGCTGGCTGCTGAGCTCCTCTACTTCCGCTTCCAGGAGCCCCGGGTCTGCTGGAGGCAGCTGACAATCTTCCTCTGGTGAGCTAGGGGAGTCCTTGGATGCCTCCCCACACTCCGGCCATCCACCACTCGCCATCTTGCCTACCGGGTCCTTTTCTGCACCCAGGTACTGTTCCCACTCCCTCCTCCATGGGCGGAGTTTCTTTTTCTTCCTTTTCCCGCCATCCAAGATCAGGAGGCGGATCTCGCTGGCCGACTGACAGGTTCTTACGGCACAGAAATAGTTAGAGTGGGCGGCCATGATTTTCGCACCCTCACTCCGGTGCCGCCCATGATGACACGCCTGCCAGCGTGTTATCACAATGGCGGTGATTTTTACAGTTCTCTTAAGTCTCTGGCACACAGGACCCGGCTATGCCGGGGTACGCATCCTGTTCGTGACGCCAAAATAAAGCGACGTTGGTCAGACCCCTGAATCCTATATGTCTGCCTTTTCAGCGAATGTGTTGGATGTGGCTGCAGCACATGCAGATACTGCAGCCTCCGATTTTCTAGCTAAGTTCTTAGTTTCTCCACTAGTTTGGGGGTCAGTCACCTAACTGCGACCTGGTCCCTCCACCAACCACGCCGGTGAATACGGGCCCCGTGGATGGATGACTCACTATCCGTGCCCCTAGGACACCTTCTGTCCTCCCGGGAGCTTCCTTCTTTCTCTGTCGTCAGGCGACAAGCTGCTCTCAGCTCCAGCCCCCCTGTAGACTCTTTCTTTGCCTGTCTTTCCTTCAGGAGTTACTCTCTGCTCCTCTCTCCTCCTCTCCCTCCAGCAGACTCCTTCCAGAAACTTCTCTGACCACTGTCACACTCCCTGACTCCTCACTCTTCTCTACCTTCCCCACCCACTCCCCAACACCCTTTCCTACCCAGCCTGGGATGAGGCCATACTCCCAAAGGGTACACCCAGATTCCCTCATTGAACTGGTGTATGTTGGTTGTGAGTGTTAGAGTCCTGGGTAGTGCCCCCTCCTTACCTGTGAGTGGAGTACCACACCTCTGGATGAGGTGCAGTACCTCTGTGGCGACTGAACCTTCAGGGGTGCCACATATTGCATGGTGTGTTCCAGATATACAAGTTTGACATATCATGGATATGGTTGATAGATTACTGAGAGATGCAGGTGGGGACCCAGAGCTCATGGTGCACAGAAAGAGAAAGCAAGTGAGCTCACCACGTTTGCATGCACTATTGGTTCTTATAGCCTTTCAATCATAGGTGCCAAATTCCGCTAGTAATAAACAATGACATAACAAACAAAAACAAGGGTCTGCGGCACATTGGCACCAGTGACAAAGTTAGAGATAGATGGAAGGCCCTTAAAAAATAATTTAATGGATTTAGTCCCTAAGCTTAAAGGAAGGACCTTAAAAGATACTATTCTGTAGGGATGTAAATGTTAAAATGAAGTCACTTAGGCATGTTCCATTCTTTTATCAGCCTTTTACCAGCCAGCATCTGTGCTGAATTTATGATCTAAAAAGTCACAGGGTGTCCATCCTTTTTAGACCCCATAGTTTAGTCGAACTATACTAATGGGTTTATGATTGAGCGCATGAGGAGGAGCTCTATAAATTGCAGGGTCCATTTCCTCACCTCATACTACTGTGCATGAAACATTTGTCCTAAAAATGACACTTTTGTGAAAAAAAAGAATTTTTATTTTTTCCACACTCATTATTAACTAAATTATTTAATAAAATGTACGTTCAAAAGCCTCATTACCCCCATAAAGTGTATCTGTAGCCCTCTATACAGGCCCACTCACTGATTCCAAGATTGTTGACACCTGTGATGCTAATTAATGGACACACCTTAATTTAACATGTTCCTTTTGTCACATTATTTTCAGAGGTACCATCATTTCTGTCCAGGCCTATTTCATGTAGGGACGCACCTACCATGAGGCGAGTTGAGCACTCTGCCTCAGGTGGCGGTGCCTCCCTGAAGAGCAGGGGCAGCAGATTCTACTCTCCTGCATCTGCTCGTGTTATACATATTGCTGTTATGTGCGCACAGGACCTGTGATGAGGTCACAGGAGGGGAGGAGTCAGGTGTCACATGATCAGGGGCCACCCTCAGTGCTGTGCTGGTTGTCATGGTGCTGGATGAGGGGAAGTTTGTGTGGGGTCAGGAGGGGTTTACAGGGTGGATGTAGCAGAGCTGTGTGTGTACGAGGTGTACGGATCGGAGCCGCGTGTGTATGGAGTGTGCGGAGCAGAGCCGTGTGTGTACAAGATGTACGGAGCGGAGCCGTGTGTGTACGAGGTGTGTGGAGCGGAGCCGCGTGTGTACGAGGTGTGCGGAGCGGAGCCGCATTTGTACGAGGTGTGCGGAGCGGAGCTGCATGTATACGAGGTGAACGGAGCTGCGTGTGTACGAGGTGAGCAGAGCCACATGTGTACGAGGTGAGCGGAGCCGCGTGTGTACGAGGTGTGTGGAGAAGAGCCGCGTGTGTACGAGGTGTGCGGAGCCCTGTGTGTACGAGGTGAGCGAAGCCGCGTGTGAACGAGGAGTGCGGAGCGGCGTGTGTATGAGGTGTGCGGAGCGGAGCCGTGTGTATATGAGGTGTGCGGAGCCGTGCGTGTATGAGGTCGGTGTATGGTGGGGAACATTCATACCTCCCAACCATCCCAGATCCAGCGGGACAGTCCCGATTTTGAGAGTTTGCCCGGCTGTCCCGGCCGGGAGCTTATTTTTCCCATGGACACAGGAGTACACGACGGAGCCCGAGGAGCACTTTAAAACTCGCAAGTGACGTTCCACCAGAAGTGATGTGCTGGAAGCTGACCGGAAATGAGGTAATTTCGGGAGGAGATTGTGACGGAACCATGGAGGCACTTCAGGGAATACTTCAGATCCATCACCGTGTCCTCCTCCGACAGTGCGGACAGCGGGATCGCCTTGGAATTGGGGATGTCGGCCATGTGAGCGGATCGTGATATGTCCTGCATCAGGAGGGCATTACAATGTGAGCCGGGCTGCTATAGTATCTTTATAGAATCTTTCTCTCTCTGTTTCTTTCTCTCTCGCTGTTATTTCTTTCCCTCTAATCTTTCTTTCTCTCTCTCTGTTTCTTTCTCTCTCTAATTGTTTTCTTTCTCTCTCTGTTCTTTCTTTCTCTGTTCTTTCATTCTCTTTTTTTCTCTCTCCTTTCTTTCTTTTTTCTTTCTGTTCTTTCTTTCTCTCTCTGTTCTTTCTTTCCCCTCTTTCTTTCTCTCTCTCTGTTCTTTCTTTCTTTCCCATCTTTCTTTCTTTATTTCTTTCTATGTTCTTTCTTTCCCCTCTTTCTTCTCTTTCTTTCTATGTTCTTTCTTTCCCCTCTTTCCTTGTTTCCCTCTGTTCTTTCCTTCCTTCCCCTCTTTCTTTGTTTCTCTGTTCTTTCTTTCTCTCTGTTCTTCCTTTCTCTCTTTCTGTTCTTTCTTTCTCTCTCTGTTCTTTATTTCTTTCTCTCTCTGTTCTTCCTTTCTCTCTCTGTTCTTTCTCTTTCTTTCTTTCCCCTCTTTCTTTCTCTCTTCTCTTTCTTTCTTTCCCCTCTTTTCTTTCTTTCTTTCTTTCTCTCTCTCTGTTCTTTCTCTCTCTCGCTGTTCTTTCTTTCCCCTATTTCTTTCTCTCTGTTCTTTTTCTCTCTGTTCTTTCCCCTCTTTCTCTCTCTGTTCTTTTTATCTTTCTTTCCCATCTTTCTTTCTCTCTGTTCTTTCTTTCCCATCTTTCTTTCTCTCTGTTCTTTCTTTCCCTCTTCTTCTTCTTTCTTTCTTTCTTTTCTTTCTTTTCTTTCTTTTCTTTCTTTCTCTCTCTCTCTATTCTTTCTCTCTCTGTTTTCTTTCTATCCCCTCTTTCTTTCTCTCTGTTCTTTCTTTCTTTCCCCTCTTTCTTTCTCTCTCTCTCTTTTCTTTTTTTCCCTCTTTCTTTCATTCTTTCTTTCTATGTTCTTTCTTTCCCCTCCTCTTTCTTTCTCTGTTCTTTCTTTCTCTGTTCTTTCTTTATTTCCCCTCTTTCTTTCTCTCTCTGTTCTTCATTTCTCTCTGTGCTTTCTTTCTCTCTGTTCTTTCTTTCTCTCTGTTCTTACTTTTCTTTGTTTCTTTCTTTCTGTCTCTGTTCTTTCTTTCTCTCTCTCTGTTCTTTCTTTCTTTCCTCTCTTTCTTTCTCTCTTTGTTCTTTCTTTCACTCTCTGTTCTTTCTTTCCTCTTTCTTTCTCTCTGTTCTTCCTTTCTCTCTCGCTGTTCTTTCTTTCTCTCTGTTCTTTCCCCTCTTTCTTTCTCTCTCTGTTCTTTCTTTCCTCTTCCTTTCTTTCTATCTCTGTTCTTCCTTTCTCTCTCTGTTTTCTTTCTCTCTCTGTTTTTTCTTTCTCTCTCTGTTCTTTCTTTCTTCCTTTCTCTCTCTCTGTTCTTTCTTTTTTTTTTGCAGTACCAGTCAGTGTGCCCATAGTACCAGCCACTGTGCCCTCAGTACCAGTCAGTGTGATCAGCAGTGCTAAATGGGTGCGATTGGGGCGTGGATATGGGTGTGACTAGTTGTGAAATGGGTGTGGTCGGGGTGTGGTCTAAAATTTACCACGGGGCAGAATGGAGCACGGAGCTCCTGTGTATAATGTCACCGGTGATCACTGTATTACCTGTACACTGACATTGTATACAGAGATCCTGTGTACCGTCATGGCCAAAAGTTTTGAGAATGACACAAATATTATATTTTCACATGATCTGCTGCCCTCTGGTTTTTATGTGTGTTTGACAGATGTTTTTATCACAGACAGAAATATAATAATTGCAAACATATGAGTAACAAAAGCTTATATTGACAGTTAGAATGAGTTAATGCAGCAAGTCAATATTTGCAGTGTTGACCCTTCTTCTTCAGGACCTCTGCAATTCTCCCTGGCATGCTCTCAATCAACTTCTGGACCAAATCCTGACTGATAGCAGTCCATTCTTGCACAATCAATGCTTTCATTTTGTCAGAATTTTTAGGTTTTTGTTTGTCCACCCATTTCTTGATGATTGACCACAAGTTCTCAATGGGATTAAGATCTGGGGAGTTTCCAGGCCATGGACCCAAAATCTCTATGTTTTTTCCCTGAGCCGCCATTTAGTTATCACCTTTGCTTTATGGCAAGGTGCTCCATCATGCTGGAAAAGGCATTGTTGATCGCCAAACTGCTCTTGGAGGGTTGGGAGAAGTTGCTCTTGGAGGACATTCTGGTACCATTCTTTATTCATGGCTGTGTTTTTAGGCAAGACTGTGAGAGAGCCGATTTCCTTGGCTGAGAAGCAACCCCACACATGAATGGTTTCAGGATGCTTAACAGTTGGCATGAGACAAGACTGGTGGTAGCGCTCACCTTGTCTTCTCCGAATGAGGCGTTTTACTGATGTCCCAAACAATCGAAAAGGGGATTCATCAGAGAAACTAACTTTACCCCAGTCCTCAGCAGTCCACTGCCTGTACCTTTTGCAGAATATCAGTCTGTCCATGATGTTTTTTCTGGAGAGAAGTGGCTTCTTTGCTGCCCTCCTTGAGACCAGGCCTTGCTCCATGAGTCTCCGCCTCACAGTGCGTGCAGATGCACTCACACCTGCCTGCTGCCATTCCTGAGCAAGCTCTGCACTGCTGGTAGCCCGATCCCGCAGCTGAAACACTTTTAAGAGATGGTCCTTGCGCTTGCTGGTCTTTCTTGGGCGCCATGAAGCCTTTTTGGCAACAATGGAACCTCTCTCCTTGAAGTTCTTGATGATGCGATAGATTGTTGACTGAGGTGCAATCTTTCTAGCTGCGATACTCTTCCCTGTTAGGCCATTTTTGTGCATTGCAATGATGACTGCACATGTTTCTTTAGAGATAACCATGGTTAACAGAAGAGAAACAATGATGCCAAGCACCAGCCTCCTTTTAAAGTGTCCAGTGGTGTCATTCTTACTTAATCATGACAGATTGATCTCCAGCAATGTCCTCATCAATACCCACACCTGTGCTAATGGAGCAATCACTGAAAAGAGGTTAGCTGGTCCTTTTAAGGCAGGGCTGCAATGATGTTGAAATGTGTTTTGGGGGATAAAGTTCATTTTCTAGCCAAATATTGACTTTGCAAGTAATTGCTGTTAAGCTGATCACTCTTTATAACATTCTGGAGTATATGCAAATTGCCATTAGAAAAAGTGAAGCAGTAGACTTTGTAAAAATTAATATTTGTGTCATTCTCAAAACTTTTGGCCATGACTGTATAATGTCACCGGTGATCACTGTATTACCTGTACACTGACACTATATACAGAGCTCCTGTGTATAATGTCACCAGTGATCACTGTATTACCTGTACACTATACACTATATACAGAGCTCCTGTGTATAATGTCACCGTCTCCACCTTTTATTGGCGCCATCTTGTGACTGCAACTTCTGTCTGCGGGAAGTCAGAAGTAGCAGAAACCCTCTATCAGGCCACGTTCACACGTTCAGTATTTGTAGGCCAAAACCAAGAGTGGAGCAATCAGAGGAAAAGTATAATAGAAACACGTCACCACTTTTGGATTTCTCACCTACTCCCGATTTGGCTTACAAATACTGAGGTAACATACGGACCAAATACTGAACATGTGAATGTGACTTTAGGCTGGTTTCACTCATCCTGATATTTCTGGTACCGGAAAAACCATTAGTGGAGATATCCGTGTCCGTGTGTGTAATATGTGTGGAAACTGTGTGCCGCATCAGTACCACACGGATGGCCGCCGGGGAAGAAACGCTACAGTAAGCACTGTTCCCCCGCAAGGGGCGCACCTAAAATGAAGCAAGTTGATCGCTTCGCCTCAGGCGGCATTGAGTCCCTGAAGAAGTGTAAAGATCGATGTTTCAAATATATTCCTATTTAAAAGTGTATGTATTTTACATGTGCGTCAGGTTAGGCTAGTAAAGAGTAAACCAGATTTATTTGTACTGATTTTACAACGGGGGCGCCATTTTGCAGTTCGCCTCAGGCAGCAGAGAGGCTAGGTTCACCCCTGATTTCATGAGTTTTTTATTTTTTTTTTAAATTCTGTGGAAGCATGGTTGAAAAGCAATGTCTGACTTTCATTTATTCATTTTCACAGATTTTTGATTTATTATATTCGTCAGATTCAAGTTACCTCTGTCACCATTGTGGGTTTTTCTGTCATTAAACGAGGGATACCAACAATTTAGATCATGTGTGAATGTGAACTCATTTTACAAACTACACTCCCCAATTAATTCATCTAGGGATGCAGTAATCTTATTGACACCACATGTGCCTCACAGAATTTTATACCACTGAGCGGTGAAGAACAAAATAAATAACATTTTTACCACTAAAATGTTTAGCCCAAAGTTTTTAATTTTTATAAGGGCTAATAGGAAATTTTTTTTTACAACAAACTGAGGTCCATTTTTTCCTGAGTGCGCCAATACCCTACACGTAATCGGGAAATATTTTTCAGGCACAGTGTAAAGCTCAGAAGGCAAGGAGTACCAGATTTTACTGTTATGGTTTGCAGGTGCGAAGACAAAATAACTACATTTTTCCACCAAAATTTAGTTTTAGCCCAGATTTTACATTTTCATACAAGAAGTGGGTAAAAATGGCACCAAAATTTATCCCACAATTTCCACTGAACATGGCAATACCCCATATGTGGCTGTACAGTACTACTTACCCGTACGGAGAGACTTGGGAGGAACAGAGCATTATTTGCCTCCTGGAGCGCAGATTTTTCTAGAACAGTTAGCAGATTCCATATACAGAGCCGCTAATTGCTAGAAGAGCAGAATCCCTCCTCACGTTGACCCCATTTGAGAAACTAAACCCCTTGGGGAATTTATCTACAGGTGTAGTGATGATTTTGACTCCATGGGAAACAAGCAGCAATGAATGTTGCCGAGTGAAAATTGCAAACTGCAGTTATAGTAACCAGTACATTGTAGTGACCAGTGCGTTGCAGTCACCAGTATGTTATGCCCACCCATACTTCTGGAGGCATGCACCCGTAAGTTAGGCGGGCTCTCATCGCTTCAGAAATGCCAAATGTGGATGCAATATGTGGCTTAGGTACAATGTGGGGCTCATAAGGGAGGGGGCATTTGGATTTGGGAGTGCAGAATTTGCTGAATTTCTTTTGGAGGGTTATGGAGCCATTTCGCTTTTCCAGAGCCTTTGCACTAACAGTAACGTGGAAGTCCCCTATAATTCCGTTAACAGATGACAGACTTAAGTGAGGACTTTTTTTGTGGATTGAGTTGAAGCTTGTATTGAGAACATTTTACATAACGTTTGGGATCACATTTATCCGGTGCCCTATGCTGACCACTTTGGGGTTTCCATCTAAATCTCTGAGTGACGTGATTCAGATGAAACCCAGAGGGATCCATTCACTATAATGAGGCAGCAGAGTAAGGCTACTTTCACACATCAGGCTTTTTGAATCAGGCGCGATCCGGCGTTTTTCTAAAAAAACGGATCTGGTACCGGAGTCTCTCTCTCTCTCTCTCTCTCTCTCTCTCTCTCTCTCATGTGTGAAAGTAGCCTTACTCTGGACTCCATCTGGCCTTTGTTCAGTGGTGTCTTTCTTTTCAGAAGTACAAAAAACTGTGGCCGACAGCACTTTTATGCAATCCTAAAAAGCTTCTATGTGCCTCATTATAGGGATTGTTCTGCCAAAGGTTCCGTCTGAATCACGTATTTCAGAGATTTACACGGAAATTCCGGTACAAGCGCTCAGCACTTAGTGCAGGATAAATGTGCACTGAGCCTTACTGCAATCTTTGGAAGGTAGAATGAAAAAGTCAACAGCAGGTGAAGAATTGATTTTATTTATTTTTTATGCCGTTCCTTGTGCGGTATACGTGATTAGGCAACTTTATTCTTCGGGTCAGTGCGATTACAGCGATACCAGATTTATATCGGGTTTTTATGTTTGGCAGCTGTCACACTCTAAAAGACACTTTTTATTGAAAAAAATAGTTTTTGCATCACCACATTTTGAGAGCTATAATTTTCTATATTTTGGCCCACAAAGTCATGTGAGGACTTGTTTTTTGTGAGACGAGTTGACATTTTTATTGGTATCATTTTCGGGCACATGACATTTTTTGATCACTTTCTATTCCGATTTTTGGGAGGCAGAATGAACAAAACCAACAATTCAGGAATTTTTTGGGGGTGGGGTTCAAACCGTTCTGTGTTTGGTAAAATTGATAAGGCAGTTTTATTCTTTGGGTCTGTACGATTACAGCGATACCTCATTTATATCATTTTTTATGTTTTGCCGCTTTTACACACTAAAAACTATTTTATAGAAAAAAATAATTATTTTTGCATTGCTTTATTCTGAGAGCTATAACTTTTTTATTTTTCTGCTGATGGAGCTGTATGGCGGCTTGTTTTTTGCGGGAAAAGATTACCTTTTCAGCGGTATCATGTTTATTTATATCCGTCTTTTAATCACATTTTATTCCACTTTTTGTTCGGCGATATGATGATAAAGCATTGTTTTTTGGCTTTTTTTATTTTATTTTTTATGGTGTTCACTAAAGGGGATAACTAGTGGGACAGTTGTATAGGTCGGGTAGTTCTGGATGCAGTGATACCAAATATGTGTACTTTCATTGTTTATATATTCATACAAATAATTATTTATAGATACAATATCTTGCTTTTTATTATTTTTAATATTTTTTTAAATATTTTTACAATTATTATTTTTTTTTAACATTTTTACTTTATCCCAATATGGGACTATCGCTTTGCAGGCTGATCGGTGAAATTCAATCACTTATTCTGCCATCTGTTGCGACGTTTCGATCTATACAGATCTTTATCAAGTGCTGTCCTCACTTTTTTATATTGTAGAGAAAGTTGCTGATCATGCACTGCACATGATCAGCAACTTTCCTAGCTCTGGTGACCCAGATGATGTCATGACGACATCGGGTCACCATGGCAATGATCGAGACCCCATGTCACGCTGTGAGGTCTCCGTTCCAAAGGCAGAGGGGCTGTCAGCCCTGTGTCGGCTCCCAAAATGCTGCGATCCCAGCATTTAGGGGGTTGAAGTTCTGGGAGCCGTGTGTGACTGCTCCTGGCACTTAGTGCGGGGTGTCAGCAGTCAGAATCAGCTGACACCCGGTCAATGGTGGACAAAGTTAGAAAAGATCTCCTAAAAATGCAAAATTGCACCTGCTTTGGAGATATAAATGGGCACCCTCACCTCTTGGGCCCCTGTGCAGCTAAACAGGTTGCACCAATGATATGTCCGCCCCTGCACCTGGTGGCGATCGCCCACACACAGCCATGCAGTAATAATACGTCCCAGGTCAGATAGGCCCAGGGCACAGGGACATATGATTATGACAAATGTCAGAAAAGGGTAAAAAAAAAAGTTTTGCTCAGGTACCTGAAATCAAACTCGGACCCCATTCAGATGAATGGGGGTGTCAAGACTCAAACCCAGCAGCTGTT
>JARQOD010000001.1:442073938-442113176 GCA_033576555.1 Oophaga sylvatica | reverse complement strand
GGCCGCTCTGAACAAATGTGTTTTGAGGGAGCGCCTGAAACCATGCAAATTGTGGATAGTCCTAATTTCTTGGGGTAGAGCATTCCAGAGGATTGGCGCAGCGCGGGAGAAGTCTTGGAGTCGGGAGTGGGAGGTACGGATTAGTGCAGAGGTTAGTCGAAAGTCGTTTGCAGAGCGCAGCAGTCGTTTAGGCCGATAGATAGAAATGAGGGAGGAGATGTAGGGGGGTGCTGCACTGTGGAGAGCTTTGTGGGTGAGAACCAGTACTTTGAATTGGATCCTATAATGAATGGGCAGCCAGTGTAAGGACTGGCGAAGAGCGGACGCGTCCGAGTACCGATTAGCCAGATGGATGACCCTGGCTGCTGCATTAAGGATGGACTGGAGAGGGGATAGTCGAGTAATGGGGAGGCCAAGTAATAGAGCGTTGCAGTAGTCCAGGCGGGAATGGATCAATGCTACAGTGAGGGTTTTTGTTGTTTCCATGGTGAGAAAAGGGCGGATTCTAGAGATGTTCTTTAGGTGTAGGCGGCAAGAGCGGGCAAGAGATTGTATATAGGAGGTGAAAGAGATTGGTATCAAACATAACACCCAGACAGTGAGCCTGCTGCCGGGGTGTTATTATGGGGCCGCCCACGGAGAGGGAAATGTCAGATTTAGGGAGGTTAGTAGACGGCGGGAGCAGAAGGAGTTCAGTTTTGGAGAGGTTAAGTTTCAGATAGAGAGCGGACATGATGTTGGAGACTACGGACAGACAGTCGGTGGCGTTCTGTAAAACAGCGGGGGTAAGGTTGGGGGATGACGTGTATAGTTGTGTGTCATCAGCATAAAGATGGTACTGAAAGCCAAATCTGCTGATGGTCTGTCCAATTGGGGCCGTGTAGAGAGAGAAGAGAAGGGGGCCAAGGACTGAGCCCTGGGGTACACCGACAGTGAGAGGAAGAGGAGATGACGTGGAGCCAGAGAACAAAACACTGAAGGAGCGGTCAGAAAGATAGGAAGAGAACCAGGAGAGAACAATGTCCTTAATGCCTAGTGACTGGAGCCTAGACAGTAGGAGACAGTGGTCAACTGTGTCGAAAGCTGCAGAAAGGTTGAGAAGAATGAGCAGAGAGTGGTCGCCGTTACGTTTTGCTGTCAGAAGGTCATTGGTCACTTTGATGAGTGCAGTTTCAGTCGAATGTAGGGGAGGAAGCCGGACTGTGAAGGGCCTAGAAGGGAGTAAGTGGAGAGGTAACGGGTGAGGCGGGAGTAGACTAGGCGCTCCAAAAGTTTAGAGATGAAGGGGAGATTGGAGACAGGTCTGTAGTTGTTTGTGCAGGAAGGGTCGAGAGTGGGTTTCTTTAGTAGTGGAGTAATGATGGAGTGTTTGAAGTTAGATGGGAAAATGCCAGAAGAGAGTGAGAGATTAAAGATTGTAGTTAGGTGAGTTGTGACAACTGGAGAGAGAGACTGGAGGAGATGTGAGGGAATGAGGTCAGTAGTGCATGTAGTCGGACGAGAGGAAGAGATGAGTCTGGAGACGACTTCTTCTGTGATGGGTTCAAATGCGGAAAGTGAGCCAGGGGAACTGCAGGGTGGGATGGGAGTCACAGCACTTGGTGGTTGAGAGCAGATTTCCTGACGGATAGTATCTATTTTTTCTATAAAGTGGGAGGCCAGGTCGTCGGCACAAATGTCTGAGATAGGGGCTTGTGCTTTTGGCCTGAGGAGGAAGTGAAAAGTGTCAAAAAGTTTCTTGGGGTTGTTAGCTAGTGAGGAGATCAGGGTGGTGAAGTAGGTCTGTTTGGCGAGGTGAAGGGCAGCATTATAAGTTCTTAACATGAATTTAAAGTGGATGAAGTCTTCTGGTGTGTGGGTTTTTCTCCAGAGGCATTCAGCACTCCTAGAGCATCGTTGAAGAAGTTGAGTTTGTAATGTGAGCCAGGGCTGTTTTACTGTGTGTTTGGAAGTTCTGAGGGTGAGCGGCGCTACTTGGTCAAGGGTGCTTCTAAGAGAGTCACTGTAGTGCTGAACAGCCAGATTAGGACAAGAAAAAGAGGAGATTGGGGACAGCGATGAGTGTAGGGAGTCTGAAAGTGTCTGAGGGTTAATGGCTTGTAGATTTCTGAATGTATGGTAGGTAGGAGTGCGCTGGGGTGGTCGAGGATTTGTGAGGGTGAAGGAGAGAATGTTGTGGTCAGAGAGTGGAAGCGGTGAGTTATTTAGGTGGGAGATTGAACAGAGGCGGACAAAGACCAGGTCAAGGGTGTTGCCATCCTTGTGTGTCTCAGAGGTTGGAACCTGTGAGAGGCCTAGAGAAGTGGTTAGTAATAGAAGCTGAGATGCAGATGTGGAAGTAGGGCTGTTAATAGGATAAGGGTTGATAGTTCTGAGGACATGAAGTGCGGCAGCCAGGCTGAGAAGTTGTCAAGGAACCGGGTGGGCGAGCCTGGGGGCCGATATATGACCGCTACTCTGAGGGAGAAGGGAAGGAATATATATGTATACAAAACCAATCGTAGCGCTAATTCCGGCTCTGCTCTGATCTCAGCAGCTACACTGCCGTCTGCCCGACACACAGTGTGTACGTGATGAAGTGACGTCATCGCGCATTGGCTGTCAGAGGCAGAGGGGAATGATGGGAGAGGGAGAGTCACCTGATGATCTCTCCTCCATTATTGCTTTCAACTGTATCGACATCTATGATGCCGATACAGTTGAATGCGGCACGCACTGGGGGGCGGAGCTGGCACCGGGCCCCCGACTTGCGTGCCCCATTGCGGCCGCATGCGCTGGGGTCCCTGGGGGAGCATGGGGCCCTGGTCTGCTGGCCCTGATAGTGGGCAGTGTTAGCCACAGCCTGCGGCTAACACTGCCAGCTATTAAAGTGAAATGAATATTCACTCCTCTCCACATCCATAAAAGGAGGGGGGCCCAGACACATTTCTTGCACAGGGGCCCCAAGCTGTCACTGCACAACAATGCTTTGCTGGCTGTGGATTTAACAATGAGCGCCATATCAGGGTTTTTTTTTCTGAACGTCTTTATAACCACAGACCAAATGAAAGTTGAGCTGAATTTTGATGTGGTCATAAATCAGCTAAGGGGAACTCAGAAAAATATAGATAGAGTCCTAAACTATGAGAAGGAGCTCACTGATGGTTTCCCAGACCGATCATTCTGGGGCCAACAATAGACAGTGCATTATTCAGGGCAAACAATAACCCGGATTAAGGCCAGAGAATGTAACTTGGATTTAACATAGTGCATAGACGTATATTTTATTTTATCATTTCTTTAATAAAGCCATTATGAAAATACTACACAAACAATTTGGAGATAAGGAAAAAAAAGTAACACACAAATAAATGTCAACGCATAAAACATTTACGGTATATTTTTTGATACATTTATCATTATTTCAGACCTGGAGATTGGAATTTGCATTGGAAAACAAACTGGCTGTTGGCTGCAATTAGCACTGACATGAATTACAATCGCTGCAGTTGTGTCTTCTCCATATGAGTCAGGCTAAATCCTAGAGCTTAGGAGAAGGCAGCACTCCTTAGAAAGGCTCAGCACCCCATTAGCGGGGTCCCATGACAAATGCTTCCTGCCAAGAACCATTCATTCTAATAGAGCCATCTGCACATATACATTTCTCCTGCATTTCCCCAGATACAAGAGCTGAACATCTCATGGGTATTGGGATATTCTGTACAGGGCTGGAGACAGACCAGTTTTGCTTTCTGCTAAAAATATCCAGATGTCATCTTCTGTCATCATCGATTGTACTGTGACCTCATCTATACCGACCTGCGCACAGAACCATTACAAAAACCCTATAAATAATACAACAAATGCACAGCCCATATCTTCTAACTTATGCACTTAAAATAAAATCTGCTTTCTGCTTCAATCAAGTAAAACTCCACAATGGGTCTAATCACATAATGGTTGATAAAAGGTTCACTATAAATAGATATACTGTTCAATTTGTTTTTATTAATCAAGGAATTAGTGAAAACACAAAAAAAATTCGACCAAATATATTATGATCAAATAAGTCATGCTTGTAAAAATAATAGTATTCATGTGGAAATATAAACAGGTCGCTCAACATTGCAGCTGCATAAAAAAAGACCAACATTTTCATATTTATTATTATTATTACACATTTATATAGCGCCATTTATTCCATGGCGCTTTACATATGAAAAGGGAAAATATAGACAGGTACAATAAACGTGTGCTAGACAAGGGACACACAAGTACAGAAGGAGAGAGGACCCTGCCCGCGAGGGCTCACAGTCTACAGGGATGGGTGAGGATACACTAGGAAAGGGTAGAGCTGGTCGTGCGATGGTTCAGTAGACTGAGGATCACTGCAGGTTGTATGCTTGTCAGAGCAGGTGGGTCTTAAGGTTCTTCTTGAAGATTTCCGTTGTTGGTGAAAGTCTGATGTTTTGTGGCAGGGAGTTCCAGAGTATGGGGGAAGCCTGGGAGAAGTCTTGTATGCGGTTGTGGGAAGAAGAGATGAGGGGGGAGTCGAGAAGGAGATCTTGAGAGGATTGAAGGTTGCGTGTGGGTAGGTAGCAGGAGACCATGTCACAGATGTATGGAGAAAGGTTGTGGATGGCTTTGTTTGTCATGGTTAGGGTTTTGAACTGAAGCCTCTGGGCAATAGGAAGCCAGTGAAGGGCCTGGCATAGGGGGGAGGCTGGGGAATAGCGGGGAGACAGGTGGATTAGTCGGGCAGCAGAGTGTAGGATGGACTGGAGTGGTGGCAGAGTGCTAGAGGGGAGGCCAGACAGTAGGAGGTTGTAGTAGTCGAGGCGGGAGACGATAAGGGCATGGACTAGTGTTTTTGTGGTTTCATGGTTGAGGAATGAGTGGATCTGGGAAATATTTTTGATTTTGAGGCGGCAGGAGGTGGCGAGTGCTTGGATATGTGGTTTGAAAGAGAGGGCAGAGTCGAGGATCACCCCAAGGCACCGAGCATGCGGGACTGGGGAAAGCGAGCAGCCATTGACATAGATGGATAGGTCTGGTGGAGGGGTAGAGTGAGGTGGGGGAAAGATGATGAATTCTGTTTTGTCCATGTTCAGTTTGAGAAAGCGAGCAAAAAAGAAGGCAGACACTGTGGGATTTTGGTCGGTAGGGAGGTGAGGTCAGGTCCAGATAGGTAGATCTGCGTGTCATCGGCGTAGAGGTGATACTGCAAGCCGTGGGATTCTATGAGCTGTCCCAGGCCAAAGGTGTAGATGGAGAAGAGTAGGGGTCCTAGGACTGAGCCTTGAGGAACACCAACAGACAGGGGGCGAGGTGAGGAGGTGGTGTGTAAAGGGGAGACACTAAATGTTCGGTCTGTTATCAGCAAATGAAGAATTATTCTGAAAATTCCAACATAAAGGTCAGAAAGAGAAAGAAGGGGGAAAAAGCATATGTGGGAATTCATATGAGTATTTAACTATAAGCAGAAAGAAGGAATATATATATATATATTGTAATGCTGTTGTAACGCTGCTGTGATACCATAATTTCCTCCGGGATCAATAAAGTGTATCATATCATGTTATATATATATATTTATATATATATATATATATATATATACATATTTTTTTAAGGGGGGTGTTAGAAGGGAAAAGAGAGCTGAGAGGGGGGAGGGTTAACAGGGAGAAGGGGTTTGGAAAAAAGGGGTGGGGGGAAGATGAATGAAATGAGGTGACAATCTTGAGGTAAGCACACAGCACCAATAAATGGATATAATCCACATATTGTATATTACCAGTATACATCACTGTTTCCACCCTTCACCATAGGTGATATCACAGCTCACTTCCTCCTCACTCTGTACAATAACTGATAAAACATCTATATTCAGCAAAATACAGAGGATCCAGATCCACCATTCATAATAGGTGATGTCACAGCTCACCTCCCCCTCCTGTACAATGACTGATAAAGACTCTATATACAGCAAATAACACAGGATCCACCATTCACAATAAGTGACGTTGCAGCTCACCGCCTCCTGTACAATGACTGATAACATCTCTATATACAGTAGATAACACAGGATCCACCATTCACAATAGGTGATATCACAGCTCTTCACCTCCTCCTGTGCAATGACTGATAACACCTCTATATACTGTAGATAACACAGGATCCACCATTCACAATAGGTGATATCACAGCTCACCTCCTCCTGTACAATGACTGATAACACCTCTATATACAGTAGATAACACATGATCCACCATTCACAATAGGTGATGTCACAGCTCACCTCCTCCTCCTGTACAATGACTGATAACACCTCTATATACAGTAGATAACACAGGATCCACCATTCACAATAGGTGATGTCACAGATCACCTCCTCCTCCTGTACAATGACTGATAACACCTCTATATATAGTAGATAACACAGGATCCACCATTCACAATAGGTGATGTCACAGCTCACCTCCACCTCCTGTACAATGACTGATAACACCTCTATATACAGTAGATAATACAGGATCCACCATTCACAATAGGTGATGTCACAGCTCACCTCCACCTCCTGTACAATGACTGATAACACCTCTATATACAGTAGATAACACAGGATCCACCATTCACAATAGGTGATGTCACAGCTCACCTCCTCCTCCTGTACAATGACTGATAACACTCTATGTACAGTAGATAACACAGGATCCACCATTCACAATAGGTGATGTCACAGCTCACCTCCTCCTCCTCCTGTACAATGACTGACAACACCTCTATATACAATACTTAACACAGGATCCACCATGTACAATAGGTGATGTCACAGCTCACCTCCTCCTGTACAATGACTGATAACATCTCTATATACAGTAGATAACACAGGATCCACCATTCACAATAAGTGATGTCACAGCTCACCTCCTCCTGTACAATGTCTGATAACACCTCTATATTTAAATAGATAACACAGGATCCACTATTCACAATAGGTGATGTCACAGCTCACCTCCCCTCCTCCCGTACAATGACTGATAACACCTCTATATACAGTAGATAACACAGGATCCACACTCACAATAGGTGATGTCACAGCTCACCTCTTCCTTCTGTACAATGACTGATAACACCTCTATATACAGTAGATAACACAGGATCCACCATTCACAATAGGTGATGTCACAGCTCACCTCTTCCTTCTGTACAATGACTGATAACACCTCTATATACAGTAGATAACACAGGATCCACCATTCACAATAGGTGATGTCACAGCTCACCTCCCCCTCCTGTACAATGACTGATAACACCTCTATATACAGTAGATAACACAGGATCCACCACTCACAATAGGTGATGTCACAGCTCACCTCCTCCTGTACAATGACTGATAACATCTCTATATACAGTAGATAACACAGAATCCACCATTCACAATAGATGATTTCACAGCTCACCTCCTCCTTCTGTACAATGACTGATAACACCTCTATATACAGTAGATAACACAGGATCCACCATTCACAATAGGTGATGTCACAGCTCACCTCTTCCTTCTGTACAATGACTGATAACACCTCTATATACAGTAGATAACACAGGATCCACCATTCACAATAGGTGATGTCACAGCTCACCTCCTCCTCCTCCTGTACAATGACTGATAACACCTCTATATACAGTAGATAACACAGGATCCACCATTCACAATAGGTGATGTCACAGCTCACCTCCTCCTCCTCCTGTACAATGACTGATAACACCTCTATATACAGTAGATAACACAGGATCCACCATTCACAATAGGTGATATCACAGCTCACTTCTTCCTTCTGTACAATGACTGATAACACCTCTATACACAGTAGATAACACAGGATCCACCATTCACAATAGATGATGTCACAGCTCACCTCCTCCTCCTGTATAATGACTGATAACACCTCTATATACAGTAGATAACACAGAATCCACCATTCACAATAGGTGATGTCACAGCTCTACTCCTCTTCCTGTACAATGACTGATAACACCTCTATATACAGTAGATAACACAGGATCCACCATTCACAATAGGTGATGTCACAGCTCACCTCCTCCTCCTGTACAATGACTGATAACATCTCTATATACAGTAGATAACACAGGATCTACCATTCACAATAAGTGATGTCACAGCCAACATCCTCCTCACCCTGCACAATGACGGATGACACCTCTATATACAGTAGATAACACAGGATCCACCATTCACGTGTCACAGCTCACCTCTCCTGTATGAAGACTGTATGAAGACACTTACGTAGCTGATAACACAGGTTCCATAAATCACAATAGGAGATGTCACAGCGGATTCTGCTCCTCCTCCCTTCACAATGACCTTTGCACATGCTCATTAGATGCATCAATACAAAACATAGGGTCTGGCTATGCTCATTATGGCTATGTACATGTGTTGTTTCCTAAAACAACAAGGAATTAGAGTCTAAAAAAAGGCCCAGCGAGCAGTGTGAAAAATTGAGGGATTTCTAATTATTATATATTACACAGAATCCTGATTTAAACAGGTAATTTTTCGGACGATCGCTTACATTTCAATTAGAAAGAACATTTGCTTTGGATGCTCTGTCCCAAGCACTGTGCTCTAGGCAAAACTCCCAGATTAGGATTTCCCTGTTGAGTACCAGATCTTCTGTCATGGACCATTTGCATGTAACTAGTCCTCACTTTGCATAGATTTTCTTCCATCAGTCTGAACCGTGAGTACAAGGTAAATGTGCACCGTTTAGGTCACTGATCCCATCCACCACATTGTGAAGACGGAGAAAGCACTAGATTTATTATACTGCCAATTCCGATGCTCGAGTTGAAATTAAAACAACTTCACTAGTCCTTCCCTATTGTATTTTCTACGAGGACCTGAAATCTCTAAACATGTGGAGTCAGTAAATTCCTGCATAAAACAATATAGCATATTTATTCCCCTTTCTTATGAAAACCTCTGCATTGTTTCATTCCTCTGTTACTCTCCCTGGAAATATATAAACAAATTGACACTTCCATTGTTAAAGAAGCGTGTTCCTGCAACCTCTAACAATGACAGATCAGAACATTTCTGACCCTGGGAATGGTAACACCCAGTTGTCAATGTATTAGTAAATTTCCAGTAAGAACAACAGAGGGTCGTCAAAACACAGTCATTAAGAAAAGATGCCCTAAAGTAACTACATGCCAGGAGAAGAGAGAAAACAGATAGCAAAGTATTAATCCAAGGGAGAGCCATGGTTGGTCCAGAAAAGTGCACACACGGGGGCTAATTTTACAAGGAGCCATTTATCCAGTTTTAAAACTTTTTGGAAGGTGGATGAAAACTGGAGCTCTGGCAAAAATTCAAATAGAATGAGACCAGACACAGTCCGTGCAGCTGCTGTTCTGCTGGGCACTGCCATGTTTGATCACTTGGTTAACCCTTGCCGAACACTGAAGTCCTTTAACAATTTAAAAGGAAAAGCAAATAACAAAGAGGAACAGTTGTACTATCCAGTAGTAAAATAGTGCAAGAAAGTGAACTTCAAATCTGACCGCTGATCGGCTGGAAAGTATGCACATTTCTACCGAGTGGATTCCAGATACCACCATGGGGCCGAACAATACCCCTGTTCCTGCAATGTAATGATCCAAACACAGCTGCCACCAACCAAGACAAGTGCAGCATCTCTGATAAGAGTGGGGGAAGAAATCTCAACTAATCTTACCATTAAGCTAGCAAGGCTCATTAACATTTATACAGTGCACTCCGCACTGGGGTCAGACATATATAGACTCATATTCATAGACCAAAATGGACAGAACATAGTAAAAGAAAAAAACATTATATATACATATTATTTAGTCCTGTTTATGTTTAATTGCGGGTTTTATTTACTTTTTTTTTCTTCCTTGTACATACATCTTTTTTTTTTACCCCAAAAAAAACTTATGAAAGATTGATTCTTTAAGTGGTGTGTGCCTCTTAACGAATTCGGCAGCATGTACTCTGTCAAGACTGACATGGCACAAGCTTGGACTATGTCAATTTTGATGAATGGTCCCCTAGACTTTTTCCCCCCATCATTCTCAATGGGAGATGTGTGTCTTTGGAGTGTGGGAGGAAACCAGAGAACCCGGAGGAAACTCACGCAAACACAGGTGAAGAACATACAAATTACTTGCAGCTGTTGTCCTTGGTGAGATTTAAGCCAAGGACCCCATTACTGTGCCTATTTAATACTGACTGCAAACACTGTAAAAACTGAATTCCTGTAAATTCAGGCAAGCACTAAAATCGCTTCCTTGCCTTGAGAGGGTAGAGACCGAAAAGAAAAAGCGAGGAGGGTCCACGAATCTATGATGCGGTCAAGGTAACATTTCAAGATTAATTTACTTACCACTTTCCATCTTTCTTTCACTAGGACCCCCACGTTGAGGATATCCGGCTGCTCCCCTCCCCCACTCATTGCACTTGGTGCTGGAGCTGCTACGCAGAACTCGTGTCACCGGAGATCATCTGGCTCCCGAGGGCGACGTCCATCTACCCAGTGGCTACAAGGAAAATAGGAAAATACATTTTATTAGTAATCTTATAGAGAAGAGGTTTAATTTTATTAAAAACATTAAAAATAATTTTTTCTCCCCATTTAGAACAGTTTATTGCCCCTCGTTCTCACCACTTGACAGGTGTTGTAACTTTGGTTAAATAAAGCACAGTAAAATGGAAATAAACCATGTGACAACAGACTTGATCATCGCGTTTTGAGCCTACGACTAAAGTATACATCTGATCAAAAGGCGGAAATTGGAAAAAATTAAATAAAAATAAAAAAATGTATATTTACCATTATATTTTTTTTTATAGCAAAGCAAAGAGCAACAGACTATTTCCCTTTGATAAGAAGGACTATGCCAGAAAAGGGAGCAAAAGGAAACTCTTTTTGCATATCCTGGGTGCATCTTACTCCAAGCGTCAGAAATCCATCACTTGCAGTTAAAGGGTTGTCGCTTACTAAGACATCCCATTGTCTATACGCTATATTAAAGAGTTATTACTTAATGGGTATGGTCGGATAGCCCTTGTACATATAAGCAATTTTGCAATTTACTGATTATTTAAAGATTCAGCAGTTCTAGAGATATGAACACTTTTGTTCACGGTTTGTTGCCTTGGAGACCGACCAACACTGCTGAACAGCAGAAAACAAGCAGGGATTACAAGCTCTTTTCTATTACGGCTGTAAGCCCGCTTTTGAAGCTGGCTAGTATCATTATAGCGTACTGTAACCTCCTAATTCTGGACAAATGCTAGACAGAAGCGGTGGTCGGTCTCCTTTTCAATGGAGCTGTTAACAAAAGATAACTGTTAATATCTCAAGCCGCATTTTAAAGAAGCAATGTTATTTATTTTTTATACATTTCTCCCTTTTTTAGCCATCATGTGTTTATGTGCAATGAGTGCAGTAATTTACTTATCGGTCGCTGTCTCCTGCCGTTTTCAGCGGAGATCTAGTATCATGCAACCGTATTTGAAACCTGATGAATCACAAAGTCTATTCTGTGTTAAACGACAGTTACTTTCTCATTGTAAGTGTATGAGATTCGACTTACATTGAGAAAATGTAAAAAAATTTACCTCTGCACTGCACAGAAAATATTGAATCGGCGGATTACAAATACAGTCACGTGATACCAAAGATCCGCTGGAAACGGCAGAGGGCGGCGATGAATAAGCAAATTGCTGCACTCATTACACATACACACGACTATTACTGCACTCATCATACATACAGGAATGATTGCTAACAAAGGGACAGAAAAAAAAACACTGCAGTGATCCTTTACATAAGCAGTAATTGCAAAAGTGCTTGTTTTTAAAAGCATCATCCAACAATATCGATACATAAAGATGGGAATAACCCTAAGACACATGGACATGAAAGAGGAGAGACTCTCCCACGCAGAATCTGCTAGATCAGAAAGGGTGGCTCCGGGTCCTGCAGCGTCAGCTGATTGCCAAACCTACGGTGATCAGATGAGTCAAGCGAAAGATGCGAGAGGCGTAAGAGTAAGTGCACACGGAGAAGGGAGGGTTTAAGCTAAGTCCACACAGTTTTTCAAGGTGCTTTTTTGGAGCAGAAACTTTCCAAATCCGTCTCTAAATCTTAAAACCTCTCAAAAATGTTGAGTTTCTGCTCCGAAAATTCAACAGAAAGAATCAGAGCACAATGGCTTTCAAGAACCACATGTGTTTCACACAGAAACCACTTGAGGAAAAGCCAGGGTTTTCAGATACGTTTTTCTTCTCTTGCAAAGATTACCAAAAACTTCTAATTTGAACAGAAAAAGTGCATTCTCTATAGAAATTAATTTTGAAGCGTTTTTGAGAAGGATTTGATGTAAAATACTCAGTTTGCACATACCCCAAGACTATCAAATCACAAATAAACTTTTTTCCGCTTTCAACACATCATATATATTCACCACACGTGAGACTCCCTTGATTTATTGTAGTCCGGTCTCAGAGGAATCCATGTGGTGACATTTCTACATCTCCAGGAAGAAAGACCTGACAACCACAACAAACACCAGATCAGAGAAAATCCATCACAGAGATTTGTGCGGCGAGGTCACGGCATGGCTAGGCTTAAGGCACTGTCACACTTAGCGATCGCACCAGCGATCACGACAAGGACTCAACCTGGCGAGATCGCTGGTGCGATCGCTATGTGATCGCTAGTTAGCTTCCAAACACATCTCATCAGCGATCTGTGATTCCAAACACAACTCATCAGCGATCTGTATAACGACCTCTGCGGTCGTTGGGAAAACCTAGTCCCGCCTGCGACGCTGGTGAAGTCGTTCATAAAGGGTGTCACACTCAGCGATTCAGGCTCACCAGCGGGACACCAACGACCAAAAAACTGCTCAGAACGTTCATAAGCGATCAACTACATCTCAGCAGGGGCCACATCGCTGCTACATGTCACACACAGCTAAAGTCGCTAACGAGATCGTTACTGCGTCATAAATGGTGACTCGCTAGCGATCTCGCTTAGTGTGGCATACCCTTTACTATCGTAGGAGAAAACTTTGCACCAATTTGTAGCAGACAGGTGAATTCTCAGATGTCCTTTATAAGAAGATTAGTTCTTTTAGATTTTGAGGCCTCTCCTGGTATATGAGCCGAGCCATCTTGATTGCCTAGTAAAAACTTGGAAATTGGACTATTTCTTGGGGCGATCCATCTGGATCTGAATATGTACCGTAATTTGCCCCTGGATATCCAGAATAGTCAGACAAAAGATAAGGAAAACTTGTTGTAACCAATCAAGAGAAGGTGGCCATACACAGAAAAAAAAAAAAATGGTTGGATGAACCTGCCTATCCAGACAGGACCAGCCGACTACCTACGAGGTTTGGCCTAAAGCATATTCTATATGCCGAATAGGATATTCTCAAGGGGTCTGCTTTGAGAAACGTCTGGTAACGGGTTACTTCTGGCACTATTCAAAACACATGAAAGCTCGGCTGCACGGAGCATATGTCACGACTCTGTTGTCAGGTGTCCCAGGACCTGGGGCTCCTTTCCCTGTCCCTAACGCTAGGGGGGCCCAACCTCGCTCTGCTCCCCGGATTACTTCTGATCATGAAGACGCCAGAGCCACGTACCTTGCCTTAGCTCCAGAATCCGCCCTTAGTCTGTACCCTTCCCCCACCCAGGGAAGTGGGTAGTAGTTGTAGTAGTAAACCGTAATACATCAACCAGACTAACAAGGTAATAAGAGCAGGGATAAAGGAAAACAGCAATCATACAAATATACTCACCAGTATAACAGAGGTAAACACAGGGGAGTGGAGGATGGGATTAAACCAAAGTAGGAGAAGAAGGGGAATTATCACACACTCAAAACCTAGCGACACAGATCAATCCACCAAACGCCTTCTCAAACACCAACTACAATCTCCTAACCATGCAGCATAAGCTAGCTCTGGCAATGAATGCTAGTCAGGACCTAGATTATATAGGAGAGGGGAGTGGCTAACAGTGAACAGCTGAGAGCCTTAATACAGGAAGGCTTCCAGGAACTCTTAACTGAGCAGATTAACCCCCTGCATTGATAAAAGAATCCTGCACTGTTTAATATGAAGGTGAAGTCCTTTTAATCAGTGCAGGAGTAGGAGAAATCAGACACTGCAGTCTTCTAGTTCCTCTTTGTCATGGTAAACCCATGAAAGCATGCATGTGTATGGTGAAATTAGAGAAATAGCTGCTGGCCATCAGCTACTGAATGTGTTTGACCACTTTAAGGTTACCAAAACTGCTGAATTCGGCAGGACTTTCCAACCTTCAAACAAAAATGAGATATTCACCAGACGTTCAATGGGCCCATGCTATTGTACAGAGGATTGGGCATGTTGAATTTTACATGCTCAATCCTTTACAAATAAGCTGATGCTGGAGGGTTTTAGCAGCGACTTTCTAGACAATCCGGAAACATGTATTTTAAGCAGAACCGAGCTTGGGTACTGGGATGGAGATGGGGGAATTCATTATGAACACCTATCAGCCAGCAACTTTCTAGACAATCCGGAAACATGTATTTTAAGCAGAACCGAGCTTGGGTACTGGGATGGAGATGGGGGGAATTCATTATGAACACCTATCAGCCAGCAACTGCTGTAATTGTAAGGGCAGCTTCAGAGCCAAGAAAGTAGAGGACTATAAGCAAGTTTGAGAAAAAAATCAAATAAACAGCCTTTATCAAATAATTAGCCTGACGAAAAACTGTGAGGGCCTCCAGCAAGTCTACAGACCTCAATTACTTCGGAGACTCTTGAGAGAAGGATTTGGCAATTTACTATCAAGCTCGGCTGCCACTGTATAGAGCGGAGTAAAATGGATAGGTCTGGACATTATCTTTTTGGAGACACTTTTTTTTTTTTTTTTTTTTAAGAAAATCATGTATTTCAAGCTAAAAAACATTTTTTGCAAGTTGGTTTAATTAAAAAAAAGTGTACGTTTACAAACCTGGCTTTCTGGAAATAGTTGGATTCTCCCCACTCTGCTATAGGGTCCAATTTATCATAGGGATTTCTGATGGTCCAGAACTCTTGTTCTCATGGTTTCTTTAATGTAAAGTTTGTTCCGTTAGGATTAATAAATTGTATTAATTTGAATGTACCTTGTTCTTAGGCAACCAAATATATTGATCCTGCCCTTGGTGTCGGCTAGGTCAACTCAATTTAAATATATTATTAAACAGATCTTAGACCTGATGAGGCTGAGCCACTTACTCTGAAAGTCCAAGTCAAAATAGTTGTATTATAGTATTTGATAGTTTTCCTGCTTAATATTATAAAAAAAAGCTCAATTTTAAAACTAGGATTAAAACAGCTTTTCTGACATCAACGTCAAAGACAGCACACCAGCTTCATCAGATCCATTTTAGACTGTATGCAGTTTCTATTGTTAAATCTGGTAACGCATAAGGTTTGATCCATTGACCTTTAGTGAAATGGCTCCTAATGTCCCAGTATTGAATTTCTGCAGGAGAAATCATAAGTGACAAAGTAATCTGAGCCCATTTCAGAAAATTAGGCTTCTCTGAAGATCAACAACGCCGGTGACTTCACCGCACGGATAGGCTGCTCACATTCAAGGTCAATTGCTTCTTTCCCAGTGTTAGAGGCAGGCTTTTATGGTTCAGTTAGGGAAAAAGTGGAATTATACTGTAAGAAGTGACATCTCCAAATATTCTGTTGAAGATAGCTACTTGTACAAATAAATATTTACAGTGGGGGAAATAAGTATTTGATCCCTTGCTGATTTTGTAAGTTTGCCCATTGACAAAGACATGAATAGTCTATAATTTTAAGAGTAGGTTCATTTTAACATTTTAACATTAAGAGATAGAACATCAAAAATAAAATCCAGAAAATCACATTGTATAAATTATATAAATTTATTTGCATTTTGCAGTGGGAAATAAGTATTTGATCCCTCTGGCAAACAAGACTTAATACTTGGTGGCAAAACCCTTGTTGACAAGTCAGCAGTCAGATTTTTTGTAGTTGATGATGAGGTTTGCGCACGTCAGGAGGAATTTTGCTCCACTCCTCTTTGCAGATCAACTCTAAATCATTAACATTTTGAGGCTGTAGCTTGGTAATTCAGAGCTTCAACTCCCTCCATAAGTTTTCTATGGGATTAAGGTCTGGAGACTGGCTAGGTCACTCCATGACCTTAATGTGCTTCTTTTTGAGCCACTCCTTTGTTGCCTTGACCGTGGATGTGCAAAAGAATCAGCAGAAGTCCATGGTCGACCTTTGGATATCTGCCAAAGAATTGTATTTTCACATGCTCAAATCCGCACCCAGATTAGCATCAATCAGTAGGACTGACCGGTGTGTAGCCTCCTCAATTTCAAGCAGAGTAAAAAAAATAAAAAAAAAAGATATTTAAACGGCGAAACAGAATTCCATGTTGTAGAGGTTAGAGTATGACTGATTGAGTCTGTGGAAAGGAGTCTTTTATAAAGGTGACTATGTAAGACAGCTGTCTTTAATGCAGGTAATGAGTTGATTAGGAGCATCTAGCTGGTCTATAGGAGCCAGAACTGTTAATGGGTGGTTGCGGATCAAATACTTATTTCTCACTGCAAAAATGCAAATACCTAAATTTATATACGGTAATTTATACAATGTTATTTTCTGGATTTTATTTTCGATATTCTATGTTTCAATGTTAATAACCAACAATTAAAATTATACAGGTTAAACTCAACCAAAAATACCACATACTGACAAGCCGACAATAATTAATACCTAATAGGAGCTATATGTGGCCATGGAAATATAGGACACATCAAACGATACTACATATACCACAGAGTGGAAAAAGATGTAAAAGTCCTTTTATAAACAATTATCAAAACTTTATTTAATGTATGCAAATTTATGACATAATACAGGTATAGGAATAGGATAGAGACATCTGCAAGATGTAACCTATTCCATATAATTAAAAGAAAAGGGACACACAAACCCCCACAGACCCTACAATTAACATCAAAGATAATAATACAAATGTGTGGACAATTATCATCACCAAACAAATTGTTATGATGGCCGAGCAGAAAAACAGCCCAACTATGTCTAGTTATAATACAATCTTCACAATGGGATCAAGTGCCAGACAAATAGATCAAGTATTCATTTACCTGCAAGGATAAGTATACCGCGTGTGCGATGTCAGGTGCCAAAGGGTCGGAGGGGGTGTGTGTGCCCGCCCCAACGCACGTTTCGGTCCAGCCAGAAGGCTGTCGGGGCGGCCCTTTGTCCACTGAATCCACACTATCGGGTAATTATGTTGATTGGTTGACTTATTATCACTGCGTACTTTGAGCTATGTTATGGACGATTCTTTTTGGTACTTACCTAGTCGCACATGTATATGATGCCAGACATTTTGCTCTTTTGCTGTAACCTTTGTTGTCAGTGATATTACTATAGCTAGTTATATGATATACCCATGTGTGTATATTTGGTTGTTCACATAGCCCTTTTTCCATTGTGCACACTGTAAGCCCATATTCCCCATGCTGCCTTATTCCAGGTTTTAATATTTTTCAATAAATGTTATATTTTATGATGACCTTTTGACTGCATTCTTGTTCTCTGTGATGAGTACTATACCTGTATTATGTCATAAATTTGCATACATTAAATAAAGTTTTGATAATTGTTTATAAAAGGACTTGTACATCTTTTTCCACTCTGTGGTATATGTAATTAAAATTATAGACTGTTTATATCTTTGTCAGTGGGCAAACTTACAAAATCAGCAAGGGATCAAATACTTATTTCCGCATATATATATATATATATATATATATATCTATCTATCTAGATATATATATACCTATGTATGTATATATTATTTTTATATATATATATATATATATATATATATATACACACACATACATATACATATAATATATATATATATATATATATATATCAGAGAATGCCAAGAGTGTGCAAAGCAGTAATTAAGCAAAAGGTGGCTATTTGCAGAACGTAGAATATAAGACATATTTTCAGTTGTTTCACACTTTTTTGTAAAGTGTAATGTATAATTCCACATGTGTTAATTCATAGTTTTGATGCCTTCAGTGTGATTCTACAATTTTCATAGTCATGAAAATACAGAAAAATCTTTGAATGAGAAGGTGTGTCCAAACTTTTGGTCTGTACTATATATATATATATATATATATATATATATTTATGTATATCTGCATCCAGCACAGGAAAGGGAAGTGAAATTAAGAATTTTGTTTTTTTTTTTTTTTACCCCTCTTTACTCCCTAGGGACACCACCATCATAGATGCGGTCCGTTTTTACAGACTGATAAATGCAGGCAGGAAAGTACAAGAATAACCCGTCATCTGCACCTGCTTGTGGTGCAGGTTGTCCATAGTCAAAAGAAATTTCAGGGAAACTGCTCTTACATCAGTAAAACATTTTTTAAACTTTTCCTGATGTCTGAATTCAGAGGGGGAAAAGCTTTGTGTGTGTAACCTGCGCTCCTCATTCTGACTGCACACATATTTACACCCAACACGCGCCATTATTTAAAGTAGGTCTGAAGGATGCCCCAATCTGTATTCTATAAACACCAAACTAATGTTCTGGTCAAGTGCTGAAGAAGGTGGATGACAGCGAAAAAAAAATTGTACTCAATCTGTATTACTCATAGATTAATCACTTTATTATAACATCATTATTTTTGTACAAGTTGTGCCATTGTTGAGAAATCTTGTCTGCAAGTGCACTTGTGGGCATATCGATGCACTTGCAGTGCAGGTCCCCTCTGCTGTTATCTCTGCCCGCTGTTTGCCGTCTACTAATGGTTAACTTACAGCAATGAAGAGGCTAAGGTGCGTGATGAAATTCCGCGGCGCCTCACACTGGCCAACCTCCGCAGCGCCACACACATGCCAACCTCCGCTGCGCCGCAAATGTACAGTTGGACATAGCAGATAAGAGTCTGTGGAACATATAGAAGAGATGTATCTTCCCAAAGTAGCATAATCACATCCCACACCAAAATCTGTCTCTGCTGTCAATCAACCATTAAGCAGCAGAAGGCAGCGCAGGGCAGAGAGAACATAATAGGAGACATGAACTGCAAGTGTAGAGATTCGCCCCACAAGTGCACTTGCAGTTGAATTTGCATAGAGATTAACCAAAGATTTGGCAACAATGGGGAAACGGAACCAGAGCAAAGAGGTATCATGAGAATTGCAATGTAAATTCTCTTTAAACACTTGCTCAACAGTCTCTACAAATCATTGAAAGTGTTATTCCACCCCCACCCTGCAAAAAAAAAAAAAAAAAGTTAATCTTAATTAAGACAGCATATATAACTTTCTGATCGCTGGGGGACTGCCTGTTGAGACCCCAACGATTCCTGGAGTAGGCACGCTGCAGCCCAGTTTTGAAAGGAACAGAGCTACACGTTAGGCCTCTGCTCCATTCACTGTCTATGGAGCTATCGAAAAAAAAAACAGGTAGGCGTTTTCTACTACTCCCACCAGTTCTACAGACAATGAATGTAGCAGTGGCCATAAAAGACTGTGTGCGCTCATTGAGTATTTGCAGCAGATTTTTCTACACTAACATCCAAAGTGTTGGCGGAAAAAAGCTGCGTAAAATACACGCCTCTTTTTACTGCCATGCTTTAGAGGTTAAAAACGCCATAAAAAGGCTCAAAGAATTGACACACTGCAGACAAGAAAAAAAAATGCTTTGAAGGTTAAAATCTGCAAGCTAAAAATAAGCAGTGTGTGCACGAGGTGTTAGAAATCTCATTCACCTTGCTGGAGATGTAAACCGCAGCGTTTGTTTCAACCTTGAAAAAAAAAAAAAAAGCAGAAAAACCACTGCACTTGCCTAGAAAACTAGAATTGTTGAGCGACATATCAGTAAAAAGCTAAACAGCTCAAAACTTAAAATCGGATGCAAACGTTTGTGTTTTTGTAACAGACCAATTGGAGCAGTTTAAAAATGGTAAAGCCTCATTCACACATCAATTTCAGGCTTTACATCCATCAAGAAAATAACTTTTTTCTCTCATGTGTCATCCGTTTTTAAATGGAATCTGTCACCAGGTTTTTGTTACCACATCTGAGAGCAGCATGGTGTAGGGACAGAAACCCTGATTCCAAACCCTGATTGTTTTAATAAAATCCATGTTTTATCAGCAGGAGGTTATTACTACAGGACCACGTGGCTAGTGCCTCCTGGTCCAACCACCCACCCACCACTGATTGGCAGCTTTCGGTCAATATACAATCAGTGGTGTGGGCGGGGTTTACATAGCTCAGCATTCCGAGCTCTGCTAGATCTGCAGCAGAAAAAAATGAATTTATCACAGCTGCTCCACCTAGTGAACTAAATGACATCGCTGGAATCAGGGTCTCTGCCCCTACATCATGCTGCTCTCAGATTACATCACATCCGCAGCCAGATTAGCATCAATCAGTAGGACTGACGATCGTTGTGTAGCCTCTTCAATTTCGAGTAAAAAAAAAAATAATGATACTTGAACAGGGAAACAGAATTCCTAATGCTAATGAGGGAAAATCAGTTTGTGGAGAAGGTTTGATCTGCAAATGACTATGGTAGATCTGAAACCTCTGTCACTCCAGCTCTATTCCCTGCCCAGCTTTGCCTCCTAGCAACTGACAGTCTCTGTGGTTGGAACATAGTTTGTTCACAGAAGCGTCAAAATAATTCTCCATCTACCTCATCGAGATGAGAAAGACACCCTACCTCTACATGCAATGGTCCTCAAATTGGTCTGTCTACGTGTAAGGTGGTGATGGGGGAGTGTGCCGAGATAAGGTGTTATCTGAGCATGCTCGGGTGCTAACAGAGTGTCTTCGGCGTGCTCGAAAAATATGTTTGAGTCCCTGCGGCCGCATGTCTCGCGGCTGTTCAACAGTCGCAACACATAGAGGGATTGCCTAAAAGCTGCAAGACATGAAGCAGTAGGGACTCGAGCATAGTATTCAAGCACACCGAAGACACGATCACCTTATCCGAGAATGTTCGCTCATCACCATTTGTCAAATGTCCAGACCAGCCACGGGTCTCTTGACCCAAAGTTAACAGCCTCTGAGGCAGGGCCGGCGTCAGCACCAGGCACACCTGGGCAAGTGCCAGGGCCCTGAGCAGGCGGGGGGGCCCACTTGCCATCGGAGACACCGGCGCAATATGGGAGCCTGGGGCCCATTATATATGGAGTATTATATATATATGGAGCATTATATGGGGTCCATGATACACTGGAGCATCATATGCGGCCCATTATATGTGGAGCATCATATGCGGCCCATTATATGTGGAGCATCATATGGGACCCATTATATATGGAGCATTATATGGGGCCCACTATAAATGGAGAATTACATGGGACCCATTCTGTTTGGAGCAATATTTGGGGCCCCTCACATACTGGAAGATTATATGGGGCCCATTATATATGGAGAATTATATGGGGCCATCATATATGGGAACATATATGGGGCTCATTATACTGTTTGTAGCATTATATGGGGCTCATTATACTGTTTGGAGCATTATATGGGGCTCATTATACTGTATGGAGCAATATATGGGGCCTATTACATACTGTATGGAGCAATATATGGGGCCTATTACATACTGTATGGAGCAATATATGGGGCCTATTACATACTGTATGGAGCAATATATGGGGCCTATTATATACTGTATGGGACAATACATGGGACTCAATATTCTTTATGAACCATTATCTGGGGCCCATTATACTGTATGGAGCAATATCTGGGGCTCATTGTAATGTATGGAGCAATATATGGGGCCTATTATGTACTGTACGGAGCAATATATGGGGCTCATTATACTGTATGGAGCATTATATGGGGTCCATTATACTGTATGGAGCAATATCTGGTGCTCATTATTCTGTATGGAGCACTATGTGGTGCCCGTAATACTGTATGGAGCAATATATGGGGTCCATTATACTGTATGGAGCAATATATGGGGCTCATTATTATGTATGGAGAACTATGTGGTGCCCATAATACTGTATGGAGCAATATATGGGGCTCATTATTTTGTATGGCGCACTATGTGGAAGCCATAATACTGTATGGAGGACTATACTGTCTGGTTTCTGAGCTATTGTAGAATTTATAATAGATATTACTCATGTAAGAAGTAAAGTGAAATCTTTGTGATTGTACTACACCTATATTTCTCTGCCGTATCTGTGCATCATGAATTGTGGTATGTGTTAAAGGGGCCCACTGAAAGTCTATCGCCCAGGGCCCACGAAAACCTGGAGCCGGCCCTGCTCAGAGGCATATATAAGGTTGGGTTTAGGTCAAGAGAAACAGGGTCAGTCCTTACTTATCGATGTGAGATCTGGCCTTAGTATGTATGCACACATCGATGTGTCACAGTCCGTGATCTGACCATCCAAGGTTCTCCTGACCCTCATAGGAATACATGAGGTGGTCGAGTTTGGGCCAAGAGGATGGAGGTCAATCTGTACTACTGATTGACTGTGAACTAAAGCCAGTATGCAAAGACGGTAAAATTGGGCAGAGATTAGAACACAATGCCCGGACTGGCCGGCGGTTCTCCCGACCCGAGCACTGTGTTCCGATCTATATGGCCATCTGAATGTGCCCTTGGACTGCATATACACATCGGTGTGATGCACTGACCGGCCGTGGGTCTTATAAACCACATGCAACAGCGTCATTGGCATATATGAGGCTGCTGAGTTCGGGTCAGGAGACCCATGGCTGGCCCATGCATCAGGTTTCTTGCTCGGACCAGCAAACAGGGATGTGTAAAAACACTGACGAGGCGCCGCAGCGCGCGCACACACACACACAGACGACAAACCGCAGCATTTTTTTTTTAGATGTTCAAAAATACTGACATGTGAATGAGGCCATACACAGATTTACAACTCATGAAACTAAAGATCGAAAACAGAAAAATAATCTTTTCTAAGCAGACTCCTAATGTCAGGCCAGCGTGCCGCACAAAGATGCTCCACGCTGCTGCTCTACTACAGTTTTACAGTGTGGGTGGATACACACTAGATGTGTTGCATAATACAGAGGCTCTGAAAATCACAACGCAGTGTCTGCAGAAATCTGACTCACACCTAACATCTCCAACCTGCCGGCGTCCACGACTATCTCTTCTGTCTTTTCCATACAATATAAAAGTCATGTCCACATTTTTTTTTTAATCTGAACTGAAACATTAAAGTAACAATATTTTGAAACTTTCATAAATAGTCATTAGAAATGTAATATTGGAAGGTTGTTGAAAAAAGGAGGAAGTAAAAATATATATACACATATACATACACTGCTCAAAATAATAAAGGGAACACTTAAACAATAGAACATAACTCCAAATAAATCAAACTTCTGTGAAATCAAACTGTCCACTTAAGAAGCAACACTGATTGACAATCAATTTCACATGCTGTTGTGCAAATGGAATAGACAACAGATGGAAATTATTGGCAAATATCAAGACACACTCAATAAAGGAGTGGTTCTGCAGGTGGGGACCACAGACCACATCTCAGTACCAATGCTTTCTGGCTGATGTTTTGGTCACTTTGAATGTTGGTTGTGCTTTCACACTCGTGGTAGCATGAGACGGACTCTACAACCCACACAAGTGGCTCAGGTAGTGCAGCTCATCCAGGATGGCACATCAATGCGAGCTGTGGCAAGAAGGTTTGCTGTGTGTCAGCGTAGTGTCCAGAAGCTGGAGGCGCTACCAGGAGACAGGCCAGTACACCTGTAGACGTGGAAGGGGCAGTAGGAAAGCAACAACCCAATAGCAAGACCGCTACCTCCGCCTTTGTTTAACAGGAGGAGCACTGCCAGAGCCCTGCAAAATGACTTCCAGCAGGCCACATATGTGCATGTGTCTGCACAAACTGTTAGAAACCAACTCCATGAGGTTGGTCTGAGTGCCCGACATCCACAGGTGTGGGTTGTGCTCACAGCCCAACACCGTGCAGGACGCTTGGCATTTGCCACAGAACACCAGGATTGGCAAATTTGCCACTGGCGCCCTGTGCTCTTCACAGATGAAAGCAGGTTAACACTGAGCACATGTTACAGACGAGACAGAGTCTGGAGATTCCGTGGAGAGCGATCTGCTGCCTGCAACATCCTTCAGCATGACCGGTTTGGCAGTGGGTCAGTAATGGTGCGGGGTGGCATTTCTTTGGAGGGCCGTACAGCCCTCCATGTGCTCGCCAGAGGTAACCTGACTGCCATTAGGTACGGAGATGAGATCCTCAGACCCCTTGTGAGACCATATGCTGGTGCGGTTGGCCCTGGGTTCCTCCTAATGCAGGACAATGCCAGACCTCATGTGGCTGGAGTGTGTTACAAGTTCCTGCAAGATGAAGCCATTAAAGCTATGGACTGGCCCGCCCGTTCCCCAGATATGAATCCGATTGAGCACATCTGGGACATCATGTCTCGCTCCATCCACAACACAGACTGCATCACAGACTGTTCAGGAGTTGACAGATGCTTTACCAGGTCTGGGAGGAGATCCCTCAGGAGACCATCCGCCGCCTCATCAGAAGCACGCCCAGGCGTTGTAAGGAGGTCATACAGGCACGTGGAGGCCACACACACTACTGAGCATCATTTTGACTTGTTTTAAGGACATTACATTCCACTTTAATTTTGTGGGTGACTCCAAATCCAGGCCTCTATTGGTTAATAAATTTGATTTCCATTGATGATTTTGTTGTCAGCACATTCAACTTTGTACAGAACAAAGTATTCAATGAGAATATTTCATTCATTCAGACCTAGAATGTGTTATGAGTGTTCCCTTTATTTTTTTGAGCAGTGTATATACATACACTAGCTGAAGAGCCCGGCGTTGCCCAGGCATAGTAACTAACTGTGGTTAGTTATAACAAATTATAATGTTTATATTGCACATAAAAACATTTGATCCCGAGAGAAATTGCACTAATTGCAATAAAAAATAAAAATTTTGCTTCAACAAAACGGTGCTGGCGCATGCGCAATAGCATCTATCGGCAAACAATGCTGTCAATCTGCACATGCGCAGCCCACTGTGTTCCGAGGACCAGTGTGGGAACGCGCAGAAGAAAAAGAAATCGTCGCTGTTGTACATAGCAACGCTCCACACTGGTACACAGAACACAACCGGCGCTATTTTGTTGAAGCAAATTTTTTTTTTAACACAATATTAACCCCTTAACGACAGCCAATACGACTTTTAACAAGGGCCGCTATTCCTCCTGCACCTCATGCTCCTTTTTACACAGCCTCCTCCTGCACCTCACGCTCCTCCTTCATACTGATCATTTTTCTGCAGCATAGCTTTTCTCCTTTATAGTCGCCTCCTCCAGCAGCACCTCACACTCCTCTTGCATATACAATTGGAAACACTTGAGGGAAATTTCACTAATTGCAATAAAGCATATCATATACACAGCCACTTCTTCTACAGTACCACACAGCAACTTCTAGTTATGAGCACAGCGGCGTAATCCATGAGGCTCTTCCCTTTCCCTTGATGTCATGCCTCACAGGAGCAACTCCATTCTAGACACGACGGAGCTAGATGTGGCCTGTGCCTGCATCGCACTCATAGGGCTCACACTCACTTGCGCCGAAAACGGATGATATTCAGCTGAAAAAAAATCAGATTCAAATGTGACCAATGTTAGTCAATAGGTGAGTTCTCATTTGCGATTTTTTTCTCAGCCGAAATTGGTGTGAGAAAAAAATTGCAGCATGCTGCGATTTGATGCGATTTTGGCATGATAATCGCCAATGCAAGTCAATGGGTGCGAGAAATCATCACACAGCACTCGCACCATGCAAGTGCTGTCCGATTTATACGCACCAGTCTTCTTTGAAAAGCCGGCAATTCATCCCCGGCTACTGTAAAATCACACTGACAGCTCACAAAACACTAGATACATACACATAGAATACATATATATATATATATATATATATATATATACATACATACATACATGTCATTGTGACACATACATATATATATATATTTATAGTTCATACACTTCTACATACTGTAATAGCCGCTAATTCAATTGCCGGCTTTTGTGAAATCACAGAGGCCGACATGAAATAATACATTGTTTACACACAGTTAACCATGTCATTTCATGTATTTTGATATATGGTTTTAACTTACAATTACATAAGTGTATGTGTGCAAAATTTCAGACATGTAGGGGTTAATTAAAGGTGTAAATTCGTTGAAAAAAAAAATGCGTGGGCTCCCGCTGTATTTTCTCCATCAGACAGACAAAGCAAGCGAGTGGGGGCATATAATAATAGCCTAGGGAGGGTACATTTTTTTTGTGCCCCCCCTGATTACTAACATCTGCCCCCAGACACCCCAGAAAAGGCAAATCTCTAATTAGATTAGCCCTTTCTGGCACTTTGCCCGTCTATTCCCATTGCCCTGTAGCGGTGGCGAATGGGTTAATAAGGGGTTAAAGCCACCTTGCAATTGAAAGGTCACTTTAAGCCAGGTTAATAATGAATAACTTCCTCTCCCGGCGAAAGGAGAGGAAGTGATTAATGAGTGGAGCTTAATTGATTTATTGCCACTTTCACTTCAGGTCAGGTCACCCTGACCTGACCTAAAGTGAAAGTGGGACGCAATCAATTAAGCTTCATTCATTAATCACATCCTCTCCTGTCGCTGGGAGAGGAAGTTATTCATTCAGGAGCTTTCAGCTGAGCAGACAGAATTATTTGCGCTGCTTAGCTGAAAGCTAGTTAACCCTTTGTGAAGGATTACAGCGTGGGACGTGACAGATCGCCAGATAGGTAAGAATAATGTTGTTTTATTATTTTTTCTATATTATAGGAGATCAAGGGCTTCGCAGGGATTAAGAGTTAAATAAAAGATGGTCAAAAAAATGTGTTTTTATTTCATTAAAATTATTTATTCTTAAAGTGTGTGTGTTTTTTTTATTTCCTTCAATAGGATTAATAATTGATAGTTGTCTAATTGACAGCTCTCAATTATTAACCTGGCTTAAAGTCACCTTTCAATAGCAAGGTGGCTTTAACCCCTTATTAACCCATTCGCCACCGCTACAGGGCAATGGGAAAAGGGCGAATCTAATTTGAGATTTGCCCTTTCTGGGGTGTCTGGGGGCAGATGTTAGTAGCCAGGGGGGGGCACAAAAAAAATGTACCCTCCCTAGGCTATTATTATCTGCCCCCACTCGCTTGCTTTGTCTGTCTGGTGGAGAAAATACAGCGGGAGCCCACGCATTTTTTTTTTCAACGAATTTACACCTTTAATTAACCCCTACATGTCTGAAATTTTGCACACATACACTTATGTAATTGTAAGTTAAAACCATATATCAAAATACATGAAATGACATGGTTAACTGCGTGTAAACAATGTATCATTTCATGTCGGCTTCTGTGATTTCACAAAAGCCGGCAATTGAATTAGCGGCTATTACAGTATGTAGAAGTGTATGAACTATAAATATGTTATATATATATATATATATATATATATATATGTCACAATTACATATATATATATATATTCTATGTGTGTATATGTATTGTTTCTATTCTTTATTAAAGCTGTCAGTGTGATTTTACAGTATAGCCGGGGATGAATTAGCGGATATTATACTATGTAGAAGTGTATGACATATATATATATATATATATATATATATATATATATATAAATAAAATTATTTGCTTTTTGTGTACATTTTTTTTTTACAATGTGATTTTTACATGACTTTTTACATAGAGATAACTGCTCTATGTAAAACTTCATGTTAAAAATCGCATTGCATACAGATGGAAAACTGATGGAAAACTGATCGAAAACACATGGAAAACGCATGGTGCGATTTAAAATCGCATGCAAATCGCATGACATTTTACTAGAATCGTACCGTTTTTTCCGTCCAGAAAACGGACCGATTTTTTTCCAGCCAGTGAGTATGAGCCCATACTCTGAAAGTGGCGGCCCTGATTGTAGCTCGCAGCTGCTGGGACGTCGCAGCCGTTGAGTTTTGCAGGGTGGCTTTTGAGGTGAATGTGTCTCCACCCATGTGCGCTAACAACGTGGGCCGTGTGGACGGGGCTTTGCGTGTGGAATGAGTGTGGCTATGTGGAGTGGGCGTGGCTTGATACATACACACACTCAGATAGATATATATATATATTAGTTTTATCAAAGTAAAATTTATATTATTATTCTTTTAATAGTTTGCAGCAAATTTTTCACCGGATATACAGAACTGCACAACCAGATTACTAAAGGGGACTAAAATGACATCCAAAAAAGCAAAGGAAACTAGTTTTACATGGAAAGTGCAGATCGACCTAAGCAAAAATGGCTCGTCATCCCCCTGCGCACACCCAGATAAGCTGCTCAATAGCCATCATGGTCTCCCCACCACAGAGCTTGATTGAACCTTCACTTTAAGGGCCATAACCCCGATAATTAATACTGCTATTTGTATACTCCTCAAGCATGCAGAGAAATTGAAGGGTTAATTATACTCTACAATGAGGAAGGGTTATGTGTCCAATGTGTTGGGAAAGTTTGGCGCAATGGAGACACCGGCCTACATGACCTGCGTCCATTCATACACCGACAGTAGCCACGTTCTTATTATTTTTGCAGATTTTAACTTTTTGCTATATAATTTTTCTTATTATAATATGATTTAGTTACCTTATTTTTATGTATCTATTTTTATATAAAACAGTCATTTTTTTACTATTATAACATGCAAAACTCAGATTATTTTTGCATATATTTATATAAAGTGTTATGGCTTATTATAAATATGATTCTGTCACCTTATTATTTTTTTATTATAAATATTATAGTTTTTAATACAGTTAACTTGGTTTTGTCAACATATGCAGGATGGGCATTAATTAATTTAAAATTACAGCAAAATAGAATATACTCTATTTTGCTGTATTTTATGCTTTACACACACTGAACTGGCTTTAATCTGTGAAAATTTTATGACCTTTCAATTCACCCCAAAACAAAATAAAAATGTAATGAAATATATTGAAAAAAAAAAACATAAAATAAAATAAGTAAACTATTTATAAAAAATATCTAAATATAGACATTAGAGATATATATATATATATATATATATATATATATATATATTCACACACACATCAATTTGCCTTTTTTTTCTTCTCTCCTTGATCGAAACAGAACTTTATCTGCACTAAAATAATGGGGCTGGTGGTTGTGTATGGGGCCTGTGGATTAATTAATCCACAGGCCCCATACACAACCACCAGCACCATTATTTTAAAAGCCTTAGTACTTGGCTGCCTAATGTAACTTGCATTATAACCTTATATCGGGCCATATGCCAAAATGAGAAAGAAATTATAATAAAAAAAAACACCGCGCATCATGTGCTATGGAGGATTTGGACACAATGGCTGCAAATGTGATCAACCACAGCGACATTTCAGAAAAAATTAGGTTTTCATTTACAAAAAAAAAAAAGAATCTGTTTAGCACAAGGGATTTTCTTCTCCGTGGGGTCCTTCATGTCATGTTCAGTAATGAGTGGGGAGGAGGGGGCCGCTGTCAGTACAATAAAGAGCCATCAGATTGGTGGGCCCCTCCCTACTATGTGTCTGTACATACTGACCACACTTGTGTGGCTCCCTCACACACCGCTGGGGGGGACACTTGAAGATTGTGGGACCCCTATGATTTATTTGCAGGAAATATGGCATTTTACCTATGCTATTTATTTATTTTTTCCGGCTGGACCATTTTGATCGCTCTGATCATTAGCGCAGATCATCTGGGATCGCCCAATGGATACGACAGGCCCATTTATTCTCAGTGATGGGCACCACCAGCTGATCTGATCAGGATTTATTTATAAAAAAGCCCCTAGTATTGTGCACTGCAATAATCCCTGCCATGCATTCATAAATCAGCCTGTGCTCCAGAGGCAGCAGACATGATCACACACAGTGCAGTATGAATGGATCGCCTGGATCAGTGCAGTGTGACATGATGCTGAGAGCCTGTGTCACAATGTAACACTGCAGCAACCTCACACACACACCACAAAGCCTCCCAATGGGTACCAGCACCCACCACCCCTCTTACCTCAATGGTACAGTCAGGATCCCAGGGGTGACATACCGCAGACCCTTTCACTCATGTAGAAAACGGGGGGAGGGGGTTCGCCACGTCCAGTATAAAAGCGATCTTGCGGTTACCTCTATCCTGCAGTAACCGTAATATGAGGCACATCCATGCTGGAGCCAAACTATCCGTTATCCGCCAGCCCCGATTCTCGCCGCCACTATCCCTCCCGGTCACCGGCTGCTCCCCCTACTCTCCATCACTGCAGCACCAACGACGTCACAAACTACCTTACCAACACAAGCGAGACACAACCGAGCCTGCTAGTCAAATACCACGCCTCCTTCTCACAATATCCCCGCCCACCTCGACTGATTTTTCGGCTTTGATTAGACAGAAAGGAAAATGACAGCAGAGGGAAAGGGGGAAGGTCCTGCCAATCCCAGCGGACAATGACACGCCCACACCAAGCCCCTCCCCGCCACTCCTAGCGAATGCCTAAGTTTCTGGGCGATTGCGGTTACCTGGGAGAAGCGTCACAATCCAACTGCGCATGTGTACTGGTGCCTGCCGGGAAATGTAGTTTTTTTGTGCATTAGGTACTGAGCAGCGTATTCCGGCTCCCGCACACCGGGTATTGAAAGACAGTTGTTGCCATAACAACCAATCATAGTGTTGCTTTGAGAAACCAGGTCAATTGTCTTGTTAAAACACCTTTAAACCATGTATAAACTTTTTTTTTCACTTTTTTTAGCCTGCGTTTATTTCATCATTTGCATTATGTACTGTAGTACTCCATCATCATACAGGGAATGTAGTATGTAGACGGCAGCCTCAAGGGGGCCTCCGGCAATCCACCGAGCCCCCCAAAAGGAGATTGTGCAATGTAAATGCTGCTCTCGGTGACCGACAGTGGCATTGAAGGGGTTAACCAGCAGCGATTGGCGTTAGATTCAGTGAAAGAACTGTCGATTACCTGGAGCGGTGCAGGTACATGTTGTGCCTCAAAACAATGGAGATTCCCCAGTGAAATTTGCCAAAAAGTCAGTGTATTTTGTCACTTTCATTTTTGATCTCTTCAGGCATGAGTTGCCGTTTTGAGCGCCAAAAATTCATCAAAGTGGTGCACCCAAGTCAAAAATGGGTTTACTTCCTGTCTTTAACTCGTTTGCAGCTAAAAAGTTACAAATAAAATTGTGCCAAAGCGCTGTAAGCATTCAAAAATATGTTAGCGGGATGCAGTGACAGGCAGGACGCAGAGCAAGGGTTAACGAAATGTAGCAATTTAATAAAACAGGTTTTTCACTCCTTGCAGGGAGGTTAAAGGGAATCTGTCACCCCAATATTGCCATATCAACTAAAGATATGGCTGAATAGTGCGTCCCATAACAAAGCTAACGGTAGATATCATATATCCTGATCAGGGCCGGCTCCAGGTTTTTATGGGCCCCGGGCGAAAGAGCCTCAGTGGGCCCCTTTAACACAGACCACGATTCATGATGCACAGATACAGCAGAGAAATATGGGTACAGTACAATGCCAAATACTTCTCTTCTTCCATTACATGAGTGATATCTATTGTAAATTGTACAATAGCTCAAAAACCGCCAAATCCTCACAGCGCACAGTACAGACCGGACAGTATAGTCCTCCATACAATATTATGGGCACCACAGTCTCCCCCTCATCACCCATATAATACCCCATGCAGGATGTCACCCCCCATATAATGCCCCATACAGAATACTGGACCCAAAATAATGCTCCATACAGGATACTGGTCCCCATATAATGCTCCATACAGGATACTGGTCCCCATATAATGCTCCATACAGGATACTGGTCCCCATATAATGCTCCATACAAAATATGGAGCTCTCCTCTGCGCTGTACTGCGTTCTGCACTGTTACGGCTCAGGAAAGGGCGCTGTGGAAAGACTCCCCATTATCATCATGATTGTCTCCCCATCATCATCATTGCCTCCTTATCATCATCATTGCCTCCCCATCATCATCATGGCCTCCCCATTATCATCAATGCCTGCCCATCATCATCATCTCCTCCCCATCATCATCTTCTCCCCATCATCAATGCCTGCCCATTATCATCAATGCCTGCCCATTATCATCATCTTCTCCCCATCATCATCAATGCCTCCCCATTATCAGCAATGCCTGCCCATCATCATCTCCCCATCATCATCAATGCCTGCCCCTCATCTTCCCATCATCAATGCCTGCCCATTATCATCAATGCCTGCCCATTATCATCTCTCCCTCATATCAAAGCTCCCTTATCAGCAATGCCTGCCCATCATCATCTTTCCCATCATCATGCCTGCCCTTTCATCATGCTGCCCTTATCACATCTTCTCCATCATCATCATCAATGCTCCCCATTATCAGCATGCCTGCCATCATCACACACAGACAGCACACAAGCACTCTCTCACATACATACACACACACATACACACACACACATACATACACATACAAAGCACCGCACTACATACACACAGAGACACACACACACACGTCTTACCTGTCCGGCGTCCCCGCACTCTGTGCCACAGCCGGCCACTGAATGATGACGTCATTCAGCGCCGGCTGTGAGAGGAAGCGCCGGCGCCCCCTGGAGCCCGGAGCTGCGGCAGCGGAGGCACGGGAGAGGTAAGTATTGTGCCAGCTGATGCCGGGGCTCTGAGCAAGCGGGGGGGGGGGGCCCAGTGGCGGCGCTGACACGGCTCTCCTCCGATAACGGGCGCGGGGGTGCCAGACTGCGAGTGGGCCCCCCTGCCTGCTCAGGGCCCCGACAGTTGCCCGGGTGTGCCGGGTGCTGACGCCGGCCCTGATCCTGATACCCGCGTTTTGATATCAAAATACCTTTGTAAAGTTGGTATTTTGCGCTGTCAATCACTGCAGTCAGGGCAGGAGGGCGGCGTTTTCTCTCTCCCCCCCGCTCCTCGGCATCACATGCGTATCGCCGTCTGTGAATCCCACAGACGGCGTTCAGCTTCCCGCAATTGCGCAGTTCAAATTCGGGTCAGCGCATGCGCAGTGTGCTTTGCCTGACAGTGGGCAAAGCATACAATCATTACAACGCATGCGCTACTCTTTCCTTGCCCCGGAAGTCGTCCAAGGCAAGCAGACATTTCCGGGGCAAGGAAAGAGTAGCGCATGCGTTGTAATGATTGTATGCTTTGCCCACTGTCGGACAAAGCACACTGCGCATGCGCTGACCCGAATTTGAACTGCGCAATTGCGGGAAGCCGAACGCCGTCTGTGGGATTCACAGATGGCGATACGCAACTGATGACGAGGAGCGGGGGGGGAGGACAGAGAAAACATCACCCTCCTGACCTGACTGCCATGATTGACAGCGCAAAATACCAACTTTACAAAGGTATTTTGATATGAAAATAGGGGTATCAGGATATATGATATCTACCGTTAGCTTTGCTATGGGACGCACTATTCAGCCATATCTTTAGCTGATATGGCAAAATTGGGGTGACAGATTCCCTTTAACGGTTAACCCCTTAACCCCCAAGGGTGGTTTGCACGTTAATGACCGGGACAATTTTTACAATTCTGACCACTGTCTCTTTATGAGGTTATAACTCTGGAACGCTTCAACGGATGTTCGCGATTCTGAGATTGTTTTCTCGTGACATATTGTACTTCACGTTAGTGGTAAAATTTCTTCCATATAACTTGCGTTTATTTTTGAAAAAAAACGCAAATATGGCGAAAATTTTGAAAATTTAGCAATTTTCAAACTTTGAATTTTTATTCCCTTAAAACAGAGAAATATATCACACAAAATAGTTAAGAAATAACATTTCCCACATGTCTACTTTACATCAGCACAATTTTGGAACTAAATTTTTTTTTTCTTAAGAAATTACAAGGGTTAAAAGTTGACCAGCGATTTCTCATTTTTACAACAAAATTTACAAAGCCATTTTTTTTAGGGACCACCTCATTTTTTAAGTCAATTTGAGGGGTCTATATAGCAGAAAATACCCAAAATTGACACCATTCTAAAAACTGCACCCTCAAGATACTCAAAACCACATTCAAGAAGTTTATTAACCCTTCAGGTGCTTCACAGGAGCTGAAGCAATGTGGAAGGAAAAAATCAATATTTAACTTTTTAGCCACAAAAATGATCTATTACAAACTTTTTTTTATTTTCACAAGGGTAAAAGAAGCAAATGGACAGATAAAGTTGTGCAATTTCTCCTGAGTACGCCAATAGCCAATATGTGGAGGAAAACCACTGTTTGGGCACACGGCAGAGCTCGTAAGGGAAGGAGCGCCGTTTGACTTTTTCAAACTAAAATTGGCTGGAATTGAGATTGGACGCCATGTCGTGTTTGGAGAGCCCCTGATGTGCTTAAACAGTGGAAACCCCCCCACAAGTGACACCATTTTGGAAACTAGACCCCCTAAGGAACTTATCTAGATCTGTTGTGAGCACATTGAACCCCCAAGTGTTTCACAAAAGTTTATAATGCCTGGGTCTGAAAAATAAAAAAAACAATTTTCCACAAAAATGATTTTTTAGTCCCAAATTTTTGATTTTTTCCCAAGGAAATTGGACCCCAAAAGTTGTTGTCCAATTTGTCCTGAGTACGCTGATACCCCATATGTGGGGGGGGAAACTGTTTGGGCGCACGACAGGGCTTGGAAAGGAAGTAGTAACGTTTTGGAATGCAGACGTTGATGGGGGTCATGTTCCGTTTGCAGTGCCCCAGATGTGCCTAAACAGTGGAAACACCCCACAAGTGACCCCATTTTGGAAACTAGACCCCCTAAGGAGCTTATCTAGATCTTTGGTGAGCACATTGAACCCCCAAGTGCTTCACACAAGTTTATAATGCCCGAGCATGAAATAAAAAATCCTATTTTTTCCCACAAAAATTATCTTTTAGTCACTAATTTTTTATTTTCCCAAGAGTAAGAGGAGAAATTGGACCACAAAAGTTGATGTCCATTTTGTCCTGAGTACGCTGATACCCCATATGTGGGGGGGAACCACTGTTTGGGCGCACAGCAGAGCTCGGAATGGAAGGAGCACCATTTGACTTTTTCCAAACAAAATTGGCTGGAATTGAGATTGGACGCCATGTTGCATTTGGAGAGCCCCTGATGTGCCTAAACAGTGGAAACCCCCCACAAGTGACCCCATTTGGGAAACTAGACCCTCTAAGGAACTTATCTAGATCTTTGGTGAGCAATTTGAACCCCAAAGTGCTTCACACAAGTTTATAACGTAGAGCCGTAAAATTAAAAAATCAATATTTTTTCCACAAAAATGATCTTTTCACCCCAATTTTTATTTTCCCAAGGGTAACAAGACTCCAAAAGTTATTGTGCAATTTGTCCTGAGTACGCTGATACCCCATATGTGGGGGTAAACCACTGTTTAGGTGCATAGCAGAGTTTGGAAGGGAAGGAGCGCCGTTCGACTTTTTCAACACAGAATTGGCTGGATGCCATGTCGTGTTTGGAGAGCTCCTGATCTGCCTAAACAGTGGAAACCCCCAACAAATGACACCATTTTGGAAACTAGACCCCTCAATGAACTTATCTAGATGTGTGGTGAGCACTTTGAACTCCGAAGTGCTTCACAGAAGTTTATAACATACAGCTGTAAAATAAAAATCTTTTTTTTTTTTTTACAAAAATGATTTTTTCGTCCCCAATATTTTATTTTCACAAGGGTAACAGGAGAAATTGTACCCCAAAAGTTGTTGTCAAATTTGTCCTGAGTACGCTGATACCCAATATGTGGGAGTAAACTACTGTATGGGTGCACGTCGGGGATCGGAAGGGAAGTAGTGACGTTTTGGATTGCAGACTTTGATGGAATGGTCTGGGGGCGTCATGTCGCATTTGGAGAGCCCCTGATGCGCCTAAACAGTGGAAACCCCCCACAAGTGACCCCATTTTGGAAAATAGACCCCACAAGGAACTTATCTAGATGTGTGGTGAGCACTTTAACCCCGAAGTGCTTCACAGAAGTTTATAACGTACAGCCGTAAAAATAAATAATCCTTTTTTTTTTTTACAAAAATGATTTTTTCGCCCCCAATATTTTATTGTCACAAGGGTAACAGGAGAAATTGGACCTCAAAAGTTGTTGTCCAATTTGTCCTGAGTACGCTGATACCCAATATGTGGGAGAAAACTACTGTATGGGAACACGTTGGGGCTCGGAAGGGAAGTAGTGACGTTTTGGATTGCAGACTTTGATGGAATGGTCTGGGGGTGTCATGTCGCATTTGGAGAGCCCCTGGTGCACCTAAACAGTGGAAACCCCCCACAAGTGACCCAATTTTGGAAAATAGACCCCACAAGGAACTTATCTAGATGTGTGGTGAGCACTTTGAACCCCGAAGTGCTTCACAGAAGTTTATAACGTACAGCCGTAAAAATAAAAAATCCTTTTTTTTTTTACAAAAATGATTTTTTCGCCCCCAATATTTTATTTTCACAAGGGTAACAGGAGAAATTGGACCCCAAAAGTTGTTGTCCAATTTGTCATGAGTACGCTGATACCCAATATGTGGGAAAAAACTACTGTATGGGTACACGTTGGGGCTCGGAAGGGAAGTAGTGACGTTTTGGATTGCAGACTTTGATGGAATGGTCTGGGGGCGTCATGTCGCATTTGTAGAGCCCCTGATGCGCCTAAACAGTAGAAACCCGCCACAAGTGACCCCATTTTGGAAAATAGACCCCACAAGGAACTTATCTAGATGTGTGGTGAGTGCTATGAAGCCCCAAGTGCTTCACAGAAGTTTATAACGTACAGTCGTAAAAACAAAAAATCATTTTTTAAAAAAAAAATGATATTTTTACCCCCAGTTTTTTATTTTCCCAAGGGTAACAGAAGAAATAGGACAAATTACACAATAACGCTTGGGGTCCAGAGTACACTGATACCCCATATGTGGGGGTAAACTACTGTTTGGGCGCATGGCAGAGCTCAGAAGTGAAGGAGCACCGTTTGACTTTTTCAATGCAGAATTGGCTGGAATTGAGATCAGACGCCATGTCACATTTGGAGAGCCCCTGATGTGCCTAATCAGCGGAAACCCCCCAATTCTAACTCCAACCCTAACCCCAACACACCCCTAACCCTAGTCCCAACCCTAACCACAAACCTAACCCTAACACACCCCTAACCCTAATCCCAACCCTAACCCTAATCCTAACTTTAGCGCCAACCCTAACCCTAACTTTAGCCGCAACCCTAACCCTAATGGGAAAATGGAAATAAATACTTTTTTTTAATTTTATTATTTTTCCCTAACTAAGGGGGTGATAAAGGGGGTTTGATTTACTATTTATAGCGGGTTTTTATGATTGCCAGCTGTCACGCTAAAAGACGCTTTTTATTGCAAAAAATAGTTTTTGCATCATCACATTTTGAGAGCTATAATTTTTGCATATTTTGGCTCACAGAGTCATGTGAGGTCTTATTTTTTGCGGGACGAGGTGACGTTTTTATTGGTACCATTTTTGAGCACGTGACTTTTTTGATCGCTTTTTATTTCGATTTTTGGGAGTTTAGAATGAACAAAAATCAGCAATTCATGAATTTCTTTTGGGGGAGGCGTTTATACCGTTCCACGTGTGGCAAAATTGATAAAGCAGTTTTATTCTTCGGGTCAGTACGATTATGGCGATACCTCATTTATATCATTTTTTTATGTTTTGGCGCTTTTATAGAATAAAACCAATTTTATATAAAAATTATTATTTTTGCATCGCTTTATTCTGCGAGCTATAACTTTTTTATTTTTTCGCTGATGATGCTGTATGGTGGCTCGTTTTTTGCAGGGACAAGATGACGTTTTCAGCGGTACCATGTTTATTTATATCCGTCTTTTTGATCGCGTGTTATTCCACTTTTTGTTCGGCGGTATGATGATAAAGCATTGATTTTTTGTTTTGTTTTTTTTTTATTTTTTTTAAGAGGTTAACTAAAGGGGTTAACTAGTGGGACAATTTTATAGGGGGGGTCGTTACGGACGCGGCAATACCAAATATGTGTACTTTTATTGTTTTTGTTTTTTTATTTACAGGAAAAAATGAATTTATTGGGGAATATTTTTTTTTTTTTTATGATTTTTTTAAACAATTTTTATTTTTATTTTTTTTAACTTTTTTACTTTGTCCCAGGGTGGGACCTCACTGTATTTTAGCAGATCGCTGGTGTGACAGTGTGCACAGCACTCTGTCACACCAGCGATCGCTCTGGCATCGCTGCAGGCTTCTCAGTGCCTGCTCTCAGCAGGCACTGAGGAAGCCGCCTCCCTGCAGGACCCCGGCGCCATCTTGGATCCGGGGACCTGGAGGGAGGACGGACCCTCGGAACAGCGCGACACATCGCGCTGCTCTGAGGGTCTCAGGGGAGCGCGCAGGGAGCCCCCACCCTGCGCGATCCTCCCCTGTGCCCCGGGTACACCGCGATCATGTTTGATCGCGGTGTGCCACGGGTTAATGTGCCGGGAGCGGTCCGTGACCGCTCCTGACACATAGTGCCGGGTATCAGCTGTGATAATCAGCTGACACCCGGCCGCGATCGGCTGCGCTCCCCCCGGGAGCCCGTCCGATCGCTGGGACGTACTATCCCGTCCATGGTCATACGGGCCCAGGTACCATGGACGGGATAGTACGTCTGATGGCAGTAAGGGGTTAAAGAGCAAATGGTAGAAGCAATAAAAGTAAAACAAGAGTAGTCCAATGAAAGAACTTATGTCCTGTATGGTCCCTCTGCAGCAGATGATCCCGCAGGGGTTGTAGAACCGCAGAGTTGGGGGGGGAACGTCCTCAGATGGGGTCCTTTAAACTGTGGTCTGTGTTCTAGTGGCAGCAGTCGGTCTCCGGTACCTTCCACTGAGCTCCTAGTCCATAAACTAGTGC
>JARQOD010000001.1:442056853-442073838 GCA_033576555.1 Oophaga sylvatica | reverse complement strand
TTAGCGGCTATATATACTATGTAGAAGTTATGATATACTATATATATAATATATATATATATGTATGTATTATTATATATATATTTATTTGCTTTTTATGTACATTTTTTTTTACAATGTGATTTTTACATGACTTTTTACATAGAGATAACTGCTCTATGTAAAACGTCATGTTAAAATCACATTGCATACAGATGGAAAACTGATGGAAAACAGATTGAGCAATTAAAAATCGCATACAAATCGCATGACAATCGCATGACAATTGTATATATTCGGACCGTTTTTTCCATCGTGAAAACGGACCGTTTTTTTTTCCACAAATGGGTATGAGCCCTTAATCTGATTATTCGCTTTGTTTTCTAGCCTCGCGCTGTTGCTGGATTTCGAGGAACAGTACGATATGCATCTGTCAATGCGCATAGAAACAGGGTGAGTAGGGGGTGATATTTTTAAAAGGTTTTTCTTCAACATCTACTGAAATTAGATTTGTGATTTAGTTAAGAGAAAATTGGTTACCTTTTCATGTACTTTGGGTCACATGCACAGTAGCGCCATTTCTGATTAATGAGGTGGCAATAGAAGCTAAACAGATCCAGAATTGGAGTATTATAATATTTGATTTATAGTTTTTTTTCATTTGTTTGTTTTGATATTGTTATATTATTTATTAATAAATATAATCTGATATTGTGTTGTCACAAAATACTTCGGTGGATTTGAAACAAACTTGAGTTTTTCCATTCAGATCCTTCTTAATGAGTTTGTGTTTACAGGAGATGGGCCGCCATGATGACCTGTGGTCTCTATTCTACATGCTGGTTGAGTTTGTGGTCGGTCAGCTACCCTGGAGGAAGATAAAGGACAAGGTATGGTTACTACTTGTGTTATCCATCTGGATACATTTTACATACCTTTTCCATTCAGGAACATCCCAAATATAACATTGAAAACACATTTTGTATAAATTTGTCCCGGGTCGCAATACATACGGTACTTCCGAACCCCCCAAGGATGCTTGGGAGATATGAGATTTGAATGACTGAACTATTCATAAATTGACATCGGACCAAAGTTTCTTATTATACATTTACATATATTAAAATGCTTCACATCTACTTGACTATACGTCGCTCTGTAATATATTTGCATTCATCTTTACTGTAGTGACATGCTAAATTATCCTTGTTCTCTTCAATATTCTTAACCAGAAGGTTTTTCCTCATAGGAACAAGTGGGTTCTATTAAGGAACGATATGAACATCGCCTTATGTTAAAGCATCTTCCCCAAGAATTTAATGTATTTCTTGAACACATCAGTGGCTTGGACTATTTTACAAAACCAGATTACACGGTAGGTACTTTGCAAGCATTGTGAAAGGGAACCAGTCAGTAATTGCATTTGTGCAAAGCTGCAGGATCCCCCTGGCCTCTGAAGGGCGCTGGAGGCGGGCTCGCCTGGCCTCTGAAGGGCGCTGGAGGTGGGCCGCCCCGGCCTCTGAAGGGCGCTGGAGGTGAGTCCCCACCCCTGGCCTCTGGATGTGGGCCCCCCTTATGGCCTCTGAAGGGAGCTGTGAAGGCGGCCCCCCTGGTCTCTGAAGGGCGCTGGAGTCGGGTCTCCCTTGGCATCTGAAGGGCGCTGGAGGCGGGTCTCCCCTGGTCTCTGAAGGGTGCTGGAGGTGGGCACCCCCTTTGTTGACTCTATGTATTAGTTTTATGTCTTTAGTAATGATAAAAATAAAATAATAAAGACAAGGATTCTGCACAAAGAACTGTCAACCGCTTTATGGGTATGATCACATTTTTTTGCTGCAGGTTTTTCTGCATCAAAAAACAGAGTGTTGGCAGGAAAAATGCTGTGTACTGTACTTGTGTTTTTGGGGCATTATTACTTGCATTTTTGTTCCTTTCATTTGAAAGAGTGAAAAACGCTGAAAGAATTCACATTCCGTGGATTTTAAAATATGCCCAGCAGGTGAAAAAAGCAATGAAAAAAAATATAAAAGACTGACCGTCACTTCCAGAAGAACAAAAACCTGGTGTGAACAGGTACAAGCTAAGAGAGCCAACTCCATATCTAACTAACAAATTAAAGCTGCACTCTGTAATGCTGTAGTATGCAATATATGAAATTGCAATAGCATTGCTGCTCCAGAAAATGTTAAAATGAAGATACTTAGTGCATAAATTGACCAATTCATGTGTGCCCCACAGCCAATGACAAGGAGACCTTCTTTGCTGGGAACCTTACCTAATATGATACCTCTCCTGAATAGCTTGCACCTATTCACACCTGTTTTTCAGTTTGGCAGTGATGGTCAGTCTTTGATATTTGATATATTCGTTAAAACTACAGTAGCATGGCTGGACATTAACTAAGACTATCACCAGTAGGAAATACCAGCGTGGGAAAGTATATAAAGCTGCACCCAAAAGTTGATGGGTCAGACAAATGAGTAAAAGAAAACACCTGTAACCATAAAAAGACTGAAGTCAGGATAACATAAATTAAACACCCAGAGAAAAGGGTGTATCTGCTGTGACTTGGCGAACAGAGAAGCCGACCACAAAGCACAGGCTCAAGACGCATGGCAGTAACCTCCTTTCTATGAGGGGCCACTGGACCCACTGAGATCCCTTTCAGCTGACCGAAACCCCTTACTAGGCGATTCACATGCAAATTTTCCGCATCCACCTAGGAATTATCCTCTGGACCAAAACCCTTCCATTTAACAAGATATTTTCATCTGCGTCTGACACTTTTGGAACCCAAAACTCGTTCCACCTCTAAGTCAACCTCAATGATGTCCTGAGCACCTGGTGTCCCCTCAAACTTTTTAAGAGCGGAATGGAAGGAATTATTAATCCTCCACGCAACCAGGAGTAAGAGCTTGGCCGTCACAGAATTAATCATAGAATCATAGAATGGTAGAGTTGGTAGGGACCTCCTGGGCCTTCTGGTCCAACCCCCTGCTCAAAGCAGGATTCTCTAAATCATCCCAGACAGATGTCTGTCCAGCCTCTGTTTGAAGACTTCCATTGAAGGAGAACTCACCACCTCTCGTGGCAGCCTGTTCCACTCATTGATCACCCTAACTGTCTAAAAGTTTTTTCTAATATCTAATCTGTGTCTCCTCCCATTCAGTTTCATCCCATTGCTTCTAGTCTTTCCTTGTGCAAATGAGAATAAAGATGATCCTTCTACAATGTGACAGTCCTTGAGATATTTGTAGACAGATATTAAGTCTCCTCTCAGTCTTCTTTTTTGCAAGCTAAACATTCCCAAATCCTGCAACCGTTCCTCATAGGACATGGTTTGCAGACCGGTCACCATTCTGGTGGCTCTTCTCTGAACTTGCTCCAGTTTGTTGATGTGTTTTTTAAAATGTGGTGCCCAAAACTGGACACAGTATTCCAGATGAGGTATGACCAAAGAGGAGTAGAGGGCAATAATGACCTCACGTGATCTAGACTGTATGCTTCTGTTGATACATCCTAGAATTGCATTTGCCTTTTTTGCTGCTGCATCACACTGTTGACTCATGTTAAGTCTGTGATCAATTAGTATACCCAAGTCTTTTTCACATGTGCTGTTACTTAGCCCTATTCCTCCCATTTTGTATATGCTTTTTTCATTTTTATTGCCCAGATGTAATACTTTGCATTTTCCCTGTTAAAATCCATTCTGTTAGTTGCTGCCCACTGCTCCAGTTTATGTATATCTTTTTGAATCCTCTCTCTCTCTTCTCTAGTATTAGCTACCCTCCTAGCTTTGTGTCATCAGCAAATTTGATCAGTTTACCCTCAATTCCTTCATCTAAATCATTGATAAAGATGTTGAACAATACAGGGCCCAAAACAGAGCCTTGTGGTACCCCACTTGAGACATTCTTCCAACTGGATGTGCAGCCATTTACGACCACTCTTTGGGTCCGATCACTAAGCCAGTTATGAATCTACCTAACAGTTGCCTTGTCCATTCCATATTTAGTCATTTTTTCAATAAGGATTGTGTGAGATACTTTGTCAAATGCTTTGCTGAAGTCAAGATATACTATATCTACAGCATTTCCCTGATCCACCCAGTCAGTGATTCTGTCATAGAAGGAAATTAAGTTAGTCTGACATGACTTATTAGTTGCAAACCCATGCAGACTCTGTTTAATCACTTCATTCTTATCCAGGTACTTGCATACATGTTCTTTAATAATTTGTTCAAAGATCTTTCCTGGTATAGAAGTCAGACTCACTGGCCTGTAGTTCCCTGGGTCCACCTTCTTCCCCTTTTTGAAGATAGGCACAACATTTGCTCTTCTCCAGTCTTCTGGAACTTCTCCTGTTCTCCAAGAATTTTCAAAGATTATGGACAGTGGTTCAAGAATTTCTTCTGCTATCTCCTTCAGTACTCTGGGGTGTAATTCATCTGGACCTGGAGACTTGAATTCATTTAGGTTAGCTAAGTGTTTCCTCACTGTCTTTCTGTTTATAGATATCCTGGATTCTTCTATTCCTTTAATAGGACAGTGAAGATCAGTTGATGTTACATTTCCTTTCTGAGAGAAAACAGATGCAAAATAGGAATTTAAAAGTTCAGCCTTCTCAACATCCTGACTTACCATTTCATCATTTTCATCCTGTAAAAATCCTATAGCATCTTTGACTTTTCTTTTACTTTTGACGTATCCCCAAAATCCTTTTTTGTTGCTTTTGACATCACTTGCAAGCCTTAATTCATTGTCAGCTTTAGATAATCTGATTTGTGCCCTGCAGGTTCTGCAGACGGCATTATATTCTTCTTTAGATATGCCTCCCTCTTTCCATTTGATAAACATTTCTTTCTTCCTTTTTAGCATGTGTTTAAGTTCTGTGTTCATCCATCCTGGTTTCCTTAAATGCTTCCCATTCTTCCCTCTTTTCGGATGATCCTAATTACCTTATACGGACCAACAAATTTAGGCGCATATTTCCTAGATGGAACTTTAAGATGAAGGTTTTTTGAGGACAGCCAAACCAAATCTCCCACCTTTTTAAAAAACAGCACCTTGAAACGCAGTGTGTGAACAAGATTTTTGAAATCTCATCTACTTTTCCGGTTCTGTAAAACGCAAAGTGTTTTGTTTTGTTTGTTTTTTTCTTCACTGAACGCTCGGGAATAAATGCTGCAGAAATGTCATATGTGAACATATCCTGTGTCTTCAGTTAAAAGTATTGTTTAAAGAGCAGAAGAAGCCAGTGAAACAGATATATTGGGTAAAGCATTTATTACCGTAGATGATTTTTAATTATTGAAATGAATGCTGCCTTGCCAGCGACAATCCGCAGATCACTGTGTGTTGTCGGAAGTGTGATTCGGCCTCTTTTTATGTCACAGATCAAAAGGTGTTCAGAGCCAGATCATCGTTCTTTAACGAGAAGCATCAGGGAGAAAAGGTGAAGCTTTTTCGAGGACGGGTGATCTGGCTGTGAAACGCAACAAGTCTTCCAATGATGTTCCCTTACTGCACTAGAGCAGACAGGACTTATTCCTGAGGCTGGAGGAAAGGAAGCAAGAAGGAGCAGAAATCTCACATTCTCAGCAGAGTATTTATTTTAGAACCCAGCAGGAATCATTAGTTGGTATAGACCATAAAATTCATTTTTTTTTTTTTTTTTTTTTGTGCACATCTTTTTAAATTATATTTTATTTTATTTTTTGCAGCTTCTTATATCCGTTTTTGACAACAGTATGAAGACATATGGTGTTGTGGAGAGTGATCCATATGACTGGGAGAAGAGTGGCATGGATGGATCATTAACTACCACTACAACATCAACTACTCCTCAGCTTCACACTCGACTGACTCCTGCCGCCATTGGGTACGTGTGGGAATTATTTATCATGTACACACCAAGTTAAAAAAAAAATGCATGACCATTTATTAACCTGTATTTTTTTTTTTTAAACATCATACTTAAAGGTGTTTTATCATCAGGTCAAAAATTGCCAGTTTGTGTTATTATTTTATTCCTATCGATCCCCTGAGTTTTCTGCCTTTTTTTTTTTCAATCCAGCATATGGCTTCAGAGAAATGGCCCTTTTTATTTAGTTCTAATTTTTATGGACTTTACTGAGGAGGCATGGCTTACAGGATCTCTGGGGGCATGTCTTTAGGCTGCCCTGTAAAATTACCCTGTGAGCCACGCCCCCTTGGTAAAGATCATAAAAATTAACAGTAGATAAAGAGGTCAATATCTCTGGGACCATATAATGGATTAAAAAATATTTTTTTATATATATATTTTTTTTTTTTCATGCAGAAAAAATTACATTTACCTGCATGATAAAACATAAGAAATGTAAAAAAAATAATTATATTTTGGACTTTAAGATAGAAAATACTTAACTTTTCACATATTTATATATATATATATATATATATATATCTATATATATCTATATATAGATATATATATAGATATATGAAAAGTTAATTATTTTCTATCTTAAAGTCCAAAATATACCTGTAATTATTTTTTTTTACATTTCTTAAATATTTTATCATGCAGGTAAAAAAATAATAGCCGGAGAGTTAAATTATAAAGTAATCCTACAAATTTTTCCACTGATCTCATAGGACTGTTTGAGGACTTTGATGGTGGTCCCTTATTCATCAGTGATGTGCCCCTTTGTTGTGTATTGGACATAGATCTGGAGGTCTGGGAGTAGGTTACCCACAAGTCTATCATTAGGATAGACCATCACTAACAAAGTCCACCAAAAAATGCTCTTCCCAAAACTTTTATATCCAAATTACCATTTTAACATGTACCAAATCCGATGGAGGAACTGACCTCCAGGATTTTTCTGCTTATCATTAGGCCACAGTTTGTAATTGTATATTGGATCTACTCCAGCAACGTGCCCCAAAAACTGTGCAGATGGAGTGTGAGACAACCTCAGTTAAAACAAGGTGTCTTTTTGTTTTCGTCAAGGTCAAATACAACAGACTTCGCCTAAATCTTTCATCAGTTCTACTAAATCTTAAAACTTGGTACTGGCCTTGTCTTTGTGGGAAATCTTATCTCCTGTGCCTGTGTTTAATGCTCCTCTTCCAGCCGTCGCGCAGTGTCCCTGTTCTACCTCCTATTGATAGCCGGCAATGCTGATGACTGTCCTCTTTCATTTAATCGCGGGTGAAAGTTTTGGGTCAAACTCTTACCCCAGACTAGTGGAACAAATCCCTTTATCTGACTCCTAAACTTACAGTTTCTTGTAGGAACTCAACTAAAAAATTCTCCTGCAATGGTGTAAAACTCCTGACATTACATAAAATGTCTCCTAAATTGTCCCAGCTGTGCTGGAGATATTTTCACCCTCTTAGTGAAATCAATATTCACATGACATCTGAGCCATATCCCTGGGTTCCATCTAAAAAATTAACCCTTTCCCATCATATGACATTATTACGGGTGAGATTTAAAGTGAAAAGTGAACTGCAGTACTATTATGCTATTGTGCAGGCTCAGGAGGTGAACCCGCGGAGGGTGAGTAAAGCACCATGTTTTTTTTGTAAATAAATTGACTGTGCACCATATTGGATCACAAGATGACATAATATTAAACAGTGGGCGTTTATTAACCCTTGCTAGGGAACATTTGTAGCTCATTACCTTATGATACAAAGTTACTAAAAAAAAAAAAAAATATTCGACTTGATTCCTCTGCTTAGAATTGCAAATGCCACCCCCGTCAATGGAGACCTACTGCGTGAGAACACCGATGAAGTGTTTCCCGATGAACAGCTCAGTGATGGCGAGAATGGAATCCCCATTATGGCTTCTCCCGAAAGGATTCCTGGATCACCTAACCATCCACGTCCCAGGAGAAAGATGTCTGGGAAGAGATGGATGCCAACAGGAATAAAATTAAAATGGGGCTCTGCAAGGTACTGAGGGATCTGAAAATTTAAGATTCTCTACATACCCCCATAACATTCTTATGCACCAATTATTCTCCTTAGTCTGAACTGTTATGAAACACAATTTATTTTATATGGATTGGAGTATACTGTCCTATGTAAGGAGAGCATTGGACAGCCACAGGTCCGTTCTCAAAGTAGCCAAAAACGGCACAAAATATGTCATGGCTGGTCTTGGGTGGCCCAAATGCTCAATTATTGCGCCAGCAACACAGCCATGTAAAGAAAAAAAAACATCTATATAGTTATTAAATAATTTCACTATCCTACTTCACTCTTAAATATTGCCTCCCTACTTCTATGTTGTCATTGATCAAAACACACAATACAAAAACCAGTGTAACCAATCACTATACTGAGCAGGTCCCAAATATTCCATAAATAATTGGGAGAGTGTATATAAGATTAGCAATGCCCTAGTCCTCCCTGGTCATCACCCTATCTTACTGCGGAAGTTGGCACCCCATGTTTGACCGTATAACGCCTCCTCTCAACATCAAAAACCCCAGATGCCCCAATGCACACCGTGACAAAAATTACAGTGAAAAAAAGTGCAGTAAAAGTGTTAAGAAAAACTTGGGTTTCAAGAATAAGGTATGTCAACCATTAATAATCATATAAGTAGTTCAAGGGAAATAATAGGGGTATAGTATCAGGGGATAATAAGCTCTTATTCGGTGTAATTTTTGTCAGGGTGTGCATTGGGGCTTCTGGGGTTTTCGATGCTGAGCGGGGGCGCCAAACATTGTCAAACATTGGCGTGCCAACTTACGCAGTAAGATGGGGGGAATTGAATCCATCACTTTTGGCCTTTTAGGACTGCCTTTGCTGGACTGATTCCTGTAAATAAATGCACACTAAGGACCGCATGTCCCAGTATAGACCAGTAGTGAATATATTCACACTGCAGCGCTGTGATACTGCGAGGTTCACCATAGCCCAGAAATAACTCTCAATTGCTGCAGTACCACAAGTCTCAGCATAGAAGTAAAAAAGTAAGCCTTACAACATGGAGGAATGTAATGTCTCTGCATAGACTTTGGATAAATGTACACCACAAAACTGATACTTCAAGGGCCAGAATAGACTAATGTCAAAATCAAGGTAATAAGGGTCTCTGCATCGACTAATGGTGAATAAATGTACACTGCAACACTGAGGTACCACAAGTCACAGGATAGCCTAGATGTGAATAAATATATACTAGGTACAACAGGTCCCTGCTTAGCCTGTGAAAAAATACTCTGCAGCACTGAGGTACTACAAGTCACAGCACAGCCAGAAGTAAAGAAGTACAAGCTGCTACACTGATGTACTACAAGTCCCAGCATGGCATAGAATTAAAGAACTGCTTACTGCAACATTGCAGTTTTACAGGTCCCTGCAGAGCCTGGAAATAAATTCTCATTGGGTACTGTCACACAGCATGAATAATAAATATACATATACACTGCAACATTGGGGTACTAAAAGTCCCAGCATAGGATGTGACTAAATGCCCAGGTATTACTAATCCCAGCATAGCCCAAAAATGGATTAATGCACAGTTCAACACTGAGGTACTAGATATCCCAGGGTAGCATAGAAGAGAATGAATTGAAACATTAAAGTACTACAACTCCCAATGTAGCCTGTGAATAAATACACAGTGGGAGCAGAGCTCCTGGCACTGATAAGAGTATTTATCACAGGTTTTTACTGTACAAGAGGGCTAGTTTTCATTCTTTAGTAGTACTTTCCTATGGCCCAACATATCTCACCGGTATACTAAAGCTGCAGATTAAGAGCTACAGCAAGCTGCCTGCTAGGGAGGAGTAGGAGATACTGCACAGTCACCTGGCACAGGGCTGCAAGTGCAGAGTAGGAGCTACAGCGACACTGCATAGTCGAGCTGACACAGTGCTGCAGAGTAGGAGCTACAGCAACACTGCACAGTCGGCTGACACAGGGCTGCAGCTGCAGAGTAGGAGCTACAACAAGCTGCCTTCTGGGGAGGAGTAGGAGACATCGCACAGTCATCTAACACAGGGCTGCAGATTCAGAGTAGGAGCTACAGCAACACTGCGCAGCCGGGCTGACACAGGGCTGCAGCTGCAGAGTAGGAGCTACAGCAAGCTGCCTGCTAGGGAGGAGTAGGAGATACTGCACAGTCAGCTGGCACAGGGCTGCAAGTGCAGAGTAGGAGCTACAGCGACACTGCATAGTCGAGCTGACACAGTGCTGCAGAGTAGGAGCTACAGCAACACTGCACAGCCGGGCTGACACAGGGCTTCAGCTGCAGAGTAGGAGCTACAGCAAGCTGCCTGCTGGGGAGGAGAAGGAAACACTGCACAGTCTGCTGACACAGGGCTGCAGATTCAGAGTAGGAGCTTTAGCAGCACTGCACAAACAAGCTGACACAGGACTGAACTGCAGAGTAGGAGCTACAGCAAGCTGCCTACTGGGGAAGAGTAGGAGACACTGCACAGCTGGCCTGATGCAGAGCTCCAGCTGCAGAACAGGAGCTACAGCAACACTGCACAGCTGGAATGAGACAGGGATGCATTTGTAGAGTTGTAGCTACAGCAGCACTACACAGCCGGGCTGGCACAGGACTGAATCTGCAATGTGGAGACAGGTCAGAGTGTAAGTGGAGTGGATTTGGAGGGTGAGTTAATTATGCATAAAGACTAATGGAGGATTGATGTATCAGAGGGAGTTCTAATAATTAAAGGGAAGGTGCCGATTTAAAGGGATTTTAAAGGCATTCTTCAAGTCACAGGACTAGCTGGATGCTGTTTCCATCAGTCCCTTAGACAGACTGGAGCAATAATACACATCCACTCTGTTCATTCCCAGAAGAATGGGAAATCTGATTACTATTTTATTAGGGGGGACCGAGATTAGACATTTATCACCAAACCAGTGAATGGGTGACAAGTGTGTTTGGTTGTAGAAACCCCTTTTAATGTATAATTCTTAATTCTGGTTTTTAGGCTGCAACAGAAGAAGAACATAGCAATGGTCGTGCAAGTGGCGTACATAATGCTCCGAGCCTTGGCTCTCCTGTGAGGGTTCGTTCAGAAATGACACAATTGGACCGCGATGTTCCTCTTTTGCGCAAATTGCGCACCATACACAGCTTCGAACTGGAGAGAAGATTGACTCTGGAATCCAAACCCGATGCAGACAAGTTTTTGGAGAACTGGTAATGAACCCATTGTTACAGTTTGATTTGTAATTATTTGTTTATTTTTCTGCTTTAATAAATATACTTTTATTTAATTACTTGATCTTTTTTCTTATTTTAGTGCTGAAAAGATCCAGAAAGATCCAAATGTGAAAGATGCAGCAGCTGCTGATGGTTCGTCACCATCGCCTTCTCTACCAAGAAAGACGATTGTGGCCCCTACCAGTACCGACCACGTCTGGCACTATGATGATGAGTATATGCCGGAGGGCTCTAAACCAGGGTCCGGCAGCTCGCCGGAGCACTTGGACGGTGTGGTTAGCAATGGGTTTGTAGCAGTCAATCTAAGCTCCTGCCGGCAGGAGGTCGATTCTAAAGAATGGGTCATTGTGGATAAAGATAGAGATTTAAAGGATTTCACGTCAAATGGGAATAAGGGTCAGAAAGTAACCGGAAGTCCATCGGAAGAGGAGCCGGAGGTGCTACATGTGCTGGAAGAGTCTCCTCAAGACGGCCCTCCAAAACTGGGCTCATGGACTGATAAGAAAACTGATGCAGGGATCGAACTTGATATCCTGGTTTCCTCAGGCCCTTGTATTGATAAACTGGATCCTATGTCAGGAGCTGCTGGCCAGCTGTGTCCAGCAACACCTACAAGTCTCATGGAAGCGCAAGCAGAAGGGGCCATCACACCGGTAAGGAATACCTCTTCCTATTTAGTAGGGCATATATGCTGTGATATATCTGGTAGTTTAGTGGACATCCCCTTTTTTTTTAAATGAAGTCACCCATTGTATAATAAAAATATCATGTACAAACCTCTAGGGCCGATGTCTGTGCCAGGTCTTCCGTGACACTGTTATGCCACATCTAAGGGATTTGAGAGCACATCAGCTTGATAGCGGCCGCTGATTGACTGCTGGGCTCTCGTGGCGTAACAATGTGACCGGGTACCCGGCGCCAACATCTCTGCTGCGGGATGTAAGGATAGGATTTTATCTTAGAAGGGAGACTATTTAAAAGGGGTTTTCCAGGTAGGGGACAACCCCTGTCATCTCTGCTACATGATTAATGCATTTTGCCGTACGCGTTTTTTCTAACCTTTCTGGGTTTGCTTACCGCTTACTGCTTCTTTTTACCTGCTAAGCATGAAATCCCCACTGATCTGCCGGCACGGCACTTCATTTCATGTTGAAACACATACCTGTAGCATCAAGATGGGGCTTCATAGCACGGATTAAAGGGTTTTCATCTCAGACATTAAATGTTGGAGTCAGGTGGGGATCCCTGCTTCTCAGATAGTAAAGGTCCCCATACGTATTAGACTAACGTTGGCCAATATCGAGTGGTTCGGCCAACAGTCTAATGTGTATGGGGGAGCCCTACAGTATATGTCGGGAGAGATAAGGGTCTGGCGTGTCCAATTTCGGACAGAGGATCCTTTTGTTTTCAGCACTGCTACCAGAGTTGTGCACGAGCGTTCCTGTATATGGGAGCGACAATACGGGTCCTACCCCTGGGACCTGCATCTATCACTCAGCTGTGAATGGAAAGGTGGGCACAAATTTGTGGCTTTCTCCATTCACTTCTATGAGAATTAGAGGTGACTGACCAGGCTCAATCACTTGCTTTCCAGCACCAAGCAATAAGTGTCAATGGGACGACCATTTTAGTTCTCAAACCTTTACCAGCATACAACCAATGTGTGGTGACAAGAAGCCAGCCATGCCATTCTTATAGTATTTAGTGCTAAATTCACACTGAGGTTCCCTCTGCGGTTTTATTTTTTTTTTTGTATATTTAGCTTTCCTGACACTTTTATTTCAGCACACCATAAAATGCATTTTTTTGGGGGTAAATTGACCAGAGCTCAAAGCTTGCAAAGTGACAGACGATATGCAACTCGTTATCCATGTTGGGTCATGATTTACCTAGAATGATCTATATGGATGTGCTATGATGAAAAATCGGGCCCCTACCTCTAAACCACAGCTACTGAATAGATATGACAACGAACCCCCACACACACACACATAAGGTGCATGTGGGAGAACCAGAAGCGATCCAAACCAGATACATTAAAAATAATATTTATTCAGTATATAATATTAAAAATATACTATAAAAAAGCAAAATGCTGTAAAAGGATGCCAAGCAATTAGTGAAGTAAACAATGATGTACTTAATCACAAGGGGGATAAGTAAAAGTACAATGACTCTCTCTATGGGGGGGTAACAAGGTGAATCAACCGTGTAACTCAGGGCTCAATATATAGTAGCACCTAAAAACCCTCACATAGTGGCAATACCAATGAGCAGGTAAATTGTATGGCAATGAGACTGAAGAGTCAAAAATAGGGTAGAACTCCTGGTATTATTAACACTGGTAGATATACACAAAGGTAATTGCTATAATAGCCAGGATAATGTGATGCTGCCAGCTAGGTAAAAAACTAAAGTGAAGATAGAAAGTAAGAATAATTACCCGTGTAATGGTGGCCACAAGAGATATGCTCAGCGTCCCCTCACTCCGACGCGCGTTTCGCCGCCGGCTTCCCCTTTACAGCATTTTGCTTATGTATAGTATGTTTTTAATATTATAAATTGAATAAAAATTATTTTTAATGTATCTGGTTTGGATCGCTTCTTGTTCTGCCACATGCACCTTATGTGTTGGGTTTTTTTCGCTGTCATATCTTGAATGAAGTGCCTTTTTTCACTTGGGACTATTTTGATTTAGCTTCAGAATAGAGTAAGAGATCTTTCAGATGTCTGTGATAATTGGTCCAATGACCGATTGCAGTGCACGGACTGGCCGCGCATCTCCTCACCTGGGCATGTGTGGCCAGTCCGTGCATTGCAATCCGTCATCGGACCGACGTCTGTAAACTCCCTTAGGGCTTAAAGGGTTTGCTTGGTGAAAACAAGTTATCACCTATCCAGACGATAGGGGGTAACTTGTTGATTTGAAGGGATCTGACCGCTGGGACCTGCACTGATTGATAGAATGGAGCCAATGCTCATCTGCTGCTCCATAAATTTCCAATGGAGCTGCCAAGTGCTGCCCTCTGATTTTGTCCGGCAGCCCCTTTCAAAATTAATGAAGCAGGTGTCGGGCATTCATCCTCTCATTCCATTTTGTAACTAGGACAAAAATGCACAATTGGGGTTAAAAAAAAAAACAAACAAAAACCTGTTCTGCCATTTGGTTCAGGTCTCCGCTGTCAAACCCCCCCATGGTTCAATAAGTTTTTCAGAGATAGAAACCCCACGTCTGCTTTAGCCTGCACCATAGCAGGGGCAAGGGCAGTGTAGTTCATGTACGTGGCTTCCATTGAGCAAAGGTAGGTAGACGATTTTCTTTGCTTGCTCACCTCCTTCTTTTCTGCCATGGCGGGGGTGCTGGCCTGTACATACATTGTTTATTTTCCTTTATGATTTTGTTCCCCCCTCACATCATATTCACAGCTTGGTGCTTCTCACATCCTGTTATCCTCTACCTCAAGACCTGCTAGCAATCCCATGCGCTTCACCAGCCCCAATACACCCCAATCGAGCCGTTCAGAGTCTCCACACAAGAAAGAGATTGGCATCCCCAAGAGTCATTCGGCTGAGAGTTGCTCTTCTTCCTCTCGTTCAGCCAACCGCAGGAAGCTGCCTGCCATTCCCCATGGTGGCACCAAGTACCCCAGTGTAATACGAATATCAAAGTCCCAGGTGAATGAATGGAAATGTCCGAAAGTCTCTGTCACTTGTTAATTCATGTCAAAGTTTTGTATCTTCTTTTTTTTTTTTTTTTTTACTGTTTTATTCTGTTTGTTACCTAGAGTATAACTGGACGTAAAAAGTGCAATTACGGAGGGAAGGTTTATTCTAGATTCTCCTGGACCTGTGGAACAAAAAATGGAACTGTATAAACTGCATAAAAGTAGTTATATAGGAAGATTTTGGTAATCTAGTAGGTCCTGCAAACTTTGGGATTGTCTCATAAAGACCAACTCTTCTGTAAAGATATCTACTCCCTGGTCTGGCTCCTGTAGTCCTCGGCGAGTGTTAGCACCAAGGAAAGTTTTAAGCAGTCATCCAGACATGTGGTATACATGTCTGCTCTTCATATAGATGGCTGATCCACCAGAGCCTTTGCATTTTGTCCACGATATCCTTGACACATTTCCCTTTTTAGAGGGTTTTCCAAAGAGTTTAGGATGTTTATTGGCATTGGAAATACTAAAAGGCCTCATTCTTTATCACAAGATATACATTGAAGCCCATCAGTAGCAAGTGTAAACGCTTTACACGGCGTTCATCACATCCATACTTCAAAAATGGCGGCTGTGACATGATTTAGCCAAGCAACCAACTCTCTGATTTCATCCTCTTCTTCACGGGCACGGAACCAGTTTCTGCAATCACAAGTAAGGGTACCAGAATCTCCTCTATAGACAGAATGCTTTCAGCACCTGAACAGAAGAAGATGCAGCCAGAGAGGTGATCACATGGGTTAATCACACCTGTCCTAGATGGGTAGATGATACATGTCCTAGATGGGTAGATCACACGTGGGTAGATGGCACATGTCCTATATGGTAGATGGCACGTAGTTTGATGACACATGCTAGATGGGTAAATTGCACGTGGGTAGATGGCACATGTCCTAGATGGGTAGATCGCACTTAGGTAGATGGCTCATGTCCTAGATGGGTAGATGGCATGTGGGTAGATGGCACATGTCCTAGATGAGTAGATTGCATGTGGGTAGATGGCACATGTCTTAGATGGGTAGATCGCACGTGGGGTAGATGGCACATGTCCTAGATGAGTAGATCACACGTGTGTAGATGGCACATGTCTTAGATGGGTAGATCGCACGTGGGGTAGATGGCACATGTCCTAGATGAGTAGATCACACGTGGGTAGATGGCAAATGTCTTAGATGGGTATATCACACGTGGGTAGATGGCACATGTCTTAGATGAGTAGATTGCACATGGGTAGATGGCACGTCTTAGATGGTTAGATCGCACGATGGCACATGTCCTAGATGGATAGATGGCACATGTCCTAGATGAATAGATCGCACGTGGGTAGATGGCACATATCTTAGATGGTTAGATCGCACGTGGATAGATGGCACATGTCCTAGATGAATAGATCGCACATGGGTAGATCACACGACCACAGCCAACTTGGAAGCTAGGCAGGTCGACTGCGAGGTCCATTATTTACACACACGTGGTGTCATGAACAGGATAGAGCAAATTTTTATAGATCACATGCAAATAGACTTCAATTTCGTTTTTGAAATGTCTTCCTGTGTGTTCTTTTCTACCAGAAGTCACAATGATTGCTTTATACCGATTGCATCCACTGTGTAGTGATTTGCACACAGTGGTATCATGTTCAGACTTTTGTGGGTGCTTGCTGTTTTTCAGTTCACAAAATAAAAATTTAAATAAAAAAATAAAATTGTGATCTGGGTACACAAGGTTATCCGTCAACCCATTTGTCTGCTAATGGTTTTCTAAAACATAAATGTTTGGATGGCTAGCGCTGGGCAATGCAGGCAGATTCTGGACAAATGAAATCCACTTTTGAAATTCAGAATAAATGACATGTAATTTGTAGGTAAAACTGTTGATTAGTAGTGATGAGAGAGCGTGCTTCGATAAGGTGTTATTCGATCGCACTTATGTGCTAATAAGAGTTTCTTCTCCATTCTCGAATACTATGATCGAGTCCCCACTGTTGCATGTCTTGCGGCTGTTAGGCAATCCCTGCAAGTGTTGCTGCTGTTGAACAGCCGTGAGACATGCAGCCGCGGAGACTCGAAGATAATGTTCGAGCACACCGAAGACACT
>JARQOD010000001.1:441812754-442056753 GCA_033576555.1 Oophaga sylvatica | reverse complement strand
CAAAAATGGAAAGGCATGAGACAAATGGGGTCCTGGTGGTCTGAAACCGACGCGTTTCGACCATCGAGGTCTTACTCATGGCATAGAGTGTGCCATGTGTGCCAAGCTGCAAAGAGGCAAATCTTCTGTGACCCCAGAAGGAGGAACAATACCCATCCTCTCCTCAAACTGACTCTCCTCCTCCACCTCCTCCTCCAGCGCACCCATGCTGGACATGTTGATATGCCGACTGGCCAGATGGCAACGGTGTTTCATCGCCATCAGCCTCCACCTCTTCACCCGATATATCAAGTGGATGAAAGTGGCTTTTCTTCGCCGTGGGGTTTCAAATATTTGGCCATCATCAACAGACGATACCTCCTCACGTTCCTCTTCAATGTCGCACGGTGAGAGGCCAGAGGCAACGAAAGGAAATGGACCAAACAGATCCTCGAGTGGCCATGGTTGGGGTCAAATGTTTCCTGTGACTCCTGACGGGGTGATGAACTAGAACAGTTGAGATAGGATGACCCAGCGTTCTCTGTATGGACAGGAGACTTTTGTCATGGACGATTGGGTGCTGTTAGAAATTTCATTGAGGCCTTATCAGCCATCCAAGACAGCATCTGCTCTTGTTCTTCTGGCTTCCAGACCCGTTTACGTTCCAGACAGGGAAATTTTGCCAGGAACCTAGATGCATCAACCTTCTTCGGTCTCCCAGACTCAGTGCCTGTTTGGGCACAATGACAACCAAACGTCCACGTCCCTTCACAACAGCCTTTTTAGGAATTTTGGATTTTTCTGCCATAGTTGCAGATGTTCGGATGCAGATATTGGGGAACAAGGAGCAGTTAGTTCTTTGGGGAAGGTAGCACTACAGCCTAGTACTGCTTTGTGTTTTACAAACAGCACCGCAACAGCACAAAAAAAATTGCCCTGAGGTTTAAGGCAAGATTACGCACCCCAGTCACCACACAAGACAGCGGTGCTGCCACAAAAAAGTTGCCCTGAGGTTTAAGGCAAGATTACGCACCCCATCACCACACAAGACAGCGGTGCTGCCACTAAAAAATTGCCTGAGGTTTAACCCCTTTCTTCCATCTGACGTACTATTCCGTCCATGTGCCCTGGGACCTAATTCCCAAGGATGGAATAGTACGTCAGTGCGATCAGGGGGGAGCGCAGCTGATCGCGGCCGGGTGTCAGCTGATTATCATGGCTGACACCCGGCACTATGTGCCAGGAGCGGTCACGGAAAAAAAATCGTAATAAAAAGCGAACAAAAAATGTCATGTGGCCAAAAATGGTACCAATAAAAATATCAACTCGTCCTGCAAAAGATAAGACCTTGCATGACTGGGGCCAAAATATGGAAAAATTATGCTCTCAAAATGTGGTGATGCAAAAACTATTTTTTGCAATAAAAAGCGTCTTTTAAGCGTGAGACAGCTGCCAAACATAAAAACCCGCTATAAATATTAAATCAAACCCCCTTTATCACCCACTTAGGGAAAAATAATATAATTAAAAAAATGTATTTATTTCTATTTTCCCATTAGGGTTAGGGTTGGGGCTAAAGTTAGGGTTAGTGTTGGGGCTAAAGTTAGGGTTGGGATTAGGGAGAGGGGTGTGTTAGGGTTAGGTTTGTGGTTAGGGTTATGATTAGGGTTAGGGGTTTGTAGGGGTTAGGGTTGGAGTTAGAATTGGGGGGGTTTCCATGTTCAGGCACATCAGGTGCTCTCCAAATGTGACATGGCGTCTGATCTCAATTCCAGCCAATTCGGCGTTGAAAAAAGTCAAACGGTGCTCCTTCCCTTCTGAGTTCTGCCATGCGCCCAAATAGTAGTTTACCCCCACATATGGGGTATCAGCGACTCAGGAAAAATTGCAAAATAACTCTTGGGGCCAATTTCTTCTGTTACCTTAGGAAAATAAAAAATTGGGACGAAAATATAATTTTTGTGGAAATTTTGTGATTTTTTATTTTTATGACTCTACGTTATAAACTTCTGTGAAGCACTTGGGGGTTCAAAGTTCTCACCATACATCTAGATAAGTTCCTTTGGGGTCTTGTTTCCAAATGGGGTCACTTGTGGGGGGTTTCCACTGTTTAGGCACATCAGGGGCTCTCCAAACGCGACATGATGCCCGCAGACTATTCCATCAAAGTCTGCAATGTAAAACGTTACTACTTCCTTTCCGAGCCCCGACGTGTGCCCATACAGTAGTTGTCTCCCACATATAGGGTATCAGCGTACTCAGGACAAATTGTACAACAACTTTTGGGGTCCAATTTCTCCTGTTACCCTTGGGAAAATAAAAAAATGGGAACTAAAAGATCATGTTTGTGGAAAAAATGTTTTTTTTATTTTCACGCCTGGGCGTTATAAACTCACCACACATCTAGATAAGTTCCTTTGGGGGTCTAGGTTCCAAAATGGGGTCACTTGTGGGGGGTTTCCACTGTTTAGGCACATCAGGGGCTCTCCAAACGCGACATGACACCTGCAGACCATTCCATGAAAGTCTGCATTACTAAACGTCACTACTTCTATTCCAAGCCCCGATGTGTGCCCATACAGTAGTTTTCTCCCACATATGGGGTATCAGCGTACTCGGGACAAATTGGACAACAACTTTTGGGGTCCAATTTCCTTGGGAAAAATCAAAAATTGGGGACTAAAAAATCATTTTTGTGGATTTTTTTTTCACACCCAGGCATTATAAACGTTAGTGAAACACTTGGGGGGTTGAATGTACTCACAACAGATCTAGATAAGTTCCTTAGGGGGTCTAGTTTCCAAAATGGTGTCACTTGTGGGGGGTTTCCCCCAGGGCTGTGGAGTCGGTAAGGCAAACCTGCGACTCAGACTCCTCAATTTCCCTTACTCCGACTCCACGACTCCGACTCCCACATATATTGCTTATATTTAAGTGAAACATTTATTGTAGTACAATGTGTCATCAGACATTTAATCATTTTTATGATACAATAATCAAGATATTTAGATAGAACATAATATATATTTATTGGAATACAACTTTAGAACACAAAAACTGTAATAAATTGTAAATATGTAATACACTATGTAAATATTGAATATATATATATATATATAATGTTTGTGTGTATGTTTATATATATATATATAGCACTATGTAATAAACTATGTAAGTAGCAAAAAACTGTTTTCAACAAAAACATACTTAATAACATTTGTGCAGTCTGTGAATTTGTTCTAAGAAATAGAATTGCCTCCATCAGATCCTCCTTCATAGGTGACCTCAAATCTGACCTAATAATTTTAAGGCCGGAGAACAACCTCTCTACACTAACTTGGGTTGGAGGCAAAGCCGTAACCACATGGGCAACATCTCTAACACTTTCCGGGTATAAAGGAGTTGCCTTGTGCACAGTCAGTTTTGATGAATGGTTGAATTTTTTTATTTCTTTGAGAGCAAGTGAAACATTTTGCTGAAATATGGTCAATCTGCTTTCTATAGGAGACGGAGTGAAATCTTTTTCCTTGCGGCAACGCTTTGCATGCTCCATGTCATCCAAATACTTGTCAAAGTCAAACTCCTCACCTGATGAGGATGAAGATATGGCAGCAGTAGCACTGTCAGGACCCAAGTCCTCTTGCGCCTGGCAGTCCTCCTGTAGGCCACTCAGCCTAACTGCTACTCAGTCAGAGCTTATTTTCCTTTAGTAAGCTGTTGATCATCAAGCAGTATACGATGACTTGGGTCCACATAAACAGCTGCCAGAAAAATGTTATTTTCCAATAGCTATGTCTCTCTCCGTTTCATTGAAGTAGAAATGCCATTTGCGATTAAACCTCCTCTTTGGAACAGGCAAAATAGCAAGTTCTTCCACTCCCTTATGAAAATGCCAGGAGTTAAATCCTCAGCTTGTAATTTTTGAGTTACTTTATATGGGTGACTAAGCAATTCATTCAATTCGGCCACCTGTGTCCATTGACCTTCATTTAGGTTTACCTGAGGGTTCTCCATATCTTTAAGAAACGGTTTTAGTTCAAGCAATCGCTCAATCATTAAATAAGTGCTGCCCCACCGATTGGCTTGATCGACAATTGCCTCTTTCCCAGCACGTCTCTTCAAGATGGAATTAATTTTAGGGGTTCTGGTGGCAATAACCAATTTCCTCACTTTTCCAATCAGCTTTCCAGCATGTCCCTCTTGCAGACTATCTCTTTATTGCCAGCTGCAGCGTGTGCACAACACAGCGCATGTGATGAATATGAAAGTGTTTTGAAGCAGCTTCAACAAGATCATCTATTTCTACAGTATAATGTTGCTGTTCTTCTGTTGTAATATCTGTTTGTTCCTCAGTTACATGAGCAGCACTGTGGCCTTCCATCTCAAACATACTGAATCCTAAATTTTCTTCTAGCTGTTGTTCATTACTCTCATTCATCAGTTTAATTGTACTTATGTTTGAAACATTGTCCATTACAATAGCAAGAACCTGTTCTTTTTTGAGTTCGTAATCTTGCAGAACTTTTTCCACTAAGGCCTGGAGAAACTGGCTGCTGTGATGAGCCTTAGTAACTTTTAGGCTAAGTGCACACGATCAGGAATAATTGCGTTTTTTCGCGGTTTTTCCGCGGTAAAAACGCGATAAAAACGCAAGCATTAAGCATCCTATACATGTTAATTGATTCCGCATGTTTTGGCCACATGTTGCGTTTTTTTCCGCGAAAAAAACGCTTCGCGGAAAAAATAGCAACATGTTCATTAATTTTGCGGAATGTAAGCGGTTCATGTGCGGTGGTACCCAGGGTCTGGAGGAAAGGAGACTCTCCTCCAGGCCCTGGGTACCATATCCCTGGTAAAACAATAATTAAAATAAAAAATAATGATATTCTCACCTTCCGGCAGCCCCCGCAGCCTTCCCGCGGCCCCGCAGCCTTCCCGCCTTCAGCGATGCTCCCGGCAACTCCCGGTCCCAGGAGTGCTTTGCGAGAATCACCCAGATGGCATAGCGGTCTCGCGAGATGCTACGTCATCGGTGTGATTTGTCGCAAAGCACTCCTGGGACCGGAGTTGCCGGGAGCGTCGCTGAAGGCGGGAAGGCTGCGGGGGCCGCCGGAAGGTGAGAATATCATTATTTATTATTTTTTTTATTATTTTTACATTAGATCTTTTTACTATTGATGCGGCATAGGCGGCATCAATAGTAAAAAGTTGGTCACACGAGTCAAACACTATGTTTGACTCGTGTGACCAACCTGTCAATCAGTTTTCCAAGCGATGCTACAGATCGCTAGGAAAACGCTAGCATTCTGCAAGCTAATTACGCTTGCAAAACGCTATTATTCTGGCGGGAATCAGCATACAAAAAACGTGCGTATTTCCTGCGGGAGAAGTGCGGGATTGCCGCGGAAATTTCCGTGGCAATTCCGCAACGTGTGAACTTAGCCTTACTGCCAGTGTCTTGGTAACAATTTCTTTGTTGTCACAAACATATCGAACATTGATGGCAAGATAGTTCACTCTGTGACCTGTGCAGGCATCCATTTTAAGAAACATGAAGCGTCTTTTGAGAGTCTTTTTAAGATCTTCCTTTTGTTTAAGGGCTTCTTCAATCACTAATTTTCTAATACTTTCTCTTTCCAGAGAAACACCAAGTTTGCGGGCCATTTCTCCATTAATAGCTGTAAAAGCTGGTCGTGCAAATAATGATAATGATACACCGTCCTTCACAACAAGCTGTATGAGCTGTCTTTTAAACATCTTCAACACAATACCTCTTTAAGAATGGCAAAAAAAGGCAAGAGAGTGTAAAACAACCATTTCTTTATTGCAAAACATACAAAACATTGATTAAAAGGAATGCCTCATATCCAGGATTGACAAAGCTGATACAACCCCACCCTAATTAATCAACAACATGTGTGCTTTTAAGCAGAAAATTCTCTATAATGAAATTCACTATACAGGCGATTTAGTATTCACTTTTTTAGATAGCTTAGACATGTGTCCATCAACTTTCTTAGCAGAAAGAAGAGCATTCGAAACGTGCGTTGGGGTTAGTGACGCAGCGGTCCTCCACCCAGCCACTTAGGTAAATATCTTGGCAGTTCTTATGTTGGAAGCTACATTTCCTTTAGCCACTTCATGTATATAGCAATATGATTAACATTTTTATACTGGCCAGTTAGTGTTTATCATGAAAGTAAGGCTTTTCACTGATTTGGAAGGTAGTCGTTATTGCCTCTTTATTAATATAAGAGTGTGTCTTTATACACATAAGGCTATGTACTGACATCATTTCCCTATATATGATTAGCAGTAAAAGGGCTCAATTGATTGTTGAAACTCCTTAAACACAATGTTACTGCCATTTTAAGCAGAAAATTCCTTTCTGTATCTGGTGATTGACAAATAAATCTGAAAGCTGCTAAGAAAGTTGATGGACACATGTCTAAGCTATCTAAAAAAAGTGAATACTAAATCGCCTGTATAGTGAATTTCATTATAGAGAATTTTCTGCTTAAAAGCACACATGTTGTTGATTAATTAGGGTGGGGTTGTATCAGCTTTGTCAATCCTGGATATGAGGCATTCCTTTTAATCAATGTTTTGTATGTTTTGCAAAAAAGAAATGGTTGTTTTACACTCTTGCCTTTTTTGCCATTCTTAAAGAGGTATTGTGTTGAAGATGTCTTGACGGAGTGTGACCTCTTGTAAAGGTCTTTTTGTGGACTAATATGTATGCATTGTCTTTTAAACATATCTGCTGTCATTGTTACAGTAACTTTGTCACTTTACAAAATATCTTGTTAATGATGTTTGAGAGGCACTTTCCTCTTGTGAATGTGTTAAAAATGAATTCTGAGCAGAAGCTCCCTCTGGTGGTTACAAACAGTACTGAACCATTCAATGAGGATTGGCAAACAGGAGTTACAGACTGGTCTTATATAAGGGAGGTTCCCTCCCATCATGGTTGCCGGTGATCAATTGTTCTTGTCTCAACTGTGGTTCCTGGTTCACTTGGAAGCTTGCTGAGTCTTGCCTCTTCTCCTGCTCTCAGATAAGATATTTTCTGTTTTTTGTTTTTGTACTTACCATTTGCATATTTCTCTGCATTTCTGTGAGATTAGCCAGGTCTCCCCTCCCCCCCCGGGGGGCTTGGGCTCCTCTCAGTTCTTCTGGAGCCACTGTTATTTGTTCATTTGCCTTTTCCAGTTTTTTTTCAGTGGCTGCTGCTTAGTTTTGTTACACCAGAGAACTAATTTAGGTGGTAGAGGTCGTGTGATCTCAGGTGTTTTTGCAATTAGTAGAGTTGGTATTTTTTAGGGTTTTTTGGATTGCAGTAAGTGTCCTTCCTATCCTTTTCTGTCTAGGAAGATTGGGCCCCAACGTTTGCTCATACTATTTTCTGTCTGTGTCTGTATTTCCTCTTGTCTAACCGCCATTACATGTTTGGGGGCTTCCTATGTTCTTTGGGGATCTGCTCCGGGGCAGATAGCTTTTCTCTTTCTATCTTTAGGTGTAGTTAACCTCTCAGGCTGTGACGAGGCGTCTAGGACCAACGAAGGAACGCTCCACGGCTGCCTTTAGTTGTGGTGGTTAGTCAGGGTACTGCAATCCAGTAGATTCCAACCTCTCTGGTGTATTGCCGTTTTTGCCTGCTCTCCTCAGCTACCAAATCATAACAGTATCACCGGCCAAACTGAAAATTATATGGTACTCAACAGAAGGGAAAAATAGTAAAAGGAAAAAGAAAAGAGAAAGTAGTCAGAAATTATTTTTTTTTCTCTGTTTGTTGCATTTTTTCCCTCTTTTTCTCTGGGTGCTGAGGAAGATTTCTTTTTTTCTCTCAATGGAGTTTGCACAGTTGTCTGGCCGTGTGGATCAGCTTGCCACTGAAGTTCGGAGTATTGCTACCTATCTTGCCGGGTTGCCGGTTGTGGAACCTAGGATCCCCATGCCAGATTTATTTTTGGGGGATAGAGCTAAATTTCTGAATTTCAAAAATAACTGTAAGTTGTTTTTTGCCTTAAAACCTAAGTCCTCAGGGAATGCTGCACAGCAGGTTCAAATTGTCATCTCTCTCCTGCGCGGCGATCCTCAGGATTGGGCTTTTTCCCTGACACCTGGGGACCCTGTTTTGAGTAATGTTGATGCATTTTTTCTGGCTCTGGGGTTATTGTACGATGAACCTAATGTCACTGATCAAGCTGAAAAAACCTTGTTGGCATTAAATCAGGGGCTTGAGGATTCTGAGTTGTACTGTCAGAAATTCCGAAAGTGGGCAGTCCTGACCAAATGGAATGATGATGCTTTGGCAGCCCTTTTTCGGAAGGGTCTGTCAGAGAAAGTAAAAGATGTTATGGTGGGTTTCCCTGCTCCCTCTGGTCTCAATGATTCTATGTCATTAGCAATTCAAATTGACAGACGTTTGCGTGAGCGTAGAGGTATGCGTGGAATAGTGTTGCCTTGTGAACCAGCTTCTGAACCCATGCAGTGTGATAGAGTGGCTTCTGGGGCACAGCGTCATGAGTTTCGAAAACGCAATGGGTTATGTTTCTACTGTGGTGACGCCTCTCATGCTATTTCAGTCTGCCCTAAGTGGGGAAGACGTTTTGCACGCTCAGTTGTCTTGGGTAGTGTTCAGACTAAATTTCTGTTGACTGTTACCCTGATTTGCTCCCTGTCCACATTTTCTGCTCAGGCTTTTGTTGATTCGGGAGCAGCTATTAACCTGATGAATTTTGATTTTGCTAAACGTTGTGGGTTTCCCTTGATACCCCTACGGAAGTCTATTCCCCTACTGGGGATTGATTCTACCCCTTTGGCTGAGAATAAACCCCAGTTCTCTACTCAGGTGATAATGAGGGTTGAACCTGATCATCAGGAGAGTTGCAAATTTTTGGTGCTGTATAATCTGCATGACATTATTGTACTAGGTTTCCCTTGGTTACAGTCTCATAATCCTGTTTTGGATTGGAAATCTGTGTCTGTAACTAGTTGGGGCTGCCAATGTGTTAATGCCAACACTTCTGTTTTTTCTGCCTCTCCCCAGGCTCAGGATGTTCCTGACTTTTTGACTGATTTTTCTGATGTGTTTAGCGAAAGTAAATCTGCATCCTTGCCCCCCCCATAGGAGCTATGACTGCGCTATTGAATTAGTGCCTGGTAGTAAATTCCCTAAAGGTTGCCTTTTTAACTTGTCTGTACCTGAACATGACGCTATGCGGTCTTATATCAAGGAGTCATTGGAGAAGGGTCATATCAGACCATCCTCTTCACCCTTGGGTGCCGGTTTTTTCTTTGTGGCCAAAAAGGATGGTTCATTAAGGCCGTGTATTGATTATCGTCTCTTGAACAATATCACTGTGAAATATCAATATCCGTTACCCTTGATTTCTGACCTGTTTTCCAGGGTGAAAAGTGCTACTTGGTTTACCAAGCTTGACCTCAGGGGGGCGTATAACCTTATTCGCATTAAGCACGGGGATGAATGGAAGACGGTGTTTAAAACCTAATATCTGATCCTGCTGTTATTTTGAAAGAGGGTGTAGTTCTTTCCGCCATCTCGCCCAATTTGAGACTGGCTCTGGAAGGGTGTCAGGAGGATAAACCCAAGCGCTGCCCTATTGGGAAATTGTTTGTCCCAGACCGGTGGAAAAAGAGTGTGATGTCTGAGATTCATTTTTCCGCGTTGGCCGGTCATCCCGGAATTTTTGGTACCAGAGACTTGGTTAGTCGGTCCTTTTGGTGGTCTACTTTGTCTCGTGACGTCAGGGAATTTGTGCAGTCCTGCGGGACTTGCTCTCGCTCCAAGCCTTGCTCTCGCTCTAGTGGTTTGTTGATGCCATTGCCTGTGCCCATGGACCCATATCTCTATGGATTTCATTTCCGACCTCCCTGTTTCTCAGAGAATGACTGTTATCTGGGTGATTTGTGATAGGTTTTCCAAAATGATACATCTTGTGCCATTACCTAAGTTGCCTTCCTCCTCCGAATTGGTGCCTTTGTTCCTTCAGCACGTGGTTCGGTTACACGGCATTCCTGAGAACATTGTGTCTGACAGAGGAGTCCAGTTTGTTTCCAGATTTTGGAGGACTTTTTGTTCTAAACTTGGTGTTCAATTGTCTTTCTCCTCGGCTTTTCATCCTCAGACCAATGGACAAACTGAGAGAACAAACCAGACATTGGAGACTTATCTGAGATGCTTTGTGTCTGCTGATCAAGATGACTGGGTCTCTTTTTTGCCTTTGGCTGAGTTTGCTCTTAATAATAGGGCTAGCTCTGCCACTTTGATGTCTCCATTTTTCTGCAATTTTGGGTTTCACCCTCGATTTTCTTCGGGACAGACAGAGGCTTCTGTCTGTCCAGGTGTTGACTCTGTTGTGGAGCATATGCAGCAGATTTGTGACCAGGTAGTGGAGAGGTTGTCCCTCTCTCAGGAGAGGGCCCAGCGGTTTGCCAACCGGCATAGGACTGATGGTCCTCGGTTTGAAGTGGGGGACTTGGTCTGGTTGTCCTCAAGAAATATCCCTATGAGAGTTGCATCTCCTAAGTTTAAGCCTAGGTTCATTGGACCTTATAAGATCATGGAGATTCTTAATCCTGTTTCCTTTCGTTTACTTCTTCCAGGGACATTTAAGATCCATAACGTGTTCCACAAGTCCTTATTGAAGAGGTTTGTCGAGCCAGTGGTTCCTATGGCTGCGCCTCCTGACCCTGTTTTGGTTGAGGGAAATCTGGAGTATGTGGTTGAGAAAATATTGGATTCTCGTTTTTCTAGACGGAAACTCCAGTATTTGGTTAAGTGGAGAGGTTATGGTCAGGAGGACAATTCTTGGGTGTTTGCTTCGGACATCCATGCTAGGAGACTGATCCGTGCGTATCACAGAGCTCATCCTGACCGACCTGGTTGCCCAAATGAGGGTTCGGTGACCCCTCCTCAAGGGAGGGTACTGTTGTGAATGTGTTAGAAATGAATTCTGAGCAGAAGCTCCCTCTGGTGGTTACAAACAGTACTGAACCATTCAGGAGTTACAGACTGGTCTTACATAAGGGAGGTTCCCTCCCATCATGGTTGCCGGTGATCAATTGTTCTTGTCTCAACTGTGGTTCCTGGTTCACTTGGAAGCTTGCTGAGTCTTGCCTCTTCTCCTGCTCTCAGATAAGATATTTTCTGTTTTTTGTTTTTGTGCTTACCATTTGCATATTTCTCTGCATTTCTGTGAGGTTAGCCAGGTCTCCTCCCTCCCCCCCCCCCGGGGGGCTTGGCTCCTCTCAGTTCTTCTGGAGCCACTGTTATTTGTTCATTTGCCTTTTCCAGTTTTTTTTCAGTGGCTGCGGCTTAGTTTTGTTACACCAGAGAACTAATTTAGGTGGTAGAGGTCGTGTGATCTCAGGTGTTTTTGCAATTAGTAGAGTTGGTATTTTTTAGGGTTTTTTGGATTGCAGTAAGTGTCCTTCCTATCCTTTTCTGTCTAGGAAGATTGGGCCCCAACGTTTGCTCATACTATTTTCTGTCTGTGTCTGTATTTCCTCTTGTCTAACCGCCATTACATGTTTGGGGGCTTCCTATGTTCTTTGGGGATCTGCTCCAGGGCAGATAGCTTTTCTCTTTCTATCTTTAGGTGTAGTTAACCTCTCAGGCTGTGACGAGGCGTCTAGGACCAACGTAGGAACGCTCCACGGCTGCCTTTAGTTGTGGTGGTTAGTCAGGGTACTGCAATCCAGTAGATTCCAACTTCTCTGGTGTATTGCCGTTTTTGCCTGCTCTCCTCAGCTACCAAATCATAACACTTTCCTCCTTTGCCTGGCAGGAAGGGTTTCTTGATGCTGCTGTTATCTTTCTTGGTCCAGCTTTGAAAACTTCTGGGTGGAAGCGTTGTAAATGTTTTTTTAGATTGGAAGCTCTTGTAGGAGCATTTTTATCACTGCCTGAGTATGCACTGATTTTGGCATCACAGCATTTGTTTTCCTCTTTGTCACTTGTCATACATTGACACACAAAATATTTTTCATCTTGAGTCACTGTGAAATGCTCAAATACAGCTGACTTCATGGGGAGCTTCTTAGACATTTTGTAATCATATAAATTCATTCTCAAAATAACGTCCTATAAAGTAAAATAATGTATATTATAATTCCAGCAAGAACAGGGAACCATGTACAGTGGGGAAAATAAGAATTTGATACACTGACAATTTTGCAAGTTTTCCCACCTACAAAGAAAGGAGAGGTCTGCAATTGTACACTTCACCTGTGAGAGACAGACTAAAAAAAATCCAGAAAATCACATTGTATGATTTAAGTAATATGCATTTTATTGCATGAAATACGTATTTGACACAATAGAAAAACAGAACTTAATATTTGGTACAGAAACCTTTGCAATTACAGTGGTCAGACATTTCCTGTAGATTCTGCTTCTCAGTTGAAGTGTACCTATGATTAAAAATTTCAGACCTCTCCATTCTTTGTAGGTGGGAATCGACAGTGTATCAAATACATACTTTCCCCACTGTATAATTTTAGATAGAAATAAAACAAACTTTGCATAAATCAATATTGTACAGATGACAAATATAAAGTTTGTAAAATATGTTATTAGATAGCTTTACTTTGAATTTCCAATCTCACGCTTTTCTTAGGGTACAGATCACTAAATGCTTCACAGTCTATGAAGAGGGGACGAGGGAGGGAGCAAGTTTGTTGTGTATCATACTCCAGGAACAAAGAAACTGATAACAGAGCTAATAACTTGATGTTTTGGCTTCTATACCTATACAAGTCATCATATACGATACACTTTATTGATTCCGGGGGATATTACAGTATTACAGCAGCAATACAAACAGTAGTACATAAAATATTAGGACACAAATCTTGCACAGGTATACCAACATTACATAATAAATAAAAGTGAGTAGTTCAGGTGTATATAAGACAATGTTAATTGACATTAGTAGATCAGCCATCAGTCATTATTTTCTACCACCCTTAGGAAATTATTATACATCCCCATAGCAGTAGGTACAAACGATTTCCTGAATTTCTCCTTCTTACACCTTAATAGGATTAGACGGCTGCTGAATCTGCTCTTCTGCTTCAAGAACAGCTCGTATAGTGGGTGTGTATTATTGTTAATTATAGCCCTACACTTCTTCTGAAATCTGTCCTCCAATACCTCCTCAAAAGAGTCAAGATGGAGGCCAACAGCTGCACTTGCCTTCTTGATAAGTTTGTTGAGCTTATTAGCGTCAGCTACTCGCACACTACTGCCCCAGCAAATGATTGCAAAAAAGATGGCGCTTGCTACAACGGACTGGTAGAACATCTCCAGCATTTTACTGCACACATTGAACGACCTGAGCTTCCGCAGAAAGTACAGTCTGCTCATTCCCTTCTTGTAAACCTTTTCTGTATGACACCTCCAATCAAGTTTACTGTCAAGGTGAACCCCCAAATATTTGTAGCTCTCAACAATCTCAACCTCCTGGCCAGCAATGGTGATCTGTAAGTAATCCTCCTTTTTCCTTCTATAACTCACCATCGTCTCCTTGGATTTCTTTACATTTAGTTCTAGACAGTCTGACACCAATCCACAAAGTCAGAAACCACCCTTCTATATTCCTCCTCCCCCCGGCCCCCCACAATGCCCCTTACAATCACATCTGAGTCATCTGAGAATTTTTGGAGGTGACAGAAATCAGATTTATACTGAAAGTCAGCTGTATACAATGTGAAGAGGAAGGGCGACAGCACTGTACCCTGAGGGGCTCCAACACTGCTCCGTACACTGCCAGATACCACCTCCCCCATCCTTACAAACTGCGGCCTGTCCGTCAGGTAGTCAATTATCCAGTTGAATTTCCAATCTCACGCTTTTCTTAGGGTACAGTTCACTAAATGCTTCACAGTCTATGAAGAGGGGAAGGGAGAGGGAGCAAGTTTCTTGTGTATCATACTCCAGGAACAAAGAAACTGATAACAGAGCTAATAACTTGATGTTTTGGCTTCTATACCTATACAAGTCCTCATATAAGTCCTCATCAATCCTGTTGCTGTATTTTCCCTGTATATTATTATTATTATTATACATTTATATAGCGCCATTTATTCCATGGCGCTTTACATATGAAAAGGGAAAAATATAGACAGGTACAATAAACATGTGCTGGACAAGGGACACACAAGTACAGAAGGAGAGAGGATATTGTATGTATAGTGTATAAAAGCTAGCTTCCCAAAAGTATATGAGCTCAAAGAAAAAACAAACAAGCATCAAGCATACAGAGAGAACATACAGTACAGTCATGGCCAAAAGTTTTGAGAATGACACAAATATTATATTTTCACATGATCTGCTGCCCTCTGGTTTTTATGTGTGTTTGACAGATGTTTTTATCACAGACAGAAATATAATAATTGCAAACATATGAGTAACAAAAGCTTATATTGACAGTTAGAATGAGTTAATGCAGCAAGTCAATATTTGCAGTGTTGACCCTTCTTCTTCAGGACCTCTGCAATTCTCCCTGGCATGCTCTCAATCAACTTCTGGACCAAATCCTGACTGATAGCAGTCCATTCTTGCACAATCAATGCTTTCATTTTGTCAGAATTTTTAGGTTTTTGTTTGTCCACCCGTCTCTTGATGATTGACCACAAGTTCTCAATGGGATTAAGATCTGGGGATTTTCCAGGCCATGGACCCAAAATCTCTATGTTTTGTTCCCTGAGCCATTTAGTTATCACCTTTGCTTTATGGCAAGGTGCTCCATCATGCTGGAAAAGGCATTGTTGATCGCCAAACTGCTCTTGGAGGTTGGGAGAAGTTGCTCTTGGAGGACATTCTGGTACCATTCTTTATTCATGGCTGTGTTTTTAGGCAAGACTGTGAGAAAGCCGATTCCCTTGGCTGAGAAGCAACCCCACACATGAATGGTTTCAGGATGCTTAACAGTTGGCATGAGACAAGACTGGTGGTAGCGCTCACCTTGTCTTCTCCGAATGAGGCGTTTTCCTGATGTCCCAAACAATCGAAAAGGGGATTCATCAGAGAAAATAACTTTACCCCAGTCCTCAGCAGTCCACTGCCTGTACCTTTTGCAGAATATCAGTCTGTCCATGATGTTTTTTCTGGAGAGAAGTGGCTTCTTTGCTGCCCTCCTTGAGACCAGGCCTTGCTCCAACAGTCTCCGCCTCACAGTGCGTGCAGATGCACTCACACCTGCCTGCTGCCATTCCTGAGCAAGCTCTGCACTGCTGGTAGCCCGATCCCGCAGCTGAAACACTTTTAAGAGATGGTCCTGGCGCTTGCTGGTCTTTCTTGGGCGCCCTGAAGCCTTTTTGGCAACAATGGAACCTCTCTCCTTGAAGTTCTTGATGATGCGATAGAATGTTGACTGAGGTGCAATCTTTCTAGCTGCGATACTCTTCCCTGTTAGGCCATTTTTGTGCATTGCAATGATGACTGCACGTGTTTCTTTAGAGATAACCATGGTTAACAGAAGAGAAACAATGATGCCAAGCACCAGCCTCCTTTTAAAGTGTCCAGTGGTGTCATTCTTACTTAATCATGACAGATTGATCTCCAGCCATGTCCTCATCAACACCCACACCTGTGTTAATGGAGCAATCACTGAAAAGAGGTTAGCTGGTCCTTTTAAGGCAGGGCTGCAATGATGTTGAAATGTGTTTTGGGGGATAAAGTTCATTTTCTAGCCAAATATTGACTTTGCAAGTAATTGCTGTTAAGCTGATCACTCTTTATAACATTCTGGAGTATATACAAATTGCCATTAGAAAAAGTGAAGCAGTAGACTTTGTAAAAATTAATATTTGTGTCATTCTCAAAACTTTTGGCCATGACTGTATACTGGACTATTGATTTATGCACAGTTTATTGAAAGTTTAAATATGCTTTAAGAAGTAATTACTGTATATACTCTTGTATAAGCCGAGATTTTCAGCACCTTTTTTCGTGCTGAAAATGCCCCCTCGGCTTATACACGAGTCATAGGGCAGAAACCAGCGGGGGAGGGGAGCCGGTGGATGGGACATCATACTCACCCCTCCCCGTGCCATCGCTGAATGTCCCTGCAATCCTGCGTTCTCCCCGGCTTCCTGCAGCTCTCCAGCACTGAGCGGTGATGTAATACCCGCTCATTAAGGTCATGTAATATGGACGCGACGCCACTTCCATAGGCGTGGCGTCCATATTCATGGCCTTAATGAGCGGTATTACGTCACCGCTCAGCGCTGGAGAGCTGCAGGAAGCCGGGGAGAACGCAGGATTGCAGGGACGTTCAGCGATGGCACGGGGAGGGGTGAGTATGATGGAGGAGAGGACAAGGAGCACGGAGCAGGACGGGGGGGGAACGGAGGACGGGGGAAGCATGGAGCAGGACGGGGGAGAACGGAGGACGGGGGTGAGGACGGGGGGAGAACGGAGGACGGGGGAAGCATGGAGCAGGACGGGGGGGAGAACGGTGGACAGGGGAAGCATGGAGGAGGACAATGAGCACCGAGCAGGACGGGGGGAGGATGGAGGGCACAGAGGAGCACGGAGCAGGACGGGGGGGAGAGGATGGAGGGCACAGAGGAGCACAGAGCAGGATGGGGGGGGGCACAGGAGGACGGAGAAGGAATGGGGGAGCACAGCGGAGGACGGAGCAGGAGGGGGGGTGTACAGAGGAGAATGGGGGAGCACAGAGCTGGATGGGGAGCAAGGAGCAGGACGGCGGCAGCACAGAGCAGGAGGGCAGTTTATACACCCGGCTTATACAAGAGTCAATACGTTTTCCCAGTTTTTTGTGGCAAAATTAAGGGGGTCGGCTTATACACGGGTCGGCTTATAACCACGAGTATATACGGTACCTTAATCTTGTTATCCTGAGATGAGTGCAGGCCTTCCTTCTTTCTGAGTGTGTTTACTTTGTACCCTTGTCTGTAGAGGAGGAGCTTCATTGGTGCTGGAGTGCAGCACAGACTTATCTCCGCTAAGACAAAGCCTAGATCCTCAGGCTACATTCACTCCATGGGCGTAGCCAGGATCAAACCTAGGGGGTTGCAGAACCTCATACTGTTCCGCAGAACCTCCTACTGTACACCTCAGCTGCTGCAGAACCTCATACTGCACACCCCTACACTTGAAAATAAAGCCTGCACCTTAAGAAGATGTGGTGATGAATGCAGTCTATTTATTCCAACTATCAATTGATGTTGATGTGTTACTGAAGATGAGCAATGCCTGTCCTGGGCGTTCTTTTGGACAGCTATGAGGAAGCAGATCGCGCTCTACGGCGTCTCCAGACTCTGTCACGTCTGTCACATGTGCTGAGTGTGAACCTGCTGCCTGCAACATCCTTCAGCATGACCGATTTGGCAGTGGGTCAGTAATGGTGTGGGGTGTCATTTCTTTGGAGGGCTACACAGCCTGACTGCCATTAGGTACTGAGATGAGATCCTCAGACCCCTTGTGAGACCATATGCTGGTGCGGTTGGCCCTGGGTTCCTCCTAATGCAGGATAATGCCAGACCTCATGTGGCTGGAGTGTGTCATCAGTTCCTGCAAGATGAAGGCATTGAAGCTATGGACTGGCCTGCCTGTTCCCCAAATCTGAATCCAATTGAGCACATCTGGGACAGCATGTCTCTTGTCTCTCTCCATCCACCAACGTCACGTTGCACCACAGACTGTCCAGGAGTTGGCGGATGCTTTAGTCCAGGTCTGGGAGGAGATCCCTCAGGAGAACATCCGCAACCTCATCAGGAGCATGCCCAGGTGTTGTAGGGAGGTTATACAGGCACGTGGAGGCCACACACAATACTGAGCATCATTTTGACTTGTTTCCAATTTAATTTAGTCTTGTTTTGATTTTCATTTCGATTTGTTCTGACTTTCATTTTGGGGGTTTCTCCAAATCCAGGCCTCCATTGGTTCAAAAATTTGATTTCCATTGATGATTTTTGTGTGATTATGTTGACAGCACATTCAACTTTGTACAGAACAAAGTATTCAGTGAGAATATTTCATTCATTTAGATTTAGGATGCGGTATTTGAGTGTTCCCTTTATTTTTTTGAGCAGTGTTCTTTCAGCTCTGAAAAGAGCTTTTGGGTTTTAGGCCGGGATCACACATGCGAGTAAGTCGTCCGACACTCGCATGTGAAATCCCAGCTCTGGCGCCGGCACTCAGGAGTGGAGCGCGCGGCTGCATGTAGTTATATGCAGCCGCGCGCTCCACTCCCGAGTGCCGGCGCCAGAGCTGGGATTTCACATGCGAGTGTCGAATGACTTACTCGCATGTGTGATCCCGGCCTTACAGAGAATTTCAGGACGAATTGCACAAACACAACTCTCCCTACACTAGCTGTGTTCTGCATGCAATGTGCAGAAAATGGCTGCGTTAGGGCTTATATAGAGCCTATGAGTCATAGGCTATGTGTCATGTATGACGCTGGGTGGCCAGCCAATCATAGTAATGCCACAACCAAGAAGGCTGCAGCATTACTGTGATTGGCAAATGCTGGGCGTGAGATCCGAATATCGCGAGGTGAGTAGTGAAGTACTCGCTATGTTCCGAGTGCCGCGAGTACTCATTACTCGCCGAGTACCGAATACTCGCAATAATACTCGCTCATCCCTACTCATTGCTAGTGGTTAACTTCCGTTGCAGCAATTTCACTATCTTTCAGTTTGTGATCTTATTCCTTTATTCATTTTAAGGACCCCCTAAAATGCCGTTTATAGCTTGATCCACGTTTCAGATATATTTTTTTTAGATACAGTTTCTCCCCAACTAATATAGGCTGGATGTGAGCTCTGTGTATATCCAGGATACTGCTATATTTGTTATTAGCACAACTTTTATCCTGCACTTATTTTCTCTACATGCCTTTCCTCTTTTTTTTTTTTTTTCCTGGCTTGTTTTTCCTTCCCTCCCTGCTTCTGCACATGCTTTCCCCTCTCCACTGGAGATCTGGTGTTCAGTTATCTCAAGATGTCGGAAGGAGCTCAGCTAGATGAAGGATATATCACTCAAGTGGTAATATCTTAGAAAATATGTTTAATTGACTACTTAGGAAATTGCTCAACTGTTTGTATTTGGGAAGAAAATAAAAAATAAAAAAGTGAGAAAACTGTACATAACGTTTAAAGAGTAACTTAATGTTTGGGACAAAACATTTGTGTCCCTTGTTATATATCTGAGGATTGAATGGAGGATCTATGTCCTAAGACCTCTACGGACATTGCTGAAAAGACCTTGGAGAAGCTCCTAAGTGCACATGGATTCAGTAGAAAGCTCCGAGCCTATGCTTTCTTTTGAAACTGTACTGTGATCCATATGCGCTTTCCTAAGTTGTGCACTTCTCGAGATGGTGTGAGGAGGAGGGGGGTTTTTTGATCGATTGGTGTTTTTTTTATTTTTTTTTATTTGCCCATGAAGGATAGATCTCCAATTCTAGTTCTTAACTATCAGTAGAACTGAGATCTGCACAATATAACAAAACTCACTCTGTCCTCTACAAATGTTCTCAGCGACTGATATATCTGGATCCCGCCGATGATGGGAGGAACAATTTATTTAAGGTTTTTTTTTAAATCATCATGAATGAGATGTAGGAGAAACTCATAAACTTCATATCCTGGGACCCCGGGTAAGTGAGATTTTACTAATTATTTTATCTCAATTTTTTTCAGCAAGAGGCCTGTCTTCTTTCATCATTGAATACCTTTCTGACTGCAGCCTCACTACTAGTGATGAGCGAACATGTTCAGATAAGGTGTTATCTGACCATGTTCGGTGCTAACAGAGTGTCTTGGCATGCTTGAAAAATGTCTGAGTCCCCGCAGCTGTTAGACATACGCTTATGTCTGAGATAGGCTGGAGTCACACACACCGTCTAAAAAATCGGACCGTTTCCTGAACATTGATCCGTCTGTCATCCGATTATCCGGGGATGATGCGATTTAGTCGCATCTGAGCGTTCGTTACACATCCGACTGACATCCGACTTGAGAGATTTTGTCGGTGGCTAGCTAACCCGACATATAATGGATCCCAATGAATAGTTTTAAAATCACGAAAGAATAGATATATACACATAGAATACATATATATATATATATTTATATATATGTCATTGAGACATATTATATATATATATATACATATATTTATAGTTCATAGACTTCTATGTTGTGAATGGGTTTGAGATGAGTTCTGAGCAGAGGCTCCCTCTGGTGGTTACAAGCGGTACTAGTGAGGATTGTGAGGACTGGGAATCAGGTGTTACTGATTGGTCTTATTTAAGGGAATCATTTTCCCATCAGGGTTGCCGGTGATCAATTGTTCTGGTCTGAATCCTTCTTTCCAGTTTCCTTGTAGCCTGCTGTGTCGTGTCTGCATCTCCTGCTATCAGATAAGACAATTTCTTATTTTGTGTTTTTGCTATATTTTTGCATTTGGTCCTGCACTTCTGTGGGGGCCTTCTGGGTCCCCTCCGGGGGCTTTTGCCCTCTCAGTTTAGTTCAGCCACTGTGTTTTGTACTTTTGCTTTTTCCAGTTTTTTCAGTGGCTGCTGTTTTTGTTACACCAGAGAACTAATTTAGGTGGTAGAGGTCGTGTGATCTCAGGTGATTTTGAAATTAGTAGAGTTGGTGTTTTTCAGGGTTTTCTGGGATTGCAGTAAGTACCCTTCCTATCCTTTTCTATTTAGATAGTTTGGGCCCCAGCGTTTGCTCATACTATTTTCTTTCTGTGTCTGTATTTCCTCTTGTCTAACCGCCATTACATGTTTGGGGGCTTTCTATTATCTTTGGGGGTTCTGCTACGGGGCAGATAGCTTTCCTATTTCTATCTTTAGGTGTAGTTAGTTTCTCAGGCTGTGACGAGGCGTCTAGGACCAACGTAGGAACGCTCCACGGCTGCCTCTAGTTGCGGTGGATAGTCAGGGTACTGCAATCTCATAGATTCCAACTGCTCTGGTGTATTGCCTTTTTTGCCTGCACTCCTCAGCTACCGTAACATAACAGTATCACCGGCCATAAAAATTGTATGGTACTCACAGAAGGGAAAAAATATTTTGAAGGAAGAAAAGTTGTCAGAGATATTTTTCTGTTTGTTGCATTTTTTTTTTTTCCCTCTGTATCTCTGGGTGCTGGGGAGGATCTTTTCTCCCAATGGAGTTTGCACAGTTGTCTGGCCGTGTGGATCAGCTTGCCACTGAGGTTCAGAGTATTGCTGCATATCTTGCTAGGTTGCCTGTTGTGGAACCTAGGATCCCCATGCCAGATTTGTTTTTAGGGGATCGAGCTAAGTTTCAGAATTTCAAAAATAATTGTAAATTGTTTCTTGCCTTAAAATCTAAGTCCTCAGGAAACGCAGCGCAGCAGGTTCAAATTATCATCTCTCTCCTGCGCGGCGATCCTCAGGATTGGGCTTTTTCCCTGATACCTGGGGATCCTGTTTTGAGTGATGTTGATGCATTTTTTCAGGCTTTGGGGTTATTGTACGATGAGCCTAATGTCACTGATCAAGCTGAAAAAGCCTTGTTGGCATTAAATCAGGGGCTTGATGACGCTGAGTTATACTGTCAGAGATTCCGTAGGTGGGCAGTCCTGACCAAATGGAATGACGACGCTTTGGCGGCCCTTTTCCGGAAGGGTCTGTCGGATAATGTAAAGGATGTTATGGTGGGATTCCCTGTCCCCTCTGGTCTCAATGATTCTATGTCATTAGCGATTCAAATTGACAGACGTTTGCGTGAGCGGAGAAGTATGCATGGAGTGGTGTTGCCTTGTGAGCCAGCTTCTGAGCCCATGCAGTGTGATGGAGTGGTGTCTGGGGCACAGCGTCATGAGTTTCGAAAGCGCAATGGGTTATGTTTCTACTGTGGTGATGCCTCTCATGCTATTTCAGTCTGCCCTAAGCGGGGAAGACATTTTGCACGCTCAGTTTTCTTGGGTAGTGTTCAGACTAAGTTTTTATTAACTGTCACTCTGATATGCTCTCTGTCCTCATTTTCTGCTCAGGCTTTCGTTGATTCTGGAGCAGCTATTAACCTGATGGATTATGATTTTGCTAAACGTTGTGGGTTTTCCTTGATACCCCTACAGAAGTCTATTCCTTTACTGGGGATCGATTCTACCCCTTTGGCTGAGAATAAACCCCAGTTTTCTACTCAGGTGATAATGAGGGTTGAACCTGATCACCAGGAGTGCTGCAAATTTTTGGTTCTATATAATCTGCATGACATTATAGTGCTGGGTTTCCCTTGGTTACAGTCTCATAATCCTGTTTTGGATTGGAAATCTGTGTCTGTAACCAGTTGGGGCTGCCAATGTGTTAGTGCCAACACTCCTGTTTTTTCTGCCTCCCCCCAGGCTGAGGATGTTCCTGACTTTTTGTTTGATTTTTCTGATGTGTTTAGCGAAAGTAAATCTGCATCCTTACCTCCCCATAGGAGCTATGACTGCGCTATTGAATTAGTGCCAGGTAGTAAATTCCCTAAGGGTCGCCTTTTTAACTTGTCTGTACCTGAACATGACGCTATGCGGTCTTATATCAAGGAATCATTGGAGAAGGGTCATATCAGACCATCCTCTTCACCCTTAGGTGCCGGTTTTTTCTTTGTGGCCAAAAAAGATGGTTCATTAAGGCCGTGTATTGATTATCGTCTCTTGAACAATATTACTGTGAAATATCAATACCCGTTACCCTTGATTTCTGACCTGTTTTCCAGGGTGAAAAACGCTACTTGGTTTACCAAGCTTGACCTCAGGGGGGCGTATAACCTTATTCGCATTAAGCACGGGGATGAATGGAAGACGGCATTTAACACCCCTGAAGGGCATTTTGAGTACCTTGTGATGCCCTTTGGGCTCACTAATGCTCCTTCCGTCTTCCAGTCCTTCATGAATGACATTTTCAGGGATTTTGTGGACAAGTTTCTGATTGTTTATTTGGATGATATCTTGATTTTTTCTAATGACTGGGACTCTCATGTGAAACATGTTCGAACTGTATTCCAGATTTTGAGAGAGAATGCTCTGTATGTGAAGGGATCAAAGTGTCTTTTTGGCGTACAGAAGATCTCATTTCTGGGATTCATTTTGTCCCCATCTGTTATTGAAATGGACCCGGTCAAGGTTCAGGCCATTTGTGATTGGGTCCAACCTACTTCATTAAAGGCTCTTCAGAGATTTTTGGGTTTTGCCAATTTTTATCGTAAATTTATTGGTAATTTCTCTGTTATTGTTAAACCATTAACTGATTTGACCAGAAAGGGTTCTGATGTGGTGAATTGGCCTCCTGAGGCAGTCTCTGCGTTTCAGGAACTTAGGCAGAGATTCACTTCTGCTCCTGTTCTACGGCAGCCTGATGTTTCTCTGCCATTTCAGGTGGAGGTTGATGCCTCTGAAATTGGGGCAGGTGCCGTTTTGTCCCAAAAAGATCCAGAGACCTCTAAAAGTAACCCTTGTGCCTTTTTCTCTCGAAAATTTTCTCCTACTGAACGTAATTATGACGTGGGTAATCGGGAGTTATTGGCCATGAAGTGGGCTTTTGAAGAGTGGAGACATTGGCTGGAGGGAGCCAAACATCAGGTGGTGGTCCTTACGGACCATAAGAATCTGGTCTATCTGGAATCTGCCAAGCGACTCAATCCTAGACAGGCCAGGTGGGCCTTGTTTTTCACACGTTTTAATTTTGTGGTTTCCTTTCTTCCTGGCACTAAGAATGTTAAGGCGGATGCCCTCTCGAGGAGTTTCCTTGCGGACTCTCCTGAGCTATCTGATCCCTCTGTTATTTTGAAGGAGGGTGTAGTTCTTTCCGCCATCTCGCCCAATTTGAGACTTGCTCTGGAGGGGTGTCAGGAGGATAGGCCCGAGCGCTGCCCTGTTGGAAAATTGTTTGTCCCGGACCAATGGAAAAAGAGTGTGATGTCTGAGATTCATTGTTCCGCATTGGCTGGGCATCCCGGAATTTTTGGTACCAGAGACTTGGTTAGTCGGTCCTTTTGGTGGCCTACCTTGTCTCGCGATGTCAGGGAATTTGTGCAGTCCTGCGGGACTTGCTCTCGCTCCAAGCCTTGCTCTCGCTCTAGTGGTTTGTTGATGCCATTGCCTGTGCCCAAGAGACCATGGACCCATATCTCTATGGATTTCATTTCCGATCTTCCTGTTTCTCAGAGAATGACCACCATCTGGGTAATTTGTGATAGGTTTTCCAAAATGATACATCTTGTGCCATTACCTAAGTTGCCTTCCTCCTCTGAATTGGTGCCGTTGTTCCTTCAGCACGTGGTTCGGTTACACGGCATTCCTGAGAACATTGTGTCTGACAGAGGAGTCCAGTTTGTTTCCAGATTTTGGAGGACTTTTTGTTCTAAACTGGGTGTTCAATTGTCTTTCTCCTCGGCATTTCATCCTCAGACCAATGGTCTAACTGAGAGAACAAACCAGACATTGGAGACTTATCTAAGATGCTTTGTGTCTGCTGATCAGGATGACTGGGTCTCTTTTTTGCCTTTGGCTGAGTTTGCTCTTAATAATAGGGCTAGCTCTGCCACTTTGATGTCTCCGTTTTTCTGTAATTCTGGGTTTCACCCTCGATTTTCTTCAGGACAGACGGAGGCTTCTGTCTGTCCAGGTGTTGACTCTGTTGTTGAGCGTATGCAGCAGATTTGTGACCAGGTAGTGGAGAGGTTGTCCCTCTCTCAGGAGAAGGCCCAGCGGTTTGCTAACCGGCATAGGACTGATGGTCCTCGGTTTAAGGTGGGGGACTTGGTCTGGTTGTCCTCAAAGAATATTCCTATGAGAGTAGCATCTCCTAAATTTAAGCCTAGGTTCATTGGACCTTATAAGATCATGGAGATTATTAATCCTGTTTCTTTTCGTTTGCTTCTTCCAGGGACATTTAAGATCCATAACGTGTTCCACAAGTCCTTGTTGAAGAGGTTTGTTGAGCCAGTGGTTCCTGCTGCTGTGCCTCCTGACCCTGTTTTGGTTGAGGGCAATCTGGAGTATGTGGTTGAGAAAATATTGAATTTCTGTTTTTCTAGACGAAGACTCCAGTATTTGGTTAAATGGAGAGGTTATGGTCAGGAAGATAATTCTTGGGTGTTTGCTTCGGACATCCATGCTAGGAGACTTATCCGTGCGTATCATAGAACTCATCCTGACCGACCTGGTTGCTCAAATGAGGGTTCGGTGACCCCTCCTCAAGGGGGGGGTACTGTTGTGAATGGGTTTGAGATGAGTTCTGAGCAGAGGCTCCCTCTGGTGGTTACAAGCGGTACTAGTGAGGATTGTGAGGACTGGGAATCAGGTGTTACTGATTGGTCTTATTTAAGGGAATCATTTTCCCATCAGGGTTGCCGGTGATCAATTGTTCTGGTCTGAATCCTTCTTTCCAGTTTCCCTTGTAGCCTGCTGTGTCGTGTCTGCATCTCCTGCTATCAGATAAGACAATTTCTTATTTTGTGTTTTTGCTATATTTTTGCATTTGGTCCTGCACTTCTGTGGGGGCCTTCTGGGTCCCCTCCGGGGGCTTTTGCCCTCTCAGTTTAGTTCAGCCACTGTGTTTTGTACTTTTGCTTTTTCCAGTTTTTTCAGTGGCTGCTGTTTTTGTTACACCAGAGAACTAATTTAGGTGGTAGAGGTCGTGTGATCTCAGGTGATTTTGAAATTAGTAGAGTTGGTGTTTTTCAGGGTTTTCTGGGATTGCAGTAAGTACCCTTCCTATCTTTTCTATTTAGATAGTTTGGGCCCCAGCGTTTGCTCATACTATTTTCTTTCTGTGTCTGTATTTCCTCTTGTCTAACCGCCATTACATGTTTGGGGGCTTTCTATTATCTTTGGGGGTTCTGCTACGGGGCAGATAGCTTTCCTATTTCTATCTTTAGGTGTAGTTAGTTTCTCAGGCTGTGACGAGGCGTCTAGGACCAATGTAGGAACGCTCCACGGCTGCCTCTAGTTGCGGTGGTTAGTCAGGGTACTGCAATCTCATAGATTCCAACTGCTCTGGTGTATTGCCTTTTTTGCCTGCACTCCTCAGCTACCGTAACATAACACTTCTACATACTGTAATAGCCGCTAATTCAATTACCGGCTTTTGTGAAATTACAGACCCGACATGAAATGACACATGGTTTACACACAGTTAACCATGTCATTTCATGTAGTTTGATATCTGGTTTTCACTAACAATTACATGAGTGTATGTGTGCAAAATTTCATACATGTAGGGGTTAATTAAAGGTGTAAATTCGTTGAAAAAAAATGCGTGGGCTCCCGCTGTATTTTCTCAACCAGACAGACAAAGCAAGCGAGTGGGGGCAGATAATAGTAGCCTAGGGAGGGTGCATTTATTTTGTTCCCCCCCTGTCGACCCACAATCGGTGACAATCGCAGCATGCTGCGATTGCACTCACACGTATAAAACGGACCACAAAAAATCGGATGGTGGGAGCTGCTCCATAGATTAACATTGGTCCGACTGCAATGCGATATTTCATCGCTTTGCAGTCGTCCGATTTTGTCGCCAGTGTGACCCCCGGCCTTACACTTTTAGTTGATACACTTTTTTTTTTACTTTTATTCTAGATCTCACTATTATGCAAACAGGGCAGGCTACAATATGGATATATGTAAATACTTTGATTGCCATTATTTAACCCTTCTTGATCTTTATAGATTTAGTCTGTGAATAAACCAGCATATTGAGCCCCCAATGACCAACATTAAGTCACAGGTTGGTCATCTCTTTTGTGCAACTATTTGATACTTAACATTGCTCAGCATTTCCCCATAACGTCGTCACGCTATACCATATAATTTTTTCAGGACCCATTTAGGACCCAATATATCTCAAGGTGGGAGTCATAAATTCTTTGGATATCTCCCATGTAAGTTATTCTCACATTAGATTTTAGTGGACTCGTCCCTTCAACCATTTATAAGTGCATTGGTTATTGTTATAGGTATGATTTATTCAGACACCTCAGGAGCAGTTGGGTATGTTTTTTTCCCCCTTTTTTGTTTTCCTCTCCTTATTCCTCACCATCCGTGCACCTTTTTTTTGACAAATACTGATTTTGCGTTAGACTTACTGTCGCCATTGTCATAGTTTTGATTATGTATTTGCATATTATTTGAATTTCGCAGTGTGTTGATGAAGGTCACATGTATTGACCGGAACGTTTACCAGTGACTGCTAATAAACTTCATCTAATTTTATAAGTTGAGTGCCAAAAATGTACATTTATTCTGGTTTGGGAACCTCTTTTTGAGCACCATCACAGCTGTGCCACGATATTCATTCATATATTTATTTGGCAAACATGGCATGAATCTTGTTCTTGAGGCAAGGGCTAGATGACAACTTCGGCCACATGAGAGATGTCTCTTCCAAGGTCCACATTGTGCTGCCATTGCAGCGCAGCTCAGTGCAAGTGAATGGGACCCCAAGGGTACAATGCCACTGGCAAGTAGGTCATTGCTTGACCCCTCCCCCCACTCCTATGGCGAGTGACTATCTCCCCTTGGGGCAAACCCTTTACTGAACTTTCCAATAAATGTAAAAAAAAATTTCTGAATTAGACAAGATCTTCCAAAATGCTGTAGTCTCTAGTGTGATATAATTAAAACAATCCAAAACTCTTATGTTTTCCCCTTGTAGCTGCTGTGAGATGCTCACATAGCATTGTTATGCCACATGAGCGCTGCGGCCCATCGGCAGACCCTGAAGGAGTGCAGCGCTCACACTAGCACTTGTCATCTGAAAGAAGTTCCATCAGATCAGAGGCTGCTGATTGGCTGCAGCACTCATGTGGCATAAGTCAGCAGCCTATGATGGGCTGCAGCGCTCCGTCTTACATTACACGTCTGAGGGAAGATCCACCAGTGGCTGCGGTGCTTATGTGGCTTAACAGTCTGCAGACACTGATGGGCTGCAGCGCTCAGGTGGCGTAACAGTCTGCAGACACTGATGGGCTGCAGCGCTCAGGTGGCGTAACAGTAGGCAGACACTGATGGGCCGCAGCGCTCAGGTGGCGTAACAGTCTGCAGACACTGATGGGCTGCAGCGCTCAGGTGGCGTAACAGTAGGCAGGCACTGATGGGCCGCAGCGCTCATGTGGCGTAACAGTCGGCAGACACTGATGGGCTGCAGCACTCAGGTGCCGTGCAACAGTTGGCAGACACTGAGGGGCCACAGCGCTCATGTGGCATAAGTCTGCAGACACTGATGGGCCACAGCGCTCATGTGGCTTAACAGTAGGCAGACACTGATGGGCCGCAGTGCTTATGTGGCGTAACAGTAGGCAGACACAGATGGTCCGCCGCGCTCATGTGGCGTAACAGTCGGCAGACACTGATGGGCCGCAGCGCTCATGTGGCTTTAACAGTCGGCAGACACTGATGGGCTGCAGCACTCAGGTGCGTTGCAACAGTTGGCAGACACTGAGGGGCCACAGCGCTCATGTGGCATAAGTCTGCAGACACTGATGGGCCGCAGCGCTCATGTGGTTTAACAGTAGGCAGACACTGATGGGCCGCAGTGCTTATGTGGCGTAACAGTAGGCAGACACAGATGGTCCGCCGCGCTCATGTGGCGTAACAGTCGGCAGACACTGATGGGCCGCAGCGCTCATGTGGCGTAACAGTCGGCAGACACTGATGGGCTGCAGCACTCAGGTGCCGTGCAACAGTTGGCAGACACTGAGGGGCCACAGCGCTCATGTGGCATAAGTCTGCAGACACTGATGGGCCGCAGCGCTCATTGGTTTAACAGTAGGCAGACACTGATGGGCCGCAGTGCTTATGTGGCGTAACAGTAGGCAGACACAGATGGTCCGCCGCGCTCATGTGGCGTAAGTCGGCAGACACTGATGGGCCACAGCGCTCATGTGGCGTAACAGTCGGCAGACACTGATAGGCTGCAGCGCTTACGTGGCGTAAAAGTAGGCAGACACTGATAGGCAGCAGCGCTCGTGGCGTAACAGTCGGCAGACACTGATGGGCCGCAGTGCTCATGTGGCGTAACAGTCGGCAGACACTGATGGGCCGCAGCGCTCATGTGGCTTAACAGTCGGCAGACACTGATGGGCCGCAGCGCTCATGTGGTTTAACAGTAGGCAGACACTGATGGGCCGCAGTGCTTATGTGGCGTAACAGTAGGCAGACACAGATGGTCCGCCGCGCTCATGTGGCGTAAGTCGGCAGACACTGATGGGCCACAGCGCTCATGTGGCGTAACAGTCGGCAGACACTGATAGGCTGCAGCGCTTACGTGGCGTAAAAGTAGGCAGACACTGATAGGCAGCAGCGCTCGTGGCGTAACAGTCGGCAGACACTGATGGGCCGCAGTGCTCATGTGGCGTAACAGTCGGCAGACACTGATGGGCCGCAGCGCTCATGTGGCGTAACAGTCGGCAGTCACTGATGGGCCGCAGTGCTCGGTCTTCCATTACACTTTTGAGGGAATTGTGAGCACTGCAGCCGATCAATGGCACGTGTTTTATTTTAATTTGTAGATGGGAGACTACATCATGTTAGGCCTCTTTCACACATCCGTTTTTTGCCGTCAGGCGCGATCCGGCGCTTTTTAAAAAAAAATCTGTTTTTTTTAAATCGGACGCAACGCAAGGACATCCGGCGCTAATGATAGTCAATGACAAAAAAACGCATCCGGTGGTTTAAAAAACCGGATCCGTTTTTTTGAAAAAGCGCCGGATCGTGCCTGACGGCAAAAAACGGATGTGTGAAAGAGGCCTAAGAAGGTGTTCTCCTAGTACACATCTCTCCTAGTAGTAGACATTTTCCTTAAATTTAAAGGGAGTATGACTTTATGAAAATTACATAAAAACAAAATCGAAAACACTATAATCAGTATAAAATAAAATGCACAAAAAAAATCCCAGTCCTCTAGCTCCGCCCCCTGTTCTGCAGCTCCGCCCTCTGTCCAGGTTTCCTCTGATCAATGTAGAGAAGGCTCTACGTAAAACCACGCCCACATAGTAACTGCACCACCTTGACTCCGCCCCCTCTCTTACACGTGCGCCTAGCCCCGCCCTGTCCGTGACGTCAGTGGATGGCGCGCGAGACACGGAATGGCGGCGGTGCTAGAGCTACTGCTGCAGGAGCGGGTGACGGTGGACGCGGTGCTGCGCTGGGTGACGCACACGACGCAGGTAGAGCCGGGCCGTACACGTCAGCTGTTCTCTGTGGCCTCCATGTAGTGGGCGCGGCCGTTATGTGCTCTGAGTGTGGAGGGAGTTTTACCTCAGGAGTTAGCGCCAGCTGTAGCCACGTCTGTGGAGCCTGCCGCTCCTGTGTCTGCGGTATAGGCTGGCACTGTGCGCCCCCAGTGCCAGGTTCAGACCCCCCAATGTAAAAACCCACCGTCACCTCATAGGAGACCGCGTAGGTCTATAGTGCTGCATCTCCGTAGTGACGGTCACCATGGCAGCAAGCACACAATCTGGGGTAACTATGGTGGGTGCAGGCGTTACTGTCGCTGTAGGGCTCTGGGGCATAGGGGGCCCCCAAACCTGCCAGCCACACCCCCTGCACATAATGTTTGGGTCACAATGGACAGACCTTTTCCCTGACTTCAAGAAGGGCCGAGTCCTGGGCCTGTGGGGGCCAAATCTTTGGCCAGGGGTGGGGGTGCCTGAGCACTGGGTATGGGGGAGGCCGAGTCCTGGGGTATGAAATGTAGAAATAAAGGTGTTCTCCGCTCCCTCACTGCCACTCTGTGGTACTCCGCCATATATATCTCCGATCAAGAGGTGCTGTGTACGGATGCAGGGTCGGCGTCAGCACCCGGGCAAGTGCCGGGGCCCTGAGCAGGCTGGGGGGCCCGCTCAACGTCAGCGTCATCGGCACACTATGGGGGCCCGGTGTCTGTGCCAGTGCCGACTCCTGTGAGTGGGCCCCCCGCTTGCTCAGGGCCCTGTTATTTGTGATACTTACACTACCGGTCAAAAGTTTAGGGTCACTTAGAAATTTCCTTATTTTTGAAAGAAAAGCATTTTTTTCCAATGAAGCTAACATTAAATGATTCAGAAATACACTCTATACAGTGTTAATGTGGTAAATGACTATTCTAGCTGCAAACGTCTAGTTTGTAATGCAATATCTTCATAGGTGTATAGAGGCCCATTTCCAACAACCATCACTCCAGTGTACTTATGGTATTTTGTGTTCGCTAACTGTGTAAGAAGGCTAATAGATGGTTAAAATACCCTTTAAAACCCTTGTGCAAGTATGTTAACACAGCTGAAAACCGTTTGGTTGATTAGAGAAGCTATAAACCTGACCTCCTTTGAGCTTGTTGAGAATCTGGAGCATTACATTTGTTGGTTCCATTAAACTCTCAAAATGGCCAAAAAAAAAGAACTTTCTTGTGAAACTCGACAGTCTGTTCTTGTTCTTAGAAATGAAGGCTATTCCATGCGAAAAATTACCAAGAAACTGAAGAATTCATACAATGGTGTGTAGTACTCCCTTTAGAAGAGTGCACAAACAAGCTCTAACCAGAGAAGAAAGACAAGTGGGAGGCCCCGCTGCACAACTGAGCAACAAGACAAGTACATTAGAGTCTTTATAGTTTGAAAAATTGACGCCTCACAGGTCCTCAACTGGCAGCTTCATTAAACAGTACACATTAAACGCCAGTGTCAACATCTACAGTGAAGAGGCGATTTGGGGATGCTGGCCTTCAGGGCAGATTGGCAAAACAAAAGCCATATTTAAGACTGGCTTAAATGAAAGGAAAAGATTAATATGGGCAAAAGAACACAGACATTGGACAGAGGAATATTGGCTTTTGTTTTGTGTGCACTTAGCCTGAAAATTGTAAATTCACACTGAAGGCATCAAAACTATGAATTAACACATGCGGAATTATATACTTAACAAAAAAGTGTGAAACAACTGAAAACATGTCTTATGTTCTAGGTTCTTCAAAGTAGCCACCTTTTGCTTTGATTACTGCTTTGCACACTCGTGGCATTCTCTTGATGAGCTTCAAGAGGTAGTCACCAGAAATGGTTTTCACTTCACAGGTGTGGCCTGTCAGGTTTAATAAGTGTGATTTCTTGCCTTAGAAATGGGGTTGGGACCATCAGTTGTGTTGTGCAGAAGTCTGGTGGATATACAGCTGATAGTCCTACTGAATAGACTGTTACAATTTGTATTATGGCAAGAAAAAAGCAGCTAAGTAAAGAAAAACGAGTGGCCATCATTACTTTATGAAATGAAGGTCAGTCAGTCCGAAAAATTGGGAAAACTTTGAAAGTGTCCCCAAGTGCAGTTGCAAAAACCATCAAGCGCTGCAAAGAAACTGGCTCACATGAGGACCGCCCCAGGAAAGGAAGACCAAGAGTCACCTCTGCTTCTGAGGATAAGTTTATCCGAGTCACCAGCCTCAGAAATCGCAGGTTAACATCAGCTCAGATTAGAGACCAGGTCAATGCCACACAGAGTTCTAGCAGCAGACACATCTCTTCAACAACTGTTAAGAGGAGACTTTGTGCAGCAGGCCTTCATGGTAAAATACCATAAGACGCACTTTTTTTCCCCAAAAAACTCAAAATGCACTGTTCCAAATTATTAGGCACAGTAGAATTTCTGAACATTTGATCTGTTTTAAAGAACTGAAAATGCTCATTTGTGAAATTTGCAGCATTAGGAGGTCACATTCACTGAACAAAAAAGCTACTTAACTCCAAAACATCCTAACAGACCAAGTTACATGTTAACATAAGAATCCTTCTTTGATATCACCTTCACAATTCTTGCATCCATTGAACTTGTGAGTTTTTGGAGAGTTTTTGCTTGTATTTCTTTGCATGAAGTCAGAATAGCCTCCCAGAGCTGCTGTTTTGATGTGAACTGCCTCCCACCCTCTCAGATCTTTTGCTTGATGATACTCCAAAGGTACTCTATAGGGTTGAGGTCAGGGGAGTTTATCTCCGTCTATGCCCATAGCAGCCAATGACTCCAAGGTATTCTTTGCGGCATGAGATGGTGCATTGTCATGCATGAAGATGATTTTGCTCCTGAAGACATGTTTATGCTTTTTATACCATGGAAGAAAGTTGTCAGTGTCGTCGCTGTTATCTTGTTAACCCTTTCCTCCTCTGAATGTGGTACCAGAGAGAATAAGACACAGACCAAAGTGTGCGTCAATAGACTCTACTCTTTATTGCTAACGAAGGGGCTTATATACACCCCTGAAGCAGGAAGCGGAATTACCATATATGGCAGTTAATACAACTTATTACTAAATAGATAGAATACTAGTTTTACCTTGAAAACTTCATCCTTCCCTTAGCTCCCAGCACAGAGTGTCTTTTAATAACTGGGGGGGAAGGTTGTGTATTGTACAAAAAAGGAACATTTTATCTCAACTTCTAGTATGCATCAGCCTTTCTGACAAACCAAGGTCTTCTGAAGAAATGCTGATTTAGCTCTGACATTCCCTCCTTTTGTTCCTTCATTTGATCAATACACATCTTCATACCTCCTCTGTGTCCTAGTACATCGTTTAATACACATCAAACAGATTTTAAAAACTAAATAGATAGCAAGACATATTAATAAAACCTGTAGGCCAGCTTGTATTATCCCAGTCAGCCATCCCCCTATACCTTTGAACCAATTTGCGGGGTTAAGAAAGGAGAAAGTATTTGCCCACCATGAATCTTGATTCTTCAGATTTGCCTCATCATATAGTTTCCTTAACTTTATGACATCCTCTAGCTTATGTTTAAGGGTTAAAACACTAGAATTATCAATATAATGACAACATGCAGGTCCGATAATCTGGCACATCCCTCCTTGAGCTGCAGTCAGGTAATCTAACACGAGGGTATGTTGGTTAGTAACAATAATTAACTGGTTCTGTACTGCAAGGGACCCATTCATGATATCTAAAATATCCCATATTTGATCATCTAGGTAGTCTGTGGATTCTACCAACTTATCCCACGTCTGAGTTATCATAGGGTAGATAAATAATGCACTGAAAAATTTATTTGCTATTCCCATCTCCACTATGTGTGGTCTCCCATTTGGGCGAGGTCTATTGTCTGCAGATCGTTTATGTAGTGTGTATTTTGGAATAGACAATGGATTTAATCTATCTGGAGTGATGAGATAGGTGGCTGGTGTCAATCTAGCTAGGGTGCATTTCCCGGTGACTCCTACTGGAAGCCACTTAAATGCCTTGTCCCCACATACCCAATACATTGATGGTGGAAGGTTCCAAATAGCTGAATGCTGTAATACTAATCGGTGTGCCAAATCTATAAACTTTGAAATATTACTCATCATGCACCATCTGGGCTTTTGTCCTAGTGGGGAGCAGTATCCTGCGGTAGGTTCTCCGCAGGTGGGAGTGTTTTTCTGATACCCTTCATCTTTATTACACCTCAGTTTACCTGGTTTGTTAGCACAAGTTTCATCATTTCCATTCTCAAAGAAAACATTATTTTTCCATCTATCAGTGTGTAGATATCGTTCTAATAGGGAGGGTTTGAAAGCATCTAAGCTTCCTGTAGTGACCCCAAAACTTATCTTTAACCCCTGTGTCGGTATTTCTCCCAAAGAGGTTATGCTAGTTCTATTTCTGGGTACCCATGCCCACCTTTAAAAGATAGATACCGTCTTAGAATTATCTGCCCTGTTAGATTTCCCTGCCACCATGGAAAATCAGTCCAACCCACTACCGGTATTCCTACCGTAGTGTTCCAAAGTTTTTGAGTGGCATTGCTGCTTAATGTGTCTGCACAGTATCCCCAAGAGTTAATTTCTTCCCACGAGGCTGGGACTGCAAGAAATGGTAGACTGGTGGATGTCACCGGCGCATGTGTACAAATCCAACAGTTTGCAACATTTTGGTTTTGTTCTTTCAGTCCATCCACTAAAGCTAAGTGGTGTCTAATGAACCTGTTATCATCACCATCTACACGGCTAAGTCTGTTCCAAGCATCCGTTACTGCAAGGATGCAAGCAAATGTCACTGGTAGCATCATTCCTCTTCTGGAGGCTCTCCAAGGATCTTCTTACAATGCGATGCGTGGATCCAAGTTTCCTTGCCTTGTAGCTTGACTGCGGTACTTGTCGTCAGTAGAACTTGAAAAGGTCCATCAAATCTCGGATCCAGACTCTTTCTGACGTGTCTTTTAATGACTACCCAGTCTCTGGGCTGCAGGCTGTGACTTCCAGGATCCTGGTTCGGATCTGGAAGAGAACTGAAAACATTATCATGTACTTTCTTGAGTCTTTTATGCAAATCCCTTACATATGAGCTTAATACATGGTTACTCATTTCCAGTGCTTGGGGAAAGAAACATCCTAAGCTAGGCACTTTGCCAAATAGTACTTCATACGGAGAAAGTCCAGTTTTTCTATTTGGAGTGTACCTTACTGAGTATAGGGCTAATGGTAAACATTCAGGCCAAGATTTCCCTGTTTCAGCCATGGCCTTTTGGATTTTTAACTTCAATGTCCCATTTAGTCTTTCTACTTTTCCACTGCTTTGTGGATGATATGGGGTATGAAAAGCTTGTTGAATTCCCAGAGCTGTCAAGACTTCATTCATTATTTCACCTGTGAAATGTGTACCTCTGTCACTTTCGATCACCTCTGGTACTCCATACCTGCACACCACCTCCGCAAGCAGCTTCTTTGCGGTTGCCGCAGCCGTAGCCTTGGCAATCGGGAAAGCCTCCGGCCAACCTGAGAATAAATCAATACAGACCAACACGTACTCCCATGATCCTGATTTTCGCAGCTGAATATAATCAATCTGCAGTCTCTGGAAAGGATAGAGGGGCCGAGGGGTGTGTTTGGGTGGTGTCTTGACTACCCTTCCCTGATTATGTGTAGCACATACCATGCATCCCTGGATCAAACCTTCTATACAGGTGGAAAAGCCTGGTGCCACCCAATGCTTCTGCATCACGCTCATTACAGCAGTTTTGGACTGGTGGGTTGGCCCATGTAACATCTGGGCGACCGCAGGGTACAACGCCCTTGGAAGGCATCAACGCATCCCTCTTCCCCATACCCCATTTGCTTCATTCAGACATGCACCTTCTTTTTCCCACTTTCCTACTTCCTTCTGGTGCACCTGAGCCTGCATCTGGGATAAGGCATCCTCCGACACAAAGGGATTTTTGGGAGCGCTTACCTGGTGCATAGTTACCCCTTGGAGTGGTCTACTGGCTGCTGTTTTTGCTGCTGCATCGGCCATTGCGTTTCCTTTACTCACCTGATCAGTGCGTCTGGTATGTGCTTTAACTTTTATGACAGCTACCTCTTTTGGTAATTGTAATGCATCAATTAACTGCTGGACTGCGTCAGCATTTTTAATGGGATGTCCTGCTGCCGTCAGGAATCCTCTAGATTTCCAAATTGGACCAAAATCATGAGCTATACCGAATGCGTATCTAGAATCTGTGTAGATGTTAACAATTCTACCTTCAGCTATTTTACAGGCCTCGGTCAGAGCCTTAAGTTCAGCCTCCTGGGCCGACTGATGTGGGAGCATTGGTTCTGCTTTGATTACTGCATTCAGGGAGACGATGGCATACCCAGTGTGGAAGGTACCTGAGTCATCTTGGTGGCGAGATCCATCTACAAAAAATTCAAAATCAGCATTAAGTCTTTCAGTTTCAAACACTGTGGGTAGGCCTGCTGTTTCCTGTGCCATAAGCTGAACACAATCATGAGGAATCTCCTCTCTTGGATCTTCTTTGTACAATACCGTACCTGACCCCTCCTTTAGATCCGAGAGAGGTAACAACGTGGCAGGATTAAGTGTGGTACATCTCTGCAAAGAAACATTTGGAGGCATTAAAAGTGCACATTGCAATCGAAGGTGACGTGCAGCTGAAAGGTGTGCCGGTTGCACCTGGTTCAGTATGGTATATACATCATGAGGTGTAAGTACTGTCAATGGATGATCAAGAACGATGTCTGACGATTTGTGGAGCAATAGTCCTACAGCATGTACTGCCCGTACACAGGACGGGGCACCTCTAGCCACTGCATCTAGTCTTCCACTGAAATAGGCTACAGGCCTTTGATTGTCACCATGTAACTGAGTCAATACCCCTGCCGCGTGTCCCTGCTGTTCGTGGAGATACAGGGTGAATGGTAGTTCATAGTTGGGGGTTCCTAGCGCTGGAGCTGCCACAATCCTGTTTTTGAGAGAATAAAAACAGTCTATACCTTCAGGAGTTAGTTTAAAAGGCACAATGGTGATACAGTCATAGAGAGGCTGCATGAGGATTGATACAGCATGAATCCACTGCCTGCAGTAGGAAACCAGTCCAAGAAATGTCCTAAGAGCGGCAACATTAACAGGCATAGGAAAGTTCTGTACAGCTTCTTTGCGAGCGCTGGTCAGATGTCGCGCCCCTGGTGTAATGCAATGTCCCAAAAAGATAACTGAAGATTTACAAAATTGCAGTTTATCCTTTGACGCTTTACATCCAGCTTGGTACAGAAACAGCATGAGTGATATTGTTGCACTGCAACACTGTTTCCTGGAGGGGGCACAAATCAGTAAGTCATCAACATATTGCAGAACAACTACTTTTGGCATTTTCCATCTTTCCAGTATCTCTTGCAGACTGGCAGTATACATAGTGGGTGAATTTTGGGCACCCTGGGGCAAAACAGTCCACGTATACTGGTTCCCTTGAAATGTAAAGGCAAACAAATACTGACAGTCAGGATGCAATGGGACACTAAAAAATGCGTTTGCCAAGTCAATCACTGAAAAACAAAGAGCACCAGCCGGGAATCTGAGACAGAAGTGTGTGAGGATTTGGAACAACTGGTGTGAGGAGCTCTGTAGCTTTGTTCACTAGCCGGAGATCATGGACCATTCTGTACGCTGCTGGCTGCTCCGGTGCTGTTTTCTTTTTAACTGGGAACAGAGGGGTGTTACAAGGGGACTGGGTCTTAACTAAAACACCACCTGCTACCAGTTTCTGTACCTGCTGAGCTATAGCCGTCTCTTGAGCTGAACTAAGAGGATACTGTCTCTGTTGGGGCAGGATTGCACCTGGCTTTAATTTGACCATGACTGGCTGCACCCTTAATCTGCCCACATCTGTTTTATCTGAAGCCCAGAAATCATGCGGTATCACACCTTCTAACATTGAAGGAAATTCATTTGTGTCCTCTATACTAGCAACGTCTAGCGACATGATTTTACAAAGAGTGCTCGGCTTCAGTCCTGGTGTCATAGTGACAGTTCCATCAGGATGATACTCAATATGTGCTTGCAATTGTGACAACACATCACTTCCTAAAAGATTACATTGACCCCGTGGTGATACCATTAACTGTGTGTGTACAGTGGTTCCTTGAATTTGCAGGGGAATCTTTTTAGTGACGGGGAGCAGGATAGATGGAGAGTTATAAGGAGTCGCTATAACATGGTGGGAGAAATCACTTTTCCCAAATGGCCAGTCCTCTTCTGTAATTACTGAATTATCTGCCCCCGTGTCCACTTGGAACTCAACCTCATGTCCCCCTGGTAGGTTCACCTGCACTGTGCAATTAGGAGTGGGGGGTAAGGAGACAAGGGGGTTCATGTGCAAGCTACCATTATCCTATGGGAGCTGCCCTAATTGATCTTGGGGGCCTCTTGCAGGCGGGTCATTTGGGGCATTTGCATATGGATTAGTTGGACAGGCTGGATATGGATTAGTTCTACAATCTCTCCTGAAATGTCCTGGTTTTTTGCATCCGTAGCACAATTTCTGTCCACCTCCTGGCACACGTCTCCCCTCCCTGCTGTTTGCAGGACGAGTACCTACAGCATGTATCCTTGCTCCACTTTTTGCCTGCGCTAAATCATGTTGTGCCCCTTGTGCTATTCTGGCTAGATCCTCTGCTTTTACTGATCTCCAATCAGGTCTACTTACTTTCACCTTTTCTGCCACTTCCTTTTCTAACCCATTCATATAAGCACTTGCCAGTACTCTCTCACTAGTCTTGTTTTCTGGGACAAAACCCATTTCCACCCAAGTTTTTCTTAGAGCCCAGAAATAATCTTTTGGCTCTTCCTCTTTTCCCTGTACTCTGTCTTCTAGTGTAACTTCCTTTTCTGCTTGTCTATCTTTACATGCTTTTTTCAACGCTTCTGTAAACATAACCCCTGCTGCTGCGTCATTGACCTCTGCATCATCAGGTCCGTTCCTACCAACATAACACTTGTATGTCTCATCTATCAGTCTATCGTATCTGGCTTCATCTGCTAATTTCCCTTTTATAAGTGCTTCCAGATCCTGTCTAGTTGCTTTATACGTATCCTGCATTGTAGCTAACATTCTAGCGAACCCCATTGGTGACTGTGAAGGGTCCGGGAGTTGCGTTATTAGAGCCAACTGCTCTGAAGGGCTCCATGGTCTGTATAACACTGCTGTCCGGGGGGCGCCTTGAGCTACTCCGCCCTCCACTCCTCCTGCAGCACCCGGGGTGCCAGGTACCACTACTGTCCTCATTGGAAATAGATTGGCCGGGGAGGTCTGGGTCCACCGCAACTTACACAGACATCTACCGTCAGGGGATTTTGCTGTCCACACCTGGGGCAGACCCAACAGTTCGGTTCGTGGGAAGTCTGTGGGAAGGTCTGATACTGGGGTGGAGGTAACGTAGGGGGCAAACAGGAGGGCAAATCAGTCATCCCTGTTTTTGTCAGTCTGTAACGTCCGTCTCCCAATTCTTCAGTCTTTCCCTCTAAGTAATCACACACACTCATCCACAGGTTCACTGTTTTCAACAGTCCTTTGTCTCTCAACCATCCATGATGTGAGTTAAAGAACCTTTTCCATTTATCACTGTTCAATTCTCCGTTTTCATTCATGCCTGCTTTTCACAATCTCTGCGCACAACTAAATCTTTAGCAGAAATGCCTTCCTTGGCATTTTGGTCCCCCATTTTTCTATCTCCTCACCTAGAAGAGATTCTCTTGTCACCAAGACAAGTTTGTCACCAAGACAATTGCGTCACCAAGACTCTCACCAAGACAATGGGCCACAAAGGTTTCTGAACCATTTCACTGCTCGCTCTCCAATATTTGTACGCCAACCAAATAAACAATCCAATCACACAGACACCAAGACAAAACCACAACACAATCATTGGATCCATACTGTCATTATTCAAAGGAGGAAAGGCAGGACTGACAATTAATCTGAAGGTCTACTGGTTCAAAGGGACCTGAGCCAGGAATACCTGTGATTTACCTGGAAAGCCGACCGCTCGGGGAAGAGGGAGTCCACTATACAGTGATATAGATTTTAGGTAGAATATAATAAGTATTCTTACCCCAGCGCTGTGTATATCACCAACAGAAGGCTCCGCTCATCCCACGTCTCCGGACCGGTCGGGCTTCCTCAGAATAGAATAACTCAGTCCCCTGGTCGGGCGCCAGTTGTCGTCGCTGTTATCTTGTTAACCCTTTCCTCCTCTGAATGTGGTACCAGAGAGAATAAGACACAGACCAAAGTGTGCGTCAATAGACTCTACTCTTTATTGCTAACGAAGGGGCTTATATACACCCCTGAAGCAGGAAGCGAAATTACCATATATGGCAGTTAATACAACTTATTACTAAATAAGATAGAATACTAGTTTTACCTTGAAAACTTCATCCTTCCCTTAGCTCCCAGCACAGAGTGTCTTTTAATAACTGGGGGGAAGGTTGTGTATTGTACAAAAAAGGAACATTTTATCTCAACTTCTAGTATGCATCAGCCTTTCTGACAAACCAAGGTCTTGTAAAGAAATGCTGATTTAGCTTTGACATCAGTCAGAAACTATATACTTTGCAGAGGTCATTTTCACACCTTCAGGAACCTTAAAGGGCCCTACCAGCTGTTTCCCCATGATTCCGGCCCAAAGCATGACTCCTCCACCTCCTTGCTAACGTAGCAGCCTTGTTGGGACATGGTGGCCATCCACCAACCATCCACTACTCCATCCAACTGGACCATCCAGGGTTGCTCAACACTCATCAGTAAACAAGACTGTTTGAAAATTAGTCTTCATGTATGTCTGGGCCCACTGCAACCGTTTCTGCTTGTGAGCACTGTCTAGGTGTGGCCTAATAATAGGTTTATGCACCACAGCAAGCCTTAAGGTACTGCCACACTAAACAATCCCGCTAGCGATCACGATAACGACGCATACTAATGCGATCGCTAGCGGGATTGTTTCTATATCGCTAAGTGCGGCCACATTTAGCGATATAGTTAACGACGCTATCGCCGTTAGCGATCTTCTTAACGACTTTAGCGGTACAAAAGTACCGCTAAATCGCTAAGAAAAGGTGCCACACTAGCGATATATACTTACCCAGCGGGAGCGCCGACGAGAAAATAGGGTCCGGAACGATTCCAGCGACGAGCGAGATCACAGCAGGAAGCTCGTCGCTGGCAGATGCCGCACTGAACAACATCGCTAACGGGATCGCTGAATAGTGACGTTTTTTAGCAATCCCGTTAGCGATATTGTTCAGTGTGGCATACCCTTTAGAAGGATCCTACACCTTGAGGTTCGAGGGACTCCAGAGGCACCAGCAGCTTCAAATATCTGTTTGCTGGTTTGTAATGGCTTTGTAGCAGCTGCTCTCTTAATCCGATGAACTTGTCTGGCAGAAACCTTCCTCATTCTGTCTTTATCAGCACAAACACGTCTGTGCTCAGAATCAGCCACAAATCTCTTAACAGTACGATGATCAAGCTTAAGTTTTTGGGAAATATCTAATCTTTTCATCCCTTGACCAAGGCATTGCACTATTTGATGCTTTTCAGCAGCAGAGAGATCCTTTTTCTTTCCCATATTACTTGAATACTCTGGCCTGCTTAATAGTGTGGAACATCTAGTTTTCCTTTTATTCCTTTTATTGGGCTCACATGCCAAACTAATTAACACAGGTATCTGAGATTGATTTCAGTTATCCAAAGAACCCTGAGAGACAATACCATCAATGGGTTTCATTTACAAAAAAAACAAACAAAAAAACGCTATGACACTTTATTCCATCGGACGTACTATTCCGTCCATGTGACCCTGGACTTCATTCCCATGGACGGAATAGTACGTCCAGGGCGATCAGCTGCGCTCCCAGGGGGAGCGCAGCTGATCGCCGACGGGTGTCAGCTGATTATCACAGCTGACACCCGGCACTATGTGCCAGGAGCGGTCATGGACCGCTCCCGGCACATTAACCCCTGGCACACCGCGATCAAACATGATCGCGGTGTACCGGTGGCACAGGGGGGCATCGCACAGGGAGGGGGCTCCCAGCGCGCTCCCCTGAGACCCTCAGAACAGTGCGATGTGTTGCGCTGTTCCGAGGGACTTTCCTCACTGCAGGACCCCGGATCCAAGATGGCCGCCGGGTCCTGCAGGGAGGCGGTTTCCTCAGTGCCTGCTGAGAGCAGGCACTGAGAAGCCTGCAGCAGTGCCAGAGTGATCGCTGGTGTGACAGATTGCTGTGCACATTGTCACACCAGCGATCTGACCCTACACAGTAATGTCCCACCCTGGGACAAAGTAAAAATGTAAAAAAAATAAAAATAAACAAGTGTAAAAAAAATTCCAAAATAAAAATAAAAAAAAATATTCCCCAATAAATTCATTTCTTCATGTAAATAAAAAAAAACAAAACAATAAAAGTACACATATTTGGTATCGCCGCGTCCGTAACGACCCGCCCTATAGAACTGTCCCACTAGTTAACCCCTTTAGTGAACCCCTTAAAAAAAAAAAAGCAAAAAAATCAAAGCTTTATCATCATACCGTCGAACAAAAAGTGGAATAACGCGATCAAAAAGACGGATATAAATAAACATGGTACCGCTGAAAACGTCATCTTGTCCCGCAGAAAACAAGCCGCCATACAGCATCATCAGCAAAACAATACAAAAGTTATAGCTCACAAAATAAAGCGATGCAAAAATAATTATTTTTTATATAAAATTGTTTTTATTGTATAAAAGCGACAAAACCTAAAAGAATGATATAAATGAGGTATCGCTGTAATCGTACTCACCCGAAGAATAAAACTGCTTCATCAATTTTACCACACGCGGAACGGTATAAATGTCCCCCCCCCGCCAAAAGAAATTCATGAATTGCTGATTTTTGTTCATTCTAAACTCCCAAAAATCGAAATAAAAAGCGATCATAAAATGTCACGTACTCAAAAATGGTACCAATAAAAACGTCAACTCGGACCGCAAAAAATAAGACCTCACATGACTCTGTGGGCCAAAATATGCAAAAATTATAGCTCTCAAAATGTGGTGATGCAAAAACTATTTTTTGCAATCAAAAAAGCGTCTTTTAGCGTGTGACAGCTGCCAGTCATAAAAACCCGCTATAAATAGTAAATCAAACCCCCTTTATCACTCCCTTAGTTAAGGAAAAATAATAAAATAAAAAAAAAAGTATTTATTTCCATTTTCCCATTAGGGTTAGGCCCTGTGCACACGTTGCAGATTGTGCTTCGGAACGGCAGCGCTTTTGGCGCTGCGGATTCGCAGCAGAACCGGACACCATGTACAGTACAGTGTTAAGGAAGGGAAAAAAAAAACAGCTGTGCACATGATGCGGAATTTTCCATGCGGATTTGGTGCGGTACACCTATATTCCAATATAGGTGTAAAACTGCAGGCAAATCCGCAAAAAACCCGCAGTAAATCCGCAGGTAAAATTCAGGTCGTTTTACCTGCGGTTTTAGCAAAATCAGCGCGGAAAAATCCGCAAGTAAATCCACAACGTGTGGGGCCTTAGGGTTAGGGTTGCGGCTAAAGTTAGGGTTAGCGTTGCGCCTAAAGTTAGGGTTAGGGTTGGAATTAGGGTTAGGGGTGTGTTAGGGTTAGGTTTGTGGTTAGGGTTATGGTTGTGACTAGGGTTAGGGGTGTGTTGGGGTTAGGGTTGGAGTTAGAATTGGGGGGTTTCCACTGTTTAGGCACATCAGGGGCTCTCCAATTGTGACATGGCGTCTGATCTCAATTCCAGCCAATTCTGCGTTGAAAAAGTCAAACGGTGCTCCTTCAATTCTGAGCTCTGCCATGCGCCCAATCAGTAGTTTACCCCCACATATGGGGTATCAGCGTACTCAGGACAAATTGCACAATAACTCTTGGGGTCCAATTTCTTCTGTTAACCTTGGGAAAATAAAAAATTGGGGGCGAAAATATCATTTTTGTTAAAAAATAAAAAAAAAAAATGATTTTTTTGTTTTTACGGCTGTACGTTATAAACTTCTGTGAAGCTCTTGGCGTTTCATAGCGCTCACCACACATCTAGATAAGTTCCTTTTGGGGTCTATTTTCCAAAATGGGGTCACTTGTGGGGCGTTTCGACTGTTTAAGCACATCAGGGGCTCTCCAAATGCGACATGACGCCCGCAGACCATTCCATCAAAGTTTGCAATCCAAAACGTCACTACTTCCCTTCCGAGCCCCGACGTGTGCCCATACAGTAGTTTTTTCCCACATATGGGGTATCAACGTCATCAGGGCAAATTGGACAACAACTTTTGGGGTCCAATTTCTCCTGTTACCGTTGGGAAAATAAAAAGTTGGGGACTAAAAGATCATGTTTGTGGAAAAAATATGATTTTTTTATTTTCATGCTCGGGCGTTATAAACTTTAGTGAAACACCTGGGGGTTCAAAGTTCTCACCACACATCTAGATAAGTTCCTTGAGGGGTCTAGTTTCCAAAATGGTGTCATTTGTGGTTTTTTTTCACTGTTTAGGCAGATCAGGAGCTCTCCAAACACGACATGGCGTCCAGCCAATTCTGCGTTTGAAAAAGTCAAACGGCGCTCCTTCCCTTCCGAGCTCTGCCATGCACCCAAAAAGTGGTTTACCCCTACATATGGGGTATCAGCGTTCTCAGGACAAATTGCACAACAACTTTTCGGGTCTTGTTACCCATGGGAAAATAAAAATTGGGGTGAAAAGATCATTTTTGTGGAAAAAATGATTTTTTAATTTTACGGCTCTACGTTATAAACTTGTGTAAAGCACTTGGGGGTTCAAATTGCTTACCACAGATCTAGATAAGTTCCTGAGGGGGTCTAGTTTCCAAATGGGGTCATTTGTGGGGGGTTTCCACTGTTTAGGCACATCAGAGGATCTCCAAATGCAACATGGCGTCCAATCTTAATTCCAGCCAATTTTGGTTGGAAAAAGTCAAATGGTGCTCCTTCCATTCCGAGCTCTGCCGTGCGCCCAAATAGTGGTTCCCCCCCACATATGGTGTATCAGCGTACTCAGGACAAATTGGACAACAACTTTTGTGGTCCAATTTCTCCTGTTACCCTTGGGAAAATAAAAAATTGGTGACTAAAATATAATTTTTGTGGGAAAAAAATAGGATTTTTTATTTTCATGCCCGGGCGTTATAAACTTGTGTGAAGCACTTGGGGTTCAAAGTGCTCACCACAGATCTAGATAAGTTCCTTAGGGGGTCTAGTTTCCAAAATGGGGTCACTTGTGGGGGGTTTCCACTGTTTAGGCACATCTGGGGCACTGCAAACGGAACATGACCCCATCAACGTCTGCATTCCAAAACGTTATTACTTCCTTTCCAAGCCCTGCCGTGCGCCCAAACAGTTCCCCCCCCCCCCCCACATATGGGGTATCAGCGTACTCCGGACAAATTGGACAACTTTTGGGGTCCAATTTCCTTGGGAAAAATCAAAAATTTGGGAATAAAAAATCATTTTTGTGGAAATTTTTTTTTTTTTTCACACACAGGCATTATAAACTTTTGTGAAACACTTGGGGGGTTCAAAGTGCTCACAACAGATCTAGATAAGTACCATAGGGGGTCTAGTTTCCAAAATGGTGTGACTTGTGGGGGATTTCCACTGTTTAGGCGCATCAGGGGCTCTCCAAACGCAACATGGCGTCCATTCTCAATTCCAGCCAATTTTGGTTTGAAAAAGTCAAATGGCGCTCCTTCCCTTACGAGCTCTGCCGTGTTCCCAAACAGTGGTTTTCCCCCATATATGGGGTATTGGCTTACTCAGGAGAAATTGCACAACAACTTTATCTGTCCATGTTCTCCTTTTACCCTTGTGAAAATAAAAAAAAAGTTTGTAAAAGATAATTTTTGTGACAAAAAAGTTAACTGTTCATTTTTTTCCTTCCACGTTGCTTCAGCTCCTGTGAAGCACCTGAAGGGTTAATATACTTCTTGAATGTGGTTTTGAGTACCTTGAGGGGTGCAGTTTTTAGAATGGTGTCACTTTTGGGTATTTTCTGCCATATAGACCCTTCAAAGTGACTTCAAATGTGAGGTGGTCCCTAAAAAAATGGCTTTGTAAATTTTGTAAAAATGAGAAATCGCTGGTCAACTTTTAACCCTTATAATTTCCTAACAAAAAAAAATTGCTAAATTTTCAAAATTTTCGCCATATTTGCGTTTTTTTTCAAAAATAAATGCAAGTTACATCGAAGAAATTTTATCACTAACGTGAAGTACAATATGTCACGAGAAAACAGTTTCAGAATTGCGAAGATCCGTTGAAGCATTCCAGAGTTATAACCTCATAAAGAGACAGTGGTCAGAATTGTAAAAATTGGCCCGGTCATTAACGTGCAAACCACCCTTGGGGTGAAGGGATTAAAATCGATTTGCATAATAATTTGGAGCATAGTGTAGAATCTATGGAAAATTGTAAAGAGGAAGATGAGAGACACCAGACCCAACAATGCAGACGAGCTGAAGGCTGCTATCATAGCAACCTGGGCTTCCATAACTCCTCAGCAGTGCCACAGGCTGATCGCCTCCTTGCCAAGCCTCATTAATGCAGTAATTAATGCAAAAGGAGCCCCGACCAAGTATGGAGTGCATTTACTGAACATACGTTTCAGTAGGCCAACATTTTGGATTTTAAAATAATTTTTCAAGCTGGTGTTATAACGTATTCTAATTTACTGAGATGATGACTTTTGGGTTTTCATTGTCTGTAAGCCATAATCATCAACATTAACAGAAATAAACACTTGAAATAGATCACTCTGTAATGACTCTATATAATGAGTTTCACTTTTTGTATTGATGAACTGAAATAAGTTAACTTTTTGATGATATCCTAACTTACGAAGCACTTATTTTTCTGTTCAGCAGTCATGACCTGGCCGGGAGAGCTATGGCCAGTTCGAGCATTACAGTCCCGATGTCTGTCCAATTTATATGGCCTAGACAACTTTTTGAAAGGCCCCTTCCTCACGCCCCCAAAAAAGATAGCAGTACGACGAATGTTGGTTCGTTTGATCATCTAACAGGTCACTATCTCTCCCAACATCTGATACGCAGTAGTACTTGGCCAAGCTCTCTGGTGGTCTCTGTGAGACAGCCGCTGCCAGACTGCTTTCGCATAAGCTGCTCTTGGCGGAAACAAAAGGATCGTCAGTCCAAAAATAGGGTACGTCAGAGCCTTTTCTCCCCTAACGTCATTTTCCGGAGGCCCCAATGCACATTATGGTAGCCGAGCCCACTCATGTTGGTGTAGTGTATATGGGGGCCTTAGGTTTACACGCCCACCTGGTTGACTGACTTGCTTGACAAGTTTTTTTGATGCATCTTAAGCCACTGCTCTTTCAAGCTAAGCCACTCCATTACCAATGTCGCCAAACCCCTTTGATGAGTGAGATGTAATCAGTATTTTAAAACGCATAAATGCAAAGATAGCGAAACTCCTTTTTTATAACATTTAACTACAGGCACACTCTGTATAAGTTTGTTTTGCCTTTATTTTGTTATTGCATTATTACTTGTAGTTCTATATAATATGCATACACTGCTTGTTTGTTAATAGGAAAGCCATGTTGATCCCACGCTTGCCTCATTTTCCATGCTTCAGAAGGACTTTGTTCCCTTTCTGCTTAATTTTCTGCGTGAACAGACGAGTCAAGTTCTGAGTTATGGGCCGTCTACTCCAGCCAAAACTCCAAATTCAAAGACTATTTCCAAAGCTGCCAGTGTTTGCAGCCAAAGAACCAACCCAGAGAAGAGAACCAACAACTCTATAGGAAATCGAGGAAGCAGAATTCAGCTGTTTGCACAAACCCCTAATAGTTCAAGTGCTTCCGATACGGGTTTTCTGACCCCCAATTCTGCACCCAGTGACTCCTCTTTTATGATAAGGTCCAACTTCAGTAGAACGAGTTTTCAAACTAGTCCTAACTCAAGTTGCAGTCCCCCCCAACACCATAATGAAAAGCGATCAGCACAAAAACCGAATCTTGGGAACTTTATGTTGCTTACTCCAGAAGGACATACAACTAAACGGAACAGAAAGAAGAACAATACATTTAATCGACATGTTTCTAAAGACACTAGTAAACGCTCTTTGGAAGATGAGATACAAGGAGAGAACAGTCCTTGGAGTATGCACAAGGGAAATCAGGGGAGTGCTAATTCAAGCACCTCACCTAATGGTATCCAGCTAAATATTAACAACTTAGAAGAATTTCCTCCTATGGGAGCTTGCGAGTCTTCAAGGTAAGAAAAATTTGAATTTCTCTTATGTTCAAAAACAAAAATACAGCGATAATACATGTTGTCTCACGAAAAGCTAACTAAATTAATGGGAAATACAAATTTCTGCTGCCTTCTAAGGTTTAGGGCTTTATGTAAACAGCATAATAAGGCAGATATTTCGTGCCAAGCTTCGGATACAATTCAGCAAGCTTTGGGAAAGGCTTTTCTAATATTCCCATCCTTGGGATTACATATACGTCTCCTGCATAGAGCTGTGCGCCCAGAGGCAACATGTCAATTTGTTGCATGTAAGTTGATTTCAAATTAGATTTCTCTGCAAAATTACTCTTGATTTATACATTGTAATGCTATTCCAAATTTAAAGGTGAAAATTATTTTTTAAATTTGAGAATGTAAAAACCTTTAAAGGGAATCTGTCACCTCATTTTTGCCCTTGAGATAGGGCCACGGCCATCAGGGGCTCATCTACAGCATTCTGTAATGCTGTAGATAAGCCCCCAATGTCACCTGAAAGTGAAGAAAAACGAGTTATATTATACTCACCCAAATTATTTTTTAAATTTGAGAATGTAAAAACCTTTAAAGGGAATCTGTCACCTCATTTTTGCCCTATGAGATAGGGCCACGGCCATCAGGGGCTTATCTACAGCATTCTGTAATGCTGTAGATAAGCCCCCGATGTCACCTGAAAGTGAAGAAAAACGAGTTATATTATACTCACCCAGGGGCGGTCCGCCATCCGGTCGGGTCCGATGGGCATCGCGGTCCGGTCTGGGGACTCCCATCTTCTAGCGAAACCGGCCTCTTCTTTCCGTCCCGTCGCGGCTCCTGCGCATGCGCACTGCTCTGCCCTGGTGAGGGCAGAGCAGAGTACTGCAGTGCGCAGGCGCCGGGAAAGGTCAGAGAGGTCCGGCGCCTGCGCACTCACCAGGGCAGAGCAGTGCGCAGGAGCCGTGACAGGATGGAAAGAAGAGGCCGGTTTCGCTAGAAGATGGGAGGCCCCAGACCGGACCGCGACGCCCATCGGACCCGACCGGACGGCAGAACGCCCCTGGGTGAGTATAATATAACTCGTTTTTCTTCACTTTCAGGTGACATCGGGGGCTTATCTACAGCATTACAGAATGCTGTAGATAAGCCCCTGATGGCCGTGGCCCTATCTCATAGGGCAAAAATGGGCTGACAGATTCCCTTTAAAGTTACAAAGTATCACATGCAACTATAATATAACCCTATATGGAAAACATTCTGAATGCAATTATCATTATATGGTTGAACATGCAAGTCCATTTATGATGAATTCACTTGTGCCGTAATTTTGTGGTGCAATTGACTGAATAAAATATACAAGTGAAATATATTCTTTTACATGCTTCACCTGTAAAAACTGTGCAGTCAGTAACTGGGTTGCAAATCTGCAGCAATTTGTAGTAAAAAGTAGTTTTTTAGGTTTGGATCACATGAATATTGGCATTCTCCAACCTGTCACTGTGTAGCTCTGTAAGGCTATGGTTCCACGGTCCGGAACCATAGCGCTTTGGACGGAGCGGAAATTCCGCTCCGTCTAAGCCCCGCCCCCTTTCTGACGCGCGATCTTTCCGGAGGTGTTCAGGACACCTCCGGAACACCTCCGGAAAGAGCGCAGGGCTACATAGCCCTGTGTTAATTCTGTTGCGGCGACGCACCGTCGCCGCAATACGCGAGGACATGCTGCGGTCTAAAAAGACGCGCCGCATGTCCGTTTACGCAGGTTTGCCACCTGCGTATTGTTACGCATAGTGGAGACGGGATTTCTTGAAATCCCCTCCACTATGCTGTAACATCTGGACGCTGCGTGTTTGGCGCTGCGCCAGCGCACAGCGCCAAACACGCAGCGTTTCCTGACCGTGGAAACTCACCCTTAGTTTGTCTGCATCAGATGAGTGCAGATGGCATCGGGTGACACAGTACCATAAGTGTAGACCCTGACACTAGGATGGTAACACTAGATATCAATTACCTGTGTCGGTAACTTCTTAACCACAAGTAAAAAAAACCCAGAAAACCTCCTGGATGTCCGCTTTAACCCCTTCATGACCCAGCCTATTTTGACCTAAATGACCAGGCCATTTTTTGCAATTCTGACCAGTGTCCCTTTATGAGGTAATAACTCAGGAACGCTTCAACGGATCCTAGCGATTCTGAGATTGTTTTTTCGTGACATATTGGGCTTCATGTTAGTGGTAAATTTAGGTCGATAATTTTTGCGTTTATTTGTTTAAAAAATGGAACTTTGGCCAAAATTTTGAAAATTTCGCAATTTTCAAATTTTGAATTTTTATTCTGTTAAACCAGAGAGTTATGTGACACAAAATAGTTAATAAATAACATTTCCCACATGTCTACTTTACATCAGCACAATTTTGGGAACAACATTTTTTTTTGTTAGAAAGTTATAAGGGTTAAAAGTTGACCAGCGATTTCTCATTTTTACAGTAAAATTTACAAAACCATTTTTTTTAGGGACCACCTCACATTTGAAGTCACTTTGAGGGGTCTATATGGCAGAAAATACTCAAAAGTGACACCATTATAAAAACTGCACCCCTCAAGCTACTCAAAACCACATTCAAGAAGATTATTAACCCTTCAGGTGCTTCACAGGAACTAAAGCAACGTGGAAGGAAAAAATGGACATTTTAATTTTTCCAACAAAATTTTTCTTTTAGCATCAATTTTTTCATTTTTGCATGGGCAACAGGATAAAATGGATCCTACAATTTGTTGGGCAATTTCTCCTGAGTACACCGATACCTCATATGTGGTCATAAACCACTGTTTGGGCGCACGGCAGGGCTCAGAAGGGAAGGAGCGCCATTTGACTTTTTGAATGGAAAATATGCTGGAATATTTAGCGGTTGCCATGTCGCATTTGGAGAGTCCCTGTGTGCCTAAACATTGGAGCTCCCCCACAAGTGACCCCATTTTGGAAACTAGACCCCCCAAGGAACTTATCTAGATGCATAGTGAGCACTTTGAACCCCCAGGTGCTTCACAAATTGATCCATAAAAAAAAGAAAGTACTTTTTTTTTTCACAAAAATTTTCTTTTAGCCTCAGTTTTTTCATTTTCACATGGGCAACAGTATAAAATGGATCCTAAAATTTGTTGGGCAATTTCTCCTGAGTACACCGATACCTCATATGTGGTCATAAACCACTGTTTGGGCGCACGGCAGGGCTCAGAAGGGAAGGAGCGCCATTTGACTTTTTGAATGGAAAATATGCTGGAATATTTAGCGGATGCCATGTCGCATTTGGAGAGTCCCTGTGTGCCTAAGCATTGGAGCCCCCCACTAATGACCCCATTTTGGAAACTAGACCCCCAAGGAACTTATCTAGATGCAGAGTGAGCACTTTGAACCCCCAAGTGCTTCACAAATTGATCCGTAAAAAAAAGAAAGTACTTTTTTTTTTCACAAAAATTTTTTTAGCCTCAGTTTTTTCATTTTCACATGGGCAACAGTATAAATTGGATCCTAAAATTTGTTGGGCAATTTCTCCTGAGTACACAGATACCTCATATGTGGTCATAAACCACTGTTTGGGCGCACGGCAGGGCTCAGAAGGGAAGGAGCGCCATTTGACTTTTTGAATGGAAAATTAGCTCCATCGTTAGCGGACACCATGTCATGTTTGGAGAGCCCCTGTATGCCTAAACTTTGGAGCTCCCCCACAAATGACCCCATTTTGGAAACTAGACCCCCTAAGAAACTTATGCAGATGCACAGTGAGCACTTTGAACCCCCAGGTGCTTCACAAAAGTTTATAACGCAGAGCCGTGAAAATAAAAAATCATTTTTTTTTCTCAAAAAATGATTATTTAGCCCCATATTTTTATTTTCACAATGGTTACAGGAGAAATTGGACCCCAAAAGTTGTTGTCTAATTTGTCCTAAGTATGCTAGTACCTCACATGTAGGGGAGAACCACTGTTTGGGCACACGTCAGGGCTTGGAAGGGATGTAGTGACGCTTTGAAATGCCGACTTGATGGAATGGTCTGCGGGCGGCCAGAGCCCCTGATGTGCCTAAACAGTAGAAACCCCCACAAGTGACCACATTTTGTAAACTAGACCCCTCAAGGAACTTAACTAGATGTGTGGTGAGCACCTTGAACCCCCACGTGCTTCACAGAAGTTTGTAATGCAGAGCCGTGAAAATAAAAAATCATTTTTTTCCTCAAAAACAGATTTTTTTAACCCGCAATTTTTTATTTTCACAAGGGTAACAGGAGAAATTGGACCACAAAAGTTGTTGTACAGTTTGTCCTGAGTACACTGGTACCCCATATGTGGGGGGGAACCACTGTTTTGGCGCATGGGAGAGCACAGAAGGGAAGGAGCGCCATTTTGGAATGCAGACTTGATGGAATGTTCTGTGGGCGTCATGTTGCGTTTGCAGAGCCCCTGATGTGCCTAAACAGTAGAAACCCCCCAAAAGTGACCCCATTTTGGAAACTAGACCCCCCAAGGAGCTTATCTAGATGTGTAGTGAGCACTTTGAACCCCCAAGGGCTACACAGAAGTTTATAACGCCGGGCCATGAAAATAAAAAAATCATATTTTTTTCCACAAACATGATCTTTTAGTCCCCAATTTTTTTATTTTCCCAAGGGTAACAGGAGAAATTAGACCTCAAAAGTTGTTGTCCAATTTGTCCTGAGTACGCTGATATCCCATATGTGGGAGAAAACTACTGTATGGGCACACTTCGGGGCTCGGAAGGGAAGTAGTGACGTTTTGAAATGCCGACTTGATGGAATGGTCTGCGGGCGTCATGTTACGTTTGCAGAGTCCCTGATGTGCCTAAACAGTATAAACTCCCCACAAGTGACCCCATTTTGGAAACTAGACCCCGCAAGGAACTTATCTGTGTGGTGAGCACTTTGAACCCCCAAGTTCTTCACAGAAGTTTATAACGCAGAGCCGTGAAAATAAAAAATCATTTTTTTTCCACAAAAATAACTTTTTTAGTCCCCAATTTTTTTTCCCAACAGTAACAGGAGAAATTAGACCCCCAAAGTTGTTGTGCAATTTTTCCCGAGTACGCTGATACCCCATATGTGGGGGTAAACCACTGTTTGGGCACACGTCGGGGCTTGGAATAAAGGGAGCACTGTTTGACTTTTTGAACGCAAAATTTGCAGGAATCAATGGTGGCGCCATGTCGCGTATGGAGACCCCCTGATGTGCCTAAATAGTGGAAACCCCTCAATTCTAACTCCAACCCTAACCCCAACACCCTAACCCAACCCTAACCCCTACACACCCTAACCTAATACAAACCCTAACCATAACCTAACCCACCCCTAACCCTAATCCCAACTCTAACCATAAACCTAACCACAAGCCTAACCCTAATCCCAACCCTAACCCCAAAACACCCCTAACGCTTATCCCAACCCTAACCCTAATTCCAACCCTAACCCTAATTCCAACCCTAACCCTAATTCCAACCCTAACCCTAATTCCAACCCTAACCCTAATTCACCCAACCCTAATCCAACTTACCCTAGTTCTAACCCTAACCCTAGTTCTAACCCTAAGGCTGGGTTCATATTGCGTTTTACCAGCCCGTTCAACACGTAGCGTTGACCGGCTGGTAACGGTATAGCATAACGCGATCGCGCTATGCTATACCCGCTAGTGCAGAGGAATCAGCGATGATTCATCTGTGCTAGCGGTGATGGAGCCCAGACGCTGCAGCCTGCGTCCAAGGCTCCGTCACTGAATGACGACACGTCGCGAACGCATGCCGCTTCATGGCATGCGTTGCGATGCGCACACAAATGGGGTGAATGGCAGCGTTAACGAACTGCGTTACACCGCGTTATACCGCGGTGAAACGCAGTTCATCTAACGGACTGCCATAATGAAATATGAATCCAGCCTGACCCTAAGGCCCCGTGCACACGTTGCGGATTCACTTGCGGATTTTTCTAAAATCCGCAGGTAAAACGACCTGCCTTTTACCTGCGTATTTGGCGCGGATTTGCTGCGGTTTTTCTCTGCGGTTTTACGCCTATAATGGAATAGGTGTAAAATCGCTGCGGAATCCGCACAAAGAATTGACATGCTGCGGATTTAAAACCGCAGCAAATCTGCGCTGAAAAATCTGCAGCATGTGCACAGCGTTTTTTTTTACCATTTATTTGCATTGTACTGTACATGGTTTCTGGATCTGCTGTGGATCCGCAGCTAAATCAGCTGCGGATCAGCAGCGAAATCCGCTGGCACAGCGAAATCCGCTGCGATCGACAATCCGCTGCGGATCAGCAGCGAAATCCGCTGCGGATCAGCAGCGAAATCAGCTGCGGATCAGCAGCGAAATCCGCTGCTGATCTGCAGCTGATTTCACTGCTGATTTCGCTGCTGATTCGCTGCTGATTTCGCTGCTGATCCGCAGCGCAATCAGCAGCGATCAGCAGCGGATCAGCAGCGGAATCAGCATGCGGATCAGCAGCGAAATCAGCTGCGGATCAGCAGCGAAAATCAGCTGCGGATCAGCCAGCGAAATCACGCTGCGGAATCGCAGCCCAAATCCCGCTGCGGATCAGCAGCGAAATCAGCTGCGGATCAGCAGCGAATCCGCTGCGGATCAGCAGCGAAATCCGCTGCGGATCAGCAGCGAAATCCGCTGCGATCAGAGCGAATCGCTGCGATCAGCACGAAATCAGCTGCGGATCCGCAGCGAAATCTGCAACGTGTGCACAGGGCCTAATAGGAAAAAAAAAAAATTCTTTATTATTTGTCCTACCTATGACAGGGGGGGTTCACTTACTTTTTTTTATTTTGATCACTGTGACAGTTTATCACAGTGATCAAAATACATTTTTTTACTATGCAGGGCGCACTGCGCATGCGCCGGCCGGCGGGCGCACTGCGCATGCGCCCGCCATTTTCCAAGATGGCGGCGCCCATGAAGAATCCCGGGCAGCCGCCGGAAAGGATCCAGGGCATCGGTGGACCGGGAGAGGTGAGTATGGGGGTCGGAAGTGAGGGGGGGGGATCGGAAGGTGGGGGCAGCGGAGGCCAGGACGAGGGGAGCTTTTAGTGATGGCGGTGACCGACCGCTGCCATCTTTCGGTGGCGGCGGCCGATCGCCGCCGTGAATCCGTGTGGGGGGATCAGGGCTCGGTGTCCAGCCATGGCAGATGCTATTGCAGCATCGGCCATGGCTGGATTGTAATATTTCACCAATTATATTGGTGAAATATTACAGATTGCTCTGATTGGCTGTTTCACTTTTAACAGCCAATCAGAGCGATCGTGGCCACGGGGGGGTTAAGCCAACCCCCCTGTGGTGAAGCACAAAGGGTCCTGTGCCGGCGGGTCGGGTGACCTTTCAGTGACCCCGGTCACCCGACCCGCAGGGACGCGATCCTTTCATGACGCCACATAGGCGTCATGGGTCGGATTGGCACTGACTTTCATGACGCCTACGTGGCGTCATGGGTCGGGAAGGGGTCAATACAAGTACCTCAACAGTTCACTTCTTCAGGGTCCCAGCCCTCCTGCCATTTCTAATCCCTGGTCTGGCGCCACTATCTATCTATCTATTTTTTTTTAATTTTTTTTTTAAGGTTTTTTCTTACTCTGTTTGGAGCCCCCCTTACATTGGCTGTTGTGTGCTATTTTTAATAATCTTACGAGCATCTTCTAGTGGCCTCCAGGCAGGAGGTGCATATTTGCAGTATGCAGTTTCTACCAGAGTCTTATGCCAGGCGAAGGGCATAATCTTCCTTCTTTCCCTACAGCGAGCAGCTGGCCTTGTCCACTTCCCTCCTCACTTTGGAAGGCAGCATCTTTTCCCTGAGGTCTTCTAGAGGAATATGCACATGGCATCTTTTAGACACCGACTTAGCTTCAGAGTTTTGAAGAGGAAGACACTTCAGGAAAGCATCGGTAGTGTTTTCCCTGAAGCAACTTTTGTCTTTTTGGAAATTTTTTGCCATGGATTTACCACTGGTCTTTTTTTTTCTAAATTCTGTATATAAAACAGTGGCAGCTTCCAAGCCTCCTGAAGAATTGTCCGATTACTTCTAAGCCTGAAGCAGTTAAAAGAAGTGACAAAAGACAGAACATCTGTATAGTAAATCGTTTTGACATTGCTGTGCATTATGTTCATTCTTTGTAGATGTTTTTATGGCTGTTTCAAGTAGTTTTCAGTCATAATCCATCTGAAAAAGTAATGTGCACATACCCTAATTCTGTGTTTTTTATGGTGGGATAATGTTTTTCTGCATGACAAAAACATCTTCAACGATAGCATTGGAATTTTCATCAGATCATTTTCTCTGCTTTGCCATGTCTTTAACCTAGGAGGACTTTTGACACTGTCCTTTGTCGCAGTCACTACCCGTGTTCTATGCTTAGTTAATTTCACTTTCCAATAGCAAGGCCCCCTCCTTTCTCAGGGCCTTAACCCTAGCCCTTCTTAGGATCCTTTGACTTGCTAGCTGGCCCTGGCAAGCACTCAGCCCCTCTGAATATAATGGGTTCATAATCCAGGAAATACTGACTTCCCAGATAGCTGATCGTACACTCCCTTTTCTTTAGTTTTCCATGAGCAAGTATCTATCCTAATTGCTCCTGTGAGAGGGACAGGGTCTCATTACCCGGCACCCTTCAGCATCCTCTGCACACTCTCATGTTGGAGCCACTATTGAGAAATGCTGTCTCCCTCCCACCTTGACTGACTGAATTCTTGGGAGACACCTGTGACTCAGTCTTTGTCTGAGCAAAATGCTAATCAGGCCTCGGCCTATCTGGACCTTCATCCAGACAGTGAAAGACTCTCCATATTAAGGGTGAGTCTGTCTCACCCCTTCACGGAGTTAGTATTCTAATGGCGGCATATGTGTGTTCCAACCTGATTGGGGGAGCACGTCTTTTACCATTAGGGGAAAGGCTTAAAGAGACTGTCCACTACTTTTACATTGATGCTCTATCCTTGGGATCTATAGCATCTATGTCTGATCATCCGGCACCCCTACTGATCAGCTGTCATCGTTGCCAGCGGTGGCATCTGGCTGAAAGTACTTACCTGCGGAGCTTGGCCGTCTTCTTGCAGTGGCCGCCGTGGGGTTCTACATATCCACTTCATATTCTATTCAATAGGAGGCGGATGTGCATTAACAAGTACACTGGCAAGCTCTCCCTGCCATCGGCTACTGCTGCTGGCTCCAATAACAGCTGATCGGGGGACTGCGGAGTTCCTGATCCCAGCCGACCAGATATTGATACCTTATCCTAATAGGGCATCCTTGTAAAAGTAGTAGACAACCTCTTTAATTGACCTGCAATATGTCTGATGTCTTCTTTCCTCTATGGAGCTATTGGTTCCTCAGTGTACAACCACTATCTTACATATAACATACATATTGCTAATGTGCCCTTTTAATCTTGGGAACGTAGATAACATACTCTCCTGAGAATAACATAGTGCCATAGTAACATAGTATTTAAGGTTGAAGGAAGACTTTAAATCCATCTAGTTCAACCCATAGCCTAACATGTTGATCCAGAAGAAGGCCACATTGGGGAAAAAAAATTCCTTCCTGACTCCACATACGGCAATCAGACTAGTTCCCTGGATCAACGCTCCATCAAGGAATCTAGTATAGATACCCTGTAACATTATACTTTTCAAGAATGGCATCCAGTCCCTTCTTAAATTTTAGTAGTGAATCACTCATAGCAACATCATACGGCAGAGAGTTCCATAGTCTCACTGCTCTTACAGTAAAGAATCCGCGTCTGTGATTATGATTAAACCTTTTTTCCTCCAGACGTAGAGAATGCCCCCTTGTCCCCGTCTCAGGTCTAAGGCCGGGATCACACATGCGGCGAAATCGTCCGACGCTCGCATGTGAAATCCCAGCTCTGGCGCCGGCATTCGGGAGTGGAGTGCGCGGCTGCATGTAGTTATATGCAGCCGCTCGCTCCACTCCCGAGTGCCGACGCCAGAGCTGGGATTTCACATGCGAGCGTCGGACGATTTTGCCGCATGTGTGATCCCGGCCTAAGAGTAAAAAGATAATTAGAAAGGTCTTTGTACTGTCCCCTCATATATTTATACATTGTAATAAGATCACCCCTAAGCCTTCGTTTTTTCAAACTAAATAACCCCAAGTGTAATAACCTGTCCTGGTATTGCAGACCCCCCAGTCCTCTAATAACCTTGGTCGCTCTTCTCTGCACCCACTCCAGTTCCGCTATGTCTTTCTTATACACCGGAGACCAGAACTTTACACAGTATTCTAAGTGTGGTCGCACTAGTGACTTGTATAGACGTAAAATTATGTTCTCCTGATGAGCATCTATGCCTCTTTTAATGCATCCCATTATTTTATTTGCCTTTGCAGCAGCTGCCTGACACTCGCCACTAAATGCGAGTTTGTCGTCCAGCCATACACCCAGGTCTTTTTCAGTGACAGTTTTGCCCAGTGTTTTACAATTAAGCACATAATTATACATCTTATTTCTTCTGCCCAAGTGCATGACCTTACATTTATCCCCATTAAAGCTCATTTGCCATTTATCAGCCCAAGCTTCTAGTTTGCATAAATCTTCCTGTAATATAAAATTGTCCTCCTCTGTATTGATTACCCTGCAGAGTTTAGTGTCATCTGCAAATATTGAAATTCTACAAGGTCATTGATAAATATGTTAAAAAGAAGCGGCCCCAATACTGACCCCTGTGGTACCCCACTGCTAACCGTGACCTAGTCTGAGTGTGCTCCATTAATAACCACCCTTTGTTTCCTATCCATGAGCCAGTTCTTATCCCACTTACATATTTTCCCCTATCCCCATTGTTCTCATTTTATGTATCAACCTATTGTGTGGCACAGTATCAAAAGCTTTTGAAAAGTCCATATACACCACACTGCGTTCCCTTGGTCCAGTCCTGAACTTACCTCTTCATAGAACCTTATCAGCTTATAAAACATCCAGCAAGATGCAAATCCTCCTCCTAGGGGAGGTCTAAGGTTCTCTTTCCTTCTCAAGAAGAATTGTTTCCTCTGTGTCCATTTAAACCACCACCCATCATTTACCTGACATGGCATCTTGCTGTGACCCACTTGTTATGTCGATTGAGGGTACATCTTTTGCCCCCGTTTGGGTCTCTATGGTTTTCTGTGGTCCAACTATTCGGCTACACCTTGCTTGTATTCTACAATATTCAACCAGATCCTCAGGGCCTCTCCATTCAGTAACTGTTCGCCTCAACTTTTCTTGGAGCTTCCCTTGTGTGTGCAAATATGGCAGTCAGGTAAATTGCTGTATAGATAGTTTGTTAGTAGTGATGAGCGAGTATACTCGTTGCTCGGTTTTCCCCGAGCAGCTCGGGTGGTCTCCGAGTATTTGGAAGGCTCGGAGATTTAGTTTCTGTTGCCGTAGTTGCATGATTTGCAGCTATTTGACAGCCTGAATACATGTGTGAATTCCCTAACAAACAGGCAATCCTCACATGTATTCAGGCTGTCAAGTAGCTGCAAATCATGCAACTACGGCAACAGAAACTAAATATCCGAGCACTTCTAAATACTCGGAAACCACCCGAGCAAGAGCATACTCGCTCATCACTAATTGTTAGTCACTGTTCAATCAGTTCTTTTACAGTGTACTAGAAAAAATTCTCTTTTGGGAGGAAAACTTTGGCGCTTGGAGAAATTGAGCAATTACAGGGACCCTCAGAGTCTCTCAAGGTCTGTTTGTAGATGGATCGACTGGCGACACGATACGAATGCTGATTGGTAGACTTTCACCCATAGTTGGTCTTTAGAATTCCTGTTTACACATGACGACCAAAGCAAAAGATGTGCACTCAGTGATCTATACTAGACCGGTCAGTGCGCATAGGCTGCCATAGTTCTTGGCAGTGAAGACCGATTCACCACCAAGAACCATGATCTTTTGTGCTGCATGAAAGATCATTTCACCTGATAAATGAGCTTTTTTGCTCATTCATTGGGTGATAATCATCGTGTTTTCACATTAACAATCAACCAACGAGCATTTTTATCAATTCAGTGTAAATCTTGCAGTGTATGTTCACACGCTGCGCTTCTTTGCTGCAGGTTTTTGTATGCAAATTAAAAGCTGTGTTTTACAGTACCAGCAACGTCGGAGATTTCGGAAATCTCAGGCACACACATAATTTTTTTTTTCCTGACTGCGTTTTTTCACCCATAGACTAAGAGCAAAAACACAGGTTTTGTGGCGTTTTTCCTGCAGAGTACTCGGGCACCAAAAACCAATGTACCTGAAAGACTTTTTTTTTTTTCCTTCTCTATCAGCAGCTTTTTTACTGCCAAGAAAGCAAAAAATACAATGTGTGAATATAGCTTTAAGGTACTGCCACACTAGACAATCCCGCTAGCGATCTCATTAGCGTCGCATACTAATGAGATCGCTAGCGGGATTGTTTCTATATCGCTAGTGGCTACCTATTTTAGCGATGTCGTTAGGACGCTATCGCGGTTAGCGATCTCCTTAACGACTTTAGCGGTACAAAAGTACCGCTAAATCGCTAAAAAAGGTGCCACACTTAGCGATATATACTTACCCAGCGGGGCGCCAGCGACGAAAATAGGGTCCGGAACGATTCCAGCGACGAGCGAGATCACAGCAGGAAGCTCGTCGCTGGCAGCTGCCACACACAACAACATCGCTAACGGGATCGCTAAATAGTGACGTTTTTTAGCGATCCCGTTAGCGATGTTGTTTAGTGTGGCATACCCTTTAGATCCGGCTTTTGGTGTATGTGTTGATCTTTCTTAAGAGAGAGTTGATATAGATCCCGCCCACCATTCCTAGGAGTAAGAAGCAATGAAGATGAGCTCCTGAATTTCCATCACTTTATACCTTGTAATGAGCCAACTGTAAGACAAAACCTGGAAAAAATCAACTCCGCGGGACAGAAAAGGGACCTGGACTGAGCTGGACTTTGGATTTTTATGAAAAAGGAAGAAATAGAGGATTTAAAGGACAAAGCAAGAATCTCTTGGAGGACAGACTGCACACAGGCAGCATTCATCTGACATCCAGAGACCTGAGCATCCAAAGGTAGGACCATTCTGCAACCCCAAACAATCTATAGACTTCCTACAAATCTATCTTCTTAGAAATAAGGATTATAATTACTATATAACCACAAAAATGGAAAGCACAAATTTAGAAGTAAATGGGCAAAGCACATGGCTGGAGACACAGCACACCAGGGGTCAGATATGGAGACACCACAGGGGCAGAAGAGCAGTAAAGTCAGCAAAGGAAAAGCAATGAGGGAGAATCCAGAAACCCTATATTCTGATTACACTAAAGATGAAGAAAAAAGGAGAACCAACGTGGTATTCCGCACAGACCATCTCTCAGCCTGGCACACCGCCCTGTGCAAGCATTATAAACATATATCTCAGTGCAACACCAATACTGGCCGACAGATTAAAATTAAAAACAACGCAGAAGATGACACACTCACTCACTATAACTTTGTACAATACTGGCATCGTCATGGTGCAAGGAACTGAGGACAATCTGCAACAGTTCGATGACCTTTTTATTGAAATCAGTGAACAGGCAAAAATCCTTAGAAAGACACTTGCAGAGGCCATTTCTAATGCTCACATATCTACAGAGAAGACCTCCAGGGCCCCTACCCCCAACACTTCACACCTCTCCCCTGAGAACATCAGAGACTGTCTATCGCCTCAACCAACACCGGAACTGCTGCGACCCCTTAACCTGCTGTCTCCTGCCCCACAATCCTGTAGAATGTAAGCCCGAAAGGGCAGGGTCCTCTCCCCTCTGTATCAGTCTGTCATTGTTAGTTTGTTTACTGTAAGTGATACCTGTAATTTGTATGTAACCCCTTGTCATGTACAGCACCATGGAATCAATGGTGCTATAGAAATAAATATTAATAATAATAATAATAATAATAATAATAATAATCTCAATTAGAAGGAGACTTGGCTCAAATTAAGGAAGAACTTCAAAGAAACTCACATAGAAATGCAAATGACCAAGCAACAAATGAGATCAATAAGCTGAAATGCGAGTTCAACTCAGCTCTCCAGAAAATAAGAGAGGAAATGTGCAAATTACAAAATGACAATGAAAGGCTCAGAAAGGAGATAGCAGAACTCAAAATACAGAGTCCTCAATGTCTGACCCAGCAGGGGGCAATGGAAACAAACCAGAGTGCAGAAAACATGGCCTCCACTGACCAGAATGTGGAGACCCCAAACAACAACACAGCAATATCCTATAATATGAATAATACTGAAACCAAGAAAAGTGAGCCAGCGAGAAGCGAACCAACCACCAGCAAAGCCAGCATCACAGACCCCCACCATCAGCCACTTAACCCATCCCAGACACCACAAAGCCCTGATATCGTCCTAATAATGGACTCAAATGGAAGTACCTAAATGCACAACGGCTATTCCCAGGAAAACGGGTCAGAAAAATCCACTGTGCAACTATTGAACAGGTGACAGAGGTCATCAATAATCCACGTTTTACCAACCCAAACCATATTATTATACACACAGGTACAAACAATCTGCCAGACCAGCACAAGCAGATCGCAGCACAACTGGCCCAACTAGCAAAGAAGGCAAAACTAAAATTCCCAAACAGCAAAATCATTCTGTCATCCCTGCTCCCAACAAAGGACATATCCAGGCAAACCACCCAAAGCATCAATATGGAACTGACAGAAAGGGTCAAGACTGTCCCAAACGTGACCCTGGCACAACACCTTTCCATAAACCACCATCACCTATATGATAATAAGCACCTCAACAAACAAGGGGTCAGCCTCCTGGCCAAAGAGCTGAAAGACATCGTACTAAACAGAGGACCCAGGCCCGGATTCAACAGTGACCAACATCACACCGAAAGACCCCTAACAATAAAAAGACAGAAAACCCCAATCCTATCTCCAGAAGCTGGAAACAAAGCTCTTCACCCAAAATCAGACCATCAGAGGAGGAGACCTCCATGGAGGGGTCCACCGACCCCACACAGATACACGCAGAGCAGAGATACGGATGAGGTAAAGACCCTGCTCAGCGCACTATGCAGGAAACTAATGTGACTGGATGGAACCAAGCACACCTACAAAACAGTCAGAAATCCAGTTTGTCCTACACAGCCATACTCATTACAAGGTATATACACACAAGATAAATAGAAAAATGACTTCACTTACAATCAGCAGCTGGATTATTCAGGGTCTCAACACCTCGACCTTTGGATGTAAAACAAATGACCCGGACTTTATACAAAGACTGAAAAATATAGACATCCAGATCCTCCTGGAAACATGGACCAGAGCCGAAAACGAATCCCTGGCGCCCATCGGATACAGGGAAATCTCTGTCCCTGCCCTGAAAAATAAAAACATCAAACAGGGCCGGAGCTCAGGAGGAATACTGATCTGGTATAAAGACGAGCTCCACCAATACATCAAACCGGTGAAGAGAGGAAGCAGCCACATATGGATCAGGATCAGCAGCTCCATCCTCACCTCTCAGTCTGATGTCCACCTCTGCGCCACCTATATACCACCGCCAGAGTCCCCCTACTTCAATCCAGAGAGCTTCGAGATCTTACAAAGAGAAGCCGCCCACTATCAGGCTCTGGGCAAAGTTCTCATCTTTGGAGACCTCAACGCAAGAACAGGGAGAGAAAACGACTTCCTGACCACGGATGGGAACATCTACATATTTGGAGCAGAGAATGACGGCCAAGACTCAGTACACACAGAGAGAAACAGCTATGACAGTACAGTCAACAAAAGTGGTAAAAAGCTCCTGAACGTATGTAGAAGTTTAGGACTTCATATTCTTAATGGACGTACCAAAGGAGACTCTTTAGGGAGGTATACACTAAACTCCCATGTAGGGAGGAGTGTAGTAGATTATGCCATTACAGACATGAGCCGGGCAAATATCAGCGCCTTCATAGTCACCCCACAAACGCACCTGTCAGACCACAGCCAACTTCTTCTGTACTTGAAATCTACAGAGAAACCACCCACTCAAAAGCCACAGCATAGCGGCCTCTTCAACCGGCCTCCATCATATAAATGGTCCAAAACGTCGGCACTAAAGTACAAAGAGGCTCTCAGCAGACCCGAAATACAGCGGATGCTCCACCACTTCTACAACCACGAGTACCAGCCTAGCCCAAAGGGAGTGAGTCAAGCTACAAAAGACCTCAACAATATATTCTATGCAATGGCCAGACTGTCCGACCTTAAAAAAGTTGACTACAAGAGACCAAAAGAAAAACAGACCAACGGTTGGTTTGACAGAGAATGTAAAGCCGTACGGAAGACCCTGAGAACAGCCTCAAACAAGAAACAGAGACCCCAACCACCCTGGTCTGAGGGAAGCCTATGAAACCATACAAAGACAGTACAAAACCATCCTCAGGAGGAAGAAGCAGAGTTACATCTCTACAATTCCTTCTGGGAACTATGGAACCACATGGGCACAAAAGACAAGAAAAACAACATCCATATCCAAAATGGCAACATCTGGCTCCAGTACTTCAGAGACCTCTTTAAAGACATCCCAAAGGAAGAACTAAACCAAGAACAGGAAAACATAATGGCAAAACTAAAAGCAATGGAGGAAAAAGTAAAAAAATTTCCAAAACCCGGTGGATACACCTATTACATTACAGGAAGTAGCAGAGAGAATCTCTTCCATAAGATGTAGAAAAGCCGGTGGCCTGGATGGAATCCTACCAGAAATGCTGAAGTACAGCCCACCAGAAATACAGGCTGCAATGGTTAAACTCTTCAATATTGTGCTAAGTGCCGGCTACTTCCCTCGTACCTGGAACCAAGGCCTCATCACACCCATCCACAAGAATGGGGACAGGTATGACCCAGCCAACTACAGAGGCATATGTGTCAGCAGCAACCTGGGGAAACTGTTCAACAGCATCCTGAACAAGAGGATCCTCAGTTTCCTCACCGAACATAACGTCCTCAGCAAGAGCCAAGCAGGGTTCATGCCAAACCACCGCACCACTGACCACATCTATACCCTGCACAGCCTCATTCAGAGACATGTCCACAATACAAAGAACGGGAAGATATACGCCTGTTTCGTGGACTTTAAAAAGGCCTTTGATTCGGTGTGGCACCCGGGCTTATTCCTGAAACTGCTGGAGAGCGGAATAGGAGGAAAGACCTACGATGTTATCAAAAGCTCCTACACCGAGAACCTCTGCAGTGTGAGTGTGAACGGTAAAAGAACGGCTTATTTCCAGCAGAGCCGTGGAGTCAGACAAGGCTGCAGCCTAAGTCCAACGCTCTTCAACATTTACATCAACGAGCTGGCTACCGCTCTGGAATCTTCCACAGCACCAGGTCCCACCCTCCACGACACCCAGGTGAAATTCCTGCTGTATGCAGATGACCTGCTGCTTCTGTCACCAACCGAGAAAGGCCTCCAAGACAACCTGAAAATCTTAGAGAAATTCAGCTCCACCTGGGCACTACCGGTCAACCTAAAGAAAACCAACATCATGGTGTTCCAGAGGAGAAAGAGAAAATTAGACCAGCACCCTTCATTTGTCCTCAACAACTGCGCCCTTACAGGAACAGACAAATATACCTACCTGGGCCTAGAGATTCACCGGTCAGGAAGCTTCAAACAAGCCATAGAGACCCTGAAAGACAAGGCATGTAAAACCTTCTATGGCATCCGAAGGAAACTTTACCATCTGAAGCCACCAGTGAGGGTCTGGTTAAAAATCTTCGACTCGGTCATCGCCCCAATCCTCCTGTATGGCAGTGAAGTCTGGGGTCCTCACACCTACCCAGACTGGTCAAGATGGGATTCCAGCCCAACAGAAATATTCCACCTGGAATTCTGCAAGCACCTTCTCCAAGTCCATCGGAGCACCTCCAACAGTGCCTGCCGGGCCGAGCTGGGCAGATTCCCTCTACACCTAACGGTTCTAAAGAGGGCACTGTCATTCCGGGCTCACCTACGTAGGAGCAATCCAAGCTCCCATCACCATAAAGCCCTGACACACGTAGGTGAAACAGAAAAGCTAGGACCCTCGGAACAGCTCACCCAAACCCAACCTGACCAGAACACCAATCACAACAACCTGACAAAAGCCGAAATCAGGAAGATGGTAGACGAGGGCCAGGAGAGGTATGTCAGTGACTGGAAGAACGACATCATCAGCTCCCAGAAACTGACCATGTACCGGAGTCTACAGAGAGACTACAGTCTGGCCCCATACCTGGAGAAACTCCCGGACCCCAGAGACCGCCAAATCCTGAGCCGGTATAGACTCAGCGCTCACAGTCTGGCCATCGAATCCGGCCGACACAGGCAGAGCTACAAGCCCAGGGAGGAAAGACTATGCCAACACTGTGACCAGGAGGCCATAGAGGACGAAACCCACTTCCTGCTACACTGCTCCAAATACTCAGCAGTGAGGGACACTCACTTCAGGAGACTCTCACATCTCTTCCCGGATTTCATCACCATGAAGGAGGAAGAGAAAACACATATCTTGCTGGGGGAAGAAGAGAGAGCAGCGGAGATAGCAGCGCGGTATGTGAGCGAATGTCATAGACTGCGAGAAAGAGAACTATGATATGCCATGGACTTCTATAGCCCCCACCCCGGATCTGCCCCCATCACCCCTCCCTATGCCATGGACTTTTATAGCCCCCTCCTGGACCTGCGCCCCCATCACCCCTCCCTATGCCATGGACTTCCATAGCCCCCACCCTGGATCTGCCCCTACTCAACATCCCTATCCCTATCCCCCTTTTGCACACTTGCTTTGGCAAAACTAATGTGTATTTAGTCCTGCCAATAAAGCTTCTTTGAATTTGAATTTGAGATTCTTTTTCTGTCTCTTCCCTCATCCTCCTGCCTTGGGTTCTCCAAAAGGTCCCTTAAGGTACTGCCACACTAAACAATCCCGCTAGCGATCACGATAACGACGCATACTAATGCGATCGCTAGCGGGATTGTTTCTATATCGCTAAGTGCGGCCACATTTAGCGATATAGTTAACGTACGCTATCGCCGTTAGCGATCTTCTTAACGACTTTAGCGGTACAAAAGTACCGCTAAATCGCTAAGAAAAGGTGCCACACTAGCGATATATACTTACCCAGCGGGAGCGCCGACGAGAAAATAGGGTCCGGAACGATTCCAGCGACGAGCGAGATCACAGCAGGAAGCTCGTCGCTGGCAGCTGCCGCACTGAACAACATCGCTAACGGGATCGCTAAATAGTGACGTTTTTTAGCGATCCCGTTAGCGATATTGTTCAGTGTGGCATACCCTTTAGAGATCCAGGCAGGCCTTGCTTAGCTTTGTATGCCACCTAGTTTTTCTAGTTGCTGGCACTTTATGGCCTCTTCCTTTTACTTCACTACCCCCACCTCTTCTTATTTCAGCTACTTTTTTGGGCATAGCTGATCAGGCAGAGATTCTGATGTTCAAGGGTCCTTTGTGGATCGATTATCTTAATGATTTTTAGGGTCAACCCTATCTTTATCTTCGGGAATATTGACTTTTCTGTTTATTTTTTTTTGTGCTTGGAATTCGTAATCCCAGTTTACACTAGGAGGTTTAGCAGTGTTTTTTATGCAAATTTTTAGCTGCATTTCTCAGTACCAGCAAAGTCTGAGATTTTAGAAATCTCAAACACACCTTTTTTTTTTCTCTCCAGGATTTTGTGCTTTGCATGTTATTTTGCATAATGGAACATTTAATTTCTTTCAGAGTTTCACCCATTGAAATAAATGGGTGTTGAAAAAACGGACCAAAAACGCAGCTATCATGTGTTGGGCTGTTTTGGTGCCATAACCTGATTCTATAGAATAGGGCTTTTTTTTCAACACTAAACGTTAGCAGCATGCACAAGAGACAAATCTAGCATGCCAAAACCGCATGAAAAACCTTTTCTGCAGCTTTTTTTCCTGCCAAGAGATCAGGTTTTGCTGCGGATGAAAAAAAACTCCTAGTATTAATTTACCCTTATTCCAGCTGCATTGCTGAGTTTTTCAGTCTCCATCCTGGAGGGACATCTCTTTTTGACTTTCACCATTTATTCAAAGAACCTGTATACTAGCTAGGCTCTCCTGCAGATTTGGCTTCCTGTTTCTTCATCAAGACATATAGTGGGGGGGGTTCTTTAATTGCTATTGATTATCAAGACTTTATTGTACTTCAATTCCCCCTTTGCAATGACATCAAGCTGGTCTCTTAAGATGACCTTTTCCAGTTAATTTGGTCTACAGTAGTGGAAGCCTACAGGTTCAGGGGTGGAGCTAGCCTTCTTTGTTTCCACTCTTCTGATAGCGCCATCAGGCTTCCATTCCCCAAGTCACAGAGTAGATGTCTATTTGTACTTTTACAAGTTTCCCATCATGACTTCCGCCGATACTAGGTTGGACGGTATGCTGTGAATTGCCGTTGGCTAGCGTATGGTAAACTTTTGCTGTTGCAAACATTCTGGGACTGCTGTAGGATGTCCCACAGTACTGTGTTCCCCAGTGGAAAAAGTACATTTTGTACTTGCTGTAAAATCCATTTCTTGTTAATTATATTGGGGGACACATCCCACCCTATTCTTATGTATCTTAGGTCATGTTGGTTCCTGGTTTACTTGATACAAACAGGGCTGTGGAGGTCGGTAAGCCAAACCTCCAACTACGACTGCTCAATTTCCATGACTCCGACTCCACCAAAATGGGCTCCTACTCCACAGCCCTGGTTACAAAAGAGGTTTTGTTTTTCTTGTCTTATTTTTGCTCCTACTGTTTTTTGGCACCGTACTGAGTTGACTAGTTGCTGAGGAGACTTTGTAGCCTACCAGACAGAAATAATGCATCTAGTGGCAGGGCAAATAAGCATAATCTATTTGAGAATGGGATTTAGTACAAAATCCTTTTTTTGTCTGTAAAACAGCTGAGAATATTGTTTGTGAACTAGTACATTGGCTAACATTGGTCAGTGTGCAGTCTCTTTGAGTACATTGTATGTTTTCCCCATGTTTGTGTGGGTTTAATCTCACACTCCAAAAACATACTGGTAGGAAATGTAGATTGTGAGCCCCAATGGGGGTCAGTGGTGATTTCTGTAAATGGCAGTGTGATTTAATGGCACTATGTAAGCAAGTAAAACAAATATACCTGGCCTTAGTGAATGGCAATTAAATGCATACACCTGCACATGCCGACCTAGCCTTATACCCCACAGGGAGACATGACGTACCATGTTGCTCAACAGTAGGAAGAAAGTTAGCAGAAACACTCATTGTGGCTCATTAGGGAATAATTCCTTATAGCGTGGATGCTGCATCCTCATTTATGTAACATTTTTAATACAAATTAATTGGATCCTCCATTATGGGAGCACTATCTTGTGAATGGTTTTGTGTGTGATCCATCATGCCTTGTAGAGTAGACCTATGAGGGGGTGTTATGCAAAATTATTTGGTCACCATGTGATTTCTGTTATCTTTACTTGTGGTTTCAAAACTATGCTTTACTTAATTTACCACTATATAGTGCCTCCTATATATTTGTCCAGGGATGTGAGATTACAGGAATGGACCTATGTGTAGCAAGAGTAATCCAGTTACAGTATTTCCTTTCTCTGGATGCCTGATTAGGAGTTGCTTAGGATGAAAGGGAATCTGTCACCAGGTTTTTGCCATCCCATCCGAGAGCAGCTTGATGTAGAGACAGAGACTGTGATTTCAGCGATTTATCACTTACTGGGCTGCATGCTGCAGTTTTGATAAAATTCCTGTTTAATGTGCTGCAGATCTACCAACTTTCTGAATGCTGAGCTCTGTATAACTTCTCCCTCACTGATTGTCAGCTTTCTGTGTGCACTGTGCATAGGCAGGACGCTGTCAATCAGTATCGTGGGCATGTTCAGATTACCTGGCTGCAGGTTTACTAATCCTCTAATTATTTCCTTCTGATAAAACTGTGATTTTCTCAAAGCAGCAGAAAGTAGCCCAGTAAGTGACATTAGTGTGCAAGAAAATTGGGGCATAAGCCCCTGCCAGCTCACCTAACTTCCACCGGAGCACGGATCCGCAAGTCCAGACCAGGACGTTGAATGCAGCGAAGAGAGAACAGAGGCAGTCCGGCTTCTTAAAAAGTGAAATGCTTTATTTTCATCAGTGTAAATCGTCACAAACGGCTCTGACAAAGACCCTTGGTGGTCGAAACGCGTCGCTGTCTTCACTAGGTGCCACCCCTCCGCCTTTTGTATATTTTGGAGGACACCGTTTGTGACGATTTATACTGATGAAAATAAAGCATTTCACTTTTTAAGAAGCCGGACTGCCTCTGTTCTCTCTTCGCAGTAAGTGACATTGCTGGAATGGGAGCCTCTTGCGCCAGTACATCATGCTGCTCTCAGATTAGGTAGTAAAAACCTGGTGACAGATTTCCTATAAGTAATATGAGCCTTAAATTTAACATTGACATTTTTTGCTTTGTTCAGTAAACCAAAACCATCACGAAGAATTAATCCTACACCAATCAATGACGTGCATAACAAGTCTCAGCTTTGTTTTACCTCCACTCCGATCGCGCCATCCAATGTGGGGCACAGTCGCGCAGGAATGGACGTGTTTACCAGCGTTCAGGAAGGTGTCTGCACCCCTTATACGGGAAGTTTATGTGAGGAGCGGGAGATTCTGCGCAAAGAAAGGTAGCGGCACTGTATGATTTACATAAAGGATTTGCTTAAAGTAAGAGATTGGTCTGTCAATGATTCTTATAGGAACCTGTCACCCTGAATATGGAGTATCAAGACCAATCTGCAGGCAGCAAGTTTTAGAGTGCGAGACAACAGCAAACAAATTGTTAGAATGTTTTTTGTTTTATTTATTTAATTTTTTCAGAAAAATTCAATATAACATGTTTCATTATAATTTGTATGATTAGGATAGGATGTTAATGCATGATTGTGAGGATCTGACTTCTGAGCTTAGGAGTTCTGTGTGCTGCAATGATGATTGAGGGAGACCGTTCACTGGACTCCTAAGCACAGGAATGGGTGGCTTTTTCAAGCTTTATATAGATAGTTGTACAAGCTTAACTATTTTTTTCCTCATTTTAATATCCTAGGCACAAACTATTGCAGCAAACTTCATCTCCTGTTGTATTAGATCCTGTCACTCCTACCAAGCAAAGTTACAGCAGAAACCTTAGTGTTTCTGCGGATATTGTGTCGTCTGCTGATCCTGACAAAGTGTCCAGTAAAAACCATCTGAAAGTCATTGCTGAGCTTTATTCTGCTTGCATTACAGGTACTCTTCTCCCCATATCATTACCATCTGTCTTCTTACCCAATTTCTGTGGTGTAAAGGTGTATTTCCATCACAGACCATTATGGCATAACCACAGAATATGCCAAGAATTTCTCATAGATGCTGGTCCTGTTGCACCCATGTTGAGACATTCTGTCCCCGATTCCCAATCTGCAAGCAGGGAATGAATAGAAAAGCAGGTGTGTTTTATAACTCCCATAGCACAGAATTTTAAAGAGGTGATAAACTACACGTGTTTGTTCACCAGCGAGCGTTTGAGTTGTCAGGCAGCAGTTATTGCTCTTTTGCTGCTGCCATAAAAATTTCCATTGAAATAAGGGTGACAACTCTGACGTAACAAGCTTTTTGAAGTGTGTGGCCTTTCTAGCTTAGGCTTTCTAGCCTATTAACTATGTGCCACCAAGGGGAAGAGTTACAGCCATTTAACTCGAACGGGGATTGCAACGCAATGCTCAAACTGGCTGTCTGCTCTGACGAGCTGAGTGTGACAGGATGTATTTCTATGCAGCGGTCACTCTCTGGTCAGGAGAGCTGCCGGCCAGTCCGTGCATTGCATTCCCTGTCCAAGTTTTACAGCTGTCTTCTTCTTTCTTAATGCAGTTAATTACGTAGACATTATTTCATTCCTATAATTTTAACAAATTGTGCAGTAAAATCTGCCTTATTTTACAGAATTCTGGATTAAAAGGAATGTCCAAGAGTTTAGGAAGTTAAATTCACTGCATGAAATATTATTAAAAATAAACTAAAATGACTCACTTGGTATGTCTGCTGCCTCCCCTGGCTCAATGTTGTGGTGGTCTCTTTATTTTTCTGTAGTGTTGGCATACTGTACATCCATGAGAAATTTTTCAGTGATCACATGAACGTACAAGCCATTGCATCAGGAATATAAACTCATTCGGAGCCACAGGAGATGTGTTCAACACCTGTATCATTTATAACAGGGGAATGTTTGTGAGCTGTGTTTTTATTTTTTACGACATTTCCTGCAGTGAGTTTAATGTATCGAGGTCTCAGAAAACCTCTCTTCAACTTTCTGACTCCGGACGATGAATGACTGCCAAAAGGGTACATGCAACATGGTCGTTTAATAGCCTGATTACACAGGCTGAGCACACTTCCATGTGCACAGACTGTCGTTGTTCTATGCAGCACATGTCCTGTTTAACCAAGACAATGTGCTGCTGAAAGCAATGATTTTTATGCCAGCTTAAAATGATTGCACCTGATGAACGAGCATTTCGCTTGTTTATTGGGTAATTGCTCCCCCTGTTTAGTCAGCCTAATAGTCCGGAACAAGGGTTCATAAGAGAGATAGCGTTAATAATAATTCAGTTTTTTTCCTATTTTTATAACCACTTTTTTTTTTTCTCTTCTACAGAAAATTTGGTGCCTAATATATTTCTGGAGTTCTTTTTTATCCTGCAATTGCTGACATCCAGGGGACCATCTGGTATTGAAGACACTAACTGCGTGCTGGAGATCACACGAGGAATAAAAGGTAAATTACGCCAGTGTATGGAGTACATTATAATCCAAGTAGTGCATATAACAGGATTTTTGGTTACTCACCGTAAAATCTGTTTCTCGGAGCCTTCATTGGGGGACACAAGAAACCATGGGTGTATTCTTCTGCCACTAGGAGGCTGACACTATGCACAAAAAAATTAGCTATTCCTCCGCAATGTACACCACACCGTCTGGCACTAGGTTAATCAGTTAGTGAGAAAGCAGTAGGAGAAGCAACATGTAAAAGAAACAAACACACAACTCTAACTGTAACAATATAACACAGTAACCAGACCTGTTAAACATGGGAGGGTACTGTGTCCCCCAATGAAGTCTCCGAGAAACAGATTTTACGGTGAGTAACCAAAAATTCTGTTTTCAGCTGCAGATGAAGGAAGAGAGCCACAGTATTCATTACTGATGGGTAGGCGGAGCCCCAGATCAGGATGTTACCTCAGATCAAAAGAGTGATGACTGGCTGGCCCCTCCAGCTCGGGCTCCTCCTACTCAGCTCCAGTCTAAGATTTGAGGTCCAGAGGATGGTCGCTGCTAATGCAGCTCCTCAGAAGATTTTATTATTTTAATATTCGGACAGGAGACTTGGATCACTAGTTGGTCTAGAGGTCTCAGGGGTATCAGCGCTGCTGTACCCCAACCTCTCCCTTGGCGGATCTGTATTTACTCAAAGTCCCTGCAGAATCCTTGCCGGCCCTGGGGGATGAGGAGAGCTTCTCTGGCGGGAACGCAAACCACACGTGCGGTCACTGCGTTCTTCGCCCTGGGGGGAAGCATGGGCACTGCGCCAGAAACCCCTGAGGGTCCCTGTGGCGCCTTGGCTGGTGAGTACTCCACACAAATTTTAATAATAATTATGTGTGAGTGCTTTAGCGTCTGAATGAGCAGCGCTATTACTAATGTCAGTATGCTTCAGCGCTGCTGTGACAGCGTTACTACATGTATGTCAGTATGCTTCAGCGCTGCTGTGACAGCGCTACTACATGTAATGTCAGTATGCTTCAGCGCTGCTGTGACAGCGCTACTACATGTAATGTCAGTATGCTTCAGCGCTGCTGTGACAGCGCTACTACATGTAATGTCAGTATGCTTCAGCGCTGCTGTGACAGCGCTACTACATGTAATGTCAGTATGCTTCAGCGCTGCTGTGACAGCGCTACTACATGTAATGTCAGTATGCTTCAGCGCTGCTGTGACAGCGCTACTACATGTAATGTCAGTATGCTTCAGCGCTGCTGTGACAGCGCTGTTACAAGAAGATGTGGTGATTTTTTGTCCGCAGGCAGATAGCTGCAGGACAGAGAGGGAGCAGGAGCGGGGAGAGTTCGCGCTCATTATTTGAGCTAGCAGGGGGCGTGGCCTATCTATCCCGGTCTTTTGAGCAGGAAGACGCGCGCTCTGGCTTTTCTCCTGCGACCCCCTCACTGTGGCGGCCATTACTCAGGCTCCTGGGCTCCTCGGACCGCTCCTCTCCTCATATAGACACCACGGCCAGCTGGGTGAGTGCGGATTCCTCACCCCGCAGCGCAGCGATCGCTATCCTGCAGCTGCAGTCTCATCAGAGACATAAAAATTGGCTGGGGCTCACAAATATATATATATTTTGGTGAGTTTGCAATATTAACCCCTTTGAGGGTTATTTCTACCAGCTAAATTTGCTGACTGAATACCGCTGGGGTAACTCTGCTTGGTGGAGCGTTAACCCTTCAGCGTTTGAAAAAAAAAAAAAAAAAAAAAAAAAAACCGCATAGTTTTTTGCTGGTATTACCGCTTTGACCTGCTCATACAGGTGAGACATGTCTGAACAGAGTTCAGATGCCGCGGATCACGTCCCAGTGCCATTGCGGCAATCAGATACGCAGACCTCCACAGCGTCTAGCGCTGCGGTCGACAGCGGTGGAAAATTGGATGATATCGCTCGATCGATTAATAACTTATCTGACCTTTTAGGTCAATATGTGTCTGCTAATTCCTCTCAGAGGAAGCGACGCAGGCCGTTACCGGCCTCTACACGGAGCGAGTCAGATGTATCTGATATTGGGCAGAGTTCCCCTTTAAATTCGGATGGAGAAATATCCGATTCAGATGCGGACGAGCCGCAGGGGCGTTCCTCTATGACGAAGCGTACGGAGGCATTAATTGAAGCCATGAGAGATATACTACAGTTACCGGAGGAGGTAACTAGTCGTCCTGGTAAATCAGCACGCATTTTCCAGGAGTCCCGTGCTTCGCGCACAACATTGCCAGCTCTGGATGAGCTTAATGGTGTAATAGAGGAGGAACGTCTATGTCCAGATAAGCGTTTTCATGGAACGCATTTCTTTGATACACTTTATCCTTGCTCTACGGAGTTAAAGGCTAATTGGACTTCTGCTCCTGAAGTGGATGTGTCTTTGTCTCAGCTTAGTAAATCCTCTCTACTCCCTATTAAGGGAAAAGCGAGCTTACAGGAGCCTTTGGATAGAAAGGCAGAATTGGCGGCAAAAGCAAGCTATGAGGCTGCGGGTCATGGATTTCGAGCAGTGCTAGGATCCATGTGTGCTGCTAGAGCTTCTCTAAGCTGGTTGGCACGTCTGAAGACGGAGTTGCAAAATGAATCTCCGTTATCTGAGATACGGGAAACTTGTGAATGGTTAGAAACGGCAGCCTGTTATATCTTTGATGCCGGTCTGGATACGGCATCTCTGCTGGCCAAAGCGCAAGCTTCAGCGGTCACAGTCAGAAGAGCTTTATGGCTCAGACAGTGGGCCGGGGACGCAGTTTCCAAACAAGGGTTGTTGGCCTTACCTTACAAGGGTGGCCATCTTTTTGGATCCGACCTCACAGAGCTGATTTCCAAGGCTAAGGCGAAGGAATCAGCATTACCACAGCGAAGGGCCATGGCCTCGGTGTCCAGTAAGCCTGGTGTTTATAGTGGTCGGCGGTCCTTTCGGGGCCGAGGACGATCTAGTCACTCCTCGTGGGGATCGGGTCGTCCTTCTTTCTCAGGAAGGAAATCCTCTCAGAAAACTCGTACTCCCTGGAAGCAGAGTTTCCGCCAGAACAAGCGGGAACTTGACAAGAAACCCGCAAAGTCGGATTGACGCCAGGGGTCCACTCGAGGATTCTCGAGTGGGGGGGTCGCCTGCTTCTTTTCAAGGAGACTTGGATGGCTCGCGTTCCAGATTCCTGGGTAACGCGGATAGTGTCGGCAGGCTATTTCATAGAGTTTGCTTCTCAACCCCCAAATGTTTTTTGTCAATCTCGCGTTCCGTCGGAACCCGAGCTTGTTGTCGCTCTACAGCGAGAGGTCGAATCGCTACTACAAAAGGGTGTAGTGATACCGGTTCCGTCAGAGGACCGAGGGAAAGGTTTTTATTCCAACCTTTTTATAGTTCCCAAAAAGGAGAACAAATTTCACCCGATTCTGGATCTCAAGCGATTAAACCGGCATGTCCATGCCCGGAAATTTCGCATGGAGTCGCTTCGTTCCGTTGTGGCAGCTCTGTCACAGAACGATTTTCTGGTGTCAATCGACATTCGCGACGCCTATTTGCATATTCCCATCGGAAAGGCTCATCAGCGCTTTCTTCGATTTGCCATAGGTCAGAATCATTACCAGTTCGTGGCTCTGCCGTTCGGCTTAGCCTCAGCGCCAAGGGTCTTTACAAAAATTCTGGCGCCCCTCATGGCACTCCTTCGAAGACAGGGGATTACGATTCTCCCTTATCTGGACGATCTTTTGATCGTGGCTTCCTCGGAGGAGGAGGCGTTGACGGCTCGGGATTTGTCTCTTCAGTTTCTGAAAGACTTCGGTTGGCTGGTCAATTGGGAGAAGTCGTCCCTGGAACCATCGAGGACAATTCTCTTTTTGGGAATGCATCTCGACACGTTTCGGTCGGTAGTTTCCCTACCACCAGACAAACAGTCATGTCTTCTTCGACATGTACAGATTATGACATCCTCAACGGCAATGTCCCTACGGAAGTGTATGCGTCTTCTGGGACTGATGGTGGCGTCCATGGAGGCAATTCCTTTTGCCCAGTTCCACTCCAGGACTCTTCAAAGGTTCATCTTGAGTCGATGGAATCAGTCGCAATCGCTGGATTGCAGTGTCACCATTTCTCGCGCGGTGCGGGATTCTCTAGAATGGTGGTTACGTCCAGGGGCATTCTCCCTGGGGAAGTCTTTCCTCCCTCTGAAGTGGTCAGTCATAACCACCGATGCCAGCCTGACGGGCTGGGGGGGTGTTTGGAACAATCTCTGGATTCAGGGGGTATGGTCACCGGAAGAGTCTGTGCTTCCGATCAACATCCTGGAATTGAGGGCGATTTTCCTTTGCCTCCAACATTGGACGGTCCCTTTGAGCGGTCTGCCAGTCCGTGTGCAGACAGACAATGCGACGGCTGTCGCGTATATCAATCACCAAGGTGGGACAAGGAGTTCCAGACTCATGGTAGAGGTGTCCCGAATTCTGATTTGGGCAGAGGCCAATGTACCAGCCATTTCGGCGATTCACATTCCAGGGGTTCAGAATATTACAGCGGACTTTCTCAGTCGCAGAAGGATGGATCCCGGGGAATGGAGCCTCCACCCGGAGGTCTTTGCACTACTGTGCTCTCGCTGGGGAACCCCCAAGTGGATTTGATGGCATCCAGGTCCAATGCCAAGTTACCGACATTCATGTCCAGGTACAAGGACCCGAAGGCGGTGGCGGTGGATGCTCTAGTGGCTCAGTGGGATCAGTTCGAGCTGATCTATGTATTCCCGCCGATATCCTTACTTCCTCTAGTGCTGCGTCGGATCAGACTAGAGAGAATTCCAGCTATTCTGATAGCTCCAGACTGGCCAAGAAGGGTGTGGTTCTCGACAATAATGTCGCTGTTGGCGGCACCTCCGTTTCCACTCCCTCTTCAACCGGACTTGTTGACTCAGGGGCCCGTTTGTCATCCGGACTTGATGTCCCTGCGTTTGACGGCGTGGCTCTTGAGACCGAAATCTTGACCCGTAGAGGTTTTTCAGCCGAGGTCATTGCTACCCTTCGTGCTGCAAGATGTCCGGCTACTTCTAGGATTTACCACAAAATTTGGGAAACCTTCTTTTCGTGGTGTTTGGGGTCTTCTCGGAACCCGAGAAAATTTTCCATTCCCAACCTGTTGGCTTTTCTGCAGCATGGGCTAGACAAGGGTTTGGCAGTTAGCACTCTGAAAGGTCAGATTTCTGCTCTGTCTTTATTGTTCCGGAGAACCATTGCTTCGAATAGAGACGTGCTCTCCTTTTTCCGAGGTATCTCTCGTAAGTTTCCGCCGCGGAAGGCACCCGTGTCTCCTTGGCGGCTCAACCTTGTTTTGGAGGCTCTTCAGCATAAACCTTTTGAACCTATGGTTTCTGCTAGCCTTTCTTTACTTTCTTGGAAGGTGGCTTTCCTTGTTGCAGTCACTTCCTTGAGGAGAGTTTCTGAATTGGCAGCTCTTTCTTGTTCGCCTCCTTTTCTGGAGTTTTTTCCGGATCGTGTAGTGCTTCGCACTCGGGGTGATTTTTTGCCTAAAGTGGTGTCACAATTTCATGTTAACCAGGATATTGTGTTGCCTTCACTCTGTCCGGATCCGAAGAATACGAAAGAGCGAGATTTACACACATTGGATTTAGTGCGGGCCTTGAAGTTTTATCTATCTATTACTCAAGGTTTTCGTAAGACGGACTCCCTGTTTGTGGTTCCGGCAGGTCGTCGGTGTGGTCAACGAGCTTCCAAGGGTTCTATAGCTCGTTGGATCCGGTCAGCTATTTTGGAAGCTTACCGTCTTCGGGGTGAATCTTGCCCGATTAAGATTCGAGCCCATTCCACGAGAGCTGTGGCTTCATCGTGGGCTTTTCATCAAGGTGCTTCGGCAGTGCAGCTTTGCCGAGCGGCGACTTGGCGCTCTGTCCACACGTTTACAAGGTTTTATAAAGTGGACGTCAGTGCTTCCGCTGACGCAGCCCTCGGACGTAGGGTCCTGCAGGCAGCTGTAGTTTAAAGTTCTGGATGAACTTGTGTTTAGCGCTGGTTGCGCTTTGTTGTTAAGGTTGTTGGGTTTCTGCCTTTTGTTGGTTTTTTCCCACCCTTATTTTTGAACTGCTTTGGGACGTCCCATCAGTAATGAATACTGTGGCTCTCTTCCTTCATCTGCAGCTGAAACACGGATTTTGGTAAAGACTTACCTGTAAAATCCTTTTCAGCGAAGGAAGGAAGAGAGACACAGCACCTCCCACGGCAGAAGTGTGTTGATGTTTTCAGATGCAGCGCGACCCTTATCTGATAGCGATTATCTGGGCTGAGGTCAGCGCGCTAAGGCTCTGTTCCAGCATCGCCAGCTCATCGCAGTAGTCAGGTTCCGTGAGTAGTACCTGGAACTCTGTGGTTTTTGGCTTTCTTTGCATGCATAACCTGTATCCTTGTGTTTTTTCTCTGAAGTTCCTTCAGAAGGGGTTATGTTGCTCCGCTGGTGATCTTGGCTCTTTTCCTAAAAGCTTTGGTACGACTGGAGCTGAGTAGGAGGAGCCCGAGCTGGAGGGGCCAGCCAGTCATCACTCTTTTGATCTGAGGTAACATCCTGATCTGGGGCTCCGCCTACCCATCAGTAATGAATACTGTGTCTCTCTTCCTTCCTTCGCTGAAAAGGATTTTACAGGTAAGTCTTTACCAAAATCCGTGTTTCTCTATCGCTTCAGTGTGGGACACAGGAAACCATGGGACATCCCAAAGCAGTCACTGGGGAGGGAACAGTAGAAGCTCTGTTCAGGTTGGAGAACTTACCACTGCCGCCTGCAAGATCCTTCTACCTAGGCTGGCATCCGCCGAAGCGTAGGTATCGACCCTGTAAAGTTTGCCGAACATGTGAATTGAGGACCAGATTGCCACTTTGCAGAGTTGCAGGGCGGATGCCCTATGGTGTACTGCCCATGAGGTGCCCAGTGCTCTGGTAGAGTGTGCCTTAATCCCAGGAGGAGGCGCTTTGTTCTTGATCTGGTATGCCTCCAAAATTGCCGTCCGGCTCCAGTGAGCAATCGCAGCCTTGGAGGCCGGAAGGCCTCTATGCGCACCCTCCGGAATGACAAATTGAGAGTCTGTCTGTCCTGGCCAGGGGCGATCCTGGCCAGAAAGACCCGCACTGCCCTGACCAGGTCTAACCTGTTCAGCGAATGCTTCAGAGGATGAGTCGTAGCCGGGCAAAAGGAAGGAAGGACAATATTCTCATTTAGGTGAAATGCGGGCACCACCTAAGGAAGGAAGGTAGAGGCTGCAAAAGCACCTTGTCCTGGTGGAGATCTTGAAAAGAGGGGGCGACAGAAAAGACTGCCAATTCTGAAACGCGCCTAATGGAGTTGATGGCCACAAGAAACACCACCTTGCAAGACAGAATAGACAGACCTCTCAGAGTGGTTCAAAAAGAGAACTCCTAAGGGCCTCTAGGACGAGATTGAGGTCCCAGGGTCCACGGGTGTCCTGTACGGGGGCGCGGCGTGCGCTACCTCTTGGAGAAAATTTCTGACCTGTGTCAAGTCCCGCCTGGAGAAACATCAGAATGGAAGGGAGAGCAATGAACATAGGTGGGATGTGATTACACTCACACCAGCTGAAATAGACTTTCCAAGTCCGATAATAGACCCGGGACGATGACTGCTTCCTAGCCTGGATCTTGGTATGAATCACCTGACTTGAAAACCTGGACACTCTTAGAACCGTGGTTTCAACAGTCACGCCAATGAATCGAGCGGCTGAGAACTTTTGTGTCAGATCGGCCCTTAGGAGATTTCGGGTCTGTCTGGGAGCCTCCAGGGGGCGACCTCAAGAAGATTGACGATCTCTGCAAACCAAGACCTCCTTGACTAATCCGGTGCTATCAGAACGACCGGAACTCCTTCCACCTTGATCTTCTTCTACAGCCTGGGAAGAAGGGGGAGGGGAGGAAACTGAAAAGGAAGAACAAACTGTGACCAGGGTATTGCCAGAGCGTTAGCACCCGCCGCGAGAGGATCGCCGGACATGGTAAACGAACTGTGGAACCTTCTTGTTCAGCCGGGATGCCATGAGGTCTACATCTGGAGTGCCCCATCGAATCCCAATCTGATGGAAGACTTCCTTATGCAGAGATCCTTGCGGCTGAGAAAGTCGGCGTCCCAATTGTCCACACCGGGGTTATGAACTGCAGATATCGCCGGAACCGTTGCCTCTGCCCAGAGGAAAATCTTGGATACCTTGGCCATTGCCTGGGGACTCAGAATTCCTCCATGGTGATTGACATATGTCACCGCCGTGGCATTGTCTGTCTGAAGTCGAATTGGCAGACCCCTGAGAAGTCTTTCCCAGTGGTGGAGGGACAGAAGAATGGCCCTTATCTCGATGCTGTTAATCGACGGAAGATTCCTCTGCCGACCAACGTCCCTGAACAATCAGGTGATGAAAGACCGCACCCCAGCCAAGAAGGCTGGTGTCCGTCGCCACTACTTGCCAGTAAATGTGAAGGAATGACCGACTTTGGAAGATGAGGGGTTGACAACCACCAACTGTCATGTGTGCATCGCCACGAAGATCGTCGCGGTTGCACATTCTGACTTCTCACAGCTGAGTTGCTGTTTCTTTGTGTTTGGCAGTTAGGGAGTTAATTCTGTCTGTGCTCAGTTCTGGGACTGGGTGCAGTTTCTCCCGGCTGCAATTAATTATTTGTTGATTGGTTTCCTTTAAATCTCTGGTTGTCTGTGTTGGGAGTTGCCAGTGAAATTCTTCATGCAGACCACAGATAGGATTGTATCTGTATAGACTTAAGTTAAAGAGCTCCTTAGTTGTTTTAAGCTCACCTTGCTTAGAGTTTAATATCCCAGATCATTTATGTTCCTTCTGTGTTTGAGTGTGTATGCAAGTCTGTGTTTTCTCCAGTCTGTCTTATATGTCTAATCTGTGTATTTAGCAGAGATCAGCCCATATCCCTTTGGTGGTAATCAGTATCCTTCTTAGGACTGATTACAGGGTTCAGGGACTGATAGGAGACAGGGTTAGGCTGGAGACTTGGACCTCTGAACCATTATCAGTACCTCCAAGGTGAGGGATTAGTTAGGACCCCAGTTTAGGGTCAGGTTAGACCCCCGGTCCTCCTCTTTCCTGTGACAGTGTATCAAGTCCTCAAGATTAACCCTGAGTTCAACGGATATCGTGTCAGGTAAATCTATTCTATATTTACATGCTGATGTTGCTAATCTATATGTTGTATAGAGTGTTGTTCTTTTAAGAATAGTTTACTGACATCGTACACATATCATAAGACCGCGTGACACCAACTGAGAGATTGCTTGACTCGGGAGGAGAGCCAAACCAGACGATCCAGAGAGAGAACCGTCTTGTTCCATTGCGATAGGATGGTCTCCTGAAGTGGTCTTGAATGGAATTGCACAAAAAGAATTGCTTCCGCTGCCCCCACCATCCTTCCCAGGACCGCCATGGCTGAACAGAAAGATGGAAGCCAAGGACACTGCAGAGAACAAATTCCCCACTGGAGGATTGCTCTTTTCTTTGGAATGAAAGCCCTTGTTTGACGGCTGTCGAACAGCATGCCTGGAAAAATTAGGCACCGAGTCAGGACAAGGCAAGACTTTGCCCTGTTGATTAGCCATCCGAATCAGGACAGAGTGTCGAGAACGATGGGCAGACTTTCCTGGGCCTGGTAAAAGGACAGAGCCTTGATGAGAATGTCGAGGTATGGGATAACCACTAGACCTCTGATCTGCAAAATGGCCATTACCGCTGCCATGATTTTTATGAATACCGTGGGAGCGGTTGCGAGCCCAAATGGCAGGGCGACTAACTGAAAATGGTCCTGCCGCACCGCAAAACGCAGAACTCTCTGATGCCATGGGAAGATAGGGACATGGAGATGGGCGTCCTGATGTTTATGGAGCACAGGAACTCCTACGACTCCATGGAAGCAATTTACTGAACGAGGGGACTCCATCCTGAAATGTCGCAGATGGACTCTTTTGTTCATTAACCTTAGATCCAGGATGCGTCGAACCATGCCGTCTTTCAGCTGCAGATGGAAGGAAGAGAGCCACAGTCATTACTAGTGGGTAGGCGGAGTCCAGATAGGATTGACACCTCAGATTAAAAAGAGTGTTGACCGGCCCCTCCAGCTCGGGCTCCTCCTACTCAGTTCTTCAGTTTACAATTTGAGGTCCCAGAGGATGGTCGCTGCTGGAAGCAGCTCCTCAGAAGATTTTATTATTTTTTATCGGACAAGAGACTTGGATCACCAAATGTGGTCTAGAGGTTTCAGGAGTCTCAGCGCTGCTGGACCCCAACCTCTCCCTTGGCGGATCTGTATTACTCTAATGGTGGTCCCTGCAGAACCCTGCCGGCCCGGGGGGATGAGGATGGCTTTCCTGGCGGGGGCGCAGACCGCGCTGCAGGGGTCACTGCGTCCCCCGCCCTGGGGGGAAGCATGGGCATAGCGCCAGAAACCCCTGGGGGTCCCTGTGGCGCTTCGGCTGGTGAGTACCTCACATTTTTACCTCACATTTTTATTAATGTGTGTGTGAGTGTTTAAGCGACTGCTGTTTCAGCCGCTGTACATTACATGTCGGTGACTGTGTTTTTTGTCCGCAGGTGGATGCCTGCAGGACATAGGAGAGGAGTGCGCGCCTTTTTATTTGAATTTTCGCGCCGCTCTGAGCGAGCGCTTTACTGCTGTCTCCATTTCCGGCTTCCCTCATGGAGCACACGGAGGCACAGCGCGACGGCCATTAAAGAAGCAGGCTGAAAGCTTCTTCTGGCTTTTCTCCCTCCTCCCCTCCGGCAAGATGTTACACTGTTACCAGCTGGGTGAGTCCCTTCTAGCTCGCGGGCAGAAGCTTAACCCCTTCACCCCCACAGCGCGGGCGCCTTCTGGGGCACTAATGAGTGACAGACTGCGCTGTCCTGCGGCTGTTATCGCATAAGGGGCTCGCACACTCTTTTCAATAATAATAAAGAGTTTGTGGGGAGTCTGCGATTTTAATACTGCCACTATACGTTCCCACTAACGATCCTGATAACGGCGCATACTAATGCGATCGTTTGTGTGATCATTTTTTTAATGTCGCTAGTAGCTGCCAATCTGGGCGATCTCATTAACATCGCATAAGCGGTTAGCGATCTCCTTAACAACTTTGGCGGTCATTGCGATATACAAAACAGCGCAATTTTTTGCGATCTTGTGGAACGTTTTTCTGTTAGTGTGGCATAAAAAGCTGTCCTGCAGCTGCTGCCTTATAAGAGGCACTTGGGGCTCGCACAACTTTTTCATTATCAAGGTTGTGGGGAGTCTGCTACTTTAACCCCTTCTTAGGCGGTTAACTATTAATGCTGGGGTAGCTCTCTCTTTAAGAGCTTTAACCCTTCAGCGATTGTTTTTTCTTTAAGAAACACACTGTTCTAGTTACTGACAGGTTTAACCTGCCATATACTGTGCAAGGACATGTCAGATGCGGACTATCTGACACGCGGACCCCGACAGCGTCATGCGCAGCGGTCGGAGGTTCCAGTGGTGTCAAAATGGAGGCCCTCGCTAGTTTCTATGATGGCCTGTCTGACCTTCTAGGTTATGGAGTGTCAGCTAGATCCTCTCAAGGAAGCGACACAAATCGGTGCCTTCCTTCTCGCGTAGCGAAGATGTCCGTTTCGGACAAGGAGGACCGGCAGGGACACTCTGCCTCTCTCATGGACCGTACTATTGGAGCCATGAGGGCGTTACAGTTACCAGAGAGAGGTAACTAGGCGTCCTGGTAAGTCGGCCCGGATGTTTCAGGAGTCGCATAGGTCGCGACGGCTTTACAATCTGTATCCGTTTTCTACGGAGTTGGTTAATTGGATCTCCTGAAGTGAATGTCCCTTTATCCTGGTAAAGGAAGGCGAGTCTGCAGGACCTGCTGGACAGAAAAATGGAGATGGCAACAATATCCATCTGCGAGGCCGCGGGTCATGGATTCAGTATTAAGGATCTATGTGTACTTGTAAAGTTTCCCTGAGCCGTTTGGACCGTCTACGGACGGCGTGACAAGATGGATCCCCTCTATCGAGATAGATGGGCTTTTCAAGTTGAAGGATTCTGAGTCACTGCTATCCAGGGCGCAATCCTCGGCAGTCACAGTCAGAAGAGCACTGTGGCTGACAGTGGAACGCGGTTTCCAAGCAGGGTTTGCTATCTTTAGTTTACAAGGTGGTCAGCTATTTGAATCTGACCTCACAGAGCTGATTTCTTATACAAAAGAAACAGCTTTACCGCAGCACAGAGCTGTGACTTCTGCGTCTGGCAGGACTAGTGCCGGTAGTTGTCGGCGGTCCTTTCGGTCCAGGGGATGATCCGGTCAACCCTCTGGGGGTTTGGGTCGTTCCTCTCTTTTTTTTAAAAAAAAAAAAAAAAAAGGGGAATTTCTCTGAAATTCCGCATACCCTGGAAACAGAACTTCCATTAAGACAGAAGCTGGCAAAAAACCCGCTAAAGCGGTCTGACATCTGGGTCTCATTCGAGCGCTCTCGAGTGGAGGGTCGTTTACTCCAATTCAAACCGACTTGGGTTTCCCGTGTGTCGGACGCCTGGGTAACACAGGTTGTGTTGGCAGGCTACTTCATAGAGTTTCTTTCTCGACCCCCGGACAGGTTTTGCCAATCTCGCATTCCGTCAGAGCCGAGCTATTTGCCGCTCTACTACGAGAGGTCGATTCCCTTCTGCAGAAGGGTGTGGTGATACCGGTTCCGCAGAGGACCGGGGAAGAGGATTCTTATTCCAACCTCTTTGTGGTCCCCAAAAAGGAGGACAAATTTCGCCCTATTTTGGATTTCAAAGATTGAATCGGCATGTTTACATCCCGAAAATTCCGCATGGAGTCGCTTCGCTCCGTTGTGGCAGCCCTGTCGCAGAACGTCTTTTTGGTCAATCGACATTCGCGACTTTTATTTGCATGTTCCCATCGGAAGGGCTCACCGGCGCTTCCTTCGTTTTGCCATAGGTCAGGACCATTGCCATTCGGCTTGGCCTCGGCGCCCAGAGTTTTTACAAAAATTCTAGCGCCCCTCATGGCAATTCTTCGAAGACAGGGGGTTACCATTTCCCTACCTGGACGACCTTCTGATTGTGGCGTCCTCAAAGGAGGAGGCGGGGACGGCTCGCAATCTATCCCTTCAGCTCCTGGAGGATTTCGGGTGGCTGGTCAATTGGGAGAAGTCGTCTCTGGAAGTCAATCCTGTTTTTGGGAATGCATTTCGACACTGTACGGACGGTGGTGTCCCTTCCTCCAGACAAGCGGGCATGTCTCTTTCGACATGTACAGATTATGAGGTCTACGGCAGCAATGTCCTTTCGGAAGTGTATGCGCCTTCTGGGTTTGACGTCCATGGAGGCACTTCCGTTTGCCCAATTTCATTCCAGGGCCCTCCAAAGGCTCATTCTGAGTCGCTGGGATCGATCGCAAGCTTCTCTGAATTGCAGCGTCATCATCTCTCACAGGGTGTGAGAATCCCTAGGATGGTGGTTACGTCCAGGAGCGTTATTCCTGGGGAAATCTTTCCTCCCTCCGAGGTGGTCGGTCATAACCACCGATGCCAGCCTGACGGGCTGGGGGGGGTGTCTGGAACGATCTTTGGATCCAGGGAGTATGGTCATCGGAAGAGTCTGTTCTACCGATCAACATCCTGGAGTTGAGGGCAATTTTTCCTTTGCCTACAACACTGGACGGTCCCTTTAAGCGGTCTACCAGTCCGAGTGCAGACAGACAACGCGACGGCGTTGCGTATATCAACCACCAAGGCGGGACAAGGAGCTCCAGCCTCATGATGGAGGTGTCTCGGATCCTGCTATGGGCCGAGACCAAGGTTCCAGCCATCTCTGCGATCACATTCCAGGAGTCCAGAATACCACGGCGGACTTCCTCAGTCGCGAGAAGATGGATCCTGGAGAATGGAGTCTTCATCCGAAAATTTTTGCGCTGCTGTGCTTCCGTTGGGGAACTCCCCAAGTGGATTTGATGGCATCCAGGTTCAAATGCCAAACTACCGACCTTCATGTCCAGGTACAAGGACCCGAAGGCTGTGGCGGTGGTTGCTCTGGTGGCTCCGTGGGACCATTTCGAGCTAGTCTATGTGTTTCCGCCGATATCTTTACTTCCTCTGGTGCTGCGTCGGATCAGACTGGAAGAGAATTCCGGCTATGTTGATAGCCCCGGATTGGCCAAGGAGGACGTGGTTCTCGACACTGGTGTCGTTTTTGGCGGCACCGCCATTCCCACTTCCTCCTCACCCGGACCTGTTAACCCAGGGGCCCGTTCGTCATCCGGACTTGAAGTCTCTGCGTTTGACGGCGTGGCTCTTGAGACCGAAACCTTGACCCGTAGAGGTTTTTCAGCCAAAGTCATTGCCACTCTGCGAGCTGCCAGAGGTCCGGCTACTACTAAGATTTATCACAAGACTTGGTCTTTTCGTGGTTTCGGGTTCTTCAAGGAATCCGAGGATTTTTTTCCATTCCCAATTTGTTGGCTTTGCTACAGTACGGGCTGGACAAAGGGTTTGGCAGTTAGCACTCTGAAAGGTCAGGTTTCTGCCCTGTCTTTGCTATTTCGGAAGGCTATCGCCTCGCGTAGGGACGTACGTTCCTTTTTTCGCGGAGTAACCCGTCAGTTTCCACTGCGGAAGGCGCCTGTGTCTCCTTGGCGGCTCAACCTTGTCTTGGAGGCTCTTCAGCATATACCTTTTGAGCCTATGGGTTCTGCTAGCCTTTCTTTAATTTCTTGGAAGGTTACCTTCTTAGTGGCGGTAACCTCTTTAGAAGGGTTTCTGAGTTGGCAGCTTTTTCCTGCTCGCCTCCTTTCCTGGAGTTTTACCCGGATCGAGTAGTGCTTCGCACACGGGGCGATTTTCTACCTAAGGTGGTGTCGCAATTTCATGTTAACCAGGATATTGTGTTGCCCTCGCTTTGCCCGGGCCCAGGGAATGCAAAGGAACGGAACTTGCACAAATTGGATTTAGTGCGGGTCTTGAAGTTCTATTTTGTCTATTACTCAAGGTTTTCGAAAGTCAAATTCCCTGTTTGTGATTACAGCAGGTCGTAGGCGTGATCAACGAGTTTTCAAGGACTCTATAGCTCGTTGGATTCGGTCGGCCATTTTGGAGGCTTACCGTCTTAATGGCGAACCTTGCCCGATTAAGATTCGAGCTCGCTCCACGAGGGCTGTGACTTCATCGTGGGCCTTTCATCAAGGGCTTCGGCAGCTCAGCTCTGCCGAGCGGCGACCTGGCGTTTCGTCCACACATTTACAAAGTTTTATAAGGTGGACATCAGTGCTTCCGCTGATGCGGCCTTAGGACGTAGGGTCCTGCAGGCAGCGGTAATTTAAAGTTTTTAGTTAACTTGTATTTGGCGCCTGTGGCGCATTTATCTAGGTTGTTGGGTTTCTGCCTATTTTGGTTTTTTCCCACCCTAATTTTTGGACTGCTTTGGGACGTCCCACTAGTAATGACTGTGGCTCTCTTCCTTCCATCTGCAGCTGAAAGACGGATTTTGGTAAGAACTTACCTGTAAAATCCTTTTCAGCGAAGGAAGGAAGAGAGACACAGCTCCCTCCCATGGCAGAAGTGTGTTGTTGTATTTACAGATGCAGCGTGACCCTTCTCTGATAGCGATTATCTGGACTGAGGTCGACGCGCTACGGCTCTGTTCCAGCATTGCCAGCTTATCGCAGTAGTCAGGTTCAGTGAGTAGTACCTGTAACTGTGTGATTTTTTTGCCGAATGCATGCATAACCTGTACTCTTATGTTTTTTCTCTGAAGTCCTTCAGAAGGGGTTATGTTGCTTCGCTGGTGATATTGTTCTTCCTTAAGCTTGGGTACGACTGAAGAGCTGAGTAGGAGGAGCCCGAGCTGGAGGGGCCGGTCAACACTTTTTAATCTGAGGTGTCAATCCTATCTGGGCTCCACCTACCCACTAGTAATGACTGTGTCTCTCTTCCTTCCTTCGCTGAAAAGGATTTTACAGGTAAGTTCTTACCAAAATCCGTCTTTCTTCGGCGCAACAAATAGGTTCTATTAAAACCCTGTGAAATGTTCCTGGTCTAGGATGGGAATAATGACATCTAAATGGAGAAGGGAGGCAATAAACGCGAAGAATCCCGGAACCAGAGAAGCATCTTTTGGAGGATGGGATTCGAAGAATCGATCTCGGGGCCGCAAAACTTAATCTATTTTGTATCTTGAGGATACATCCTCCCTGACCCATGCATCCTCCACCGAGGCGAGCCAGACATCTCTGAAAAATCGGTGGCGGCCCTGGGAGATTCCCTGGGATCTGGAGATGAGTCTTGCAGAGGAAGATCTGCCAGGTTTAGACCTGGTGGATCTACCCAGTGCATTACGGGGACACCAAAATGGGGTGTGTTTTAAAGGAATCCTTTTTCCTATCCTGGCTAACCTGTGGCCACGCTTGGCGAGAGAAATCCTCCGTAGAAGAGAAACTGCGAAAGGACCGAAGCTTAAGCTTCAGAGGAGGCCGGCGAGGTCTAGACTGAGGAAGGAGAGAGTTCGTCCCTCTGATAGCCTCCTTAATAATTTGGTCCGATTTGGAGCCAAATAGACCGGAACCCTGGAAAGACAAGTTGGTAAGTGACTTACCTTCAAAAAAAAGTTTGCTTGCCACGCCTTAAGCCAAATAGTGCATCGGATGGCTGCTAAATTGCTGGATGTCTGAGAAGCACATGAAGCTACGTCCAGGGAGGCTTATACCATGTACTTGCCTGCATGAGAAATCTGGTTCGCGAGGTTGGCCCATTCCTCCGGTTGGGCTCCAGAAAGAAACCCTTGCAGCTGTAGACTTTTGACACCCAAGTGGAGGCAAAAGCAGGGCACAATGTAAAAGCAGCCGCTTCATAGGCAGACTTTGCTAAGGACTCTGTGATCCTGTCATTGGACTCCTTGAGGGATGCTCCATTCGTAAGAGGGTGGACCGTGTTGGAGGACAGTCTGGAAACTGAAGGGTCCACAGTTGGAGAAGTGGTCCAGTTCGCAGTGAGCTCAGGGTGAAGGGATATAGGATGCTGAGGAGCTTCCCTCTTCGGAAGCGTCTGTTCGGTTTTTCCCATTCCCTGGAAAGCAGGGTGGATTTGATTTAAATCAAACTGATTTAAATCACGATTTAAATCACGATTTAAATCACTAGTCAGTAAGGCTTGATTTAAATCAGTGATTTAAATCAACATTTCTACCTAAACTAGTTCTTGCTACTTTAACATGCAAGTAGATGAAGATTTTTAGAATCACTTTTTATATTACTTTTTTCTCCCCAGTTTAATGGGTTAATCATTCATATTTGGACACCACTGTTCTGTTGTACTTAGGAAGGAGAAAAATAATCCTGACCTTAATAACAATTTAAATAGATTTATTCAACTGAAACAATAACAACATTACACCATAAGTTATTTGCTTAAACAAACATCCATGTTTGTTAACTAATTTGGCTAAACAAAATATATATATATTTTAAGAAACTTAGACTGTCAGCCCAGCCGACACATGAAAAACTTAAATACTACTGTCCCTGCTGTCCTCTGTAGCTCACTCGTCGTCATCTTCATCATCATCTTCTTCTTTGTTCCTATTCATAATCTGGAAAAGAAAAACAAGCTTTCCTGCTTTATTGGGTCCCAACCGATTTCTCAATTTAGAATGAATGAGTCCAAAGGAAGAGAATATTCTTTCAACGCCTGCAGAAGAAGCTACTGCTGTTAAAAGTGAAATCATTACTTGAACAGTCTCTAAATCCAAGCGCTTAAGTGACTTCCACCAGTTTACTGGTGTGACCTTCCTTAAAATATCTTCAGCAAACATATATTTCTTGAATGGTTCCCCCTTAGCTCTGAAGTTTATTATAGTTGGCATTAAAGATAGATGATTGCTGGATACCCATGTCATAGCTAACTCCTCTTCCTCAGCACTTAGGTTTTGACCCTGATATTGGATATTGACAATATTTGCCAAAAAATGAGCTGGAGTCAGTGCTTGTCCCATTCGTTTGTTTACTGCTTGTAATTTAATTCTGTCCATGTGTAGTTCTGTTTTTAAGTGTTCACTCAGTTCCTTCCAAATTTCAACAGCATCGGCAATAAAACAGCTATTTTTCTGTATTTTGTTTAAAGCTTGAGAGATGGGTTTCAGGAAGCTCAGCATATGTTCAACATTTCTCTTAAGCCCAATATTGAGGATTTGGGCCGTGACAGTGCCATCTATTTTATCTCGATTTTCTTCACAAAGTGTCATGAGAATAGGCCAGTTTTTGATATACTGCTCAAAACAGTCCACCACAGAGTTCCATCTAACATCTTGTGGGAGCGTTAGCTTGGTTCCACCCATCCTTTTCAGAGCTGCTGCAGCAAAATGATTATTACGGAAGTATTTAGCAATTTCAACAAGATTAGCCTTTATTTCTGGAACACTTAAGTCTTTGGCTAAAAGGTGCAGCAAATGAGCACTGCAACCATATGTTATTAGCTTTGTATTCCCTCCCTGCTCTTCTAAATTTCTTCTCATCTTGGATACGTTTGCAGCATTGTCAGTGACCAAACTGCATACTAGACATTTGAATTTTTGTTCACATGTTGTTATAGCTTTTACTGCCACTTCTTGTAAGTATTCTGCTGTGTGTGCATTTCCTGACGTATCAGTTGTTTGTGCAAGGAAGACTTTACCTTCTTCTGTTGTTATACAAGCACATTCAATAGGATCATTGTGGACATTACTCCACCCATCAATACTTAGGTTAACAATTTGACCCTCCAGAGCTGTTGCACATTGCTCCATTTCTCTGTCATACACTTAATCCAGCAGTTTCCCTGCAACATCAGCTCTGCTGAGGGGACTGTATCCTGGTCTCAGTGACTGAACCATATTAATGAAATGTGGGTTCTCAGTCAGACGGAAAGAAGAGTTCGTTGCATAAATAAACTGGGCAATTTTTTCATCAATCAACTCTTTTTCTAATCTGCTAGTTCTTATCACAAACCTATCTATGGTGGTTCCAGGAGGTAAAGGTTTTTTCTTAATTTGGGTGATGGTGATATGTGACTGTGGGTGTCTGATGATGATGCTGCTGCTGCTAATGAAGCACTATCCTGGATGGATAACTCTGAAACTGTAGAACAGGATGATGGTGATCTTGGAGGTGGATAGTTTCCAGAATCCATGAATTCCCCTAAACAAAAAAAGTCAATGCTGTTATTTTATTGTTTATACAATTTCTGCTTATTGTACACAACACAGCACTGCCCCAAAAGGAATATTTGTTTTTCTTCATAACTGTACCAAATGACAGTAACATGCAGTAATAATAAGTAAGAAATATAATTTTTCTCACACATGACAGTTCAGTCTTTAGAAATAGGATTCAATAAAAATGTTTACCAACCTGAAGATCCTGCCTGTTCAGAAGTGTTTCTTTGGTCATCTTCATCACCGCACTTCTCATGATGTTGCCTCATTCACGCCACCAGGCCTTGCATCTCTTTGTTGCATCGTTTGCATTTTGCACGCATGCCTGCCTTACCGATAGGCGAAGGAGCTTCATTAAAATATTCCCAAACTGGGTCTCTTTTACGGCCTGCTGCCATTATAAGGAAAGAATGTAATAAACCTCAGATCGTACACACAAACAGATCCAGACTTGTCTGTCTGTGGCTATGCTACAGTATTGTGCTCAAAGTTTCACTTTCATTTTCTTGTCTGCTTGCCCTTCCTCCTCCTCACACTTAGATTCACATTCTTCTTGTGTTGTGCAGATCTATTCCACACTCCAAACAATCAGAAACATATTGTCTAACTTCTTGGACTTGGCACTGAAGGGGTTGATTCTGTATTCATATAGGTTTGTAGAACAATAGGATTAAGGTCTTTTTCTCAACTCTGTTCATGTTGTAACATTTTTGCCGTGAAGAAGAGGCTGGGACCTCTGCGGAGTCAAATTCAGTTTTGAGAACTGCGTAAGTAAAGCGAGCGTCTGTGATAATATAGGAGAGAAACTGCCCACTAATCCTACAGAAACCTCTGGAAGAGCATGGCATCGTGAATGTTACACATATACAGCCTTTATTCTACTGAGTTAAACAACTCAGCTTTATCTCATGATGGAAGAACCTTTGGATGGTAAAATATTTTCCTCAAAAAGCAGTTTATTGAAAAAAATCCGATTTAAATCAAAAAAAATCCGATTTAAATAAAAAAAATCCGATTTTTTTGATTTTTTTTAAAAAATCATAGATTTTTATCCACCCTGCTGGAAAGTACCTCCTCAAATTCTCTGTGTGGGGCAAAGACCTTGGGAGCTGGTCTCGATCGTCAAAAAGAAAACCGCCTGTTCTGCGGATTCCGTAGCGATATCCTTAATGTTAAAGGTCTGGTTGACCGCCACAATGAGGCTCTGTACCATGTCTCTCAAATTAGAGGCAAAAACGATCTATACGTAAAAAGAAGGCCCTCTAACTACAAACCCTGAATAAAAATTAGGGGATAGGGGGCAGTAAAAACTCTTCCATCTTCTTCTGTCATCTTCCTCCATTTCTTCATTCTCTTTATACTTTTGTTTTCTTCTTTATCTTCTTCTTTATCCAAATCTTCTCCTCTGGACTGGTGGACTGGAACCTGATGGAGAGAGAAAGGGTGATGTTCCTCTCCATCCTGACGACGAGACCTTCATTGAATATCAGAGCCTATTGGGAATGTGAGACGTCCATGCCTCCTGAAACCAACAGGCTCCTTTGGACGAGTGGGTAGGAGACGGGGGCCAGGACCAATGTTAGTATCACCTAAACACTCTTCATGTGTTAATGGTTGGGGTCCTGATGGCTAGACATATGAGGATATGGGGTGGCAGTACACGCCGTACTCATAGTCTCTACATGGGAGTACAGTGTGACTTTTCATACTGTATCCCTCCAGAGGTAGAGGAAAAGATCCATCTGAAAAGGAAAAGAGGGAGACGTTACAGGAAAATGCCGAAAACTGAGGTAGATATGAGTCTAGTAAAAGACCTGTGTCCACACCTCCTATTGACGCTAAACTAAAACTGATAAACCAAGTGCCGGTCACTGCGCAGGAGGAGCTAATTTTTTTGTGCATAGTGTCCGCCTCCTAGTGGCAACAGCATACACCCATGGTTTCCTGTGTCCCCCAATAAAGGGATAGAGCAATAAGGATCCTGTAGGTGTTATATAGTTGAAGGGGATTTCTGGGCTCTAGACTAATTTCTGTAGTCACTGCATAAGCTTTCTTGTCCCAGTTTCATTAATGTTCTATTGAGCGACGCGCAGGACAATATATTTGCCAAGTGATCGCATCTATGCTAATCACGTCCATGTTGTCTTTTTACTGTACCTTCGTTTTATAAATCCTGGGGAATCCTAAAGGCCCCGTCTCACATAGCGAGATCACTACCGAGATCGCTGCTAAACAGCGATCTCAGCAGCGATCTCGCTATGTCGGACACGTACCAGCGATCAGGCCCCTGCTGTGAATCGCTGGTCGTGTCAGAAATGCCAGGACTTTTTTTTGATCGCTGGTCTCCCGCTGACAGGCACGCATCGCTGCGTGTGACAGGCAGGAGACCAGCGATCTCCTGGTAACCAAGGTAAACATCGGGTTTCCAGGCGCGGGGCTGTGCCTGGAAACCCGACGTCTACCTTGGATACCAGCGTGCTGCTGCAGGGGAGCTGGTAACCAAGGTACACGTCGGGTTTCCAGGCACCGCGCAGCGCCTGGAAACCCGACGTGTACCTTGGTTACCAGCTCCCTGCATCAGTGCGCTGGTATCCAATGTACACTGCGGGTAACTAGGCGACGTGCGTCGCTTGTTACCCGCAGTGTCGCTGTCCTGATCGCTGCCTGAGCTGCCTGTTTGGCAGCTCAGCAGCGATCATGTAGCAACACACCAGCGATCCTGATCGTTGTCGGGATCGCTGGTGTGTCGCTATGTGAGACGGGGCCCTAACAATGTGATATTTGCACACTGCCACGGTTCAGCAATCTGTAGTCACATACAGAGTGTGCAGAAATTTGTCTAAATCCTGGAAAAGCTTAGTTACTGTTATCCGTTCATTATTATGAGTGAGGCAATAGTTTGAAACTACCAATCCTTCATAATAGAAATTATGTAACATTACACTTCATTATGATTACATCAGTAAATATGAGATTGGTATTATTTTTTTATCTAATTTTTTATTTTAAAATTATAAACAGTATAGGATAAGATGGCACAGCATCATTGTTGCCTTCTGCTTCCCTATTTGAGACTTACTGCTTGCTGAGTAAATACCACCTGACAAGTGTCATTTTTTACATATTTTTTTATCAGATATTTTTATTGAATTTTAATAGTATAGGAGAACAACACAGCCTATCCCAACCCCCCTTCTGTTGAAAATACATATCAGGCCTTCATGCAATATGTACATACCTCGGCTATATATTTTCCCCTTATTTTTCAGATGCTGTGGAGCAGAAGTACTTTCTGAGTGTACACAATTGTGTTTATTTTGCTGTTCTGGTCCTGGACTTGCAGTTTAAGTATGATTCTTTATCATTTGTTTGGCCATAGTTAACCTGATATTTTGGGGTTTTCTGGTATTTTTTCCTGAGAAGAATAAATGTTATCTGCAGTATTATTGTCTTTAAAAAACAAGAATGTGAAAGTTCCATATTAAGTAAGTTCGTAAAGATTGTCCGGATGTTCAATAGGGTGTCTGCAAAGTTTTCATAGTTGTATTTTGATCAAAAGCTATAGCAATAACCTAAGAAGATTGAGGGTCCTGTACATCTAAATAGCAAACCATTTAAGTCTGTCTCAATTGTTGAGTCTGATACTGAAGCACATTGATCAGACTATTATGTCTGATGGAGGCTTATCCAGCTAATTTTTTTGCAGTAAGGAGGTGAAATTCCTATAATGATTAATCTTGCTAATATATTAGGACAATTGCAAATTTCAGTTTACTATTGCAGGTTTTAAATGTATTAAACATGTTGTATATACAGGAATCTCAGACCCACATCACCCAGAAAGTATAAAAAGTTAGCCTGTAATCACATCATGGTAACAGTTGTGTCTGTGCTTCCGCAGCATTATTTCCCTCTTGGATAAAAGTACGTTGAAGCTCCTAGCAGAGAATGAACGTATTGGGGCATTTTCTCCTACCTTGCAAGAGCAGCTCCTAGAAGTACACAGAACCAGTAAAGGCAAGGTAAAGGAAAAATTAAACTACATTTTGACACATATTAAAAGGCTGTCTGCTAATCTCATGTGGCAGATGGCTATATTTTTTATGCACATGCATGTAATGCCATTGGAGATTAGTCAAGAAGTCCCTATATTGTTGCTGTAATATACCAGAAGTAGAGATGAGTGAATTGATTCTCAGGACGCAGGTCAGTATTCCACGGTCGCTTGACCTGAGCCTTAAGAACAACCTTGCACCTGCTGCTATCTCCAACGCTTCTCTTGATTAACTGGCCTATTACAACATCATTATTGCAGCTTGATGTAATCAAAGAGAAGAGGCTTTTCTCAGAGATTCCGTCCAGCAGCCATGGAAATACTGACTTGACTTCTGAACCAATGTCTAGCAAATAGATTCACACATCTCTAACCAGACGAACCTTGATGCACAGACTTGTTGCTGGTTCCCTGACCCAAACTTGGCAGCCTTTAAGGCATGCACAAGGCCGCTGAGTTCGGGTCAGGAGACCCACGGCCCACTCCATGCACCCCTGGCCATGCTTAGACCGTGACACACGGATGTGTGAATCTAGCTGTGGGTTGGGGAGGTCTAGCCAAATTTTCGTGATGCAGATTGACAGCAAACTTGTTTCCTTTTTTATTTCTCCTGCATTGTACAACACCTTATAGAGATGTCTTCTATTTTTTTTCTCAAGGTATCTCTTGTTCTTATATCAACTCTGCATTCAGTGTCTTTCCAGCCAGAAACTGATAACCGTTCTAATTTTCCAAGTGATCGTTCATTTCATATCTTTAAGAAGCAGAGGTAATTTCTTTGCTTTGTAATTTGCTATAAACTCTAGAAGCAGTGTAATGTATTTTTGTCTCATTGCTATTAATAATTATCCATTTATATTTCAGGGATATTTTCTATGAGCTCCTACGTGAGTGGGAAGATTGCCATGAAAAGACAGACTGGGACTTTGAGCGTGGTCTGGGCAATAAGATAAGGTATAATAATATGATAACCAGTCTGTGTTAAAAATGTGGTCAGGTCTTATCTAAGGTTTGAGCAGTTTTCTTTGTCTAGCATATCAGACAATGGGCTCCATTACTAGTAGTAGATGGCATCTTATCTACCTGTTAAATTTTGTTGCGAAAGATATCGGATGGCAAAATGACTAATAATGTCAATTTTTCTTAAGCACATAATATACATGCTGTGTTCATTGTTGGGACTACATGATAACTTTGGCCGTGACACAGGAGCGCCCTGGCAAAGATTGCTGTGTGCTGCTGTTACATTGCAGCATGTTGTAAGTGAATCTATTTGCGTTTTGTTGCTTACGACCAGGAAGTCACAAAAAGTCGTAACCAATTGTATTTTTCGTTGCGACTTGCTTGTCGCGATACCTTGTGGTCACAATGCGGTCCAGTTCACTTGCATTATGCTGCAACATTGTGGTTTTTTTGCTATACGACCTGTTTCAAGGCCAAAGCCACCATTAAAGCTCCAGCCTAAAATCTGTTCTGTTTGCAATTCCATGCTTTTATACCTATATTTAAAGTTTACCCCGTTTTTTTTTTTGTACAACATAACGGCATGTTTCAGCAGCAGATGGAAGGAAGAGAGCCACACTAGTCATTACTAGTGGGTAGGCGGAGCCCAGATGAGATAGACACCTCAGATTAAAAAGAGTGTTGACCGGCCCCTCCAGCTCGGGCTCCTCCTACTCAGCTCTCCAGTTTTCAATTTGAGGTCAATTAGCCGAGTAATGCTGACAGGCTGAAAGCTCCCTCGGTCATCGCTCTCCTCCCCTCTCGGCAGCGCTGCACCGCGACCAGCTGGGTGAGTCGCTTCTACCCGTCTAGGGCAGAAGCTTAACCCCTTCACCCCCACAGCGCGGGCGCCTTTCTGAGGCACAAATGGGTGGCAGACTGCGCTGCCTGCAGCTGTTATCTCAAAGCTCGCACACCTTTTCAATATAAGAGGTTGTGGGGAGTCTGCGACAGTAATACTGCCACTATACGTTCCTGCTAACGACGACGCATACTATGCGATCGTTTGTGTGATCATTTTTAATGTCGCTAGTAGCTGCCAATCTGGGCGATCTCATTAACAACGCATAGGCGGTTAGCGATCCCCTTAATGACTTTGGCGGTCATTGCGATTTACAAACAGCGCAATTTTTTAGCGATATTGTGAACGTTTTTTCTTATAAGTTTGGCATAGCTGTCCTATAGCTGCTGCCTTATTAGAGGCACTTGGGGCTCGCACACCCTTTTCATTATTAAGGTTGTGGGGAGTCTGCGACTTTAACCCCTTCTTAGGCGGTTAACTCTTAATGGGGGACAGCTGGGGTAGCTCTCTCCTTAAGAGCTTTAACCCTTCAGCGTTTCGTTTTTTCTTTAAGAAACCACACTTTCTAATTACTGGCAGGTTTAACCTGCCATTTACTGTGCAACCATCTCCCAGATCCGCTACGGGATCAGTCTCGCGTATCTGACGCGCAGATCTGGACGGGTCAAGCGCAGCGGCCGGAGGTTTCCAGTGGTGTCAGAATGGAGGCCCTCGCTAGTTTCTATTGATGGCCTGTCTGATTTTCTATATTGAGTGTCAGCTAGATCCTCTCATGTCAGGAAGCGACACAAGCCGGTGCCTTCCTTCCCGCGTAACGAAAATGTCCGATTCGGACAAGGAGGATCGGCAGGGACACTCTGCCTCCCTTTTTGGGCCGTAAAGAGGTTTTTATTGGAGGCGTTACAGTTACCGAAGGAGGTATCTGGACGTCCTGGTAAGTCGGCCCGGATGTTTTTCAATCACGATCAAGCTTTACCATCACTGGATGAGCTTAATGGGGCAGTGGATAAGGAGCGCCTGTGTCCAAAAAATTGAGACACCGTATCCGTGTTCTACGGAGTTGATGATAATTGAATCCTTCTCCTGAAGTTGATGTTCCTTTATCCCAGCTTAGCAAAATCCTCCTTGTTAAGGGGAAGGCGAGTCTGCAGGACCCGCTGGACAAGAAACGTAGATGGCAGAAAAATTCATCTGCGAGGCCGCGTATCATGGATTCGGTATTAAGAATCCATGTGTGCTTGTAAAGTTTCCCTGAGCCGGTTGGACCGTCTACGGACGGCGTGGCAGGATGGATCTCCTCTATAGAGGTAGATGGGCTTTTCCAGTTTTTGGAGGATGCTGCATCACTGCTATCCAGGGCGCAATCCTCGGCAGTCACAGTCAGAAGAGCACTGTGCCTTAGACAGTGGACGCAGTTTCCAAACAGGGTTTGCTAGCTTGCAAGGTGGTCAGCTATTTGGACCTGACCTCACGGAGCTGATTGCCAAGGTAAAGGCAAAAGAAACAGCTTTACCGCAGCGCAGAGCTGTGACCTCTGCGTCTGGCAGGACTAGTGCCGGTAGTTGTCGGCGGTCCTTTTGGTCCAGGGGATGATTCAGTCAGCCCTCTGGGGTTCGGGTCGTCTCTCTCTTTTTTAAAAAAAAAAAAAGGGGGGAATTCTCAGGAATTCCGCATACCCTGGAAACAGAACTTCCGTTAAGACAAGCGGGAAGCTGGCAAAAAGCCCGCTAAGGCGGACTGACGCCTGGGTCTCACTCGAGCGCTCTCGAGTGGGGGGTCGTCTATTCCTATTCAAACCGACTTGGGCTTCCCGCATGTCGGACGCCTGGGTGACATGGGTTGTGTTGGCAGGCTACTCCATAGAGTCTCTTTTTCGACCCCAGACAGTTTTTTTGTCAACCTCGCGTTCCGTCAGAGCCCGAGCTTTTTGCCGCTCTGCTGTGGGAGGTAGATTCCCTTCTGCAGAAAGGTGTGGTGGTGCCGGTTCCACCGCAGGGCCGGGGAAGAGGGTTTTATTCTAACCTCTTTGTGGTCCCCAAAAAAGAGGACAAATTTCGGCACATTCTGAATCTCAAAAGATTGAATCGGCATGTCCACGCCAGGAAATTCCGCATGGAGTCGCTTCGCTCCGTTTTGGCGGCCTGTCGCAGAACGCTTTTTTGGTGTCAATCGACATTCGCGACGCTTATTTGCACTTCCCAATCGGAAGGGCCCACCAACGCCTCCTTCGTTTTGCCATAGGTCAGGACCATTACCAGTTTGTGGCTCTGCCATTCGGGTTGGCCTCAGCGCCCAGAGTTTTTACAAAAATTTCTGGCGCCTCTCATGGCATTTCTTCGAAGACGGGGTTTCGATTCTTCCCTACCTGGACGACCTTTTGATTGTGGCGTCCTCAAAGGAGGAGGCAGTGACTGCTTGCAATCTATCCCGTCAGCTCCTGGAGGACTTCGGGTGGCTGGTCAGTTGGGAGAAGTCGTCTCTGGAATCGTCGCAGTCAATCCTGTTCTTTGGGGATGCATTTCGACACGGTACGAGCAGTGGTGTCTCTGCCTCCAGACAAGCAAGCATGTCTCCTTCGACATGTACAGGTTATGAAGTCTTCGACAGCGACGTCTCTTCGAGGGTGTATGCGCCTTCTGGGTTTGATGGTGGCCCATGGAGCCACTTCTGTTTACGCAGTTTCATCCCAGGGCCCTCCAAAGGCTCATTCTGAGCCGTTGGGATCGATCGCAGACTTCGCTGGATTGCAGTCTCATCATCTCCCACAGGGTGCGAGAGTCTCTAGGATGGTGGTTACGTCCGGAAGCGTTATCCCTGAGGAAGTCTTTCCTCCCTCCGAGGTGGTCGGTCATAACCACCGATGCCAGCCTGACGGGCTGGGGAGGTGTCTGGACGATCTCTGGATTCAGGGAGTATTGTCGTCGGAGGAGTCTCCTGCCGATCAACATCCTGGAATTGAGGGCAATTTTCCTTTGCCTCCAACACTGGACGGTCCCTTTAAGCGGTCTGTCAGTCCGAGTGCAGACAGACAATGCGACGGCGGTCGTGTATATCGACCATCTAGGCGGGACAAGGAGTTCCAGGCTCATGTTGGAGGTTTCTCGGATCCTGGTATGGGCCGAGACCAGAGTGCCAGCCTTCTCTGCGATCCACATTTCAGGAGTTCAGAATCACGGCAGACTTTCTCAGTCGCGAGAAGATGGATCCCGGAGAATGGAGTCTTCATCCGGAGATTTTTGCACTGCTGTGCTCCCGTTGGGGAACTCCCCAAGTGGATTTGATGGCATCCAGGTTCAATGCCAAGTTACCGATTTTCATGTCCAGGTACAAGGACCCGAAGGCTGTGACGGTGGATGCTCTGGTGGCTCCGTTGGACCAATTCGAGCTAATCTATGTGTTTCCTGCCAATACCCTTACTTCCTCTGGGGTGGTGTCGGATCAGACTGGAGAGAATCCCGGCTATGTTGATAGCCCCAGATTGGCCAAGGAGAACGTGGTTCTCGACACTGGTGTCGCTTCTGACAGCGCCTCCTTTTCTATTTCCTCTTCGCCCGGACCTGTTAATCCAAGGGCCCGTTCGTCATCCGGACCTGAGGTCTCTGCGTTTGACGGCGTGGCTCTTGAGACCGAAACATTGACCTTCAAGGTTTGTCAGCCAAAGTCATTGCCACTTTGCGAGCTGCCAGAGGTCCGGCTACTACTAGGATTTATCACAAAGCCTTGGGAAGCCTTCTTTTTGTGGTGTTCGGGTTCTTCAAGGAACCCGAGGATTCTTTCCATTCCCAATTTGTTGGCCTTTTGCAGTACGGGTTGGACAAGGGTTTGGCAGTTAGCACTCTTAAGGGTCAGGTTCTGCCCTACTTTTGCTTTTCGGAAGGCTATCGCCTCGCGTAGGGACGTACGTTCCTTTTTTCACGGAGTAACCCGTCAGTTTCCGCCGAAACGGAGGCACCTGTGTCGCCTTGGCGGCTCAATCTTGTATTGGAAGCTCTTCAACATGGGCCTTTTGAGCATATGGACTCTGCTAGCTTTTCTTTGCTATCTTGGAAGGTTGCCTTTCTAGTGGCGGTTACCTTTTTGAGAAAGGTTTTTCTGAGTTGGCGGCTCTTTCTTGCTTGCCTCCTTTCCTGGAGTTTCACCCGGATCGCGTAGTACTTCGCACACGGGGCGACTTCCTACCTAAGGTGCCCTCGCTCTGTCCGGAGCCGAGGAATGCGGAGGAACGGGCCTTGCACAAATTGGATTTGGTGCGGGCTTTGAAGTTCTATTTGTTTATTACTCAAAATTTTCGGAAGTCGGAACTCTCTGTGATTCCAGCAGGTCGTCAGCGTGGTCAACGAGCTTCCAAGGACTCTATGGCTCGTTGGTTTCGGTCGGCCTTTTTAGAGGCTTAGGCTACTTTCACACTTGCGTTTTTTTGCGCAGCGCATCTTGCGCTATCGGACGCATGCGCAATGTTCCCCTATCTTTAACATGGCGGGCGCAGGGTTTAGCGCTTGCACGCGTTCATGTGCGTTTGTCGTGCGCTGCGCATTTTCCCGGTGTGCGCCCATACGCGCCAGACGCTACATGTTGCATTTTTTTTTCCGCCCAACCGCTTTAAAAAAAAACGCGTGCGCATGCTATGCGCAAAAAATAACATTGCAGTCTATGGGGGCGCTGGCGTGCGCATGGCTTTGCGCTCGTCAGCGCTTTTGCACGCACGCGATTTTTCTGTAAATGAGCAGATGTGAGCAGAGATGATGGAGCCAGAGATGATGGAGCCAGAGATGATGGAGCCCAGAGATGATGGAGCCAGAGATGATGGAGCCAGAGATGATGGAGCCAGAGATGATGGAGCCAGAGATGATGGAGCCAGAGATGATGGAGCCAGAGATGATGGAGCCAGAGATGATGGAGCCAGAGATGATGGAGGCAGAGATGATGGAGGCAGAGATGATGGAGGCAGAGATGATGGAGCAGATGATGGAGCAGTGATGGAGCCAGAGTGATGAGGAGAATGATGGAGGCAGAGATGATGGAGGCAGAGATGATAATGTGACAAATAGAAAACGCATGCGCCAAAAAAAACGCAAACGCATGCAAAAATGCATGAAATCGCAGACAAACGCTGCATTTTTTTGTCGAAATGCGCATGCTGATGCGACTAAATATTGCAGCGTTTACAAGCGTTTGCATGCGTTTTTTTAATGCGCTTCATGTGCGCTCGAAACGCAGCGCAAAAAAACGCAAGTGTGAAAGTAGCCTTACCGACTTAAAAGCTAACCTTGCCCGATTAAGATTCGAGCTCACTCCACGAGGGCTGTGGCTTCCTCGTGGGCCTTTCATCAAGGGGCCTCGGCAGCTCAGCTCTGCCGAGCGGCGTCCTGGCGTTCCGTCCACACGTTTATAAAGTTTTATAAGGTGGACGTCAGTGCTTCCGCTGCTGCGGCCTTAGGACGTAGGGTCCTGCAGGCGGCTGTAGTTTAAAGTTCTAGTTAACTTGTATTTGGCGCCTGTTGCGCTTTTATCTCGGTTGTTGGGATTCTGCCTATTTTGGTTTTTTTCCCACCCTTAATTTTTGGACTGCTTTGGGATGTCCCACTAGTCATTACTAGTGTGTCTCCTTTCCTTCCATTCTGCTGCTGAAAGACGGATTTTGGTAAGAACTTACCTGTAAAATCCTTTTCAGCGAAGGAAGGAAGAGAGACACAGATGCCTCCCATGGCAGAAGTGTGTTGATGTTTTCAGATGCGGCGTGACCCTTCTCTGATAGCGATTATCTGGGCTGAGGTCGACTCGCTAAGACTCTGTTCCAGCATCGCCAGCTCATCGCAGTGATCAGGTCCAGTGAGTAGTACCTGGAACTGTGTGGTTTTTTTTGCCTACATGCATGCATAACCTGTATTCTTGTGTTTTTTCTCTGAATTCCTTCAGAAGGGGTTATGTTGCTCCGCTGGTGATATTGCTCTTCCCTAAGCTTGTGTACAACTGGAGAGCTGAGTAGGAGGAGCCCGAGCTGGAGGGGCCGGTCAACACTCTTTTTAATCTGAGGTGTCTATCTCATCTGGGCTCCGCCTACCCACTAGTAATGACTAGTGTGTCTCTCTTCCTTCCTTCGCTTAAAAAGGATTTTACAGGTAAGTTCTTACCAAAATCCGTCTATTGTAGGTATTACTTTATATATATATATATATATATATATATATATATTATATATATATATATATATATATAAATAAAATGTGTGTTAACCCCTTCACCCCCAAGGGTGGTTTGCACGTTAATTACCAGGCCAATTTTTACAATTCTGACCACTGTCTCTATCTTATGAGGTTTATAACTCTGGAACGCTTCAACGGATCTTTGCGATTCTGAGATTGTTTTCTCGTGACATATTGTACTTCACGTTAGTGGTAAAATTTATTCGATATACCTTGCGTTTATTTTGAAAAAACCGCAAATATGGCGAAAATTTTGAAAATTTTGCAATTTTCAAACTTTGAATTTTTTTTTCCCTTAAAACAGAGACATTTGTCACACAATATAGTTAATAAATAACATTTCCCACATGTCTACTTTACATCAGCACAATTTTGGAACCAAAATTTTTTTTTGTTAGGAAATTATAAGGGTTAAAAGTTGACCAGCGATTTCTCATTTTTACAACAAAATTTAGAAAACCATTTTTTTAAGGACCACCTCACATTTGAAATCACTTTGAGGGGTCTATAAGGCAGAAAATACCCAAAAGTGACACCATTCTAAAAACTGCACCCCTCAAGGTACTCAAAACCACATTCAAGAAGTTTATTAACCCTTCAGGTGCTTCACAGGAGCTGAAGCAACGTGGAAGGAAAAAATGAATATTTAACTTTTTAGCCACAAAAATGATCTTTTACAAACTTTTTTTTATTTTCACAAGGGTAAAAGGAGAAAATGGGCAAAATAAAGTTGTTGTGCAATTTCTCCTGAGTACGCCAATACCCCATATGTGGGGGAAATCCACTGTTTGGGCACACGGCAGAGCTCGTAAGGGAAGGAGCGCCGTTTGACTTTTTCAAACTAAAATTGGCTGGCGTTGAGATTGGACGCCATGTCGCGTTTGGAGAGCCCCTTATGCGCCTAAACAGTGGAAACCCCACAAGTGACACCATTTTGGAAACAAGACCCCCTAAGGAACTTATCTAGATCTGTTGTTAGCACTTTGAACCCCAAAGTGTTTCACAAAAGTTTATAATGCCTGGGTGTGAAAAAAAACAAAAACAATTTTCCACAAAAATGATTTTTTAGTCCCAAAAGTTTGATTTTTCCCACGGAAATTTGCCCCAAAAGTTGTTGTTCAATTTGTCCTGAGTACGCTGATACCCCATATGTGGGGGGGAACCACTGTTTGGGCGCACGGCAGAGCTCGGAATGGAAGGAGCACCATTTGACTTTTTCCAACCAAAATTGGCTGGAATTGAGATTGGACGCCATGTTGCATTTGGAGAGCCCCTGATGTGCCTAAACAGTGGAAACCCCCCACAAGTGACCCCATTTGGGAAACTAGACCCCCTAAGGAATTTATCTAGATCTTTGGTGAGCACTTTGAACCCCCAAGTGCTTCACACAAGTTTATAAAGCCCGGGCATGAAAATAAAAAATCCTATTTTTTTCCCACAAAAATTATATTTTAGTCACTAATTTTTATTTTCCCAAGGGTAACAGGAGAAATTGGACCACAAAAGTTGTTGTCCAATTTGTCCTGAGTACGCTGATACCCCATATGTGTGGGGGAACCACTGTTTGGGCGCACGGCAGAGCTCGGAATGGAATGAGCACCATTTGACTTTTTCCAACCAAAATTGGCTGGAATTGAGATTGGACGCCATGTTGCATTTGGAGAGCCCCTGATGTGCCTAAACAGTGGAAACCCCCCACAAGTGACCCCATTTGGGAAACTAGACCCCTAAGGAACTTATCTAGATCTTTGGTGAGCAATTTGAACCCCCAAGTGCTTCACACAAGTTTATAACGTAGAGCCGTAAAATTAAAAAATCATATTTTTTCCACAAAATTAATCTTTTCACCCCAATTTTTATTTTCCCAACGGTAACAAGACTCCAAAAGTTATTGTGCAATTTGTCCTGAGTATGCTGATACCCCATATGTGGGGGTAAACCACTGTTTGGGTGCATGGCAGAGTTTGGAAGGGAAGGAGCGCCGTTTGACTTTTTCAACGCAGAATTGGCTGGATGCCATGTCGTGTTTGGAGAGCTCCTGATCTGCCTAAACAGTGGAAACCCCCCACAAATGACACCATTTTGGAAACTAGACCCCTTAAGGAACTTATCTAGATGTGTGGTGAGCACTTTGAACCCGAAGTGCTTCACAGAAGTTTATAACGTACAGCCGTAAAATAAAAAATCTTTATTTTTTTTTACAAAAATGATTTTTTCGCCCCCAATATTTTATTTTTACAAGGGTAACAGGAGAAATTGGACCCCAAAAGTTGTTGTCCAATTTGTCCTGAGTACTCTGATACCCAATATGTGGGAGTAAACTACTGTATGGGCGAACGTCGGGGCTCGGAAGGGAAGTAGTGACGTTTTGGATTGCAGACTTTGATGGAATGGTCTGGGGGCGTCATGTCGCATTTGGAGAGCCGCTGATGCGCCTAAACAGTGGAAACCCCCCACAAAGGACCCCATTTTGGAAAATAGACCCCACAAGGAACTTATCTAGATGTGTGGTGAGCACTTTGAACCCCGAAGTGCTTCACAAAAGTTTATTACGTACAGCCGTAAAAATAAAAAATCTTTTTTACAAAAATTATTTTTTTGCCCCCAATATTTTATTTTCACAAGGGTAACAGGAGTAATTGGACCCCAAAATTTGTTGTCCAATTTGTCCTGAGTACGCTGATACCCAATATGTGGGAGAAAACTACTGTATGGGTGCAAGTCTGGGCTCGGAAGGGAAGTAGTGACGTTTTGGATTGCAGACTTTGATGGAATGGTCTGGGGGCGTCATGTCGCATTTGGAGAGCCCCTGATGCGCCTAAACAGTGGAAACCCCCCACAAGTGACCCCATTTTGGAAAATAGACCCCACAAGGAACTTATCTAGATGTGTGTTGAGCACTTTGAACCCCGAAGCGCTCCACAGAAGTTTATAACATACAGCCGTAAAATAAAAAATCTTTTTTTTTTTTACAAAAATGATTTTTTCGCCCCCAATATTTTATTTTCATAAGGGTAACAGGAGAAATTGGACCCCAAAAGTTGTTGTCCAATTTGTCCTGAGTACGCTGATACCCAATATGTGGGAGTAAACTACTGTATGGGCGAACGTCGGGGCTCGGAAGGGAAGTAGTGACATTTTGGATTGCAGACTTTGATGGAATGGTCTGGGGGCGTCATATCGCATTTGGAGAGCCGCTGATGCGCCTAAACAGTGGAAATCCCCACAAGTGACCCCATTTTGGAAAATAGACCCCACAAGGAACTTATCTAGATGTGTGGTGAGCACTTTGAACCCCGAAGTGCTTCACAGAAGTTTATAACGTACAGCCGTAAAAATAAAAAATCTTTTTTTTTTTTACAAAAATTATTTTTTCGCCCCCAATATTTTATTTTCACAAGGGTAACAGGAGAAATTGGACCCCAAAAGTTGTTGTCCAATTTGTCCTGAGTACGCTGATACCCAATATGTGGGAGAAAACTACTGTATGGGAGCACGTCTGGGCTCGGAAGGGAAGTAGTGATGTTTTGGATTGCAGACTTTGATGAATGGTCTGGGGGCGTCATGTCGCATTTGGAGAGCCCCTGATGCGCCTAAACAGTGGAAACCCCCCACAAGTGACCCCATTTTGGAAAATAGACCCCACAAGGAACTTATCTAGATGTGTGGTGAGCGCTATGAAGCCCCAAGTGGTTCACAGAAGTTTTATAACATACAGCTGTAAAAACAAAAAAAATCATTTTTTTTTTTTACAAAAATGATTTTGTTGCCCCCAGTTTTTTATTTTCCCAAGGGTAACAGAAGAAATAGGACAAATTGCACAATAACTCTTGTGGTTCAGAGTACGCTGTAACCCCATATGCGGGGGTAAACTACTGTTTGGGCGCATGGCAGAGCTCAGAAGTGAAGGAGCACCGTTTGACTTTTTCAACGCAGAATTGGCTGGAATTGAGATCAGACGCCATGTCACATTTGGAGAGCCCCTGATGTGCCTAAACAGCAGAAACCCCCCAATTCTAACTCCAACCCTAACCCCAACACACCCCTAACCCTAGTCCCAACCCTAACCACAAACCTAACCCTAACACACCCCTAACCCTAATCCCAACCCTAACCCTAATCCTAACGTTAGCGCCAACCCTAACTTTAGCCGCAACCCTAATCATAATGGGAAAATGGAAATAAATACATTTTTTAATTTTATTATTTTTCCCTAACTAAGGGGGTGATAAAGGGGGTGTTGATTTACTATTTATAGCGGATTTTTATGATTGGCAGCTGTCACGCTAAAAGACGCTTTTTATTGCAAAAAATAGTTTTTTGCATCACCACATTTTGAGAGCTATAATTTTTGCATATTTTGGCCCACAGAGTCATGTGAGGTCTTATTTTTTGCGGGACGAGGTGACGTTTTTATTGGTACCATTTATGACCACGTGACATTTTTTGATCGCTTTTTATTTCGATTTTTGGGAGGTTAGAATGAACAAAAATCAGCAATTCATGAATTTCTTTTGGGGAAGGCGTTTATTCCGTTCCGCGTGTGGTAAAATTGATAAAGCAGTTTTATTCTTCGGGTCAGTACGATTACGGCGATACCTCATTTATATCATGTTTTTATGTTTTGGTGCTTTTATAGAATAAAAACAATTTTATATAAAAAAATATTATTTTTGCATCGCTTTATTCTGCGAGCTATAACTTTTTTATTTTTTCGCTGATGATGCTGTATGATGGCTCGTTTTTTGCAGGACAAGATGACGTTTTCAGCGGTACCATGTTTATTTATATCCGTCTTTTTGATCGCGTGTTATTCCACTTTTTGTTCAGCGGTATGATGATAAAGCATTGATTTTTTGCTTTTTTTTTTTTTTTTTTAAGTGGTTCACTAAAGGGGTTAACTAGTGGGACAGTTTTATAGGGGGGGGGTCGTTACGGACACGGCGATACCAAATATGTGTACTTTTATTGTTTTGTTTTTTTTTTATTTACAGGAAGAAATGAATTTATTAGGGAATATTTTTTTTTTTTTTTTGATTTTTTTTTTACCACTTTTTATTTTTATTTTTTTTTACTTTGTCCCAGGGTGGGACTTCACAGTATTTTAGCAGATCGCTGGTGTGACAGTGTGCACAGCACTCTGTCACACCAGCGATCGCTCTGGCATCGCTGCAGGCTTCCTCAGCGCCTGCTCTCAGCAGGCACTGAGGAAGCCGCCTCCCTGCAGGACCCCGGCGCCATCTTGGATCCGGGGACCTGGAGGGAGGACGGACCCCTCGGAACAGCGCGACACATCGCGCTGTTCTGAGGGTCTCAGGGGAGCGCGCAGGGAGCCCCCTCCCTGCGCGATCCTCCCCTGCGCCCCTGGTACACCGCGATCATGTTTGATCGCGGTGTGCCAGGGGTTAATGTGCCGGGAGCAGTCCGTGACCGCTCCTGACACATAGTGCTGGGTGTCAGCTGTGATGAACAGCTGACACCCGGCCGCGATCAGCTGCGCTCCCCCCGGGAGCGCTGCTGATCGCATATGACGTACTATTCCGTCCATGGGAATGAGGTCCAGGGTCACATGGACGGAATAGTACGTCGGATGGCAGAGAGGGGTTAAAAATGTTGCAGCCTATACTTATCACATTAAATAGACTGCAGAATGAGTAAAAGGGGTTGTCCGGTGAAAGAAGGTTATGACTGTCAGGTGATAACTTGTTGATTGATCGGTGTTGGTCCAACCGCTGGAGCCCACACTTATAAGCATAAAAAGGCACTTTCAGCAGCAGATGGAAGGAAGGGAGACACATTCATTACCAGTGGGTAGGCGGAGCCCACACAGGATAGAACACCTCAGATTAAAAAAGTGTTGACCGGCCCCTCCAGCTTGGGCTCCTCCTACTCCAGCTCTCCAGTCTAAAATTTGAGGTCACAGAGGATAGTCGCTGCTGAAGCAGGAGCGGAGAGCGGAGGAGTTCGCGCGCATTTTTTTTGAACGCGCTTTCCCGGTCTTCTCGGGCAGGAAGCGCTCTAAGCGCGCGATCTTTCCTGCCTCTTCTCTTCCGGCCTATCTCCTCTAGCGCGGCGGCCATTACTAACGGCCTCCTCGGGCTTCTCTCTCTCCGCTCCCCCCGACTGACCAAAGGAAAACTGCACTGCGACCAGCTGGGTGAGTCGCTTCTGCCTCTCAGGGCAGAAGCTTAACCCCCTCACCCCCACAGCGCAGATGCCACACTGAACGCTCCCGCTTACGATCAAATAACGACGCATGATAATGCTATCGTTTTTTTGTGATCGTTTTAATGTCGCTGGTAACTGCCACTCTGGACGATCTCATTAACGACGCATAAGCGGTTAGCGATCTCCTTAACGACTTTGGCGGTCATTGCGATGTACAAAACAGCGCAATATTTTAGCGATCTCGTTGGCGTTCTTGTTTTAGTGTGGCATACCCTTGAGGTACTGCAGGCACCTGGGGCTCGCACACCCTTTTCATTAACAAGGGTTGTGGGGAGTCTGCGGCATTAACCTCTTCCTAGGCGGTTAACCCTTAATTGGGGGACAGCTGGGGTAGCTCTCTCTTTAAGAGCTTTAACCCTTCAGCGTTCGTTTCTTCTTTAATAAACCACACTGTCCTAGTTACTGACAGGTTTAACCTGCCATATACTGTGTGAGGACATGTCAGATCAGGGTCCAGGAGGTGCGGATCGTCTCTCAGATCCGCTACAGGATCAGTCTCGCGTATCTGACACGCAGACCTCGACGGCGTCAGGCGCAGCGGTCAGAGGTTTCAGTGATGTCAAAATGGAGGCCCTCGCTCGTTCTATTGATGGCCTGTCTGACCTTCTAGGTTATTGGGTGTCAGCTAGATCCTCTCAGAGGAAGCGACACAGGCCGGTGCCTTCATTCCCGTGTAGCGACTCGGAGATTTCGGGCATGGAGGGTTCCCCTTCAAGCTCAGATGGGGAGGTGTCCGATTCGGATAAGGAGGATCGGCAGGGACTCTCTGCTTCTCTTTTGGGCCGTACAGAGGTTTTTATTGGAGCCATGAGGGAGGCGTTACAGTTACCGGAGGAGGTAACTAGACGTCCTGGTAAGTCGGCCCGGATGTTTGAGGAGTCGCATAGGTCGCGATCAGCATTACCATCTCTGGATGAGCTTAATCGCGACGGAGTTGATTGATAATTGGATTCCTTCTCCTGAAGTGGATGTCCTTTTATCCCAGCTTAGCAAATCCTCATTACTTCCTGTTAAAGGGAAGGCGAGTTTGCAGGATCCGCTGGACAGAAAAACGGAGATGGCGGCGAAATCCATCTACGAGGCCGCGGGTCATGGATTCAGAGCAGTACTAGGGTCCATGTTCGCTTGTAAAGCTTCTCTAAGCTGGTTAGACCGTCTACGGACGGCGTGGCAAGATGGATCCCCTCTATCCGAGGTAGATGGGCTTTTTAAGTTGGAGGATGCAGCCCGATATGGCAGTGATGCAGGTTTGGATACTGCGTCACTGCTGTCCAGGGCGCAATCCTCGGCGATCACAGTCAGGAGAGCACTGTGGCTTAGACAGTGGACCGGAGACGCGGTTTCCAAGCAAGGTTTGCTATCCTTAGCTTACAAGGGTGGTCAGCTATTTGGATCTGACCTCACAGAGCTGATTGCCAAGGCGAAGGCAAAAGAAACGGCTTTACAGCAGCGAAGAGCTGTGACTTCTGCGTCTGGCAGGCATAGTGCCGGTAGTAGTCGGCGGTCCTTTCGGTCCAGGGACGGTTCGGTCAGTCCTCTTAGGGATCGGTTCGTCCCTCTTTTTTTTCAGGAAAAAAGAACGTTCAGAAATCCCGCACTCCCTGGAAACAGAGCTTCCGCCAAGACAAGCGGAAAGCTGACAAAAAGCCCGCTAAGGCGGACTGACGTCAGGGTCTCACTCGAGGGCTCTCGAGTGGGAGGTCGCCTGCTCCAATTCGAACCGACTTGGGCTTCCCGCGTGTCGGACGCTTGGGTGACGCGGGTTGTGTCGGCAGGCTACTTCATAGAGTTTCTTTCTCGACCCCCAGACAGTTTTTGCCACTCTCGCATTCCGTCAGAGCCCGAGCTATTTGCCGCTCTACTGCGGGAGGTCGATTCCCTTCTGCAGAAGGGTGTGGTGGTACCGGTTCCGCGGAGGACCGGGGAAGAGGTTTTTATTCCAACCTCTTTGTGGTCCCCAAAAAGGAGGACAAATTTCGCCCCATTCTGGATCTCAAAAGATTGAATTGGCATGTCCGCATCCGGAAATTCCGCATGGAGTCACTTCGCTCCGTTGTGGCGGCCCTGTCGCAGAACGATTTTTTGGTGTCAATCGACATTCGGGACGCTTATTTGCATGTTCCCATCGGAAGGGCCCACCAACGCTTCCTTCGTTTTGTCATAGGTCAGAACCATTACCAGTTTGTGGCCCTGCCATTTGGGTTGGCCTCAGCACCCAAGTTTTTACGAAAATTCTGGCACCTCTCATGGCGATTCTGCGGAGACAGGGGGTTACGATTCTTCCCTATTTGGACGACCTTTTGATTGTGGCGTCCTCAAAGGAGGAGGCGGTGACGGCTCGCAATCTATCCTTTCAGCTCCTGGAGGACTTCGGGTGGCTGGTCAATTGGGAGAAGTCGTCTCTGGAACCGTCGCAGTCAATCCTGTTTTTGGGAATGCATTTCGACACGGTACGAGCAGTGGTGTCTCTGCCTCCAGACAAGCAAGCGAGTCTTCTTCGACATGTACAGGTTATGAAGTCTTCGACAGCAATGTCCCTTCGAAGGTGTATGCGCCTTCTGGGTTTGATGGTGGCGTCGATGGAGGCAATTCCGTTTGCCCAATTTCATTCCAGGGCTCTCCAAATGCTCATCTTGAACCGTTGGGATCGATCGCAGTTTTCACTGGATTGCAGTGTCATCATCTCCCACAGGGTGCGAGAGTCTCTAGGATGGTGGTTACGTCCGGAAGTGTTATCCCTGGGGAAGTCCTTCCTCCCTCCGAGGTGGTCGATCATAACCACCGATACCAGCCTGACGGGCTGGGGGGGTGTCTGGAACGATCTCTGGATTCAAGGAGTATGGTCGTTGGAAGAGTCTGTCCTGCCGATCAACATCCTGGAATTGAGGGCAATTTTCCTTTGCCTCCAACACTGGATGGTCCCTTTAAGCGGTCTACCAGTCCGAGTGCAGACAGACAACGCGACGGCAGTCGCGTATATCAACCATAAAGGTGGGACGAGGAGCTTCAGGCTCATGATGGAAGTGTCTCGAATCCTGGTATGGGCCGAGGCCAGGGTGCCAGCCATCTCTGCGATTCACATACTAGGAGTTCAGAATATCACAGCGGACTTCCTCAGTCGCGAAAAGATGGATCCTGGAGAATGGAGTCTTCATCATGAAATTTTTGCACTGCTGTGCTCCCGTTGGGGAACTCCCCAAGTGGATTTGATGGCATCCAGGTTCAGTGCCAAGTTACCGACGTTCATGTCCAGGTACAAGGACCCGAAGGCTGTGGCGGTGGATGCTCTGGTAGCTCCTTGGGACCAATTCGAGCTGATCTATGTGTTCCCGCCGATATTCTTACTTCCTCTGGTGTTGCGTCGGATCAGACTGGAGAGAGTCCCGGCTTTGTTGGTAGCCCCAGATTGGCCAAGGAGGACGTGGTTCTCGACACTGATGTCGCTTCTGGCAGCGCCTCCATTTCCACTTCCTCTTTGCCCGGACCTGTTAACCCAAGGGCCAGTTCGTCACCCGGACCTGAAGTCTCTGCGTTTGACGGCGTGGCTCTTGAGACCGAAATCTTGATCCGTCAAGGTTTTTCAGCCGAAGTCATTGCCACTCTGCGAGCTGCCAGAGGTCCGGCTACTACTAGGATTTATCACAAGACTTGGGAAGCCTTCTTTTTCATGGTGTTCGGGTTTTTCTAGGAACCCGAGGATTTTTTCCATTCCCAATTTGTTGGCCTTTTTGCAATACGGGCTGGACAAGGGTTTGGCAGTTAGCACTCTGAAGGGGCAGGTTTCTGCTCTGTCCTTGCTGTTTCGGAAGGCTATCGCCTCGCGTAGGGACGTACGTTCCTTTTTTCGCGGGGTAACCCGTCAATTTCCGCCGCGGAAGGCGCTTGTGTCTCCTTGGCGGCTCAATTTTGTCTTGGAGGCTCTTCAACATGGGCCTTTTTAGCCTATGGACTCTGTTAGCCTTTCCTTGCTCTCTTGGAAGGTTGCCTTCCTAGTGGCGGTCACTTCTTTGAGAAGGGTTTCTGAGTTGGCGGCTCTTTCTTGCTCGCCTCCTTTTCTGGAGTTTCACCCAGATCGCGTAGTGCTTCGCACACGGGGCGACTTTCTACCTAAAGTGGTGTCACAGTTTCATGTTAACCAGGATATTGTGTTGCCCTCGCTTTGTCCGGAGCCGAGGAATGCGAAGGAACGGGCCTTGCACACATTGGATTTAGTGCGGGCTTTGAAGTTCTATTTGTCTATTACTCAAAGTTTTCGGAAGTCGGATTCTCTGTTTGTGATTCCAGCAGGTCGTCGACGTGGGCAACGAGCTTCCAAGGATTCTATAGCTCGTTGGGTTCGGTCGGCCATTTTAGAGGCTTACCGACTTAAGGGCGAACCTTGCCCGATTAAGATTCGAGCTCACTCCACGAGGGCTGTGGGTTCATCGTGGGCTTTTCATCAAGGGGCCTCGGCAGCTCAGCTCTGCCGGGTGGCGACCTGGCGTTCCGTCCACACATTTACGAAATTTTATAAGGTGGACGTCAGTGCTTCCGCTGATGCGGCCTTAGGACGTAGGGTCCTGCAGGCAGCTGTAGTTTAAAGTTCTTGTGAACTTGTATTTAGCGTTAGTTGCGCATTTATTTAAGTTGTTGGGAATCTGCCTCTGTTGGTTTTTTGCCCACCCTTAATTTCTGGACTGCTTTGGGACGTCCCACTGGTAATGAATGTGTCTCCCTTCCTTCCATCTGCTGCTGAAAGACGGATTTTGGTAAGACCTTACCTGTAAAATCCTTTTCAGCGAAGGAAGGAAGGGAGACACAGATCCCTCCCATGGCAGAAGTGTGTTGTTGTGTTTTCAGATGCGGCGTGACCCTTCTCTGATAGCGATTATCTGGGCTGAGGTCGGCGCGCTAAGGCTCTGTTCCAGCATTGCCAGCTCATCGCAGTGGTCAGGTTCAGTGAGTAGTACCTGGGACTGTGTGTTTTTTTCTGTTATATGCATAACCTATCTTCTTGTTATTTCCCTGAAGTCCTTCAGAAGGGGTTATGTTGCTCCGCTGGTGATTTTTGCTCTTCCTTAGCTTGTGTACGGACTGGAGAGCTGGAGTAGGAGGAGCCCAAGCTGGAGGGGCCGGTCAACACTCTTTTTTAATCTGAGGTGTTCTATCCTGTGTGGGCTCCGCCTACCCACTGGTAATGAATGTGTCTCCCTTCCTTCCTTCGCTGAAAAGGATTTTACAGGTAAGGTCTTACCAAAATCCGTCTTTTATCCCTGCTATAACGGAGCATCGTATATGCTTGACTACAGGTCCATTCAGTCACTGGAGCTTCCAAGCGCCGCACTCTGCTTAATCTGGCACACCCATAGAGAAGGATTGGTGGCGGTCGGGCAACTGACCTGCTGCTTTGTTGTTATAGGGATAAAAATTCCCCGTTCTGTCAATCGGTGCAGGTGCCAGCAGTCGGCCACCCCTCCCCGTCAATCAGTAAAATATCACCTGTCCTGCAGATAGGCGAATCATTATTTTTATCGGACAATCCCTTTTAACCTTCAAATAATACATCATAGAGCTTTTCTGACAGATCTGTAGCCCTCATTCTCCTCTCTTGACCAATAATCTAAGCTTATATATGACCAAATTAAGGTCCCCAGTTGTGAAAGCCGCATCATTTCTAATGCCATGGCTATCTGTAGCAATATGTAGTAATGGTCAATGATGGAGAATACTGTACAGATTTTAAAATTGCAGTAGAAACATATAAAATATATTATGTCATAAGTTTACTGTTTTTCTAACTTTTTTTTTTTCCTTTCCATTTTTTGCCAATCTCCTGCTACAGGGCTATGATGGTTAATCTCTCTGAAGCCTGGAATTACAGACATTTTGCAAGACTCTTTCAAAGGCAACTTGTTCAGGTAAAGTTTCTGCATCTTTGGACTTTTGCATTGCTTCTCCATGTGAATAGTGTCTTATCTGATGCCCTTTTAACAACCAAGATGACAATAGCGAAATATATTTCAATGCATAGGAGCCACATACTGGCTTATCGTTTTAGGAAACTTGTCAGAATAGACGTCTTTGTGTGCATCTGAAGAAAAGCAATTATGTTTAGCCTTTTTGCGCAGTTTTCCCCTCTGCGTGCACTGTTTATAATTTACTGTTTCCTCTGAGTTATCGATAGGAGACTAGCTGCAATGTCTCTCATGCACAGCATGAAAGACATGTGAGGGATTCCCCATGTCTATTTAGCACCCGTTCAGAAGCAGCAGCTGCATGGAGGAGCAGACGCTTTGACTCTGGCTTTGGGGTGAGGTAAAACGCTTGCTTTGCTTCTCTTTTTTCCCTTGTCCAAAGATTCCAGTAAGGCAGCTATAATTTGGTGACCAAGCTGGCAGTCTCTCTCGTCTTGAGCAAGACAGATTTTAGCTGTTCGTTACTGAATATAATGAATTCAGGCAGCAGAAGGGTTTAGAAATGATGTCTACCTGGAGAAAAAAGGATTTTTGGTGCTCACTGTAAAATCTCTTTCTTGGAGCCTTCATTGGGCGACACAGGTAACCATGGGTGTATGCTGCTGTTGCTAGGAGGCTGACACTAGGCAAAAAAAAGGAAATAGCTCCTCCCCAGCAGTATACACCCACCTACAGGCACCAAGTACCTCGGTTGATGGAAAAGCAACAAGAACTCAACATATGTACCAACCCAACAACAAGGCATGTAGGCCCAAAAACCGGTACAAACAATTAGGGAGGGTGCTGTGTCCCCCAATGAAGGCTCCAAGAAAGAGATTTTACAATGAGTACCAAAAATCCTTTCTTTATCGTTTCATTGGGTGACACAGGTAACCATAGGACGTCCAAAAGCAGTCCCAAGGGTGGGAACAGAAAGAACGCCAAGAAAATGGACTTGGGTCGGCTGGTGCGCAACTGCCGCCTGCAGCACCTTCCTACGCAAGCCTGCATAGGACAAGGCATGTGTATGAACTCTGTAAAACCTCGCAAAGGTGTATATAGACGACCAGGTTGCGGCCTTGCAAATTTGTAAGGCCGAAGCCTGGTGACGAACAGCCCAGGAAGCTCCCACGGCACGAGTGGAGTGAGTCCTCACTCCCGGAGGAGGCTGTTTGTCCTGAACGCGGTAAGCCTTCAGTATCGCTGAACGAATCCAATGGGCTATAGTGGATTTAGAGGCTGGGAGCCCTTTTCGACGACCGTCAGACGACAAACAGGGAATCGGATTGATGAAAGGAAGCAGTCCTAGAAAGGTAGACTCGAGTGGCTCTGACCAAATCCAGTTTGTGGAGGGACTTCTCCAGGGAATGAACCGGGGAAGGACATAAAGAAGGAAGGACAATGTACTCATTGATGTGAAAAGAAGCAACCGCCTTGGGGAGAAAGGATGGAACGGGCCTGAGGACTACCTTGTCCTGATGTAGAATCAGTAACGGAGAACGACAAGATAATGCTGCTAACTCGGAAACCCTCCTAATAGACGTAATTGCAATTTGGAAGGCCACCTTCCATGACAGAAAAGTGAAAGAAATATCCTGAATGGGTTTGAAGGGCGCACGTTGGAGGGCGCCAAGAACAAAATTAAGATCCCATGGATCTATTGGAGGATGGTAAGGTAGTTCCAGATGGGCGACACCCTGAAGATAGGCCTCCACTTGAGAAAGGGAAGCCAGATCCCTCTGGAAAAAGATAGACAGAGCGGAAACCTGACCTTTAAGGGTACTGAGGGATAGACCTGAGTCGAGACCCGCTTGAAGAAACCCAGGATAGAAGGAAGGGAAAAAATAATTGGAAACAAGTTTTTCTTCTCGCACCACCGGAAGAAGGCCTTCCAATACCTTTGGTAAATGCGTGAGGATGCTGTTTTCGCGCCGTAATCATGGTCTGAATGACCTGGTGAGAAAAAACAGCCTCCTTCAGAACTGCGGCCTCAACGGCCATGCCATTAAACTCAGATTGAGAACTCTGGTGGGAGAGGGGGCCTTGTTAGAGAAGATGTGGACGCTCTGGAAGCCTCCAGGGAACGTCCGAAAGCATGTTTACCAGCTCCGCATACCAAGGACATCTCGGCCAGTCTGGAGCTATCAGGATAATGGGAATCCCTTCTGGCTTTATCTTTTTTACGATCATCAGAATCAAGGGGAGAGGCGGAAAAAGATAAGACAGCTGAAACTGGGACCATGTGACTACTAGGGCGTCGCAACCGATGGCCAGTGGATCCCGGGACCTGGCTACAAACAGAGGAACTTTTGTGGTTCATCCGAGACGCCATGAGGTCGACGTCCGGAGTGCCCCATCTCTGACTTATTTGGCTGAAGACTGCGAGATTGAGAGACCACTCGCCTGATGCGAAGCCCTGACGACTCAGGAAATCGGCTGCCCGATTTTCTACCCCCGGAATGTGAACGGCTGAAATGGCAGGGATGTGACATTCCACCCATCGCAGAATTCTTGTCACCTCTGCCATGACTTGTTTGCTGCGAGTCCCTCCTTGGTGGTTTATGTAAGCCACGGCTGTGGCGTTGTCCGATTGAATGCGGACTGGCCTGCCAGAAGAGACTGCCAGCGGAGAAGGGCAACGAAGATTGCCCTGATCTCTAGAAGATTGATGAGGAGGAGGGCTTTCTGAGCGTTCCAGCGACCCTGCGCTGTGTGCTGAAGGAAAACCGCTCCCCACCCGATGAGACTGGTGTCTGTGGTGATGACTTGCCACCGAAGAGGAAGAAAGGACCTCCCGCGCAGGACTGAGGCGGATAGCGTCCACCAGGTCAGGAATTGCCTCACCTTGAGAGGCAGAACAGGTCGTTCTAGGGAGACCGTTCTCTTGTCCCAGGCAGACAGGAGGGCCAGCTGTAGAGGACTGGTGTGAAACTGGGTGAAGGGCACAGCTTCCATGGAGGCAATCATCTTCCCCAGGACTCTCATGCAGGATCTAAGGGGGAGAGGAACTTGATGCTTTAGGGATCTGATTCCCTGGCAGAGGGATGAAAACTTGTGCTTTGGAAGGAAGATGCGAGTCCGGGACGTGTCGAACTCGATGCCCAGGAACACCAGGCACTGAGTTGGGATCAGGGAGGATTTCTCTCTGTTGACTATCCAGCCGAGACAGACCAGAGTGTCCAGATTGACCTGAAGACTCTGATCGCAGTCTAGGCGGGACGGCCCTTTGATCAGTAGATCGTCCAGGTAAGGGATTGTGAGAATCCCCTTGGAGCGAATGATGGCCATGACCGCTGCCATGACCTTCGTGAACACCCTGTGTGCAGACCCCAGGCCGAAAGGAAGGGCCGGAAACTGATAATGATCCTCCTGGATCGCAAACCGAATGAATCTCTGATGCTGAACACAAACTGAAATGTGAAGATAAGCATCCTGAATGTCTACAGAAAAAGAAATTCTCCTGGTTCCATGGAGGCGATCACCGGACGTAAGGACTCCATCCTGAAGTGGCGGATCTGAACGTGGCGATTCAACTGTTTGAGGTCCAAGATCGGACGGAGCGAACCGTCTTTTTCGAGACTACAAAAAGGTTGGAGTAGAAACCTGAAAACCGTTCGTTCCATGGAACGGGTACGATTACTCCTGAGTTTAGAAGGGAAGAGACTGCCTGGAGAACCTCTGGGGCTTGAGACTGCTGTTTTGGTGGGTGAGACAAAAAGAAGCGTCTTCCTGGGGGGAGGAAAAGTTAATCTTGTAGCTGACTTAACGATCTCTCTGACCCAGGTGTCGTAGACCACCGACAACCATGCATCCCCGAAGAGAAGAAGCCAGCCTCCCACCCTGGAAAGACTCCCAGGTGGGGGCGACCCGTCACTTAGAGGAGCACCTGTGATTGCGGGACCCAGAGGGCTTGGAGGAGCGGCCCTTTGGCCTCCAGTGAGGAGCGGGTTTGAAGAATGGTTTCCTTCTTTCCCCTGGGGTGGAACAACGGTCCTGCTGGGAGGAGGTTCCTGAAGAGAAGTGTCGAAAGGAACGAAAAGTCAGTGGTCCTTTCCTGTTTAAGGGACGTTTTGGCCTGGACTGGGGCAGAGAGGTTCTCTTACCCCCCGGTAGCGTCCGATATTAGCTGGTCCAGCCTGGATCCAAAGAGTCTGGAACCCTGGAAGGCTAAGTTGGTGAGTGACTTCTTAGAGGTCGGGTCAGCATTCCACGCTTTCAACCAAAGGATGCGGCGTATGGCAATGATGTTGCTGCTTGCTCTGTAGGAACAGGCGGCCGCATCCAAGGAGGCATTCAGAAGGTTTTTACCAGCGTGAGCAATCTGGCCTGCCAAATCTGCCAGCTCATCCGGAGGAGCTGCCGCTAAGATTCACAGGCAGTTATTGCTTTCGCCACCCAGGTGGAGGCGAAGCTGGGGCAGAGGGAGGCACCGTCGCCTCAAAGGCCGATTTGGTCAAAGACTCAGTCTGCCTGTCTGTAGCATCCTTAAGAGACGCACGTCCGGTATAGACAGAACTGTTTTAGAGGACAGGCGAGAGACCGGCGGATCCACCTTAAAGAATTCTGCCCATTTGGCGACAAGATCTGGACAAAAGGGATATAGAATGTCTAGCTGTTTCCAGGCTTTTCGGGATGTTCCCAATGTTTGGCCATAGTAGCCTCAAACTCCTTGTGGTTGGGAAAAGTCCGGGAGGGACGTTTGACCTGTTTGAATGAAACTGAATCGTCCTGAGTGGGTGCCCCGTCCTCTTTTAGTTTGAGTTTGAATAATAGCTGAGACAAGGCTATCTACCATGTCGTGCGTCCTGGAAGTCTGGTCTGCGTCTGAGTCAGACCCAGACTGCAAATCCACATCCGACCCAAAGTCCTCCGAGGAAGGGGAATGGGGAGAGAGGGGCATCCTAGATGCTGCTAAGGGGCCCGGTGAACTGAATGAGTAGCCAGACAGAGCCCGCTTCCTAGGTCTTTTACGCGATCTGTCCCTGTGAGGGTCGTGGTCAGGTGTGTGCGAATCACCGCGAGGGGCGTTCGGAGCACTGGTGGCGGCAGATAGATGTGGAAGACGTTCTAGGACCTGGACCAGGGACTGGGACACTTTAGTCAGGTCAGAGACTGACTGAGGCATAACAATGGCCCACTCCGGGGGGAGAGGTGTGCTCTAATCCCTGGTGTTGGAATCCTGTGGGGCAGACATGGTGGAAAGGCTGCAGGATGGGCAGACGGCTGGCCTAAAGACGACTTTTCTTTGCAGCTAGCGCAGGCGTAATGAATTACGGTGGGCTTAGAGGGAGGACAAGCAGCCCCTGCAGAGTTGGGCATAAGTAGAGCCTTGTTGCTGCTGCTGAGGAGCGACTATACATGGAACACGATAGAGAGGAGGAGAGAGGGCAGAGCCTACCTGAGCCAGCGATGACACAAGGTTAGCTGTGTCCCCTTGTCAGTAGAGAGCCAGCAAGAACAGGAATCTGAGGCTAGGAAGCGCAGATCATAGGAGCCACGGATTCAAGATGTCTCAGGCAGAAGAGGCACGCTGCGGAGCGGGGGCGTGGCTAAGAAAATAGGCAGAATCCGGTTGGAGAACTCGTGGGGGTGGGGCGTGGTCAGCTCTGCAATCTGCCAACCGTGCATAAAGCGAAAGGCCAGCGTGGCCAGCCTGTGACCTGCCGGCCGGCAAAGCGAAAGCTCCCCTCCGATTGGGTGAACGTCGGAGGAAGGGCGGAGAGGAAAAAAGGCGCCGCAGATGCGCGGGGGGCGTGGCCTAGGACGAACGCGAGGCCCCCCTATAAGACTGAAGAGATCGCGAATTCAAGCGCTCATGAGGAAAGAAGGTGCGGTATGAGCAGAAAATGACCGCTGTAGTTAGAGATAGTAGGGATAATACACCGCAGCGCAGCCAGAGAAGGGATGGAAGTTAGAAAACGCCCTGTGCTGCTTGCGCTTCTGGGAAGGGAGGAATCATACACTACCTGCAGGTGGGTCCTGGCTTCCTCTTCACAGCTGAGGATCGCATCAGGAGCCCTCGGGAGAAGATGGTCGTTGGCATCAGGGATCCTCCTTCCCACACCGTCTCCAGACGATGCAGAAGACTGCATCAACCCCTTACAAGAAGGGGGGAGGTCACTGCTGGTGACCACCGTCTACCTCTCAGCCCTCTCTGAGGAGAGGGGTGAGGTGGGGAAAAGGCAAGGACTGGCCGCCGGGAGACACCCTAAAACACCCATAAGGGTGACAGGGATAAATTCCTGCCTGCGGGTCAGAGAGTGGGCGATATGGGTGACACCACACTGCTCTCTCGGTCGCATAATTACGGGAAATCAGGGTGAGAAATTGCACCCTGTTACCCTAAGAAAGATGAACCTGAAAGACAAAGGGAAAAGATTAATAAAGCACAACAGGTGACCTGCAAAAGAAAATGCGGATCTGGGGTTAGATCCAGGTCTGCCTCCTACACACAATAAGCTTAATCTGAGGTACTTGGTGCCTGTAGGTAGGTGTATACTGCTGGGGAGGAGCTATTTCCTTTTTTTTGCCTAGTGTCAGCCTCCTAGCGACAGCAGCATACACCCATGGTTACCTGTGTCCCCCACTGACACGATAAAGATAAAATGTGTTATGTATTTTGTTATCTATGCCTGTACTTTTTATGAAGTTTTTTGGAAGGACAATGACCATTTTTAAGTCAAGTAACTTATTAAAAGGGATTCTCCAGGCTGGTGGAAAAAGTCTGCAGACTAGCGATTTGTGGCATTGTGTGCTGATCAATCGTATCACGATTCGATAGTCGTTTTTACATATGGAAGTATCAGCTTTATATAGGCTTCCTTCAATAAAAAGTATACTTGTTGAGGTTTGATGGGCCAGTCATGAGTCGCCTACAGTAAAAGCCCAAAAAACATATGGAGCGTGTCATTGCTCTTGGAGGGAGCGATTGACTTGCCCGCAGTTCACTTCCATGCTTGCTTACGGTTTCTACACTAGATGATTGGTGCATCAGATCTTGACAAAAGGGGTATCACTTTGGGGGATAGAAGCACCTGTACAGCCATACAACTACTTCCATACATAAAACCATTTTCACAGGTTCCTATTTGTTAGATTCTTTTAAGACGTCCATTGAAGCTCTCTTTTAATTCTGTTCAGATGTGTAAAGGGCCCACTGGAGGAATGGGCGGTGTGGGCAGCGGTGACCATCCAGACCAAGATGTGCTCAACATGCTTGGGTCAGATAATCTTAACAGGCTGAAGCGTCTACAGGAGAGATTTGTGACTCCTCAAAGTGTTGGAGGCCCTTGTCCTCCTCCGTCTTTTCCTGGGTACCAAGAGTTTTTCAGAGACTTCATTCTTAGTGCTGGAAGGTGAGTGTTGCCGAAAGTTTCATTCTAAGGAAAGTGTAACCTCCCGTATGTACAGTGTCTTCCTTCTAGAGCTTTTTTCTCTAGATGTGTGCCATCATTACTGCTATTGTTACCAAACAACTATGATGACGATAAATTGCAATTGGGAAAAAGGAATTATGTAAAAATGCATCTTCTGGTATTTGAGTTCTAACGATGCTTAGAAAATAGAGATTTCTATAATTATGTTTTTAAATTAGTAGTCCATTTACTTATTGGTTGTTTATTTTAAAGCCATGTTTTCAGGGTGCATGTTCTCCCATTGAATAGGCCCAACTCATTATAGAGTATGTGTGTCCGATTCATCAAGACAGGAGAAGCGTATACTCGTGTTATGCCAGTCTTGGTGTAAACGAAAATGCCAAATTCATTAAGAGGAGCAGGCCACTAAATTTAATTCAGCATCTTTTCGGCATTGGGGACACCACACAAGAAATGCTTCTCCAGTCAAAATTAAAGTATCTTTTCTGGTGTGAAAAACACAGTCACGTTTCATGAATTGGGTGGGTTTAACCAAGTCCTGTCACTCCACAGCTCTGCACTTTTTGGCGCAGCTTATCCAAAATGGCATGAAAATGCCAAAAGTTATTAAATTTTTACCCAACTCCGCTTTGCACAAAATTTTTGCAACTTTGAAAATTTTAACACCACTTTTGTGGCAAAAAAGCTATAATGAATTGGCCCCTTTATTTCAAAACAATGCTGCATGAGAAAAAAAATATAGATATGTAAATATAGATATTATCCAAGCTAACCCATAAACATGCACACTCGACTGAACTTGTATATTTAATTGCTAACAGGAAAAGACTGACTAAAATTCCTGGTCAGTTTAATGTCAGGTATCACTATTTTGACCAGTATTTATTTTTGCTGATGCAGCTTCCACTTTAATCAGCACCTAATGGATATTTTATGCCAAGAAATACAAGAGCTGGATGCCATTTCCATCGTGGGACATGAGACAACTGATGTGGAGTCTGATATGGAAGAGCAGGTAATGATTCTAACCTTCATTTTGATTCTAGAGGAGCTGTGACTGAAAGCAGAATTTAAATGGTTAAACAGCAGTGACTGGAGTTTACTCCCGTTGCTGCTGTTAGAGACAACGCTGCCTGTACAATACAGCTAACTTTGCTGCGTGTAGTGTGGGACTCCTCTCCTAAACCCCTCCACAAGCGGTGGATCCCAATGCGGATAAATGGTTATCTCCATTTACACTAAGAGGTTAAAGGCCCCCATGCTCATTGGATTCAAGTAGTTTCTCTCTTCCTGTGTCTCGCTGTCTTTCACAGTCTCTTATTTGCGCAAAGGGATAGATGAAACCACTGAAATACAGGATTTTTGGTTGCTTACCGTAAAATCTGTTTCTCTGAGCCTTCATTGGGGACACAGGAACCATGGGTGTATGCTGCTGCCACTAGAAGTCTGACACTATGCACCAAAAAGTTAGCTCCTCCTCTGCAGTATATACCACACCGACTGGCACTAGGTTAATCAGTTTGTGAGAAAGCAGTAGGAGAAGCAACACGACAGAGAGAAACAAAACAAACAGTAACAATATAACTCTGAAAAAAGAGCTGATAAATATGGGAGGGTGCTGTGTCCCCCAATGAAGGCTCCGAGAAACAGATTTTACAGTAAGCGCCCAAAAATCCTGTTTTCTCTATCGCTTTATTAGGGGATACAGGAACCATGGGACGTCCCAAAGCAGTCACTAGGGAGCGAAACAGCAGAAACTCCGTTCAGGTCGGAGAACTCACCACTGCCGTCTGCAAGATCCTTCTACCTAGGCTGGCGTCCGCCGAAGCGTAGGTATAGATCTTAAAAAATTTGGCGAATGTGTGAATGGAAGACCCGCTTGCCGCTTTGCAAAGTTGTAGGGCGGATGCCCTGTGGTGTACCGCCCAGGAGGCACCCACTGCCTTAATCCCAGGGGGAGGCACTCTGTTCTTGTCCCGGTAAGGCCTCTTTCACACTTCAGTCGTTTGGCGTCAGTTAAAATCCTCCAAAGTGTGAAAAAAGCGGATGCAAAAAGATCCGTTTTCAGACGGATCCGTCATGAACTTTTGAACCCTGTATTGTACACATGTCTGGGAGAGAGAGAGAGAGAGAGAGAGAGACACCCCGGACAGTGTTCTCAGCATTTTCTATGTAAGCAACGGATTTGGCGGATTCCGTCAAAAACGGATGGCAGCGGATCCGCCACCCATAGTCCACCACCGTCATAGTCCGCCATTTTGACGCACACAAAAAACATTGCATTGGACGTTTTCAAAAAAAGGCGGACGCCATCCATCAAAAAACTGATCAAACGGACGACCATCCGTCAAAATCCGTCACTAATGCAAGTCAATGGGAAAAAAGCAGATCCGCCCAAAAAAAATGGCGGATCCGTTTTTTTCACACTTTGGCGGATTTTGACTGGCGTCGCACGACTGAAGTGTGAAAGAGGCCTAAGCCTCAAATATTGCGGTTCTGATCCAGCGAGCAATTGTAGCCTTGGAGGCCGGCAGGCCTCTTCTTGCACTATCTGGAATGACGAAAAGGGAGTACATCTTCCTAAAGCGGGCGGTCCTACCAGATATACCCTCACCGCCCTGACCAGTTCTAACCTGTTCAGTGAACACTCCAAAGGATGAGTCGGAGCAGGACAAAAGGACGGGAGGACAATATCCTCATTTATGTGAAATGCGGACACCACCTTGGGAAGGAAGGAAGGAAGGCGGAGGCCGCAAAACCACCTTGTCCTGGTGAAGAACGAAGAAAGAAGGGCGACAGGAAAGAGCCGCCAACGCGCCTAATGGAGGTGATGGCCACAAGAAATGCCACCTTCCAAGACAAAAAAGAGAGGTAGACCTCTCGTGAGGTTCAAAGGGAGAACACCTAAGGGCCTCCAGAACTAGATTGAGGGTCCCAGGGGGTCCACAGGTGTCCGGTATGGGGGAGCCGCATGGGCAACCCCTTGAAGAAAGGTTCTGACCTGAGAGCTGGAGGATACATTTTTCTGGAAAAGAATGGAAAGTGCTGACATCTGACCCTTTAGCAAACTAAGAGGCCAGCGTCAAGTCCCGCCTGGAGAAACGCCAAAATGGAAGATAGAGAAAAGGACATAGGCGGGATATGATTAGACTCACACCAGCTGAAATAGGCTTGCCAAGTCCGATAATAGACCCTGTAAGACGACGGCTTCCTAGCTTGTATCATCAATCACCCGATCTGAAAATCCGGATGCTCTCAGAACCGCAGTCTCAGCAGCCACGCCGTTAAATTGAGCGACCGAGAATTCTGGTGGCAGATCGGTCCTTGGGACAGAAGATCCGGTCTGTCTTGGAGCCTCCAATGGGCATCCGGGAGAAGATTGACGATCTCTGCGAACCAAGACCTTCTGGGCCAATCCGGCAATCAGAATGACAGTCACCCCTTCCACTTTGATCTTCTTCAACAACCTGGGAAGAAGGGGAAGGGGAGGAAACAGATAGGGAAGGGCAAACTGTGACCAGGGTATTGCCAGAGCGTCTGCGTCCACCGCGAGAGGATCATGGGATCTGCCAATGAACCGTGGGACCTTCTTGTTCAGCCGGGACGCCATAAGGTGTACATCCGGAGTACCACATCGAAGGCAAATCTGATGGAAGACTTCCTGATGTAGGGACCACTCTCCCGCCTCGAGACCGTCGCGGCTGATAAAGTCGGCAGCCCACGCCGGGGATATGCACCGTGGATATAGCTGGAACCGTCGCCTCTGCCCAGAGGAGAATCTTGGATACCTCGGCCATCGCCAAGGGGTTCCGAGTCCCTCCCTGGTGATTGATATGTCACTGCCATGGCATTGTCTGAATTCGAGTTGACAGAAGAATGGCCCTTCTCTCGAGGACATTGATCTGCAGAGAGGATACCACTGCTGAACACCGTCCCTGTAAGCTCAGATGGCGAAAGACCGCAACCCCAGCCGAGAAGGCTGGCGTCTGTAGTCACTGCCAGTGAACAAGAAGAAAGGACTGACCCTGGAAGATTAGAGGGGATGACCGTTTGATTCGGGGAGTGAGCCGAATCGGACGATCCAGAGAGAAAAAAGACTTGTCCCACTGTGAAGGGATGGCCCGCTGAAATGGTCTTGAATGGAATTGCGCAAAGGGGATCGCTTCCGACGCTGCCACCATCCTTCCCAGTACCTTCATGGCTGAGTTTAAAGATGGAAGCCGAGGGCCCTGCAGAGAGTGAATCCCCTGGTGGAGGATTGCTCTCTTCTCTTTGGAAAGAAAAACCCTTGTCTGGCTGGTGTTGAACAGCATGCCTAGAAAAATGAGACGCTGAGTCGGAACAAGGCAAAACTTTGCCCTGTTGACTAGCCATCCAAAACGGGACAGGGTGTCGAGAACGATGGCCAGACTTTCCTGGGCCTGAGAAAAAGACGGAGCCTTGATGAGGATGTAGTCGAGGTAGAGAATGAGCCTACTGATCCTCAAAATGGCCATCAATACTGCCATGAATTTTGTGAAATCCCTGGAAGCGGTTGCGAACTCGAACGCCAGGGCGACAAATTAAAAATGGTCCTGCTGTACCGCAAAACGCAGGAATCTCTGATGCCCTGAGAAAATAGGGACAAAGAGATAGGCGTCCTGGATGTCTATGAACCACAGGAATTCCTGCGCCTCCATGGAAGCAATTACTGAACGAAGGGACTCCATCCTGAAATGTCGCCGTCGGACCCTTTTGTTCAGTGACTTTAGATTCAGGATGGGTCGAACTGCGTCGTCTTTCTTTGGCACCACAAACAGGTTTGAATAGAAACTTGTGAAACGTTCCCGGTCTGGAATGGGAACGATGACCACTGAACTGCGAAGGGAGGCAATGGATGTAAAGAAATCCGGAACCAGAGAAGCATATCTTGGAGAACGGTATTCGAAGAATCGAGTTCGGGGCCGCGAAACAAAATCTATTTTGTGTCCAGAATATACAATCTCCCTGACCCATTAGTCTTCCACTGAGGCGAGCCAAACGTCTTTGAAAAGACGGAGACGACCACCCAGCCTGGGAGATACGCTGGGATCTTGGAATGAGTCATGCTGAGGAAGATCTGCCAAGTCTGGGTCTGGCAGATCTACTCTAAACGTTAAGTGGATGCCAGGAAGGGGTGGGTTTAATGGAAGCCTTTTTCCTATCCTGGCGAGCTGGTGGGAGAAGTCCTCCGTCGCAGCGAAACTGTGAAAGGGCTGAAACTCACGCTTTAGAGGAGGACGGCGAGGTTTGGATTGAGGAATGAGGGAACTCGTGCCCCCGGTGGCCTCCTTAATAATTTGGTCCAACTGGGAGCCAAACAGACGGGAACCCTGGAAAGGCAAGCTTATAAGGGAATTTTTTGAAGACAAGTCTGCCTGCCAGGCCTTAAGATAAATAGTCCATCGAATGGCCTCCATATTACTGGACGCCTAAGCCGCACATGAGGCGGTGTCTAGGGACGTAGATACCATATACTTCCCTGCATGATAAATCTGGTCTGCGAGGTCGGCCAATTCCTCCGGTCGAGCTCCCGCGAGAATGCCCTGACGAAGTTGTTTAGCTCATGCAGCTATTGATTTTGACACCCAAGTAGAGGCAAAGACCGGGCACAATGTAGAAGCAAAATAACAAAAGGAATTAGCAGCCAAAAAAATCCCATAAAACCATCTTTATTCAACAATATACGTTAAAAAATACAAAGGATAGTGAATGGTACAATTGGGGGAAATTCACTCAGAATGGCAATATGAACCCTCCATATAGGATCGAGTCATGTCCACATACATACATCTGTTAAGGTAATGTGTACTATATGACATGTTCTTATGTGGAGTGAATCTTTTTGCACTATGCTAGTATGATATATGATTTATAACCACAGTACACTTCTGGAGTTAATATGATCCTTACAAATATGTATGTGGACATGACTCGATCCTATATGGAGGGTTCATATTGCCATTCTGAGTGAATTTCCCCCAATTGTACCATTCACTATCCTTTGTATTTTTTAACGTATATTGTTGAATAAAGATGGTTTTATGGGATTTTTTTGGCTGCTAATTCCTTTTGTTATTTGGCTTAGCTTTCTGCAGTTCCCCATATAGTCTTTTATACATGCCCATATAAAACATCGGGATCAATTATTGAGGGTATTGGTGATGTTTTCCACTATTCTATTGTTACAATGTAGAAGCAGTCACTTCAAAGGCCGACTTTGCAAAAGAATCTATGATCCTGTCATTGGAGTTGTTGAGGGATGCCCCATTTGCCAGCAGGAGGACCGTGTTGGTGGACAGTCTGAAGACTGACGGGTCCACAGTAGGAGAGGTTGTCCAGTTAGCAGTGAGCTCAGGGGCGAAGGGGTATAAGATGCCGAGGTGCTTCCCTCTTTGGAAGTGTCTGGTAACGGGGCAGGGCCTGAGGCCGGGAGGAGTGGGCGGAGTTAACCGTCGGAAGAGGAAGTGACAGGTGGGAGAAAAGCCCCCCTGAAGAGCAGAGAAGAAGGGAGTCGAGCCAACGCCGAAAACTAGGCCCGAAAGAAGCTGGGACCTAGATTAAAATCGGTGACTGCTGGAGCAGGGGGAGTGGCACGGAGCCCCTAAAAGCACAGCAAAAAGGTAGCCCAGCGCCCCAATCTAAAGGAAAACTAGGGGATAATGGCACCTATAGTCTAAAAGGGACCCGAAATCTCCAACCCATAAAATTAAGGGAGGAAATACAGTCATAGCCAAAAGTTTTGAGAATGACACAAATATTAAGTTTTACAAAGTCTACTGCTTCACTTTTTCTAATGGCAATTTGCATATACTCCAGAATGTTATAAAGAGTGATCAGCTAAACAGCAATTACTTGCAAAGTCAATATTTGGCTAGAAAATGAACTTTATCCCCCAAAACACATTTCAACATCATTGCAGCCCTGCCTTAAAAGGACCAGCTAACCTCTTTTCAGTGATTGCTCCATTAACACAGGTGTGGGTGTTGATGAGGACATGGCTGGAGATCAATCTGTCATGATTAAGTAAGAATGACACCACTGGACACTTTAAAAGGAGGCTGGTGCTTGGCATCATTGTTTCTCTTCTGTTAACCATGGTTATCTCTAAAGAAGCATGTGCAGTCATCATTGCAATGCACAAAAATGGCCTAACAGGGAAGAGTATCGCAGCTAGAAAGATTGCACCTCAGTCAACAATCTATCGCATCATCAAGAACTTCAAGGAGAGAGGTTCCATTGTTGCCAAAAAGGCTCCAGGGCGCCCAGGAAAGACCAGCAAGCGCCAGGACCGTCTCTTAAAAGTGTTTCAGCTGCGGGATTGGGCTACCAGCAGTGCAGAGCTTGCTCAGGAATGGCAGCAGGCAGGTGTGAGTGCATCTGCACGCTCTGTGAGGCGGAGACTCTTGGAGCAAGGCCTGGTCTCAAGGAGGGCAGCAAAGAAGCCACTTCTCTCCAGAAAAAACATCATGGACAGACTGATATTCTGCAAAAGGTACAGGCAGTGGACTGCTGAGGACTGGGGTAAAGTTATTTTCTCTGATGAATCCCCTTTTCGATTGTTTGGGACATCAGGAAAACGCCTCATTGGAGAAGACAAGGTGAGCGCTACCACCAGTCTTGTCTCATGCCAACTGTTAAGCATCCTGAAACCATTCATGTGTGGGGTTGCTTCTCAGCCAAGGGAATCGGCTCTCTCACAGTCTTGCCTAAAAACAAAGCCATGAATAAAGAATGGTACCAGAATCTCCTCCAAGAGCAACTTCTCCCAACCCTCCAAGAGCAGTTTGGCGATCAACAATGCCTTTTCCAGCATGATGGAGCACCTTGCCATAAAGCAAAGGTGATAACTAAATGGCTCAGGGAACAAAACATAGAGATTTTGGGTCCATGGCCTGGAAACTTCCCAGATCTTAATCCCATTGAGAACTTGTGGTCAATCATCAAGAGACGGGTGGACAAACAAAAACCTAAAAATTCTGACAAAATGAAAGCATTGATTGTGCAAGAATGGACTGCTATCAGTCAGGATTTGGTCCAGAAGTTGATTGAGAGCATGCCAGGGAGAATTGCAGAGGTCCTGAAGAAGAAGGGTCAACACTGCAAATATTGACTTGCTGCATTAACTCATTCTAACTGTCAATATAAGCTTTTGTTACTCATATGTTTGCAATTATTATATTTCTGTCTGTGATAAAAACATCTGTCAAACACACATAAAAACCAGAGGGCAGCAGATCATGTGAAAATATAATATTTGTGTCATTCTCAAAACTTTTGGCCATGACTGCACATATTTTTTTTCTTTCTTCCTTTAATCCTCGTCTTCTTCTTTACCTGAATCTTCCTGTGGGATCTTCTCCTCATCGCCTCTGGGGAACCTGGGGAAGAGAGGGAAAGAGATGTACCTCTCCATCCAAGAACGTCAGACGTCCGAAATTGCCTCTTTGCGGGACAGCAACGCCTCTTAACACCGACAATCTCTGGTGCGCGAGTGGATGGGAAACATGCGCAGGACTGGATCTGGATCACCTAAACACGCTTCTGTTATAGGTTGGGGTCCTGCCGATTAGACCTATGAGGATACGGGGTCGCAGTACACGCTGTACTCATAGTCTCTACGTGGGATTACAGTTGTTACTGTTCACACTGTATCCCTCCAGAGGTAACAGGGAAGATCCATCTGAAAAAGAGACGTTACTGGAAAACACTGAAAACCGAGGAAAATATGTGTCTAGTGAAAGACCTGTGTCCACCTCTTACTGACACAGAGCTAAAACTGATTAACCTAGTGCCAGTCGGTGGGGTGTATACTGCAGAGGATGAGCTAACTTTTTTTGTGCATAGTGTCAGCCTCCTAGTGGCAGCAGCATACACCCAAGGTTCCTGTGTCCCCCAATGAAGCAATAGAGAAAAGAGAATTTCTGGCTAAAATTAATCTAATATACCCGTTCAGCTGCATAAGGAAGGATTGTGTTATTTTTAATCTTTTTTATGTTAATATATACTTTCAAGTTATATTAAGTTAAAACCAGTCTTGTTGTATTGTATTTATTGTTTATCAGATGTTAAAAAGGTAAGCTTGTTCACAGAAAGAATTCTTAATGTTGTAGTCTGTTTAGAACAGTTCATTAACATCTGGTTTATTTTATTACGTCTTTTAGGATGATAAAGTACGGTTTGCTTCAATTCTGCTGACGCTTCGGCTTTTGGCAAAGTTTCTTGGGTTTGTGACCTTCTTACCCTACAGAACCACAGAGTCTCTTTCTAGTGAATTACAGGAGTCTGCAGTTTCCTCGCGGAATCAGGTAAATATACGTGAAGACTGGATCTCTTGCTGTGATCTAGTTCATGGGAGCAACACTGATATTTTAAAATCATCAGCGCAGGATTATTACTACTGTCTTGGTTAGAAAACTAGACCATGCAGAATAAAAAGTAAAAGGGGGATTCCCACAGTGGCACTGTCATTAATAATGATCTGACCAAAATGCTTAAAAAGAATGTTTTATTAAAGAAGTGGTTAAAAGTGTTGTATAAAAGCAAATGCTAATTCACTTTTAAACAATTAACCTTATGTTAAACCAGTCCTACCAGTGAGAACGCTTTTTTTTCTCATTTGTCATATGACTAGACTAGACACACAGAAGTTATGCCAAATATATCACTGTCTGTCACTCTTTCTTGCAACTCCATAGCTATACCAGATACTTTTTATTTACTTGTTACCTCTTTGTTGATGTACTGCACACAAACTCTCTGGAAAATTTTAGCGCAAGATTGCACTTTTTTCACTATGGTGCTTTTCTAGTTGCTGCCTAGTGAATAAGTTTGGGTCACCATATGTATTTCAAATTGAGCCAGAACATGCTGCCATTAGCTTAATGAATTTCCCTGTTACTTATTTTTAATGAATTAATGAATGAACGTTTTTTTTTTTGTTGTACTACATGTCTTCTGCCTTTCAATCACCCTCCCTTTTACATTTTTCCTTAATCTTCAGTTTGTATTTTATACTGACTTATTTGACCTTTCCAGACCCTACCAATATTGGATGTGTTACAGTTGCTCCGACGCTCTATTCAGGACCATCGCACAGTTCTGACTGTTCCTTGGACAGCAGAATATCTATCATTGATGGATTGTGTGGCCCCATACCTTGATTATTACAAAAAGGTGTTCTGCATTTTGCTCCATATATACAGGTAAGAAAAACAGTGGTGTAACTTTGACCATAATAAACAATTTCTTTAAAGGGGTTTTCCGGTCCAAATCGATAAATCTGAAGTCACTCTGTGTGACTGCAGACTTGTGAATTCAGACTGTGCGTTGTGAGGCATCACCGGTTTCTGACCTGGGACTAGCAGGGGGGTGTATGCATTATACCTACTCATGGCCAGAGCCTGGCTAGTGGGTGCCGCCTCGCTCTCCATACACTTGTATGGAGCAATGTCACTAGTGGGGGTTTTGGCTTCGCTCAAGTGTAAGGATGAGGCCATGCCCACTAGACGGGATGTGACCGGGAGTATGTATGACGCTTACATAACCTCCGGTCCAGGCTTAGAAACCGTTCAATCCTCGCAGCGCACAGTGTGTGCGCGCTGGGGGAATTCATAAGTCTGCAGTCACATATAGTGACTGCAGACTTATAGATTTGGACCAGAAACCCTTTTAAAGACTTGTTCACATTCATTTTGTGGCCTAACAGCTTTTTCTGCACCAAAAATGTTATAATTTTTTTCTATAGCAGAGCTGTCAATTATAAGGCTTCACTCCTAAGAAGAGGTCTGTTATACTCATTAGATAATCTTGACTTGACCAGCTGACCATCTGATATGTCTGAGGGTCTCTCGGCAGATCAGTGCGGGCTACAATGGTCTCTAGAGTATAAACAATTAGGTGCCAATTTCCCTTCTGGCTTACATCTTATAAATGCCATAGCATGTCATGTGATCATTCAACCACATGGTGGCACTGTTTCGGTTACAAATCGGCACAGGACACTACTCCCGACTCCACAGCCCTGGATGTGTGTTCACATAGAGACATAGTTTAGTTCTAGTTCAGCAAGGAGAGGGGACATTAGATTAGAGACAGTGGGTACGGAAAGTATTCAAACTCTTTAGATTTTTCACTCTTTGTTTCATTGCAGCCATTTGGTAAATTCAAAAAAGTTCATTTTTTTTCTCATTAATGTACACTCTACACCCAATCTTGACTGAAAAAAAACCCAAATGTTTAAATTTTTGCAAATTTATTAAAAAAGAATAACTGAAATATCACATGGTCGTAAGTATTCAGACCCTTTGCTCAGTATTGAGTAGAAGCACCCTTTTGAGCTAGTACAGCCATGAGTCTTCTTGGGAATGATGCAACAAGATTTTCACACCTGGATTTGGGGATCCTCTGCCATTCTTCCTTGCAGATCCTCTCCAGTTCCGACAGGTTTGATGGTGAACGTTGGTGGACAGCCATTTTCAGGTCTCTCCAGAGATGCTCAATTGGGTTTAGGTCAGGGCTCTGGCTGGGCCAGTCAAGAATGTCACAGAGTTGTTCTGAAGCCACTCCTTTGTTATTTTAGCTGTGTGCTTAGGGTCATTGTCTTGTTGGAAGGTGAATCTTCGGCCAAGTCTGAGGTCCAGAGCACTCTGGAAGAGGTTTTCATCCAGGATATCTCTGTACTTGGCCGCATTCATATTTCCTTCAATTGCAAACAATCGTCCTGTCCTTGTAGCTGAAAAACACCCCCATAGCATAATGCTGCCACCACCATGTTTCACTGTTGGGATTGTATTGGGCAGGTGATGAGCAGTGCCTGGTTTTCTCCACACATACCGTTTAGAATTATCTCCAAAAAGTTCTATTTTTGTCTCATCAGACCAGAGAATCTTATTTCTCGTAGTCTGGGAGTCCTTCATGTGTTTTTTTTTTTTTAGCAAACTCTATGTGGGCTTTTATATGTCTGGCACTAAGGGGAGGCTTCTGTCGGGCCACTCTGCCATAAAGGCCCCACTGGTGGAGGGCTGCAGTGATTGTTGACTTTGTGGAACATTCTCCAATTTCCCTACTGCATCTGTGGAGCTCAGTCACAGTGATCTTGGGGTTCTTCTTTACCTCTCTCACCAAAGCTCTTCTCACACAATTGCTCAGTTTGGCTGGATGGCCTGGTCTAGGAAGACTTCTGGTGGTCCCAAACTTCTTCCATTTAAGGATTATGGAGGCCACTGTGCTCTTAAGAACCTTGAGTACTGCAGAAATTCTTTTGTAACCTTGGCCAGATCTGTGCCTTGCCACAATTCTGTCTCTGAGCTCCTTGGCCAGTTCCTTTGACCTCATGATTCTCATTTGATCTGACATGCACTGTGAGGTCTTATATAGACAGGTGTGTGCCTTTACAAATCAAGTCCTATCTGTTTAATTAACCCCTTAGTGACTGAGCCAATTTGCAGCTTAATGACCAGGCCAATTTTTACAATTCTGACCACTGTCACTTTATGAGGTTATAACTCTGGAACGCCTTAATGGATCCCGCTGATTCTGAAATTTTTTTCGTGACATATGTTACTTCATCCCGAGCACACTGAAAAAATAGTCCAGAACGTTTCTATTCATTTGTGATTTTTATTTCGGCATTCTGATGAAACTCCAGCAGTCTGTCTGCTGGAGTTTCATCAGAATGCCGAAATAAAAATCACAAATGAATAGAAACGTTCTGGACTATTTTTTCAGTGTGCTCGGGGTGTCTATTATAATTATCTGATTCTGCTTTCCCCAGTAGCACCTACTAATTTATTAATAATAGTGTGCATGAGACCTTACTATTTTGGTTATATGTTACTTCATGTTAGTGGTAAAATTTCTTTGATATATCTTGTGTTTATTTATGGAAAAAACGGACATATGGCGAAAATTTTAAAAATTTTGCAATTTTCAAACTAAATTTTTATGCCCTTAAATCAGAGAAATATGTCACACAAATTTAATAAATAACATTTCCCACATGTCTACTTTACATCAGCACAATTTTGGAAACAAAATTTTTTTTCTTTAGGAAGCTATAAGGGTTAAAAGTTGAACAGCGATTTCTCATTTTTACAACAAAATTTACAAAACCATTTTTTTTAGTGGCTACATCATATTTAAAGTCATTTTGAGGGGTGTACATGACAGAAGATGCCCAAAAGTGACACCATTCTAAAAACTGGACCCTCAAGGTGCTCAAAACCACAGTCAAGAAGTTTATTAACCCTTTACGTGCTTCACAGGAACTGAAGCAATGTGGAAGGAAAAAATGAACATTTAACTTTGTTTTGCAAAAAATTTACTTCGGAACCAATTTTTTTTATTTTCACAAGTGGTAAAAGAGAAAATGAACCACAAAATTTGTTGTGCAATTTCTCCTGAATACGTTGATACCCCATATGTGGGGGTAAACCACTTTTTGGGCTCACGGCAGAGCTCGCAAGGGAAGGAGCGCCGTTTGACTTTTTCAACGCAGAATTGGCTAGAATTGAGATCATGCGCCATGTTGCGTTTGGAGAGCCTCTGATGTGCCTAAACAGTGAAAACCCCCCTCAAGTGACACCATTTTGGAAACAAGACCCCTTAAGGAACTTATCTAGATGTGTGGTGAGCACTTTGAACCCACAGAAGTTTATAACGCAGAGCAGTGAAAATAAAAAATCATTTTTTTTTCCTCAAAAATGATTTTTAGCTCGCTTTTTTTTTATTTTCACAAGGCTAACAGGAGAAATTGGACCACAAAAGTTGTTGTGCAATTTGTCCTGAGTACACCAATACCCTATATGTGGGGGGGAACCACTGTTTGGGAGCATGGGAGAGCTCGAAAGGGAAGGAGCGTCGTTTTGGAATGCAGACTTTGATGGAATGTTCTGCGGGCGTCATATTGTGTCTGGAGACCCCCTGATGTGCTTAAATAGTGTAAACCCATCAATTCTAGCTCCAACCCTAACCCCAACACACACCTAACCCTAATTCCAACCCTAACCCTAATGGAAAAATGAAAATAAATATATTTTCTTTATTTCATTATATTTCCCTAACTAAGGGGGTGATAAAGGGGGGGGGGGAGTTATTTACTATTTTTTTATTTTGATCACTGTGACTGGGTTTATCACAGTGATCAAAATGTACATTGAATGAATGAATGGAATCTGCCGGCTGGAAGATTTGGTGGGCGCACTGCACATGCGACCGCCATTTTCTTCCCGGACCAAGATGGCGGCGCCCACCAGAGAAGGCAGGAGGGCCCAAGGACCACCGGGGGTGGGATCGGGGACCCTATTTCTCTCTCCTCTGATTTGCGATCACTTCAGAGGAGAGAAAAAGTGAAAGCAAAATCGCTTCTTTCAGCTGCAGATGGAAGGAAGAGAGACACAGGATTCATTACTGATGGTAGGCGGAGCCCCAGATCAGGATGTCACCTCAGATCAAAAGAGTGCTGACTGGCTGGCCCCTCCAGCTCGGGCTCCTCCTACTCAGCTCCAGTCTAAGATTTGAGGTCCCAGAGGATGGTCGCTGCTAATGCAGCTCCTCAGAAGATTTTATTATTTTTATATTCGGACAGGAGACTTGGATCACCAGTTGGTCTAGAGGTCTCAGGGGTACCAGCGCTGCTGTACCCCAACCTCTCCCTTGGCGGATCTGTATTTACTCAATAGTCCCTGCAGAATCCTTGCCGGCCCGGGGGGATGAGGATGGCTTCCCTGGCGGGACGCAAACCACACGTGCGGTCACTGCGTTCCTCGCCCTGGGGGGAAGCATGGGCACAGCGCCAGAAACCCTGAGGGTCCCTGTGGCGCTTTGGCTGGTGAGTACTCCACACAAAATTTTATTATTAATGTGTGAGTGCTTTAGCGTCTGATGGCAGCGCTATTACATGTATATCAGTATGCTTCAGCGCTGCGGTGACAGCGCTATTACATGTTTATCAGTGTATTTCACCAGCCTCTCCCTTGGCGGATCTGTAACTACATAATGTCCCTGCAGAATCTTGCCGGCCCTGGGGGATGAGGAGAGTTTCCCTGGCGGGGGCGCAAACCACACACTGGGGTCACTGCGCTTCTAGCCCTGGGGGGAAGCATGGGCATAGCGCTAGAAACCCTGGGGGTCCCTGTGGCGTTTCGGCTGGTGAGTACTCCACATTTTGGTAAAATGTGTATGAGTGTTTTAGCGACTGCTGCGGCAGCCGCTGTACATATATATGCCGGTGACTAGTTTTTCTATGTCCGCAGGAGGATGCCTGCAGGACGAGGGAAAGGAGGGGAGTACGCGCTCTTTTTATTTTTTTGAATTTCGCGCCGCTTCTGAGCGCGCGCTTTACTGCAGCCTCCATTTCCGGCTCCTCTACATGGAGCACACGGAGGCAGAGCGCGGCGGCCATTGCTGATAAAGCGCTGCAAGCTGAAAGCTCCCAGGATCGTTCTCCTCCCCTCCCGGCAAGAATACGTGACCAGCTTGGTGAGTCGCTTCTAGCCCGCCGGGCAGAAGCTTAACCCCTTCACCTCCACAGCGCGGGCGCCGTCTGGGGCACTTCTGAGTGACAGATTGAGCTGTCCTGCGGCTGTTCTCGCATAAGGGGCTCGCACACTCTTTTAATATTAATAAAGAGGCTGTGGGGAGTCTGCGACATTAATGCTGCACTATACGTTTCCGCTGACGATCCTGATGGCGTCGCATAATATTGCGATCGTTTGTGTGTCATTTTTAGTGTCGCTGGTGGCTGCCAATCTGGGCGATCTCATTAACATCGCATAAGCGATTAGCGATCTCCTTGACAACTTTGGCGGTCATTGCGTTATAAAAAACAGCGCAATTTTTTAGCGATCTTGTGGAACGTTTTCTGTTTAGTGTGGCATGGCTGTCCTGCAGCTGCGACCTTATAAGAGGCGCCTGAGATTCGCACACCCTTTTTTCATTATCAAGGTTGTGGGGAGTCAGCTACTTTAACCCTTCTTAGGCGGTTAACTTTAATGGGAGACAGCTGGGGTAGCTCTCGCTTTAGAGCTTTAACCCTTCAGCGTTTGTTTTTTATTTAAGTACTGCTCTGGTTACTGACAGGCAGGGTGGATTTGATTTAAATCAAATGATTTAAATCACGATTTAAATCACGATTTAAATCATAGTCAGTAAGGCTTGATTTAAATCAGTGATTTAAATCAAAGTTTCTACCAGACCGGTATACTAATTTCATCATGTGCGATACGCCCCAGACCGGTGTATCTAATCCCATAATGCGATACACTACACTCAGCACTGTATCTAGATACATGCAGTGTGTCATGTGCTGTGAATAATCCCAGTGTGTGATACTCTCCACGTATCTGTGCTCAGTTTATAATACAGCGAGCAGCATGAACTAACAGAATAGATGCTGCCGGTCGTCCTCAGTGACAGCCTACTTGTCAGTATCACTGGCAGTCCCCAACAAAATGGCTCCGCAATGGCTCGCTCTGTGAGCCTAAACTACATCCTCTGTTATTACAAACACCTAGTAACGGAGGAGAGAAGTCACACGTGATCAGACCCCGCCTGCATTTACTACTGTCGCAATACGAGCTAGCAGTTTATATTTCAGCAGCTGCTCTGCCTAGTGTTTAAAGTGGAAATACCAAACATTTTACAATTATTTTTCAGATTGTTATTTCTCGGCCTGCTGCCATTATAAGGAAGAATGTAATAAACCTCAGATCGTACACACAAACAGATCCAGACTTGTCTGTCTGTGGCTATGCTGCAGTATTGTGCTCAAAGTTTCACTTTCATTTTTGTCTGCTTGCCCTTCCTCCTCCTCACACTTAGATTCACATTCTTCTTGTGTTGTGCAGATCTATTCCACTCCAAACAATCAGAAACATATTGTTCTAACTTCTTGGACTTGGCACTGAAGGGGTTGATTCTGTATTCATAGGTTTGTAGAACAATAGGATTAAGGTCTTTTTCTCAACTGTTCATGTTGTAACATTTTGCCGTGAAGAAGAGGCTGGGACCTCTGCGGAGTCAAATTCAGTTTGGAACTGCGTAAATAAAGCGAGCGTCTGTGAATATTAGGAGAGAAACTGCCCACTAATCCTACAGAAACCTCTGGAAGAGCATGGCATTGTGAATGTTACAATATACAGCCTTTATTCTACTGAGTTAAACAACTCAGCTTTATCTCATGATGGAAGACCTTTGGATGGTAAATATTTTCCTCAAAAAGCAGTTTATTGAAAAAAATCCGATTTAAATCAAAAAAATCCGATTTAAATCAAAAAAATCCGATTTAAATCAAAAAAAATCCGATTTTTTTGATTTTTTTAAAAAAATCATTGATTTTTATCCACCCTGCTGACAGGTTTATCCTGCCATATACTATGCAAGGGCATGTCAGAGACCCTCTCCCAGATCCGCTACGGATCAGCCTCGCGTATCTGACACGCAGACCTCGACTCATACACGGTCAGAGGTTCCAATGGTGTCAAAATGGAGGCCTTCACTGGTTTCTATTGATGACCTTTTAGGTTATGGAGTGTCAACTAGATCCTCTCAAGGAAGCGACACAAATCGGTGCTTTCCTTCTCGCTTAGCGAAGAAGTCCGATTCGGTCAAGGAGGATCGGCAGGGACACCCTGCCTCTCTCAGGGGCCGTACTAAAATTTCTGTGGAAGCCATGTGGACGTTACAGTTACCGGAGGAGGTAACTAGTCGTCCTGGTAAGTCGGCCCGGATGTTGCAAGGGTCGCGACGACCTTACAAACTATCCGTTTTTCTACGGAGTTATTTGTTAATTGGACCCCTTCTCCTGAAGTGAATGTCCCTTTATTCCAGCTTAGCAAATCTTCCTGATAAAAGGGATGACGAGTCTGCAGGACACGCTGGACAGAAGAACGGAGATGGCAACAATATCCATCTGTGTAGCCGTGGATCATAGATTCGGTATTAAGGATCTAGGTGTACTTGTTAAGTTCCCCTGAGCCGGTTGGACCGTCTAAGGACGGCGTGGCAAGTTTCCCTCTCTCAAGGTAGATGGGCTTTTCTAGTTGAAGGATAATGCGTCACTGCTATCCAGGGAGCAATCCTCGGCAGTTACAGTCAGAAGAGCACTGTGACTTGGATGGAACGCAGTTTTCCAACAGGGTTTGCTATCTTTAGCTTAGAAAGTGGTCAGCTATTTGACTGACCTCACGGAGCTGATGCCAAGGCAAAGGCAAAAGAAGCAGCTTTTACCGCAGCGCAGAGCTGTGACTTCTGTGTCTGGCAGGACTAGTGCCGATAGTTATCGGCAGTCCTTTTCGGTTCAAGGGATGATCTGACCAACCCTCTGGGGGTTTGTGTCGTCTCTCTCTTTTTTTTTTTTTTAAAAAAAAAAAAAAAAGAAGAGGGGGAATTCTCAGAAATTCCGCATACCCTGGAAACAGAACTTCTGTTAAGGCAGAAGCTGGCAAAAAAAAAAATTCGCTAAGGCGGACTGACTTCTGACATTCCGTCAGAGCCGAGCATGAAGTCGCTTCGCTCAGTTATGGCAGCCCTGTCGCAGAACGATCAATCGACATTCGCGACGCTTTTTGGCATGTTCCCGTCGGAAGACCTCACCCAGGTTGTGGCTCGACCATTCGGCTTGGCCTTAACGCCCAGAATTTTTACGATTCTGACGCCAAAATCTCATGGCAATCCTTCGAAGACGGGGACTTACGATTCGTCCCTATTTGGACGGCCTTTTCGGTTGTGGCCTCAAAGGAGAAGTCGTCTCTGGAATCGTCGCAGGCAATCCTGTTTTTGAGGATGCATTTCGATACGGTACGGGCGGTGTTGTCCCTACCTCCAGACAAGCAGGCATGTCTGCTCCAGCATGTACAGACTATGAAGTCTGCGACAGCAGTGTCCCTTCGGAAGGTATGCGCCTTCTGGGTCTGACGGTGGCGTCCATGAGGTTTTTTTCCGTTTGTCCAATTTAATTCCAGAGCTCTCCATAGGCTCATTCTGAGTCGTTGGGATCAATCGCAAGGTTCGCTGGATTGCAGCGTCACCATCTTTCACAGGGTGCGAGAATCCCGAGGATGGTGGTTATGTCCAGGAGCGTTATCCCTGGGAAAGCTTTTCCTCCCTCCGAAGTGGTCGGTCATAACCACCAATGCCAGCCTGACGGGCTGGGGGGGGTGTTTGGAACAATCTCTGGATTTAGGGGATATGGTCATCGGAAGAGTCTGTCCTTTCGATCAACATCCTGGAATTGAGGGCGATTTTCCTTTGCCTCCAGCATTGGACGGTCCTTTTGAGCGGTCTGCCGGTACGAGTGCAGACAGACAATGCGACGGCTGTCGCGTTTATCAATCACCAAGGCGGGACAAGGAGTTCCAGACTCATGGTGGAGGTGTCCCGAATTCTGATTTGGGCCGAGGGCAGTTTACCAGCCATTTCGGCGATTCACATTCCAGGGGTTCAGAATATTACAGTGGACTTCCTCAGTCGCAGGAAGATGGATCCCGGGGAATGGAGCCTCCACCCGAAAGTTTTTTGCACTACTGTGCTCCCATTGGGGGACTCCCCAAGTGGTTTGATGGCATCCAGGTCCAATGCCAAGTTACCGACGTTCATGTCCAGGTACAAGGACCCGAAGGCTGTGGCGGTGGATGCTCTAGTGGCTCAGTGGGATCAGTTCGAGCTGATCTATGTATTCCCACCGATATCCTTACTTCCTCTAGTACTGCGTCGGATCAGACTAGAGAGAATTTCAGCTATTTTGATAGCTCCAGATTGGCCAAGGAGGGTGTGGTTCTCGACAATAATGTCGCGGTTGGCGGCACCTCCTTTTCCGCTTCCTCTTCAACCGGACTGGTTGACCGTTTGTCATCCGGACTTGATGTCTCTGCCTTTGACGGCGTGGCTCTTGAGACCGAAATTTTAACCCGTTGAGGTTTTTCAGCCGAGGTCATTGCTATTCTTCGTGCTGCGAGAAGTCCGGCTACTACTAGGATTTACCACAAAACTTGGGAAACCTTCTTTTCGTGGTGTTTGGGGTCTTCTCGGAACCCGAGAAAATTTTCCATTCCCAATCTGTTGGCTTTCCTGCAGCATGGGTTAGACAAGGGTTTGGCAGTTAGCACCCTGAAAGGTCAGATTTCTGCTCTGTCCTTATTGTTTCGGAGAACCATTGCTTCGAATAGGGACGTGCTCTCCTTTTTTCCGCGGTATAGCTCGTAAGTTTCCGCCGCGGAAGGCACCCGTGTCTCCTTGGCGGCTCAACCTTGTTTTGCAAGTTATTCAGCATAAACCTTTTGAGCTTATGGGTTCTGCTAGCCTTTCTTTGCTTTCTTGGAAGGTGGCCTTCCTTGTAGCAGTCACCTCTTTGAGGAGAGTTTCTGAGTTGGCAGCTCTTTTTGTTCGCCTCCTTTTCTGGGGTTTTTTTCCGGATCGTGTAGTGCTTCGCACATGGGGTGATTTTTTACCTAAAGTGGTGTCACATTTTCATGTTAACCAGGATATTGTGTTGCCCTCATTCTGTCCAGATCCGAAGAATGCGAAAGAGCGAGCTTTGCACACATTAGCTTTAGTGCGGGCCTTGAAGTTTTATCTATCTATTACTCAAGGTTATCGTAAGACGGACTCCCTATTTGTGGTTCCAGCTGGTCTTCGATGTGGTCAACGAGCTTCCAAGGATTCCATAGCTCGTTGAATCCGGTCAGCTATATTGGAAGCTTACCGTCTTCAGGGTGAATTTTGCCCGATTAAGTTTCGAGCCCATTCCACGAGAGCTGTGGCTTCATCGTGAGCTTTTCATCAAGGTGCTTCGGCAGTGCAGCTTTGCCGGGCGGCAAATTGGCACTCTGTCCACACGTTTACAAAGTTTTATAAAGTGGACGTCAGTGCTTCCGCTGATGCAGCCCTCGGACGTAGGGTCCTGCAGGCAGCTGTAGTTTAAAGTTCTAGATGAACTTGTGTTTAGCGCTGTTTGCGCATTTTTTCTGTTAAGGTTGTTGGGTTTCTGCCTTTTGTTAGTTTTTTCCCACCCTTATTTTTGAACTGCTTTGGGACGTCCCATCAGTAATGAATCCTTTGTCTCTCTTCCTTCCATCTGCAGCTGAAACACGGATTTTGGTAAGAACTTACCTGTAAAATCCTTTTCAGCGAAGGAAGGAAGAGAGACACAGCACCCTCCCAAGGCAGAAGTGTGTTGATGTTTTCAGATGCAGCGCGACCCTTATCTTGATTACTGCTGATGTCTGCGGCTAAGGCTCTGTTCCAGCATCGCCAGCTCATCGCAGTAGTCAGGTTCCGTGAGTAGTACCTGGAACTCTGTGGTTTTTGGCTTTCTTTGCATGCATAACCTGTATCCTTGTGTTTTTTCTCTGAAGTTCCTTCAGAAGGGGTTATGTTGCTCCGCTGGTGATCTTGGCTCTTTTCCTAAAAGCTTTGGTACGACTGGAGCTGAGTAGGAGGAGCCCGAGCTGGAGGGGCCAGCCAGTCAGCACTCTTTTGATCTGAGGTGACATCCTGATCTGGGGCTCCGCCTACCATCAGTAATGAATCCTGTGTCTCTCTTCCTTCCTTCGCTGAAAAGGATTTTACAGGTAAGTTCTTACCAAAATCCGTGTTTTTTTTGTTTTGCGGTCGCCGTTATACGGTTAATAACGGCGATCGCAAAAGCGGGGTCAGTAAGAACCGACCAGAATCATGTTCTCTGTTCTCTGGAGTCTCTGCTACCCCGGCAGCCGAAACCCTGGAGAAAATCCAACTCTGGGGGGCGCTTTAAGCTTTTTCCACAGCGACGTTAATTAACGGCGCTGTGTTTTAAGTATCCTTAACTACCGCCGTTAAAAGGCGTATCAGCGATCGCTAAGGGGTTAAACACGGCTGGACTCCATTGAAAAAGTAAAACCATCTCAAGGAGGATCACAAGGAAATGGACAGCATGTGACTTAAATATGAGTGTCTGAGCAAAGGGTCTGAAAACTTGTGACCATGTGATATTTCAGTTTTTCTTTTTTATTAAATTTGCAAAAATTTCTACATTTGTTTTTTTCAGTCAAGATGGAGTGCAAGACTGTACATTGATGAGAAAAACAATGAATTTTCTCCATCGCCTCACTGGGGGACACAGTACCATGGGTGTTATGCTGCTGCCACTAGGAGGCTGACACCATGTAAATACAAAAAAATTAACTCCTGCTCTAGCCGAACCAGTTCAAGCTTAGTGTCACAAGGATCCTCAGACCACATCTACAGCTTAAGTCATTTTTTATTTTTTTATTTTTAACCTTTTTCAAAGGATTACGGGGGCGACAGATCCCTTAAGGGCACCGCTCTCCCCAAACCTTCAACAGGCGGAACGTGGAGTGTCGCTTCCACGTACCCCCTCCTGCATCGTCTTTGATTGGTATGCTTGAGATCTTCTTTATGGGCGACTGGTCCCTTCAAGGCACTGCTCTCCCCACACCGACAACAGACGAGAACGTGGAGTGGTGCTTCCACGAACCCCCTTCTGCATCCAGGCTTATTCTTTTGATATGCTGGATCACCAGCCCTGTCCCATCCTTGGAGAGTTAACCCTTGATGTCCAGAGACGCTTATGACGTCCGTGTGGCCCCCACTGCACCGCCTCTGATGAACAGCGGCTATGTAAGGAAGGCAGACGGTTCCTCTCCCCCCCACTCCCCTCCCGACCACGGAGTGGTGGATGGAGGCCCCCTGCACCCTCCATTCCGAAACAGCTGACCTGGAAGCAGTGAGTCCGGGTCCTGTGCGTTATCTCCATCTGCGGCGGCTCAATGCCGGGACGCACACCGCTGGTAAGACTGGCTGGGTGTGCGTCCGGGTCACGGCAGAGGGCTTCCGCAATGCTTGCGCTATTATTCGGGACGTCCGCTCCCTCTCCGGGTAACGCCTCCGGTTGGCTGCCAAAATCTAGTTCCCGCCTTGGGCCGATGCTAGGCCGAGATACTAAAGCTCCACCCACGTCATGACGTCGCGCTGGTAGTTCCGCCCTCTGGTGTACACAAATTCACGTGGAGAGGAGGTACTCCAGAGGGACACAGTGATCACAGAGAACAGCTTTCACTGGGCACAGGACCTGGGTAAGCTCTGAGCACATGCCTGGGCACCTGGCTGCACAGAACACTCATTGGCCCTTATCTGCAGTTTTTACTGGGGTTTACAGGTCACTGTACTCCCTATTGGAGTATATTGGAAGAATCAGGAACATACTGGGGTACATCATGTCATCTCTAAGACATCCAAGAAGGCTATCAAGGGACATAAAGTGTTTTTTACCTCTCGTACCTCCTGTCAGACTTTGTTACCTTGGGGACAGAGTAAGCCACTCTGCAAAGCCTGTGACCCCGAATGCGCTCAGGAGCCCTCCGCTGCTACCTAACCCGGTGTACCTAGTCCCCCTGAGTGGGCTTCGTCACTGTCGCAGTCTCTGGCGTTTCTATCGAAAGCAATAGAGTCCCTACAAGATCCCTCATCTACCGGTCGGGGTCTTCGTCTGCCTGTCTTGGAAAGTTCCTCTATCTCACGGGAACGCTCGGCCAGCAGGGGCCGTTCCAAGACAAATACAGGTTTCTAGAAAATGGGGCCATAGCACTCCGTTACCCGGGGATTCTCTGGTCGCGGCCTCCGTTCCCCATCATCCGGGGCTAGCAGTGGACAGGACTCTGAGTCCGATTTTGAGATGCCCCTTGACCTAGATTCACCAGATTATCAGTAGACTGTGGACAGTCCCATTGAGGCCGTCAACCAGACTTTAAAGATTGATGAGGACCCTACTTCTGTCCCGGATCATGCCGTGTCCTTTAAAAGGATCAAACGTTTTCATCGGGTTTTCTCCAACCATCCCGAGTTTCAGTACATAGTTCGGCGCCATAGGGAGCGACCGGACAAACACTTCGCAGGTCAGAAGCCTCTTGAGGCAAGATACCCATTTTCATCGGATCTGCGGAAGGATATGTGCCGAATCCCCTCCAGTTGATCCGCCTGGCCACCAAAACTTTTCTGTCCTTACCAGATGGGTCCTCCATTAAGGATCCCACGGACTATCAGATAGAGCAGTGTTCCCCAACTCCAGATCTAAAGACCCACCAACAGATCATGTTTTCAGGATTTCCTTTGTATTGCACAGGTGATGCAATTATCACCTGGGAAATACTGAGGAAATCCTGAAAACATGACCTGTTGGTGGGCCTTGAGGACTGGAGTTGGGGAACACTGAGATAGAGAACCTTGCCCGTTTGGTTTTTGAAGCCTCGGGCTCGGCACGCTCTCCCTCCTTTGCCGCGGCGTGGATAGCTAAAGCTATGGTCTCTTGGGCAGATACCCTGACCAGGACCATTCAGGACAGTGACCTTCCCCCAGAAGCATCAGAACTGGCCAATCAGATTTCCTTGGCCGAGGAATATTTGTGGCACGCATCCCTAGATTCAGCTAACTGTGCTGCGCTCACAGCCTCAAACACCATCACCATCCAATGGGCACTGTGGCTCAGGGAAAGGCGTGCGGACGCTGCGTCCAAAAAATCCCTGCCGTCTCTGCCCTACCAGAGCGATCGTTTATTTGGAGAGAAGCTGGATCAGCTTATCTCAGACACCACAGGCGGAAAGAGTAAGTTCCTTCCTTAGCAGAAGATTAGACTACCCTTTCGACATCAACAACATGCGCGTTTTTGGCCCTTTCGTAGCAATCCCGGTTGGTCCAATGCGACCGCTTCTTCCGGATCGGGACACTCCACTCGTGAGGACAGGGGTACCCGGGTCTCGTATAAGACCAACACGTCAAGAAAGTTCCGATCCAAGCAATCTAGATCTAAGGGATTCAGGTCCCATAGATCCTCCGCCCAATGACACACGGTATTATCTGGTCGACACCAGCAGAGTAAGCTGTCGTCTAATCCTATTTCGTCATATAAGGCTCTCTGTCGTTCATGACGAGTGGGTTAGAGACCTGGCGTCTTCCGGATACAAGATAGTTTTCTTCCCGACCTCCGGCACGGTTCTTCCCCTCTCGCTTCTGCCAAAAACAGTTGCGCGGGCTCGGCCTTTCTACCAAGTCATTGAGTTGTTATGCCAGGACGGGGTCATCATTCCGGTCCAGAAAACAAGAGGTTCGATGGGTTCTACTTGAACTAATTCGTGGTTCCGAAGAAGGACCCCATTAACCCTCAGACACTTTCAGACTCCCTACACTCATTGCTGTCCCCAATCTCTTTTTCCTGTCCTGATCTGGCTGTTCATCACTACAATGACATTCTTAGAAGCACCCTAGACCAAGTAGCACCGCTCACCCTCAGAACCTCCAAACACACAGTAAAACAGCCCTGGCTCACATTGCAAACTCGACTTCTTCAGCGATGCTCTAGGAGTGCTGAACGCCTCTGGAGAAAAACCCGCACACCAGAAGACTTCATCCACTTTAAATTCATGTTAAGAACTTATAATGCTGCCCTTCACCTCGCCAAACAGACCTACTTCACCACCCTGATCTCCTCACTAGCCAACAACCCCAAGAAACTTTTTGACACTTTTCACTCCCTCCTCAGGCCAAAAGCACAAGCCCCTATCACAGACATTTGTGCTGACGACCTGGCCTCCCACTTTATAGAAAAAATAGATACTATCCGTCAGGAAATCTGCTCTCAACCACCAAGTGCTGTGACTCCCATCCCACCCTGCATTTCCCCTGGCTCACTTCCCACATTTGATCCCATCACAGAAGAAGAAGTCTCCAGACTCCTCTCTTCCTCTCGTCCGACTACATGCACTACCGACCCCATCCCCTCACATCTCCAGTCTCTCTCTCCAGTTGTCACAACTCACCTAACTACAATCTTTAATCTCTCACTCTCCTCTGGCATTTTCCCATTCTCCTTCAAACACTCCATCATTACTCCGCTACTAAAGAAACCCGCTCTCGACGCTTCCTGCACAAACAACTACAGACCGGTCTCCAATCTCCCCTTCATCTCTAAACTTTTGGAGCGCCTAGTCTACTCCCGCCTTACCCGTTACTTCTCCACTCACTCCCTCCTAGACCCTTCACAGTCCGGCTTCCGCCCCCTACATTCGACTGAAACTGCACTCATCAAAGTGACCAATGACCTTCTGACAGCAAAACGTAACGGTGACCACTCTCTGCTCATTCTACTCGACCTTTCTGCAGCTTTCGACACTGTTGACCACTGTCTCCTACTGTCTAGGCTCCAGTCACTAGGTATTAAGGACACTGTTCTCTCCTGGTTCTCTTCCTATCTTTCTGACCGCTCCTTCAGTGTTTCGTTCTCTGGCTCCACATCATCTCCTCTTCCTCTCACTGTCGGTGTACCATAGGGCTCAGTCCTTGGCCCCCTTCTCTTCTCTCTCTACACAGCCCCAATTGGACAGACCATCAGCAGATTTGGCTTTCAGTACCATCTTTATGCTGATGACACAGAACTATACACGTCATCCCCCGACCTTACCCCCGCTGTTCTACAGAACGCCACCGACTGTCTGTCTGCAGTCTCCAACATCATGTCCGCTCTCTATCTGAAACTTAACCTCTCCAAGACTGAACTCCTTCTGCTCCCGCCGTCTACTAACCTCCCTAAATCTGACATTCCCCTCTCTGTGGGCAGCACCATAATAACACCCCGGCAGCAGGCTCGCTGTCTGGGTGTTATGTTTGACACCAATCTCTCCTTCACCTCCCATATACAATCTCTTGCCATCTACACCTAAAGAACATCTCTAGAATCCGCCCGTTTATCACCATGGAAACAACAAAAACCCTCACTGTAGCATTGATCCACTCCCGCCTGGACTTCTGCAACGCTCTATTACTTGGCCTCCCCATTACTCGACTATCCCCTCTTCAGTCCATCCTTAATGCAGCAGCCAGGGTCATCCATCTGGCTAATCGGTACTCGGACGCGTCTGCTCTTCGCCAGTCCTTACACTGGCTGCCCATTCATTATAGGATCCAATTCAAAGTACTGGTTCTCACCCACAAAGCTCTCCACAGTGCAGCACCCCCCTACATCTCCTCCCTCATTTCTATCTATCGGCCTAACCGACTGCTGCGCTCTGCAAATGACTTTCGACTAACCTCTGCACTAATCCGTACCTCCCACTCCCGACTCCAAGACTTCTCCCGCGCTGCGCCAATCCTCTGGAATGCTCTACTCCAAGAAATTAGGACTATCCACAATTTGCATGGTTTCAGGCGCTCCCTCAAAACACATTTGTTCAGAGTGGCCTATCACATTCACTAATCAAAGTCGTTCTATGTTTAATTGTGTATGTGTAGCCCATTCACTATCTCCATCCATCCCTCACTCCCTCAAGATGGCTGGACCATCATTGTAAATGCACCATTGTATATACACACCTGTACTTTGTATCTCCCCCACCTCATTGTAGATTGTAAGCTCTCATGAGCAGGGGCGGCTTATTTTGCTTTAATTATTGTATTGTTAACGTTGTTACTTATGACTTATGTTTTGAAACTGTTAACCCCTCTCTGACATCAGACGTACTATCCCGTCCATGAAACCCGTGCCAATCTGCCCATGGACGGGATAGTACGTCATAGGCGATCAGCTGCGCTCCTGAGGGGAGCGCAGCTAATCGCCGCCGGGTGTCAGCTGATTATCACAGCTGACACCCGTGACTGTGTGTCAGGAGCGGTCACAGACCGCTCCCGGCACATTAACCCCTTGCACACCGCGATCAAACATGATCGCGGTGTACTGGGGGCACGGGAGGATCGCGCAGGGTGGGGGCTCCCTGCGCGCCCCCCTGAGACCCTCAGAGCAGCGCGATGTGATCGCGCTGTTCTGAGGGCTTCCTCCCTCCCAGGACCCGGATCCAAGATGGCGCCGGGGTCCTGGAGGGAGGCGGCTTCCTCAGTGCGTGCTGAGAGCAGGCACTGAGAAGCCTGCATCTATGCCTGTGCGATCGCTGGTGTGACAGAGTGCTGTGCACACTGTCACACCAGCGATCTCATAAAATACAGTGATGTCCCACCCTGGGACAAAGTAAAAAAATAAAAAAAAATAAAAATAAACATGTTTCAAAAAAAAATCCAAAATAAAAAAAAAATATATATTCCCCAATAAATTCATTTCTTCCTGTAAATAAAAAAAAACAAAACAATAAAAGTACACATATTTGGTATCGCCGCGTCCGTAACGACCCCCCCTATAAAACTGTCCCACTAGTTAACCCCTTTAGTGAACCCCTTAAAAAAAAAAAAAAAAGCAAAAAATCAATGCTTTATCATCATATCGCCGAACAAAAAGTGGAATAACACGCGATCAAAAAGACGGATATAAATAAACATGGTACCGCTGAAAACGTCATCTTGTCCCGCAAAAAACGAGCCGCCATACAGCATCATCAGCGAAAAAATAAAAAAGTTATAGCTCACAGAATAAAGCGATGCAAAAATAATTATTTTTCATATAAAATTGTTTTTATTCTATAAAAGCGCCAAAACATAAAAAAATGACATAAATGAGGTATCACCGTAATCGTACTAACCCGAAGAATAAAACTGCTTTATCAATTTTACCACACGCGGAACGATAAAAACGCCTCCCCCAAAAGAAATTCATGAATTGCTGATTTTTGTTCATTCTAACCTCCCAAAAATTGAAATAAAAAGCGATCAAAATTTGTCATGTGCTCAAAAACGGTACCAATAAAAACGTCAACTCGTACCGCAAAAAATAAGACCTCACATGACTCTGTGGGCCAAAATATGCAAAAATTATAGCTCTCAAAATGTGGCGATGCAAAAAACTATTTTTTGCAATAAAAAGCGTCTTTTAGCGTGACAGCTGCCAATCATAAAAACCCGCTATAAATAGTAAATCAGACCCCCCTTTATCACCCCCTTAGTTAGGGAAAAATAATAAAATAACAAAAATGTATTTATTTCCATTTTCCCATTAGGGTTAGGGTTAGGGTTTCGGCTAAAGTTAGGGTTAGGTTTGGCGCTAAAGTTAGGATTAGGGTTAGGGTTGGGATTAGGGGTGTGTTAGGGTTAGGTTTGTGGTTAGGGTTGGGACTAGGGTTAGGGGTGTGTTGGGGTTAGGGTTGGAGTTAGAATTGGGGGGTTTCCGCTGTTTAGGCACATCAGGGGCTCTCCAAATGTGACATGGCGTCTGATCTCAATTCCAGCCAATTCTGCGTTGAAAAAGTCAAACGGTGCTCCTTCACTTCTGAGCTCTGCCATGCGTCCAAACAGTAGTTTATCCCCACATATGGGGTATCAGCGTACTCTGGACCCCAAGAGTTATTGTGCAATTTGTCCTATTTCTTCTGTTACCCTTGGGAATATAAACAACTGGGGGCGAAAATATCATTTTTGTAAAAAAAAAAAAGATTTTTTTTTTTACGGCTGTGCGTTATAAACTTCTGTGAAGCACTTCGGGGTTCAAAGTGCTCACCACACATCTAGATAAGTTCCTTGTGGGGTCTATTTTCCAAAATGGGGTCACTTGTGGGGGGTTTCCACTGTTTAGGTGCATCAGGGGCTCTCCAAATGCGACATGACGCCCCCAGACCATTCCATCAAAGTCTGCAATTCAAAACGTCACTACTTCCCTTCCGAGCCCTGACGTGCGCCCATACAGTAGTTTTCTCCCACATATTGGGTATCAGCGTACTCAGGACAAATTGGACAACAACTTTTGGGGTCCAATTTCTCCTGTTACTCTTGTGAAAATAAAATATTGGGGCGAAAAAATCATTTTTGCAAAAAAAAAATTATTTTTTATTTTTACGGCTGTGCGTTATAAACTTCTGTGAAGCACTTCGGGGTTCAAAGTGCTCACCACACATCTAGATAAGTTCCTTGTGGGGTCTATTTTCCAAAATGGGGTCACTTGTGGGGGGTTTCCACTGTTTAGGTGCATCAGGGGCTTTCCAAATGCGACATGACGCCCCCAGACCATTCCATCAAAGTCTGCAATCCAAAACGTCACTACTTCCCTTCCGAGCCCTGACGTGCGCCCATACAGTAGTTTTCTCCCACATATTGGGTATCAGCGTACTCAGGACAAATTGGACAACAACTTTTGGGGTCCAATTTCTCCTGTTACCCTTGTGAAAATAAAATATTGGGGGCGAAAAAATCATTTTTGTAAAAAAAAAAAAGGATTTTTTATTTTTACGGCTGTACGTTATAAACTTCTGTGAAGCACTTCGGGGTTCAAAGTGCTCACCACACATCTAGATAAGTTCCTTTTGGGGTCTGTTTGCCAAAATGGGGTCACTTGTGGGGGATTTCCACTGTTTAGGTGCATCAGGGGCTCTCCAAATGCGACATGACGCCCCCAGATCATTCCATCAAAGTCTGCAATCCAAAACGTCACTACTTCCCTTCCGAGCCCCGACGTGTGCCCATACAGTAGTTTTCGCTCACATATTGGGTATCAGCGTACTCAGGACAAATTGGACAACAACTTTTGGGTTCCAATTTCTTCTGTTACCCTTGTGAAAATAAAATATTGGGGGCGAAAAAATCATTTTTGTAAAAAAAAAAAAAGATGTTTTATTTTACGGCTGTACGTTATAAACTTTAGTGAAACACCTGGGGGTTCAAAGTTCTCACCACACATCTAGATAAGTTCCTTGAGGGGTCTAGTTTCCAAAATGGTGTCATTTATGGGGGTTTCCACTGTTTAGGCAGATCAGGAGCTCTCCAAACACGACATGGCGTCCAGCCAATTCTGCGTTGAAAAAGTCAGACGGCGCTCCTTCCCTTCCAAGCTCTGCCATGCACCCAAACAGTGGTTTACTCCCACATATGGGTATCAGCGCACTCAGGACAAATTGCACAATAACTTTTGGAGTCTTGTTACCCTTGGAAAAATAAAAATTGGGGTGAAAAGATCATTTTTGTGGAAAAAATATGATTTTTAAATTTTACGGCTCTACGTTATAAACTTGTGTGAAGCACTTGAGGGTTCAAATTGCTCACCAAAGATCTAGATAAGTTCCTTAGGGGGTCTAGTTTCCCAAATTTTGTCATTTGTGGGGGGTTTCCATTGTTTAGGCACATCAGGGGCTCTCCAAATGCAACATGGCATCCAATCTCAATTCCAGCCAATTTTGGTTGGAAAAAGTCAAATGGTGCTCCTTCCATTCCGAGCTCTGCCGTGCGCCCAAACAGTGGTTCCCCCCACATATGGGGTATCAGCGTACTCAGGACAAATTGGACAACAACATATGTGGTCCAATTTCTTCTGTTACTCTTGGGAAAATTAAAAATTAGTGACTAAAAGATAATTTTTGTGGGAAAAAAATAGGATTTTTTATTTTCATGCCCGGGCATTATAAATTTGTGTGAAGCACTTGGGGGTTCAAAGTGCTCACCAAAGATCTAGATAAGTTCCTTAGGGGGTCTAGTTTCCAAAATGGGGTCACTTGTGGGGGATTTCCACTGTTTAGGCTCATCTGGGGCACTGCAAACGGAACATGACCCCATCAACGTCTGCATTCCAAAACGTTACTACTTCCTTTCCAAGCCCTGCCGTGCGCCCAAACAGTTTCCCCCCCCCCACATATGGGGTATCAGCGTACTCAGAACAAATTGGACAACAACTTTTCGGGTCCAATTTCCTTGGGAAAATTCAAAAATTTGGAACTAAAAAATCATTTTTGTGGAAAATTGTTTTGTTTTTTTTTCACACCTAGGCATTATAAACTTTTGTGAAACACTTCAGGGTTCAAAGTGCTCACAACAGATCTAGATAAGTACCTTAGGGGGTCTAGTTTCCAAAATGGTGTCACTTGTGGGGGTTTCCACTGTTTAGGTGCATCAGGGGCTCTCCAAACACGACATGGCGTCCAATCTCAATTCCAGCCAATTTTAGTTTGAAAAAGTCAAACGGCGCTCCTTCCCTTACGAGCTCTGCCGTGTGCCCAAACAGTGGTTTTCCCCACTTATGGGGTATTGGCGTACTCAGGAGAAATTGCATAACAACCTTATCTGTCCATTTTCTCCTTTTACACTTGTGAAAATAAAAAAAAAGTTTGTAAAAGATCATTTTTGTGGCTAAAAAGTTAAATATTCATTTTTTCCTTCCACGTTGCTTCAGCTCCTGTGAAGCACGTGAAGGGTTAATAAACTTCTTGAATGTGGTTTTGAGTACCTTGAGGGGTGCAGTTTTTAGAATGGTGTCACTTTTGGGTATTTTCTGCCATGTAGACCCCTCAAAGTGACTTCAAATGTGAGGTGGTCCCTAAAAAAAATGGCTTTGTAAATTTTGTTGTAAAAATGAGAACTCGCTGGTCAACTTTTAACCCTTATAACTTCCTAGCGAAAAAAAATTTTGGTTCCAAAATTGTGCTGATGTAAAGTAGACATGTGGGAAATGTTATTTATTAACTATTTTGTGTGACATATTTCTCTGTTTTAAGGGAATAAAAATTCAAAGTTTGAAAATTGCAAAATTTTAAAAATTTTCGCCATATTTGCATTTTTTTCAAAAATAAACTCAAGTTATATCGAAGAAATTTTACTTCTAACGTGAAGTACAATATGTCACGAGAAAACAATCTCAGAATCGCGAATATCCGTTGAAGCGTTCCAGAGTTATAACCTCATAAAGAGACAGTGGTCAGAATTGTAAAAATTGACCCGGTCATTAACGTGTAAACCACCCTTGGGGGTGAAGGGGTTAAACTGTAAAGCGCTGCGGAATATGTTGGCGCTATATAAATAAAGATTATTATTATTATTAAGGACGGAACAGTCCGGCCCATCCTGGATCTGAAGCTCGTAAACAAGTTTGTCAGAGTTCGGTACTTCAGGATGGAGTCCCTTTGCTCTGTCATCACTTCGATGGAGAAAGGAGAGTTCCTGGCATCCATCGACATCCGAGATGCTTACCTTCATATCCCGATTGTTCCGCCTTATCAAAGGTTCCTGCATTTCGCCGTTCAAGAGGAACATTTCCAGTTCACGGCTTATCCCTTCGGTATCGCCACCGCTCCCAGAGTGTTCCCAAAGGTCATGGCGGCTGTCATGTCTGTTCTGCACTCTCGGGGCGTGGTCGATCTATCTTACCTAGACGACCTTCTAATCAAGCAGCCGTCTTTCCCAGCCTGCGCGGAGTGCGTCCGTATCACTTTCTCGCCTTGGCTGGCTGATAAACTTGAACAAATCTTCCCGGCTTTCGGCTCAGCGGATATCCTTTTTAGGAATGACCCTGGACACTTCCCGAGGGTTGGTGATTCTCCTTCGAGACTAGGTCATAGCCCTCCAACAGGGAACTCGGGCACTTTGTCTCCCATTTTCTCAATCTATCCGATTTGGCATGGGGGTCCTGGGCAAGATGGTGGCAGCAATGGAAGCTGTTCCCTTTGCCCAGCTACACCTCCGTCCTTTGCAGCTTGCGCTTCTATCGGCCTGAGTTAGGAATCCATTCTCACTCGAGCATCTATGCTGCTTGTCTCCGCGGGTCAAGCGGGCGCTCAGGTGGTGGACGTTACTGTCTTCCCTCACCAAAGGGAAAATCTTTTCTCCCAGTGCAATGGCTAGCGGTCATCACAGACATCTTTCTTCGGGGCTGTCTTTCGTCATCACACTGTCCAGGGGCGGTGGTCACCTCGGGAGTTGCTTCTTCCGATCAACGTCCTGGAAATCCTTGCGATTCGGTTGTCCCTGTGGCGGTTCCAACACCTCTTGGCGGGTCGACCCATCCGAATACAGTCGGACGCCACGGCTGTGGCGTATATCAATGCGAGAGGTGGAACACATTCTCCGCTGGGCTGAGATGACACACTCAGCGGTTCACATCCCAGGTGTGGAAAACTGTGCGGCAGACTTCCTCAGCCGTCAGTGCCTCGCCTCGGAAGAGTGGTCACTTCATACGGAGGTATTCCAACAGATTTGTCATTGCTGGCGGACTCCTGACATGGACCCTGATGGCATCAAGACTAAACGCCAAGGTGCCCGAATTCATAGCTCGGTCCCGGGATCCAGAGGCCATTGGGGTGGATGCTCTGGGCCTTCCATGGCATCAATTTCATCTTCCTTACGTGTTCCCCCCCACTTTCGTTACTTCTGAGGGTTATCAGGAAGATCAAGGCGGAAGGGATTCCAGTGATCCTAGTCGCTCCGGACTGGCCTCGCTTGGCGTGGTACGCAGAGTTGGTTCAGCTCGTCATCGATGTTCCCTGGCGACTACCGGATCGACCAGATTTACTCTCCCAGGGCACAATTTGCCACCAGAACTCAGGGGCCCTGTGTTTAATGGCCTGACCGTTGAAACCTGGGTCCTGACCCAAGCTGGGTTCTTCCAAGAAGTGGTTTCCACGATGATTAGCGCTCAGAAAACTGCATCGGGGCGCATTTATCACCGCACTCGGAAAGCGTTTTTCGCATGGTGCAGAGAACACGGTCGTTCTCCTCTTGTCTTCTCCATCCCGACCATTTTGCAGTTCCTTCAGACTGGTCTGGACTCAGGCCTAGCGCTTAGTTCCCTCCAACGCCAGATCTCTGCCTTATCGGTTTTGTTCCAGCGCCGAATTGCTTCTAATCTGCCGGTGAAGACTTGGTCCTGGGTGTTCTACAGGAGGCTCTGTTTGAGCCGCTGCAGGACTTCTCTCTGACTCACCTTTCCTGGAAGGTCGCTTTCCTGGTTGCGGTGACAGGCGGGTATCGGAGCTAGCAGCTCTTTCCTGTCGAGCTCCCATTTTAAGTTTTCACCAGGACAAGGTGGTTCTCCGACTGTCCCCGTCCTTCTTACCCAAGGTGGTCTCTTCCTTTCACCTTAATGAAGACCTTGTTCTTCCCTCGTTTTGTTTGGCGCCATTACACCGTTTTGAGACGGCTCTCCTCACTCTGGATCTCGTAAGGGCTCTCATAAGATTCATCGCTCTGACTGCGTCCTTTCGCAAGATGGACGCCTTATTCGTTCTTCCTGAGGGTCACAGGAAGGGTATGCTCGTTTCTAAGTCCACAATAGCCAGGTGGATTCGCTCAGCTATTCAGGAGTCTTACCGCATCAGAGACAAGCCTGTCCCATTGGGGATTAAGGCACACTCCACTCGTTCGGTGAGTGCCTCCGGGGCCATTCGGCACAAGGCGGCGACCTGGTCCAGTCTGCACACCTCAAAGCTCTGCAACATTTATACTCAGGCTTCCGCAGATACAGGCCTGGGAAAAAGAATCTTGCAGGCGGCGGAGGCGCATCTCTAGGCAGCTGGTGCATTGCGCTTTGTTCTGTTCTGTCGTTAATTTGACGTTTTATACCTTTGTATGATGATCATGATTTCCTACTGCTTTGTCACTGAACTGGTTTGCCTAGAGCCAGTGTGTGGGTATATACTGCAGAGGAGGAGTTAATCTTTTTGTATTTACTTAGTGTCAGCCTCCTAGTGGCAGCAGCATAACACCCATTGTCTTGTGTCCCCCAATGAGTGGCTGGGAGAAAAGGCTTTTACGGTGAGTACACAAAAATCCCTGTTTTTTGAATTTACCAAATGGCTGCAATGAAACAAAGAGTGAAAAATTTAAAGGGGTCTGAATACTTTCCGTACCCACTGTACGTCTGAATTGATAGTCAAATTCCAAAAATTAACTAGTCTCACTTCATTTTATATATTTTTTTTGCTAGTATAAGGAATGCCTAAACATGAGAAGTAAAATTGATTGCAGTGTCACTGTAAATTATGCTGTAATATCAGTAATAATAGAAGACCCAACACTTGTATAATGCTCAAAATCTTGTTTTGTTTTTTTTTAACGAAAGCAAATGTTCTGCTTGTTTGATGGCTGTTGTATATAACGTTACATACTTGTGTATTGTTTTCAGTAAGAACCTACAGACTCAGAGCATTATAAGAAAGCTGACTTTTATACTGTTCACAGCAATCCTCCCCAGGCACTAACTTCTCAAGACTCCCATGCATCCTTACAGTATTCAGTAGTAGTAAGTGGCTGTGCTGATGGAGGCCACTTATTAATTTGTTTCCTTTTTGTTGTAAAGAAATAAATTGATCCTGACTGATGAGAAAGAGATGAACATCCTAAACAAGCTGCTGCTTCTTGCGGTTCTGGGCTGGCTTTTTCAGGTACAATATTTATAACTGTACAAAATTGCTTTTTATAAATCCATACTAATCCCCTCCTGACATAAGATGTACTGGTACGTCCCAAGTCAGGTGTGGGTGTATGGAGCGGGATCAGTAGCTGAGCCTGTTCCATAACCACTGGTGCTGGCAGTTTATTACAGCTGGCATCTGCCTCTTAACACATGTTCCAATCAATCCAAAGCCCATCAAGCCCTTGGTTCGGCTTTAGGTCAGTAATATCACTTCACGCTGCTGCAGTATTGCAATAATAGTCTTAATTTTTTTATATAGCGCTAACATATTCCGCAGTGCTTTACAGTTTCCACACTTTATCGTCGCTGTCCCTGATGGGGCTCACAATCTAGATTCCCTATCAGTATGTTTTTGGAGTGTGGGAGGAAACCGGAATACCCGAAGGAAACCCACGCAAACACAGGGAGAACATACAAACTCCTAGCAGATGTTGTCCTTGGTGGGATATGAACCCAGGACTCCAGCGCTGCAAGGCTGCTGTGCTATCCACTGAGCCACTGTGCTACCCTATAAATAGAATAAGTGATTAGACGGATGCAGGTTCAAGTCGTCAAGGAATACAAAATAAAGTAAAAATTTAAATAGCTAAAAAAAAAACAACTCCTTTTCTTTATCGCTTTATTGGGGTGCACAGGTAACCATGGGCGTATTCTGCTGTCGCTAGGAGACTGACACTGGGCAAAAAAAGGAAAATAGCTCCTCCCCGGCAGTATACACCCACTGACAAGCACCAAGTACCTCAGTTTAAGCTTAGTGTCTGTAGAAGGTGGACCTGTATCTGATTCCAGATCCATGTTGTTGTGTTTTTATTATCTTTTGTCTTTCAGGTTCTTCTTCCTTAGGGTAACAGGGTGTAATTTCTCACTTTGTTTTCTCGTACTTATGCGACCGAGAGAGCAGTGTGATTTCACCCACATCGCCCACTCTCGGACCCACAGGCTGTTCTTCGTCCGCTGTCACCTTTACGGGTGTTTCAGGGTGAATTCCCGGTGGTCAGTCCTTGCCTTTTCCCCACCCCTGGGAAGAAGACGGTGGTCACCAGCAGTGGCCTTCCCCTTGTAAGGGGTTGACGCCGTCTACTGTACCATCTGGAGATGGCGCGGGAAGGAGGATCTATTATACCAGGACCCTCATCCATCTGAGGGTTCCTGAACGCATCCTTATCGGCAAAGAGGAACCATGGACCTACCTTGTAGGTATGTATGCCCCCGATTACCACAGCGGCGCACGTCAATTTTTCGTCTCATTCTGACATGGGACAGGGCGGAATTAGTGCTTTAATCCCCGCACTGCCGCGGACATTTCTCCCTGGCCTGTCCCAGACCTTGGCGCCCCCCCCCCCCCCCTCTTTTTCTTTTCTGGTCGCTCCTCCTTCCCGACTTCCCCGGACTCTCACCACCTCACGTTTGAATTGCGCGCGCTTTTACACCAATAGCCGGTCTCACTGGGTCACAGATTCTCCTGCTCTGACCTTGCCACGCCCCCTGCTACGCTCGCGTTTCCTCGGCGCGCTTTTGCTCCCATCATGGAGCTCCTTCTCCCTGCTGGTACACGCCCTCGGCGAGTCATCCAATTGGTGGGGTGCTTTCTGTTTCCACCGACCGGCAGATCTTCCTTGTTGTTAACGCCCCCACCGGCGTGTCTGCCAATCAGCAGTTTACGTGTCTGCCAATCAGCAGTTTACGTTCTCTTTCACTAAACGGCTTTGTCTGTCATACACACTGCTCAGCATCGTGCTTGCTGTGACACAGCTCAGCCGATGCTATATTGGTACTTGTGCCGCAGCAGAAGTAATTCTGCCTGAGACTCTGACTTTATCTGCACATCTTCCGTGTCCTCGGCATCTTACCTGCATTTAGCCTGCGGACATCTGCCACAGGGGGACACCTCTAACAGTCATCTGCTGACCGTCGCTGACATCGGGTTAGCTCTGCCCTCTCTCTCCTTTTTTTTTTTTTCTGTCCCCCTTTGTAGCCCTTCTCTGCAGTAGTACCAAGGCTCGACTTATGCCCTACCCTGCGGAGATTTCTCGTTGCCCCTCTAAGCCTACTGTGGTTCATTATGCCTGTGCCCTTTGCAAAAGAAAGTGGTCCTCAGGTCAGCCTTCCCCTTTCTGCAGCCCCTTCACCATGTCTGCGCCAGAGGTGCCCCCTAACACGCGGGATGAGATCACACCCCTCCGGAGTGGGCTGTTGCCATGTCACAGTCGGTCTCTGACCTGACAAAAGTATCACAGTCCCTGGTACAGGTCCTGGAGCGTCTTCCACATTTGTCTGCTGCCACCAGTGCTCCGAACACCTCTCACAGTGATTCGCACGCACCTGACCACGACCTTCGCATGGACAGATCTGGTACAAAGCAAAGTAAGCGGACTCTTTCCAGTTCCTCATCCAGTTCCCCGGGTCCCTCTGCATCATCTAGGATGCCCTCCTCTCCCCATGCCCCTCCTCGGAGGCCTCTTTTGGGTCAGATGCGGATTCCCTATAAAAAAGAACAGCATCAAATCCGGGTGAAGAAATAGTAGTTCTTTATTTGCCAGATGCAACGTTTCAACCAATACAGGTCTTTTCAAGCATGCTTGAAAAAGACCTGTATTGCAAATAAAGAACTACTATTTCTTCACCCGGATTTGATGCTGTTCTCCTTTTTTATATGGTATGTACTTGCCCATCCTACTGGGTCAGATGGCATCTGAACGTGCATCATGATGTCTGAGGTCTGTCAGCTTCTCTCTTTTTGTGTAGATGCGGATTCCCTGTCTGAGTCTCATTCGGACTCCCAGTCTGAGTCTGATTCGGACCAGGTCTCAAAAATGCAGGATATGGTCCATAGCCTTATCTTGGCAATTACCCAAACTCTTAACCTAAAGGAGGACGAGACACCTGCTCATTTCCTTCAAGCAGGTAAAACGTCCTTCCCTGACTTTTCCCAATCACAGGGAATTTGATGCTATAATGGCTAAACATCCTGAAAAGCACTTCCCGGGAAGGAAGCAGCTAGACATTCTTTATCCTTCAGCCCAGACTTCGTTGGTAGGTAGGCAGAGTCACCTAAGGTAGACCCCCCCCCCCCCCCCGGTTTCCCCGCCTGTCTTCCAAGACAGTCTTGTCTCTGCCGGACGGCACATCTCTCAAGGACGCTACGGATAGGCAGATTAACTCCTTCCTCCGCCCACCACTGCCTCCTACTACCTCCCTCATCTCTGCTGAGGACTTTGACACACACTTCAAAAGGAAGATCGACCAAACAATGCAAATCTTAAATGTTCAACCACCACAACCCCTTTGAATACCAGACCAATGCCCAAACCCCATAACCTCCCTCTCCAACATCACCGAACTGGATCTTAATTGTCTCCTCTCCAAATCGCACCTCACAACCTATGCGCTTGACCCCATCCCACCTCCTCCCCCACCTCACCACCATTATTATCCCATCCCTAACCCATCTCTTCAATCTATCACTAACTTCTGATACCTTCCCTTCTGCTTTCAAACATGCCACAATTACGCCTATCCTTAAAAACCCTCAACCCAACCGCTATGTCCAGCTATTGCCCAATATCGCTGCTCACATTCGTTTCCATACTCCTGGAGCTGCATGTCCACGCTGAACTTCCTACCACCTCTCATCTAACTTGCTTTTTGACAATCTACAATCTGGTTTCCGCCCCCATCACTCCACTGAGACAGCCCTGACTAAAATTACTTTCGACCTACTTACAGCCAAAGCGAACGGACAATACTCTTTACTCCTGCTTCTAGACCTGTCCTCTGCTTTTGACACAGTTGACCACTGCCTTCTACTACAGATTCTCTCCTCCTTTGGCATCAAGGACCTCGCCCTATCCTGGATCTCCTCTTACCTTTCCAACCACACATTCAACGTCTCCCACTCCCACACTACCTCCTCGTCCCATCCTCTCTCTGTTGGAGTCCCCCCAAGGCTCTGTTCTAGGACCCCTACTCTTCTCAATCTGTACACTTGGCCTGGGGCAACTCATAAAGTCCCACGGATTCCAGTACCACCTTTATGCTGATGACACTCAGATCTACCTCTCTAGCCCAGACGTCGCCTCTCTGCTGTCCAGAATCCCGGTGTGTCTATCAGCCACATCCTGCTTCTCCTCCCGCTTCCTCAAACTCAATGTTGACAAATCTGAACTCATCATCTTTCCCCCATCTCACAGATCTTCCTTACCTGACCTATCTATCACAATTAACGACATCATGCTTTCCCCTGTACCAGAAGTTCGCTGCCTCGGAGTAACTCTTCACTCTGCCCTGTCCTTCAAACCGCACATCCAAGCTCTTTCTACCTCCTGTCGCCTTGAGCTCAAAAATATTTCCAGAATCCGTCCTTACCTCAACCCTCAATCTACTAAAATGATGGTGCATGCCCTCATCATCTCCTGCCTCGACTACTGCAACATCCTTTTCTGTGGCCTCCCTGCTAACACCCTCGCACCTCTCCAGTCCATCCTTAACTCTGCTGCCAGACTAATTCATCTCTTTCCTCGCTACTCCTCCACGTCTCCCCTCTGCAAATCTCTTCACTGGCTCCCATTCCCTCAGCTTATCCAGTTCAAATTACTAATACTGACCTACAAGGCAATCTATAACCTGTCTCCCCATATGTTTCTGAACTAATCTCCCAATACCTTCCCTCACGTAATCTCCGATCCTCCCAAGACCTCCTTCTCTCCTCCACACTTATTCGTTCCTCACACAACTGCCTCCAAGACTTCTCCCGAATATCCCCCATCCTCTGGAATTCTTTACCCCAACACGTCTGACTATCAACCACATTTAGATCCTTCAGACCGAACCTGAAAACCCACCTCTTCAGGAAAGCTTACAGCCTGCAATGACCTTGCTACCTCCTCACCACTACCGGAGATATCGCCTCAACCAACACCGGAACTGCTGCAACCCACCAACCTGCTGTCTCCTTCCCCACCATCCTGTAGAATGTAAGCCCGAAAGGGCAGGGTCTTCTCCCCTCTGTATCAGTCTGTCAATGTTAGTTTGTTTACCGTAAGTGATATCTGTAATTTGTATGTAATCCCTTCTCATATACAGCACCATGGAATCAGTGGTGCTATATATATAAATAAATAATAATAATAATAATTGAGTCCTTGGCTAAATCAGCCATTGAAGCTGCTGGCGCCTCACTCTGTCCCATCTTTGCCTCCACCTGGGTGGCAAAGTCCATGTCTGCCTGGGCAAGAATTGTTCACTTTGGTATCCTATGGAACAAATAGAAAAAGGAGTCTACATCCCAAAATAAGTATTTTATAAAAATCCGATCATTATTTATTGTAACAAATATCACATACAGAAGATATACTAGACAAGAATATATAGAAACATGAAGCCGTCCTTTAAACCAGCTCCTCACTGGCACATAAAGGGTCGCTCTTCCTGTGCCAACAGATTCTCCTCAACGTGACGGCCCCACCTGAGAATCTCTTCAGGGTGGGAGGCCGACATCTTCTATTCCGGGACGCCTGGTTGTCGGTGGTAGACAATGCCTGGGTCAGAGAGATGGTCACGTCCGGTTACAAAATTGACTTCACCCCCCCCCCCCAGAAAGACTTTTCTTTCTGTCTCAGTCGCCAAGACATCCGTCTCAGGCCCTAGGTGTTCTTCAGGTCGTCTCTTCCCTACTACGCACAGGAATAATCATACCTGTCCCCCGGAACGAACGCTTTTCAGGGTTCTACTCCAGTCTTTTCGCAGTCTCGAAGAAAGACTGATCGATCCGTCAGATTTTGGACCTCAAGTGACTGAACCATCACATTTGGATCCATCATTTCAGGATGGAGTCCTTACGTTTGGTAATCGCCTCCATAGAACCGGGAGAATTTCTTTGCTATGTAGACATTTAGGATGCTTATCTTCACATGCCTATATTTGCGTTCAGCATCAGAGATTCCTATGGTTTGCGATCGATCTAGGAGGACCACTATCAGTTCACGGCTCTTCCCTTCAGCCTGGCCTCTGCCCCCAGAGTATTCACAAAGGTCATGGCAACGGTCATGGCCATCCTTCGTTACCAAGGGATTCTCATTGTCCCTTACTTGGAAGATCTTCTGATCAAGGGGCTGTCCCGCCAAGACTGCGACCTGAGTCTTCAGATCACCTTGGACACTCTGGTCCGTCTCATCTGGATTGTCAACAGAAAGAAGTCCTCCAGTACCAAGCTCAGCACCTGGTATTTATGGTCATGAGGTTCGACACGGCCCAAGCCCGTGTCTTCCTTCCAAAGGAGAAGTTTCTCTCTCTCTCTACCAGGGGATCCGGATTCTAAAGCTACAAACTCCTCTCTCCCTTTGCTCCTGCATGGGAGTTCTGGGGAAGATGATTGCTGCCATAAAAGCTGTGCCTTTTGCCCAGTTTCATACCCGTCCTCTTCAACTGGCCCTCTTGTCCGCTTGGGATAAGAGGACCGTCTTCCTGGACCGGCTCGTGCTTCTGCCTCTCAAGGTGAGGCAATCCCTGACCTGGTGGACGCTTTCAGCCTCAGTCCTGCGTGGGAAGTCCTTCCTCCCTCTCCGGTGGCAGGTCATCACCACCGACACCAGTCTGCTCAGTTGGAGAGCTGTCTTTCTTGATCACACAGTGCAGTGTCGCTTGAACTTCCAGGAAGCCACTCTCACCATCAGTCTTCTGGAGATCAGGGCAATTTTCCTTGCCCTTCGCAGCTGGCAGTCCCTCCTCGCAGGCCAGCCGGTCCGCATTCAATTGGACAACGCCACTGCCGTGGCTTGCATGAACCATCAAGGCAGGACTCGCAGCAAACAGGTGATGGCAGAGGCAACAAGGATTCTTCGATGGGCGAAGCGTCACGTTTCCGCCATATCAGCTGTACACATTTCGGGGGTGGAAAATTGAGCTGCCAATTTTCTGAGTCGTCAGGTCTCGCATTGGACGAGTGGTCTCTCAATCCTGCCTTTTTCAACCAGATATGCCAGAGATGGGGCATTCCGGACGTCGACCTGATGGCATCTCGGATGAACCACAAAATTCCTCAGTTCGTGGCCAGGTCCCGGGAACCGCTGGCCATCGGTTGCGATGCCCTAGTGATTCCGTGGTCCAATTCCAGCTGCCTTATCGGTTTCCGCCTCTCCCATTCATTCCGAGAGTCGTAAAAAAGATAAAGGCGGAAGGAATTCTCGTAATCCTGGTAGCTCCGGACTGGCCAAGAAGGGCCTGGTACACTGAGCTGGTAAACATGCTCATGGACGCTAACCTGGAGACTTCCAGACCGTCCGGATATTCTCTCACAAGGCCCCCTCTTCCACCAGAGTTCACAGTCTCAGTTTAACGGTATGGCCGTTGAGGCCGCAGTTCTGAGGGAGGATGGTTTTTCCCATCAGGTCATTCAGACCATGATTACGGCAGGAAAACCAGCATCCTCGCGAATCTACCACAGATACTGGAAGGCTTTCTTTCGGTGGAGTGAGGGCAACAATTTGGTCTCTGTCCTTTTCTCTTCCTTCCATCCTGGGATTTCTACAAGCTGGTCTTAACTCTGGTCTATCACTCAGTACCCTTAAGGGGCAAGTTTCCACTCTGTCAATTCTTTTCCAACGAAATCTTGCTTCTTGTTCCCAGGTAAAGACTTTTCTTCAAGGAGTCGCTCACCTGACACCTCCTTATTGTCCTCCGATATATCCATGGGATCTTAACCTTGTCCTTGGTGCACTCCACTGCGCTCCTTTTGAGTCCATTCAAGACATTCGTCTTCTCTCCTGTCATGGAAAGTAGCCTTCTTAGTTGCCATTACGTCCATCAGGAGAGTTTGAGTTAGTGGCATTGTCCTGCTGTTCTCCGTTCCTGATTCTCCATCAGGACAAGGTAGTTCTCAGACTTGTTCCTTCCTTCTTGCCCAAGGTGGTTTCTTCATTTTGCATTAATGAAAAAATTGTCCTTCCCTCTCTATGTCCCTCTCTGGTTCATCCCATGGCGAAGTCCCTCCACAAGTTGGATCTGGTTAGATCTATCCTAGTCTCCCTTTCTAGGACTGCTCCCTTTTGCCACTGTGATGCCCTATTTGTAATTTCTGAAGGTCATCGTAAGGGTCTCGCAGCTTTGAATTCCACTATTGCCCACTGGATTCGTTCGGCAATATTGGAGGCATACCGCGTTCAGGATCAGCAGCTTCCTTCGGGGATAAAGGGCAGCTTCCTGGGCAGTTCGTCACCAGGCCTCAGGCCTCGGCTTTACAGATTTGTAAGGCCACGACCTGGTCATCTCAGGGTGCATACCCATTCTTTGTCTCATGCAGGCCTGGGAAGGAAGGTGCTGCAGGAGGTGGTTACGCATCGGCCGACCTAATCTGTTATTTTTTGCATTCTTTCTGTTCCTACCCTTGGGACTGCTTTGGGATGTCCCAATGGGATGTGTCCCCCAATGAAGCGATGGAGGGATTTTTGGTACCGTAAAATCACTTTCTTGTAGCCTTCATTGGGGGACACATCACCCTGTTTGTACCGCTTTTGGGCTTACGTGCCTTTCTTGTTGGGTTGGTGCATATGTTGAGTTTTGGTGGCTTCTCCTACTGCTTTAACTCTAACTGAGGTACTTGGTGCCTGTCAGTGGGTGTATACTGCGGAGGAGGAGCTATTTTCCTTTTTTTGCCTTGTGTCAGCCTCCTATCAAAAGCAGCATACATCCATGGTTACCTGTGTCCCCCAATGTGTACCACAAATCCCTCTATCTTTTTTGTCTTTTTTCAGGAAAGAAATAGAAAAAAAATATAATTTATTGTATATATTTAAAATATAATTTAAAGAAGATAACCAGAACTCCAGAATTACTGAGGTTATTTTTTTTTATTTGCCACTCCTCCCCCAACCACCTCCCCAAAAAATGCAATAAAAAGAATTAAAAATATTGTAATTGTCTGAATGTTGTATGAATAAAAATGCCAATCCAGCATGTAAAAACAAGCCCTCACAACGCCTTTGACAGAAAAATCAAAGTTAAGGGTCTGGTATTTTAATTTTTTTAATTCCCAGAAATCTTAAAAAAAAATTATGAATAAAAAAAATAATTAATTTCTCTGTATTTACACTGGTCTGGAAAATCACACATTTTTACCGCACAGTGAACAGCTTAAAAACAAAACCCAAAAAATAATGGGATTGCATGTTTTTTTTCACACCACTTGTGATTTTTTTTTTAAATACATTGGTAAATGAATGGTGTTATTCAAAACTTTAATTCGCCCCAGAAGAAAAACAAGCCGCCATATAGCTATGTTGACATATATAATAAAAAAAGAAGTTGAGATTATCTGAAGAAGGGAAGGTGGGGTCTAAAAGTGCAAAAACTGCAAATCGCCTAGTCCGTTTTAATGTCACGTGGCTTGTTCTTGTTAAGGTGCCAGCATTGCCAGAGGAAATGTTTTTCGACCGTGAAGCTGCTCAGGATGAGATTTCAGTGGAGATGTTGGTGTCCATACAGGGGCTGGTGAGTGTGCAGTGTTACATTACATGTATTCTGTTTTCAAGTAAAGCTCTTATTTTGTCCTTTTATGTCTTTCTGTTCAGTCAGTTATTTCTGTTTCTAGAAGAGCTAGGAAGATGGTCAATATGGCTGCCGTTATATCTGTCTTATGGGTGTTCTCTGTAAACGGGCGATGTTATATAACATTATCACAGAACAGCACTATAATGTGTTGTAAGATAGAGATAGTACGTTTAAAGAGACAATTTCGGCTGGAGCTAAACCTCAGTATGGAACTTGGTATCGTTGTAATGACCGCTGAGCTGGTAATGTGTTGGCAGCAGTTATCTAGTGTCTGAGGGGACCTATTATATATTGAATAATAACTTGTATTTCTATTATTTTAGGACAGCATACCATTGGTGGATCAACAACTGTTATACAACTGTTGCCCTTACATTGGTGAGTAACCCAGACCTTTATGGAGAACATAAGCTATGAACATGACCTCTTTTGCCATAATAGTGTTATCTCCTTACTGAATTTCAGTACTATACTTTTACACCACGCTATTATTTTCTAATTCTTAACTGCATTTTAAGAATAACTAAACCTTTAAAGGGAATGTCATGTCCCCAATTGCTGTTAACCTGCAAATGTGGGATTAGTCGGCAGGTTTATAGTGTACTAAAGCCCGACTGCTAGGAGGAAATGAACTTTATTCCTACCTGCAGTCTCAGACTTTCAGTCATAGAGTGTCAGCCAGCTTTAGTCAACGCTCAGTACATAGCGAATGGCAGCTGTAACTGAGGCCAGGCACTGACTAACAGTCGGCTCAGCAGTGCATCAGTACAGAGGCGGCTCTCAGTCAGGGCCGTGGTATGGTTACAGCCACCGTTCACTATGTACTGAGCTGTGACTGAAGCTGTGTTTGTATGACTGAAAGCCTGACACTGCTGGATGGAATAAACTTAATTTCTTCCTGGCAGCCGATTTGTCAGTGCAGCAGCTCCATGGCTTTAGAACACTATAAACCTGTAAAGTAAACCCATATATGCTGTTTAATAGCGTTTGGGGGCATGACAAGTTCCCTTTAAATGTTTTTGATATTTTGTGGTGCCTTGCAAGATCAGCTGGCATCGGCTTTTTAGTTATCTGCAAATCGCACAGTACCTGTTGAGCACTGGTACAGTAGTGTACAGCTCCAGAAGAAAGTCTATGATCCTGAATGAATTGGTTGTTGACGCCGGTCCTGATGAGGAGATGTGCTAGAGTCAGACACAGGCACATGTATCTTAATGAATCCAGAGCGTTAGATAAGTGGTGTTCGCCTCGCCACAAATCTTACTTCACTAATAAATGCATGATGAGCGGAGGCAGCTCCGCAGCAGCTCTGCGCACTGGGCAAAAATGGCACAAGAACGCCAAAAGTTACAACTTTAGAAAGCCTCGAGTAGCAACAAAATTTTGCAACTTTTCAAAGATTTTTACGCCAAATTCTGACGTGAAAGCTTTCATAAATCATGCCCTGTGTGTCTAAACACAGCTATATGGTGTGCTTATGGTCAGCAGGGGTACTAATGCAGATCAGTGCCTATTTAAAGGGTTTTTCTGGTTTCACACAATTCAGGTCCCCAAGCCGCTCAGTCGCTTAACTCACTCATTGCCTGCAGCGCTGTCACAGTGATGTCACTGGTGCAGCCAATAACAGACCCTGGGAATATTGGATACTCTGTTCTGCACCCAGGGAAGATGAGTATAGAATATTTTGTTTTTAAACAAACTGCATTTGGGGAGCAGGGACAGGGAGTTTCCAAAATTGTGAATCCTTTTAGCCGAATTGGAGCTGAGATGCAGTTCTCAGCAGTGGCAACTACATATGAATTGTATACATTACATCGCCCGGAGGAATTGCGATACGATACACTTTATTAATCCGAGGGAAATTATGGTATCACAGCAGCGTTACAACAGCATTACAAACAAAACATTACAAACAGCATTACATAGAGTAATTACTAGACACAGATCTTGCACATGACTAACCACAATACGTAACAAACAAAGGTACACAAATCTCTAATCATTTCCATTAGTGCGCCAGTCCAAGGTCGTAGCCATCTTTCACCCTTAGTGAATTGTTATACATCCCAATAGCGGTAGGCACAAACGATTTCCTGAATTTCTCCTTGCACCTTGGAAGGATTAGACGGCTGCTGAATGTGCTCTTCTGCTTCAAGAACAGCTCATATAGTGGGTGTGTATTATTGTTCATTATAGCCCTGCACTTACTGTAAGTTTGTGGGGCTACTTGACCCACATCCATCTATCCTGAGAGTAGGGCTTCAATAGTATATGGCTGGGCAGCCACTTTAAAGTATATCTGATGCAATGGTCTCTGCACAAGGCTGAACGCTGTTTCATTTTTTGCATGCCGTGTTTGTTGCTAACTCCACCATCAGATTACATGTTTTATTTTAAAGGGTTGTCCCATTCATTTATTTTTTGTACACTAGAGCAACAGACCCATGATGTTATTTTTCATTTGAGTTATGTTAATTTCTGTGATCAGTGACAGATACAATTGGATGAGGAATAAGCTCTCCTCTTTGAGAAGCTTTCTTTCTTCCCTCTACTGGAATCCAGTATACCGAAAAAGAAAAGAAGGATTTTTGCTTCTCGCCGTAAAATCTTTCTTGGAGCCTTTATTTGGGGACACAAGTAACCAAGGGTGTCTTCTGCTGTCGCTAGGAGGCTGACTCTAGACAAAAAGTTAGGTCCTCCTCAGCAGGGTACACCCACCGACTGGCACAAAACTCATCAGTTAGTGAAAATGCAGTAGGAGAAGCAACAACAAATGACTATGTACAGGCCCAACATAAGCACAAAACAAGGGTGGGTGCTATGTCCCCCAATGAAGGTTTCAAGAAAGAGATTTTACCGTGAGTACCAAAAAATCCCTCTTTCTTTGTCTACTCATTGGGGGACATAAGTAACGGGACGTCCTAAAGCAGTCCCAAGGGAGGGGACAGAATATTGAGCTCAAATCAGGTTGGACACCTTCCTACCTAAGCCGGCATCAGCCGAGGCTTGGTTATGTACTCTATAGAATCTTGCGAAAGTATGAAGAGATGACCAGGTAGTGGCCTTGCAAATCTGGGTTGCAGAGGCCTGGTGTCGAACCACCCAGGAGGCCTCCACCACCCGGGTCGAATGAGCCCTCACTCCCAGAGAGGATGGTCTACTCTTAACACTCAAAACCTCTAAAAAGGACAATATCCTCATTGATGTGAAACGGGGAGACTATCTTAGGAAGGAAAGAAGGAACTGGTCGCAATACCACCTTGTCCTGCTGTAAGACAAGGAAATGAAAGCGGTAGGAAAGAGTTGCTAATTCTGAGACCCGTCTGATAGAAGTGATTGCAACCAAAAAGACCACCTTCCATTAGAGAACAGAAGACTCGATGTCCTGTATTGGTTCGAAGGGGGTTCCCTGAAAAACGCTCAAGACTAGGTGAAGGTCCCACGGGTCTACTGGGGGGGGATGGCGCTAGGTGGGCAACACACTGATTTGAAAGCGCGTATACTTAATCCTTGAGTATACTTGGTGACAAACTGGACTCCAGCCTTGATTGTAAGAATGCCAGGATGGAAGAAAGGGAAAAAAACTTGTGTGCTGTGTGACTATCCTCACACCTGCAAAAGAAGGCCTTCCAGGTCCGATGATAAATGCGTTCGGACGAAGGTTTCCTTACCCTGACCATGGTCTGTATGACCTGGGACGAGAAACCTGCTTCTTTCAGGACTGTGGTCCCAACTGCCATGCCATTAAATTAGAGACCGAGAATTCTGGTGGATGAGGGAACCCTGAGTCATACCTTGGAAACTCCCAGACCATCTGCGAGTAGATTGACTAACTTGGTGTACCAGGCTATTTTGGGCCAGTCTGGAGCCACTAGGATGATTGGGGCTCAGAGAAAGAGGTGGAAAAAGGTATGGAAGTTGATATTGAGACCTGGCCACGAAACTAAGGACCTTGTGATTCATCTGAGACGCAATAAGATCAACATCTGGAGTGCCCCCTTTAACAGAAATGATCGAACACAGAGGGGTTGCGAGACCACTCGCACGAGGAGAGACCCTGGCTGCTTAGGTAGTTGGCGGCCTAGTTGTCCACGCGTGGAATATGCACCCCTGATATTGCTGGCATGTGCTGCTCAGCCCAAGTTAGAATCTGTGAGACTTCTGACTTGACGGACTTGCTGCTTGTCCTGCTCTGTTGGTTTATGTATTTCCATAGCTGTGGCATTGTCAGATTGAATGCGAACTGGTCGGTCTGCTAGAAGGTCCTGCCAGAGGAGAAGAGAGAGACTGATTGTTCTAATTTCTCCTTCTCCACATTGGGGGACACAGGACCGTGGGTGTATGCTGCTGCCACTAGGAGGCTGACACTAAGTGAATACAAAAAGTTAGCTCCTCCTCTGCAGTATACACCATCCACTGGCTCTGGATCGAATCAGTTCATGCTTAGTGTCCGTAGGAAGAACACCGGAGTCTGCTATTTAGACCATACTTTATTATTTCTCCTCCGTCTCATTTGGGGACACACTACCATGGGTGTTATGCTGCTGCCACTAGGAGGACACTAAGCAAAATATGTTAACTCCTCCGCAGTATACACCCCTGCTGGCTCTTTCTTGTGAACCTGTTCTTGCTTAGTGTCTGTAGGAGGCACTAGGGTCTAGTCAGACCCCAACTTTCTTATTTTTTTCTTTTAACATTATTTTTTCTAAATTAACGAATAATGGCGACGGGGCCTTTCATGGTCCCGATCTCCATAAATCTTCAACAGGCGGGAACGCGGAGTGTCGCCTCCCCGTACCCCCTCCTGCAACCCTTGTCTGTGCTCCAGAGGCGACGGATCCTTCAATGGGTCCGCTCTCCCCACAACTGCAACGGACGGGAACGTGGGGTTTCGCCCCCACGTACCCCCTTCCGAAGCCAGACCCGCAGCTTGGCACCATTTGCAAGCCATACTTCACAGCGGCAAGTTTGTGTTTTTTGTCTCTCTATCTGCCTATCAAAGGGATGATAGATTGAGACAGTGGCTGGTGCCGGGGACCTCTCCACCCTCCTATTAAAGGAGTTGGTGGATTGAGCAGCGCAGAAGCGGCCTAACAGTGAGTACAGATGTCCCCCATACCTGGAAATCCAGCGCTACGCTGTGGCCGCCTGCCTTATAGAGCCAGCTCTCACCGCCGCGGCTCTTCCCCATGTAAACTGATGAGGATGGAGTGAGGCAGCGGCCGCCGGGAGCGCGATCACTAACGGAGCGCTGCAGCAGCCGCCGCCATGTCCCACGGTCCCGGCTTCTAATTTAGGCCCCGGCTTCGGCCGTTCCTAGGCCCAGTACCGCCTACCCACTGGCCGGGTCCGCCCCTTTCGGCCGACCACGCCCCCTTCCCCAGCGCTCCTTGTCTGGCCTGCAGAGCGGGCGGGGACAGATCCCCCTCCTTTCTCTTCCTGCCCTCACTATCTGGTGCTTCTCGCTGCACACGAGAAGTGCCAACTCAGTTATCGGGGCTGTCTTCCTGGCGCGTCCTAGACCGGAAGTCTATGGAGAACGCCATTTTCCTCAGTACGTCAACAGCTTCTTCTCTGGGGACACACTGAACCTGGGCAAGCCGCGCTACGGCAGGTACACCGCCGCAGGCTGTAACCCCTCAGCCGCAGGCACTAACCCTCCTCTAGCAGGGATTAGTTCCTCAGCTACAGCCGTTAACCCCTCCGCTGCAGGCACCATCCCCTCAGCTGCGGGCTCGCTCGGCCGACCATACGCTGCAGATAATTCTGAGCAGCAACACGCGGCACATAACTCCAGCAATCCTGGTTGGCTGCCGTACGCAGATTCATTCAGTAATTTGCATTATGTCTCAATCAAAGACCGTTAAAAAGGCGGATAAAACGCACACGGTGATATATGCCTCATGCACCGCATGCAATGTTTCCCTGCCACGGAAACATCCCAACCCTCTCTGTACGGACTGTGAAGCCTTAAGGCCTCAAGAGCCTCCCACTACCGTGAAGCAAAGGGAAGCTAACCCCCCACAGTGGGCTGCTTCGTTAGTCCAATCTGTGACTAACCCACCTGAGTGGGCTGATTCTTTGGCGCAATCCGTGGCTTCCCTCGCAAAGGCTATAGAATCTTTTCATGGTCCCTCTTCCAGCCGGGTGTCCCCTCTCCCCCCTTAGCGGGTCCTTCAAGCATGCACTCTTCTAGGAAACGTATCCGTGAATCATCTTCACGGAACTCTGAGCCTACTGCATCCGCTAGCTCTGCGTCTCGCTCTCCTTCACCAGGGGTGCCAGTGAGCACGAATCAGAATGTGAGTCTGAGGTGGCCCCACACCCTAACTCCCCTGAGTTCCAGGAGTCTATAGATTCGCTCATAGAAGCAGTTAATCATATCCTGGAAATAGACGAGGAACCCGGTACCAATCCGGACCATCCGGTGGCTTTTAAAAGAACTAAACGCCCCCATAAGTATTTCGATAACCATCCAGAGTTTACAGACATTCTCACAAGGCATAGAGGTCGCCCAGACATGCGTTTCTCGGGCCTAAAACCTCTAGAAGCATGGTATCCCTTTGCATCTACTCTAAGGCAGGAGTGGACTGAGTCCCCTGCAGTAGATCCGCCCATATCAAGGCTCGCTTCAAAAACTCTTCTGTCCTTGACGGATGGATCATCCATCAAGGATCCCACGGATCGGCAGATTAACAATCTGGCCAAATCAGTCTTTGAGGCTGCTGGAGCCGCCTTATTTCCGTCTTTCGCCACCACGTGGGTAGCTAGAGCTATGGTGGCCTGGGCAGAGGCCATAATTAGAACCAGTGGAGACAATAACTTTCCACCCGAAGTCACCAATCTTGCCCATCAGATTTCTCAATCAGGAGACTATGTAGTTCATGCCTCCCTAGACGCGGCTAATTGTGTCGCACTTGCAGCCACCAACGCAGTCGCCATAAGGAGAGCCTTGTGGCTACGAGAATGGCGAGCAGACTCTGCGTCCAAAAAATCCTTGACTTCTCTACCTTACCAGTTTGGCCGTTTGTTCTGAGATAAGCTTGACCAAATTATCTCCGATGCTACCGAGGGGAAACAGCAAATTTCTCCCCCAACGTAGGCTAACTCGACCCTTTCGAAGCCAATTCCAAAACCGTTCCCGGCCTTTTCGCAGTTCCACCGGCTGGTCTTCTCCAGTCTCCTCCACTAACCTTTCTCGGCCCCCTCGCAGAGCCGGAAGTTCCAACCCTTCATTCAGACCTTCTAACTCTTGGAGAAACAGATCTCCTCGGACCAGGACCAAAGGTGTCCCGTCCCGCAAGTTCTCTTCACAATGACTCATTGCTGTGTCTGGAAGACACAGGCAAGGTGGGCGGCCGCCTGTCCTTGTTTCGCCAAGTCTGGCTGACGGTTGTTCACGACCGTTGGGTAAGGGATCTCGTGTCTTCTGGATACAAAATCGAGTTCTCATCCCCTCCTCCAACACGAATCTTCCGGTCCCGGCTCCCACAATCCGCGACGCTGGCGGTCTCCTTTCATCAGGCCATATCCGCCCTCCGCGACAGTGCGGTCATCATTCCGGTTCCTCCCACAGAAAGGTTCAAGGGTTTTTACTCAAACCTTTTCGTGGTTCCAAAAAAGGATGGAACTATGCGTCCAATTCTAGACATGAAGCTACTAAACAAATTTGTCTCAGTGCGCCACTTCAGGATGGAATCCCTACGCTCTGTCATCACTTCACTCGAAAAAGGAGAATACCTTGTGTCAATCGACATCAAGGACGCATATCTCCACGTTCCAATCTTCAAGGGTCTCCAAAGATTTCTACGGTTTGCGGTGGGAGACGAGCACTTCCTATTCACTGCCCTGCTGTTCGGCCTCTCCACTGCTCCCAGAGTGTTCACAAAGGTCATGGCGGCCGTCATGTCCATTTTACACACTCGAGGTGTGGTGATCGTACCCTGCCTGGACGACCTCCTTGTCAAAGGTCCGTCCTATCGGGCTTGTCTAGAAAGCGTCAGTATCGCCATCGACACCTTGTCTCATCTAGGTTGGCTGGTAAACTTGGAGAAATCTTCCCCGGTTCCATCTCAGCAAATTCCCTTTCTGGGGATGATCTTAGACACTTCCGAGGGTTAGTTCTTCTCCCTCCGGACAAGATCTCCTCTCTCACCCGAGGAGCTCGGTCTCTATCTCTGTCCCGGCCTTGCTCCCTGAGGTTCGCCATGCAGGTCCTGGGAAAAATGGTAGCGTCCATCGAGGCAGTACCATTTGCCCAATTTCACCTTCGTCCTCTGCAGCAGGCTCTGATCTCAACCTGGGACAAGAACCCAGACTCCTTGGGTCGCCTCTTTCTCCTGTCACCCAGAGTCAGACGCTCTCTCAGATGGTGGACAACAACGTCGTCCCTGATTCAGGGAAAATCCTTTCTCCCTGTACACTGGCTGGTAGTAACCACCGATGCCAGTCTCCTCGGATGGGGCGCTATCTTTCGCCACCATACAGCTCAGGGACGATGGTCTACGAAGGAAGCCAGCCTTCCGATCAACGTCCTCGAGATCCGGGCGATAAAACTGGCTCTTCTACACTTCCATCATCTTCTGTCCGGACGTCCCATCCGGATTCAGTCAGACAACGCCACGGCGGTGGCGTACATCAGTCGCCAAGGTGGCACGAAGAGCAGAGCTGCAATGATCGAAGTAACGCACATTCTCCAATGGGCAGAGGCAAATCATTCACTCATCTCTGCAGTCCATATTCCGGGAGTAGAAAATTGGGAAGCGGATTTTCTCAGTCGCCAGGCCATAGCCTCAGGAGAGTGGTCTCTTCACCCGGAGGTCTTTCATCAAATTTGCCAACGTTGGGGCGCTCCAGACGTGGATCTTATGGCTTCCAGGCTGAACGCCAAGGTTCCGGCATTCGTAGCCCGATCTCCCGATCCGTTAGCCATCGGCTCGGACGCTCTAGTACTTCCATGGGGCCAATTTCGACTCCCTTATGTCTTTCCACCACTTCCACTGATTCCAAGAGTCATCCGGAAGATCAAGGCGGAAGGCATTCCAGTGATCCTCATCACTCCGGACTGGCCATGCCGAGCTTGGTATGCGGAGCTGGTACAGCTACTCGCCGACGTCCCCTGGCGGTTACCGGATCGTCCGGATTTGCTTTCTCAGGGGCCCATTTACCACCAGAACTCCAGAGTGCTGAGTTTAACGGCCTGGCCATTGAATCCTGGATTCTAGCCCGAGCAGGTTTCTCGAATACAGTGTCGTCTACCATGATTAACGCTAGAAAGCCTGTTTTCATGCGTATTTATCATAGAGTCTGGAAAACTTTTTTCTCATGGTGCAAAGGGAAGGGTCGTTCCCCGTTGTTATTTTCCATTCCCTGTATCCTGGAATTTCTCCAAGCGGGATTGGATTCGGGCCTAGCACTGGCCTCTCTTAAAGGCCAAATATCCGCTCTATCTGTTCTTTTCCAGAGAAAGATAGCTTCAAAACTACAGGTCAGGACTTTCATGCAGGGAGTTTCGCATCTTGTTCCCCCTTACAAGATGCCCTTGGAACCTTGGGACCTTAATTTGGTCCTTAGTGCTCTTCAGGAGTCCCCCTTCGAGCTGTTACAAGAGATTTCTCTCTCCTTTCTATCTTGGAAAATTGCCTTTCTCGTGGCAATAACATCCATCCGAAGGGTCTCGGAATTGGCTGCTTTGTTGTCCAAACCTCCATTTCTGATTTTTCACCAAGACAAAGTGGTGCTCAGAACTTCCCCGTCCTTTTTGCTAAAGGTCGTCTCGGCTTTTCATCTGAATGAAGACATAGTTCTGCCATCCTTCTGTCCGGCTCCAGTGCACCGTACTGAGAAGGCTCTCCACACCTTGGACTTAGTGAGAGCTCTCAGAAGATACATCTCTAGAACAGCATCTTTTCGCAGATCTGATGCCCTTTTTGTGCTTCCGGAGGGACACAGGAAAGGTTTGCCTGCATCTGAGGCCACAATAGCCAGATGGGTTCGCTCTGCAATACACAAATCTTACCGTGTCAAAGGTCAGCCTATCCCGGCTTGGATTAAGGCACACTCCACTCGATCAGTGGGGGCTTCTTGGGCCATCCGGCACCAAGCTTCCGCACAGCAAGTGTGCAAGGCCGCGACTTGGTCCAGCCTTCACACGTTTGTTAAGCACTACAACATTCATACTCAAGCCTCTTTGGATGTGGCCCTCGGCAGACAAATTCTGCAGGCGGCAGTCTCGCATCTGTAGGCTTTTACAATTGCTTTCTAAGCATTGGGTGCGTGAGGTTTTTCCACCTGTTGATGTTTTCTCCCACCCAGGGACTGCTTTAGGATGTCCCATGGTAGTGTGTCCCCCAATGAGGCGAAGGAGAAACAGGGATTTTTGTGTGTACTCACCGTAAAATCCTTTTCTCCAAGCCAATCATTGGGGGACACAGCACCCACCCTGTTAACCTATGGGCTTGTTGTCTGTTTTGGTTTGACATATTGCAATTCTGTTTGTGAATTCTGTTTGTGAGCTCCTACTGCTTTGGCACCGAACTGGTTCACAAGAGAGAGCCAGCAGGGGGTGTATACTGCGGAGGAGGAGTTAATCTTTTAACATATTTTGCTTAGTGTCCTCCTAGTGGCAGCAGCATAACACCCATGGTAGTATGTCCCCCAATGATTGGCTTGGAGAAAAGGATTTTACGGTGAGTACACACAAAAATCCCTGTTTTTACTTTTCAAATTTTTATTTTTTCAAACCATTTTTCCCGAGGATGACTGGGGCGACGGACCCTTTCAAGGGGCCGATCTCCCCCAACCATCAACAGGCGAGCACGGGGAGTGTCGCCTCCCCGTATCCTCTCCTGTGACGTGGGATGCCATGGCTGAGGTATTCTAGGGCCGATCTCCCCGCACCAGCAACAGACAGGAACATGGATTGTCACCTCCATGTACCCCCTTCTGAGCCAGGGTACAGCTGGACATAGCCCTATAAAATCCTAGGGGAGAGAATCCTTAGGATACTCAGAGGCCCCCATGGCATCCGTGCTGCTCCCACGGCACCACCATTGATGGAACAGCAGTGCTGCATGGAGCTGAATGGTCCCTCTCCATCTCCCCTTCAAACGGGACGATGGATTGAGGGTTCCTGCACTGTCCCTGTTGCAGCCCTGACCTGCATGCAGAGTGGCAGCTCTGCTCTTCACTCCCTCCAGGCCTCCTGTGGTGAGTTTTTGATCGCGTTGCGGGCCATGTCGCCTTTTCCGGCCGGGCACCGCTAATTTAGTCCCCGGCTTCAGCCCTTGCTAGGCAGCAAGCCAGTAACCCCGCCCACAACCACGCGTCACGCCTGCGGTACCGCCCACCTGCCTGGCGCTTCTCGCACACTGTGAGAAGCACTTTCCTCATCTCAGCGACCATATTCAGGCACACAGGGACCCTGTGTCGCATCCACGTCTGTCTGTCGCTGCACCGCTGGGGACAAGGCTTTATAGGGGCACAGGACCTGGGTAAGTGCACTGCTACACTGCCCTCAGGCCCCCCCTCCCTTTTCCACTCAAAGTGCTCTGCTGATCTACAGCAGCACACACATAGCCTTCCCTGCAGTATATTGGGAGATAACAGGGGTACAGCATGTCTCTACCTAAAACCTTCCAAAAGTCCAGCAAAACAGTGTTTTTTTTTTCTTCATGTACCTCCTGTCAGGCTGCGTTATCAAGCGGACATAATACTCCGCTCTGTGATGCTTGCGACGCTAAAAGCGCTCAGGAGCCACCCACCACATCCGATCCCACGGTGTTTAGTCCCCCAGAGTGGGTTTCGTCATTTTCGCAATCTATGGCTTCCCTAACTAAGGCGATTGAGTCCCTTCAGGATCCCGCCAGGAGCAAGACCACTAATCTGTCTGTCTCAGAGAATTCCCCTACCTCAGGGGAACCATCGGCCTGCAGGGTCCGTTCTCGATTAAAACACGGACAGGCATCGATGAAATGGGTGCATAGCTCGGCCCTCTGGCAAAAAATGAAGTATCCTTTAAAGAATTCATAATACTGTATCTTCACTTATAATACTTCCTACTGTTCCTCACATGACACCCGTTCGGAAGAAGCAATAACGCGAAACGTGCGTTAAGGGGATTCCACACACGTAGTCCTTCAGCATTTCACCTGTGGTATGTCATTTTGAGGCTCATGTATGTTTGTGTTATGAAGACTGCCTGGCACTATTTATAATAAGCATAGTTTTTGCACTATGCATGCACTTTTCTACTAATTTCTTTTGCATTATGCACATCATTGATTTTTTTATTTATTTATTTAAAGATACTTATGAATTTTTGGAAGGATACTTCATTTTTTGTACCATTAGGCAGTATAACAATAAAGAATATATATATATTAGATTATATGATGCATTTTCTCAAATAATTTTTAAATAAAACTATATAATCATAGAGAATTATAAAATGCATATAATTTTTCTTTCTACTAATAAATGAGCATGGATAATTAATTTCCAAAGGTCAAAATATATATAATCAAGGATAACTTTGAGAGGATAATTGTGTCCTGAAAAAATCTGTATAATTGATTCCACATTTTAATAGGATGTACCACGTGTTGTCTAATCATGTACCACTTTTAATGTGTATGTTTTATTATATGTCATTGTATTTAATATAGATTTGTCTATTGTGTCAATAGTTACCTAATTTCTTTTTGTAGGATAATTTAATTATTGGTTGGGAAACTCAATATATATTTTTTTGCCCAAATTATCGGATAGTTATTCCAAAAAAATGCTGGACCGGCTTATTTCGGATGCTACAGGCGGGACCAGTAAGTCCCTTGCACAGCAGAGAGTTAGGCGCCCTATCCGCCAACAGCTGCAGACACGATTCCGGTCCTTTCGCAGCAATTATGGGTGGTCCTCTAGGGCCATCCCCCCCCTTCCTCGGTTCGGGGCGCCCCGCTCACAGGGTAAGAGTCCACAGGCCTCGTACAAACCCAACAAAGTCATGGAAGACTTGCCCCAAACACAAATCTAGGGGAACCAGGCCCCAAAGACTCTCGGCTAAATGACTTGCAACCCTGTCTGGTCGATACCAGCAGAGTAGGTGGCCACCTACTCCTGTTTCGCCATGCCTGGCTCGCCGTCGTTCACGACGAGTGGGTCAGGTATGTGGTGTCCTCTGGATTCAAAATAGAATTTTCTTTCCCCCCTCCAACCTGTTTTTTTGCCTCCCGTGCCCCCAAGGCCCCCCGTGCCCCCATCGAGTCACTCCGCCAAGATGGAGTCATTACCCCGGTTCCGGAGACCAAAAGGTTTGAGGGCTTCTATTCAAATCTGTTCGTGGTCCCAAAGAAGGATGGTACAGTCAGGCCCATCCTGGACCTAAAGCTTCTAAACAAATTTGTCAGAGTTCGGCATTTCAGGATGGAGTCTCTCTGTTCCGTCATCTCCTTAATGGAGCATGGGGGAGTTCCTAGCCACCATCGACATTCGGGATGCATATCTTCACATCCCAATCTTCCCCCTCACCAAAAGTTCCTTTGCTTCACCGTGTACGGAGAACATTTTCAATTCATGGCCTTGCCATTCTGCCTCACAACCGCCCCCAGGATGTTCACGAAGGTCATGGCTGCCGTCATGTCCATTCTACACTCTCGGACTTAGTCGTCTTCCGTTACCTAGACGACCTACTGATCAAAGGGCTGTCTTTCCAAGCATGCGCAGAATGCATCCGCATTTCATTGGATACCCTTTCTCGGCTAGGCTGGTTGATCAACCAGAACAAATCTTCTCTCACTTCCCGAGGATTGGTGATTATCCCTTGGGACAAGGTCTTTGCCCTTCAGCAGGGGGCCCCGGCACTCTGTCAACCGTCTCCTCGTTTCATCCGTTTCGGTATGAGGGCCTCGGGAAGATGGTAGCCTCAATGGAAGCAATTCAATTTGCGCAGCTGCATCTTCGTCCTCTTCAACATGCACTTTTGGACGCATGGGACAAAAGCCCCTTTCCCCTCGATCGACTGTGTCGGCTGACCCCCCCAGGTCAAGCAGGCACTCCAGTGGTGGACGCTCCAGTCCTCCCACCTCCAAGGGAGGTCCTTTCTCACGGTCCATTGGCTGGTGGTCACTACCGACGCCAGCCTCCTCGGATGGGGAGCTGTTTTTCATCATCACACTGCCCAAGGGAGTTGGTCTCCTCAGGAGTCATGTCTTCCCATCAATGTCCTGGAAATCCGAGCGATTCGGCTCTCCCTGCGGCGGTTCCATCGTCTCATAGCAGGCCGCCCCATCCGTATCCAGTTGGACAGTGCCATGGCTGTGGCTTATATCAATCATCAAGGGGGCACTCGCAGCTTGATGCATGAGGCGGAACACATCCTTCGCTGAACCGAACAGAACTACTTGGTTATTTCGGCCGTTCACATTCCAGGAGTGAAAAACTGGGCTGCGGATTTCCTCAGCCGACAAGGCCTAGCCTTGGGAGAGTGCTCTCAACATCCGGAGATTTTTCAGCAGATCTGTCTTCGCTGAGGAACTCCGAACGTGGACCTGATGGCGTCCTGGATCAATGCCAGGGTTTGTGGCCTGCTCCCGGGACCCGAGAGCCATCGGAGTGGACGCGCTGGTCCTTCCATGGAGTCGCTTCCATCTTCCCTACCTGTTTCCACCGTTGCCCTTGATTCCGAAGGTCATCAGGAAGATCAAGGGAGAGGGCGTACCGGTGATCTTAGTTGCTCCGGGACTGGCCGGTATGCAGAACTGGTCAATCTGGTCGCAGACGTCCCTTGCCGACTACCAGATCGACCAGACTGCTTTCTCAGGGTCCGATTTACCATCAGAACTCTGGTTGACGGCTTGGCCGTTGAATCCTGGGTTCTGACCCAAGCGGGTTTTTCCCGTGAGGTAGCTTCCACCATGATCAATGCTCGAAAGCCGGAGTCCGTGCGCATCTATGATCGGACCTGGAAAATCTTTTTCGAATGGTGCAGAAACAGAGGTCGGCCTCCGCTGGTTTTCAACATTCCCATCATTTTGGAATTCCTCCTGACCGCCGAGCTCCCTCAAGGGGCAGGTCTCTGCTTTGTCCGTCCTGTTCGATCGCTTCCAAACCCCAGGTGAGAACGTTCTTTCAGGAGTCTCCCATGTGATACCTCCCTACAGAGCACTCCTAGACGCCTGGGACCTTAACCTGGTCCTAGGTGTCCTACAAGAATCTCCCTTCGAACCGTTGCAGGATGTCTCTCCTTTCCACCTCTCATGGAAGGTCACCTTCCTAGTCACGATTACTTCAATCAGAAGGGTCTCAAAATTTGCTGCTCTTTCCTGCCGAGCTCCTTTTCTGATTTTTCACCGAGACAAGGTGGTCCTCATGCCGTCCTCGTCGTTCCTTCCAGAAGTGGTGTCCTCTTTCCACCTTAACGAGGATATTATTCTACTCTTGTTTTGTCCAAGCTCTTCACTCTTTGGATCTTGTGAGGGCTCTCTGAAGGTTCGTGTCAAGGACGGCGTCTTTTTTCAGACGGACGCGCTGTTCGTGCTCCTGGAGGAAGGGATTGGCCGCTTCTAAGTCGACAATAGCCAGATGGATTCGGTCGGCTATTCAAGAAGCTTACTGCGTCAGAGGCAAGCCTATTCCAGCACACTCCATTTGGTCGGTAGGTGCTTCGTGGGCCATTCTGCATCAAGCGTCTGCAGAACAGGTCTGCAAAGAGGCGACCTGGTCTAGCCTGCACACCTTCTCAAAGCATTATAATGTCCATACTCAGGCATCAGCAGATGCAGGCCTGGGTAGACAAATTTTGCAGGCAGCGGTACCGCACCTTTAGACAGCAGGTGCTGGGAGTTTGCTCTGTTATGATGTTATTTCCCACCAAGGGACTGCTTTGGGACGTCCACGTCCTGTGTCCCCCAATGTGGCGAAGGAGAAATAGGGATTTTTATGTACTCACCGTAAAATCCTTTTCTCCGAGCCAGTCATTTGGGGACACCGCACCCACCCTTTTGGCCTGTTGCCTATGATGGTTTCTTGTTGACATGTTGTACCTACTGTTAATGTTGTTAATCTCTTACTGCATGGTTACTGAGCTGGTTTGATCCAGAGCCAGTGGGTGGTGTATACTGCAGAAGAGGAGCTAACCCTTTTTGTATTCACTTAGTGTCAGCCTCCTAGTGGCAGCAGTATACACCTACGGTCCTGTGTCCCCCAATGAGTGGCTCGGAGAAAAGGATTTAACGGTGAGTACACAAAAATCCTATTTCCAGGAGGCTGATGGTAAGGGAGGTTTCCCGAGTGTTCCAGCGACCTCTGGACTGTGTGATGAAGGAAGACCGCCCCCCCATCCAAGGAGACTGGTGTCTGTCGTGACTACTTGCCAATGAAGGGGAAGGAATGATTTCCACTGTCAAATGGAGGGGGAGAGACTCCACCAAGCCGAAGACTGCCTCTCTCGAAGGGGCAGAAGTATGGGGCTATCCAGAGACTAAACCCTTTTGTAGCAAGCTGACAGGAGGGCCAGTTGGAGGGGCTGGGTATGGAATTGTGCAAAAGGGACTGCTTCCATCTCGTCAACCATCTTCCCTGGAACTCTCATGCTGAGTCGAAGAGAGCGTTGGGAAGGGTGATTAGAGCACGAATCCCCAGGTGGAGTGCAGAAATCTTTTCCTATAGAAGAACTTTTGCGCGAGCTGTATCGAACTTCATGTCTAGGAAAACTAGGCTCTGGGCCGGGATCAAAGATGATTTTTCTGTGTTTGGTACCCATCCTAAACGGGTGTGTTCAGAGTGACCTGAAGACTTTTGTAAAAGTCTCGTAAAGATGGCCTCCTGATCACTAGGTTGTCCAGTTAAGGAATGACTACAATACCCTTGGAACGAAGAATGGCCATGAGAGCTGTGAATTGATGGTGGTAACCCTGGACCGTTAAGCGCAGAAACCTCTATTTTGCCAAGCAGATCGGGATGTGGAAATCTGCATCCTGGATGTCCAGCGAGTAGAGGAACACTTCTGGTTCTATAGAGGCGGAGCAGAGAGATTCCATTAGGAAATAACAAAGGCGAACCCGCCAGATGAGTGCTTGAGATCCAGGATCAGACAGAGAGAACCACTCTTCTTTGGGACCACGAAAAGTATGGAATTGACACCCGAGAAGCGTTTCTGAGGAAGAACAGGTACGATGACCCCTGCATTTAGGAGAGAGTCGAAAGCTTGGAAGAAACCGGGACCTGAAATATAATCCTTGAAGGGTGGGTCATGAAAAAGTCTACATGGGAGAGAAGAAAATTCTATCTATTAACCTGTGGTGACGATCTTCTTGACCCAGGCATCGTTGGCTACAGGAGCCAAGCTTCCCGGTAAAGGTGGCCACCCACCCTGAGAGGATTCCCAGGTGGTGGTGGGGTTACCCATCATGCAGAAAAGAATCTATTGGATCGGGCATCAGCGGGTTTGGTAGAACGGCCCTTAGAACGCCATGATTGGGCAAACTTTAAGGACGGTTTCCTCCTCTCTTGCTGGGCCGGGGACTAATCTCGCTGGTAGGAGGTCCCAGAGGAAGAGGAATGGCGAAACTGAAGAGAGCGTCTCCTGGTGAATGGGCGCTTATGCTGGGGACGAGAGGTACGCTTGTGGCGTCCGACATGAGCTGATCCAGTGGACACCCAAAAAATTTTGATCCCTGAAAAGAAAATTGGTAAGGGACTTTTCGGATGGTGGGTCCGCATTCCAGGCCTTGATCCAGACTCCAGAGGATTCTGCGTATGAGTACAATATTGCTGGTAACACGAGCAGTACAGCCAGCGGCGTCGAGACGTGGCGAGTAGAGTATTTACTTGTATGGGCAATCTTGTCCACAAGATCTGCCAGTTCGCTGGTGAGGCTGCTGATAAATTACCCTGCCGAAGGAGCTTTGCCTAGGTGGAACCTGTCTTGGCTACCCATGTGGAAGCAAAGGCGGGAAACAGAGAGGCGCAAGCTGCCTTTTTAAATGAGACAATTAGGGGCAGGACACGCCTCCTCCTGAATGTTGAAGGTCTGATTGGAGATATGTGGCTGTCGACTATCCTGGCGTTTGGAAGTTTGGTCCGTGTCAGGATGAGATACTGAGGGCACCCTGGAGGATGAAGGGGAACCAGAAGAGGAAATGGAGTGTCCACTTCTTGGACCTTATCCTTGACCTGCCATGCTGAGAGTGATGAATGGGTACCTGCGATTCTTTCAGATGAACGATTGGAGCACTGGTGGCAGCTGACAGGTTAGATACGTTCAAGGGCCTGTGATACCTTGGTTAGGTCAGTTACTGATTTGAGAAATAGTGACAGCCCACTGTAGATGCCTCCCCACTGCCTTGAAGAGTACGGTAACTGTGGAGAAGGGAGGCACATTATCAGTCTTGTCGAGGTCCCGACACCTTCTTCTCAATCCAGAGGACGGTAACAGGAGCACCCAGGTAAGGGGGGGTCCACAGGAAAAAACGGGGCTGTCCTCCTTCCTGCACTGTCTTGGACCCAGACTGTGCAGAGGATGGTGTTGACCTTGAGAAGGGGAGGGCTACTGAGGAGTGACTACAGTCTTCCTCCTGACACCACTCTGTGGAGAAGGCTGGGGAAAGGGCAAAGGAGCATCGCCACGAGCCAACCTGAGACATTCTTGAAGTGTCGGGCTAAGGTCCTGCCTCGCAGACTAGAGAGGGTTCTCTCGGTCGCATATTTTGGGAAAACAGGGTGAGAAGTTGCACCCTGTTTACCTGAAGAGAAGAATCTGAAAAACAAAGTAAAAACGTTGGCACACAAACTAGGTGACCTGAGGAGAAAAAAAGACGGACGTGGATCAGATCTATGTCTACCTCCTGCTGACGCTAAACTAAAACTGAGGAGCTTTGTGCCAGTCGGGGGTGTACACTGCTGCGAGAGGAGCTAACTCTTTTTCTGCCTACTGTCACCAGCATACACCCATGGATACCTGTGTCTCCCCAATGAAGCGATAAATAGTATTGCAGGGTTGCAGAGAGTAATTCATAAAAAATATGCAATATGTCACTGCGGGACCTGTGCACATTGTACTATCTAATCCTGCTGAAATATGTGCATTATCCGGCCATGAAAGAGGTTTCCTTGATGTCATGTTTTTCTTCTGCAGGAGAACGAAGAAGCTTCTTGTTTCTTTTGTGGCTGGCTGTGGAGCAAAGAATGGGGGTTTTGTAAGGAAAATTACTCCAACTGCTGCAGAGCCCCTGATGCCTAAACCAACTTCATCACAGAAAAAACTTCAGGTAAATTGTCCAAGTATATTGTATAATCTATTTTTTATTTAGAAAATTCTAATAAAGGATACATCAATTAGTTAATATTGAAGTTGGGGAAGACTCTTATGACGGGATGATGGTGTTACTGGTGATCAGTTGTGTGACTCTGGACAGGGGACCCTCAATAGGGTATTAATTTGTCTTATTAGTGCCTTCAAAAACCTCTTTAACCGTGAACCAAGAAAATCATCTAATTTTTTTTTTTAAAATCGGATACATTTTTATTGAATTTTTCAAAAGACAACACCCAACCAACCCCCCCTCCTTATTCTGGACCACATAGCAATTGCAATTATCTTATTATAAGAATCAATTAATTATATTAATTATAATATTTAACCCCTTACTGTCCATTGACGTGCACAGTCCGTCATGGCCGGTGTCAGTTTTGGCACCATGACGGACTGTGCACGTCATGCCTTTGAACTACCACTGCGTGTAAATACGCAGTGGTTGTTCAGTGCCGACAGCTGTCTATGACAGCTGACAGACACAGCAAGCGGTGCGGGGACCTTTGCAGTCGGTCCCCGCACCTATACCGCTGTGACTGGTCAGTCAATCTGACTGACCAAACACAGCAGCGATCAGGCAGAAGAGGCTGAAATTTCAGCATCTCCAGCGCGATCAGTGCAGGAGCTCAGCGCTGCAGTGGCCGAGCTTCCTGCACTGACAGCCGGAGCGGCGCCCCCGCCACCTCTGGCTGTGTTAACCCCCTAATTGCTGCGATCGAGCGCGATCGCAGCGTTCACGGGGGAGGCAGAGGGTCGGGAGCTCCCTCTGCCTCAGGTCGGCGTCCCCGCAATGTAATCGCTGGGCCCGATCTCTGCCTTGATGACCCGGGGTTGTCATGACAACCTCCGGGTCATCTAGCTACGAAAAGCCGCTGTGACCATGCGCACAACATGGTCACAGCAGCTTTCTCCTTGGTATACTGTATTGCAATGCTGGAGCATTGCAATATATTATACCTGCAACAAAAGTTAAAAAGTGAAAGTCCCATAAAGGGACAAGGTAAAAAAAATAAAAAAATTTTTTAAAAAATTGTAAAAAGAAATATTAAAAAGACGGATATAAATAAACATGGTACCGCTGAAAACGTCATCTTGTCCCGCAAAAAACAAGCCGCCATACAGCATCATCAGCGAAAAAATAAAAAAGTTATAGCCGCAGACTAAAGTGATTCAAAAATAATTATTTTTTCTATAAAAGTTTTTATTGTGTAAAAAAAAAAACGCCAAAACATAAAAAAAGATATAAATGAGGTATCGCTGCAAACGTAGTGACCCAAAGAATAAAGCTGCCTTACCAATTTTACCACACGCGGAACGGAGAAAAAAAAAAAATTCCTGAATTGCTGTTTTTTGTTCATTCTGCCTCCACAAACATCGGAATAGGAAGAGATAAAAAAAAAAAACGTTATGTGCCCGAATATGGTACCAATAAAACGTCAGCTCGTCCCGCAAAAAACAAGCCCACACAGGACTCTGTTGGCCGAAATATGGAAAAATTTTTAGCTCTCAAAATACGGCGACGCAAAAACTTCTTACAAAAGATTCTTACAAAAAAAGCGTTTTTTAGTGTGTGACAGAAGCTAAACATGAAAAAAGGATGTAAATCTAATATCGCTGTAATTGCACCGACCCGAAGAATAAAGTCGCCTAATCACTAATACCGCATGAGGAACGGTATAAAAAATAAAACCAATTCTTCACCTTTTGTGCATTTGTTTATTCTGCCTCCCAAAGATCGCAGTAAGGCGATCACAGTGGTTCCCCCCCACATATGGGGTATCAGCGTACTCTGCACAAATTGCACATCAACTTTTGGGGTCCAATTTCTCCTGTTACCCTTATAAAAATAAAAATTTGGGGGCAAAAAGATCATTTTTGTGGAAAAAAAATAAGATTTTTTTTATTTTCACGGCTCTATGTTATAAACTTCTGTGAAGCACTTGGGGGTTCAAAGTGCTGACCACACATCTAGATAAGTTCCTTGGGGGGTCTAGTTTCCAAAATGGGGTCATTTGTGGGAGGTTTCTACTGTTTAGGCACATCAGGGGCTCTCCAAACGCGACATGACGCCAGCAGAACATTCCATCAAAGTCTGCATTCGAAAATGGCTCTCCTTCCCTTCCGAGCTCTGCCATGCGCCCAAATAGTGGTTTACCCCACATGTGGGGTATCAGCGTACTCAGGACAAATTGCACAATAACTTTTGGGGTCCTGTTACCCTTTGGAAAATAAAAGTTGGGGGTGAAAAGATCATTTTCGTGGAGAAGATATGATTTTTTAATTTTACGACTCTACGTTATAACCTTCTGTGAAGCCCTTGGGGGTTCAAAGTGCTCACCACACATCTAGATAAGTTCCTTGGGGGTCTAGTTTCCAAAATGGGGTCACTTGTGGAGGTTTCCACTGTTTAGGCACATCAGGGACTTTCCAAATGCGACATGGCGTCCAATCTCAATTCCAGCCAAAAAGTCAAATGGCGCTGCTTCTCTTCTGAGCTCTGCCATGCCCCCAAATAGTGGTTTACCCCCACATATGGGGTATCAGCGTACTCAGGACAAATTGCACAATAATTTTTGGGGTCCTGTTATCCTTTGGAAAATAAAAATTGAGGATGAAAAGATCATTTTTGTGGAAAAAATGATTTTTTAATTTTACGGCTCTACGTTATAACCCTCTGTGAAGCCCTTGGGGGTTCAAAGTGCTCACCACACATCTAGATAAGTTCCTTGGGGGTCTAGTTTCCAAAATGGGGTCACTTATGGGGTTTTTCCACTGTTTAGGTGCATCAGGGCTCTCTAAACGCGACATGGTGTCAGCTCTCGATTCCAGCCAATTTGACATTCAAAATCTCAAATGATGCTCCTTCCCTTCTGAGCACTGCTGTGCGCCTAAAGATTGGTCTTCCTCCACACATGGGGTATCTGTGTACCCAGGAGATATTGTACAACATATTGTGGTTCATTTTCCCCTGATACCCTTGACAAAATTAAAGAAAAATTTGGGGGAATTAAGTTAAATGTTCATTTTTTCCTTCCACATTGCTTCAATTCTTGTGAAGCACCTGAAGGGTTAATAAACTTCTTGAATGTGGCATTGAACACCTTGAGGGGTGCAGATTTTAGAATGGTGTCAATTTTGTGTATTTTATTGACCCCTCAAATTCACTTCAAATGTGAGGTGGTCCCTAAAAAAAAATGGTTTTGTAAATTTTGTTGTAAAAATGAGAAATCGCTGGTCAACTTTTAACACTTATAATTTCCTAACAAAAAAAAATTTTGGTTCCAAAATTGTGCTGATGTAAAGTAGACATGTGGGAAATTATATTTATTAACTATTTTTTGTGACATATCTCTGATTTAATGGCATAAAAATTAAAAGTTTGAAAATTGCAAAATTTTCTAAATTTTCACCATATTTCCGTTTTTTTTTTCATAAATAATTGCAAGTTATATCGAAGAAATTTTACCACTAACATGAAGTACAATATGTCACGAGAAAACAATCTCAGAATCGCCAAGATCCGTTGAAGCGTTCCAGAGTTATAAGCACATAAAGTGACAGTGGTCAGAATTGTAAAAATTGGCCCGGTCCTTAACCTACAAAATGGCTTGGTCCTTCAGGGGTTAAGCTTAATACGGCAATCTGTACACTCACGTGCAAATAAGCATCATGATAGATAAGTCCAAAGTCTCCCAAGTTCTTTAGTTTCATCTGAAACAGGAAGGACATTATGGAAACAGATTTTATATTCATCACTCCAAGGACCTTAATCAGACATATCTCGCTCCCCCAAGTAAGGGTAAGGACATAATATCCATGCCTTGGTGAATTTTCCAGTCCTCCCATATTTTACAGAATTTATGCAGGGCTCTCCTTTTTAGATATACTCCTTCCAGACATAGCAGTAGATTCATTTTTTCTATAAATTCTCTAAACGTAGGTTGTGCCCTGTCCAACCAGTGCGCTGCTATAGTTTTCTTGGTTTGATATAACGTTCTTTTAAGTGCCAACTTTATGTTTGCATCTTCAGCAACACCGTCCACAAAGCCCAAGACACAAACCAGAGGATGCGTAGGAATCACAACCCTAAACACTGTGTTTATGTGGTCTATGACTTGGGTCCAGAAATTCTCGATGGAACCACATGACCAAAACATACAGTGCCTACAAGTAGTATTCAACCCCCTGCAGATTTAGCTGGTTTGATAAGATGCAAATAAGTTAGAGCCTTCAAACTGCAAACGAGAGTAGGATTTATTAACAGAAGCATAAATCTTATAAACCAAAAAGTTATGTTGCTCAGTTGAATTTTAATAAATTTTAAACATAAAAGTGTGGGTCAATTATTATACAACCCCTATGTTTAATATTTCGTGGAATAACCCTTGTTTGCAATTACAGCTAATAATCGTCTTTTATAAGACCTGATCAGGCCGGCACAGGTCTGTGGAGTTATCTTGGCCCACTCCTCCATGCACATCTTCTCCAAGTTATCTAGGTTCTTTTTGTGTCTCATGTGGACTTTAATCTTGAGCTCCTTCCACAAGTTTTCAATTGGGTTATGGTCAGGAGACTGACTAGGCCCTCCAACACCTTGACTTTTTCCCTCTTGAACCAGGCCTTGGTTTTCTTGGCTGTGTGCTTTGGGTCGTTGTCTTGTTGGAAGATGAAATTACGACCCATGTTAAGATCCTTGATGGAGGAGCGGAGGTTCTTGGCCAAAATCTCCAGGTAGGCCGTGCTATCCATCCTCCCATGGATGCGGACCAGATGGCCAGGCCCCTTGGCTGAGAAACAGCCCCACAGCATGATGCTGCCACCACCATGCTTGACTGTAGGGATGGTATTCTTGGGGTCGTATGCAGTGCCATCCAGTCTCCAAACGTCACGTGTGTGGTTGGCACCAAAGATCTCGATCTTGGTCTCATCAGACCATAGAACCTTGAACCAGTCTGTCTCAGAGTCCTCCAAGTGATCATGAGCAAACTGTAGACGAGCCTTGACATGACGCTTTGAAAGTAAAGGTACCTTACGGGCTCGTCTGGAACGGAGACCATTGCGGTGGAGTACGTTACTTATGGTATTGACTGAAACCAATGTCCCCACTGCCATGAGATCTTCCCGGAGCTCCTTCCTTGTTGTCCTTGGGTTAGCCTTGACTCTTCGGACAAGCCTGGCCTCGGCACGGGAGGAAACTTTCAAAGGCTGTCCAGGCCGTGGAAGGCTAACAGTAGTTCCATAAGCCTTCCATTTACGGATGATGCTCCCAACAGTGGAGACAGGTAGGCCTAACTCCTTGGAAAGGGTTTTGTACCCGTTGCCAGCCTTGTGACCCACCACGATCTTGTCTCTGATGGCCTTGGAATGCTCCTTTGTCTTTCCCATGTTGACCATGTATGAGTGCTGTTCACAAGTTTGGGGAGGGTCTTAAATAGTCAGAAAAGGCTGGCAAAAGAGATTATTAATCCACACATGTGAAGCTCATTATTCTTGGTGCCTGAACTACTTCTTAATACTTTAGGGGGACCAAACAGAATTCTTGTGGTTTGAGGGGTTGAATAATAAATGACACTCTGAATTAACTTTTAATGTGTTTTTAAAAAAAAAAAAAAAAAAAAAAAATTTTTTTGCTGCAGTGCATTTCCCACTTCCAGGCTGATCTACAGTACAAATGTCACAATGCCAAGTTAATTCCGCATGTGTCAACCAGCTAAATCTGCAGGGGGTTGAATACTACTTGTAGGCACTGTATGTAGCAAATCGGTAGGGCCCGAACCGCATCTCGGACACAAGTCATCCTCCCTTAGGCTATGTGCAGACGTTGCAGAATCTGCTGTGGAATTTTCCGCGCAGATTTTGCTAAATCCGCAGGTAAAATGACCTGAGTTTTACCTGCGGATTTGCTGTGGATTTTACGCGTTTTTTGTGCGGATTTCCCCTGCGTTTTGAAACCTGCGGATTTCTTTTTAGAGCATGTCTCATAACGCTGCAGAACTGCACAAAAGAAGTGACATGCTGCAGATTTAAATCCGCGCTGAAAAATCCGCAGCATGTGCACTGCGTTTTTTATTTTTCATTGCATATAATTCTACTGTACATCACTTGCAGTTCTGCTGCAGATCTGCAGTGGCAAATCCCTGCGGATCCGCAGCAGATTCCGCAACGTGTGCACAGACCCTAACTCCAATTTTATGCAGAAATTTGGGAGTCCTGTTTACCCGATGCAACAGATACATCTGACAGCCTTTGTGCCTCACTAGGGGACAGCTGGGGAATCGAGGATAATATGTCATCCCACTGCTCATCATCAATTACCCCAACATTCTGCTCCCATTTCTCTTTAAGCTTCATCGGATGCTTACCTATAACTTGGGCAAGGAGTAGTTGATAAAATCTAAAAATTGCACCAGCGACCAACCCTGGTTCCCAACCACAGAAAATAATAAATGATTATGGGTTCTAAGCGGAGTAAGGGACTCCTGTTAATGCCATGCGTGTCTCAATTGAAGGTACTGAAAAAAGTACTTATGTGGTAGCTGGAATTCATCTCTTAACTGCTGAAAACTTTTAAAGACTCCATCCAACTGAAGTTGATCTATAGATAGGATCCCTGCTTGTCGCCAGGGGTAAATCCCTCTAACCTGAATATTTCCGGCAACTTTGGGTTTTGCCATATAGGAGTAACTGAAGAAACCCATCAATATTAAGGAGGTGCTTAGTTTTTTCCCAGGTTTTAATCACAAGGACTAGAGTAGGGAGCTTGCAAAAATGAGATAATTGGGTTTTCCCCCGTATACCCTTGGACAGTGGAAGCTGTAGAGTCCTGAAGCAGTTTAAGCTGTTGCAATTTTAAAGCTAGAAAATACAGCCACGGGTTAGGGGCAGCCATTCCTCCCTTCCCCCCCCCTCTGTAATGTGCCATATTTAATCCGAGCTGTGCCGTTTTTTTCCAAATTAATTCTCTGAACATAGCTTGAAATTTGTAAAAGTGTTTAAGGAATCCACCCTGGGGAGTTATGGATGAATAACAGCTGTCGATCTCATTTATTTTTGACAACTCCTGCTCATAACCTCAGAACTATATCTGTCACAGCTTTGAGCAATGGTGAAAACCTAGTATGCAGGGCTGTTTCTGATTTCCTATATTCAACCGTGACTAGCCCATTATTTATTACATATGGCAACGCAAATATTCCAAAATTTATTAGGATTGTGATATTTTCCAGATAACTGCCGTTACATTACAGTTCTTTCTGAACAAATATGTAGATCAATGGGTTTTTTTTTCTCGTTCGCTGTTTTCCACAGGCGGAACTGGAACAAGCCTTCTTCCACAACCAGCCTCCATCTCTACGCAGATCCGTTGAGTTTGTCGCAGAAAGAATTGGATCAAATTGTGTCAAACACATCAAGTAAGCATTTGGATTTTTAATGAAACTTCCACCTTTTAGCATCGTGTCATATTACGGAGCATTTTTTTTTAGTTTTACATAAGGATTAATTTCAATTGGCACTTGTTTTTATTTGTTCACTTCAATGTTGTGCCCCATTGTCAGAAAAATGTTTGTTTTTTTTCACTTGCATCAATCATTGTTTTTAATACCCTGCACAAAATAATTCCCTAACTTCAATGTAAACCTGTTATATGGGACCATTTGGTTTCTAAACAACTTAAGCTTTTGTAATGCGGAAATTGAGACAAGATGGAAACCTGCACTATCTGCCGTTGTTATCAAGACTCAAATTAAAGAGAATTTGTCTACTAAAATATGGTGTTTAATTGGAAGGGATAATCTGCAGGTGAATGCCATTTTAGCATATTCGGCTTTCTTAACAGGAAGATTGGCTACAGGGAGAAAATGACGTTCTATTCTCCAGCGTGTGCAGAAAGGGTTATGGAGCAGGGGAGTGATAACCGCATGCTGTATATTACAGGTCCTGGGCCTCCTTGATGACTGGAAGAGATCAGCTGTAAGGAGGATAACTTATTTTTCTCCCTGTAGCTGCTATTCCAGTTTGCCAGACTAACATGTTTAAAACAGTATTTACTTGCAGATTTGCACTTTATCTGCAGGTAAATATTGTTCTTACTTTTTTTAGGGCCCCGTCTCACATAGCGACACACCAGCGATCCCGACAATGATCAGGATCGCTGGTGTGTCGCTACATGATCGCTGCTGAGCTGCCAAACAGGCAGCTCAGGCAGCAATCAGGACAGCGACACTGCGGGTAACGACGCCTAGTTACCCGCAGTGTACGTTGGATACCAGCGCGCTGATGCAGGGAGCTGGTAACCAAGGTACACATCGGGTTTCCAGGCGCTGCGCGGTGCCTGGAAACCCGACGTGTACCTTGGTTACTAGCTCCCTGCAGCAGCGCGCTGGTATCCAAGGTACACGTCGGGTTTCCAGGCACAGCCCCGCGCCTGGAAACCCGATGTGTACCTTGGTTACCAGCTGATCGCTGGTCTCCTGCCTGTCACACGCAGCGATGCGTGCTGGCCAGCGGGAGACCAGCGATCAAAAAAAAGTCCTGGCATTTCTGACACGACCAGCGATTCACAGCAGGGGCCTGATCGCTGGTACGTGTTAGACATAGCAGCGATCTCGCTATGTGAGATGGGGCCCTTAGCTGACAGGTTCCCTACTAACACACTGTCCCAGTGCTGCACAGTCAGATGCCCATTATAATTTGGTTTCTTTCATACTTATCTATCTGGCAGAGACATTACATTGTCAAATATAACCTTCATTATATTTCCATCTCTTAATTTAAGGGCAACTCTGGTGGCGGATCTTGTGAAACAAGCAGAGGCTATCCTAAAGGATAAAATGACAGAGGACAGTGCAGAAAATGGCAAGCTTCTTGACAGCTTGTGTGCCCGGCTCTGTGAGGATGGACGTCAGGCTCTGCACAAAGGCAGAGAGTAAGCAGATTAGGATACAGTGTTCAGCTCACCCTTGTTTTAGATGTGTCTGGTTAACAGATCGCAGGGCCTGCTTTCCTGATTTACTGCCACCTTTCCAGCTGTCACTAGCGCTCTAAGCAGAACACCTTAAGTTTACGGAGACTGTGTAAATGAATCGTACTGTGATCAGCGGAGGCCTTTTAGTGGGTAGAGCAATCTCTTTAGGGCTCTACAGCTATTGGTGAATCTCTGTATTATATGCTGGAAGGCCAGAGAAATACGTTTAATTCAAGAGATGAGTGCTTGTTATTTGTTAAATCAGATGGCAAGCAGATAACATTCTTATATTTTTTTTTTTGTCAAAGGAATTGTTTTCTTCCAATTTTAGTTTTGATCCCAGCTGCATTTTGTTGTAAGACAACAAACTGTGCCATACTCGCCTTCCCCTGCTCCACCAGCAAGTCTGCTCCCGGTATCTAGCATTGGCTGCGGCGCTGAGGTCAGGTCACCTTGACAGTGCAGCTGGCAGTCTGTGAGCTCAGTGACTCTACCAGTGTAGACACTTCAGAGCTACTGAGCTCACTGATTGGCTGCTGTGCTGTCAACGTGACATCAGCACCTCAGCCAATGTCACACATTGGGAGCTGCATTGGAGACTCACCAGTGGACCTGGGGAAGGTGAGTACAGCACAGTTTATTTTGTATAACAAGATGCAGCTGGGATAGAAACTTAATGGAAAGGGAATAACCCTTTTAAGCATTTTGTACATTTGCTTTATTGTATTTGTGAAGGAGTTAAAATCTAATCTGGCAGCACATGTTTAGGCAAATATTTGAGGCTATTGTCTTGAAATTCCAATGAACCAAGTCTCTTCTATTGTCTGCTTGCTGGCTGCTGCTGGCAGACGGTGTTCTTATTAAACCCGTCTTGTAGTTTGAGGTAACAAAAGACAATTATATGTACGGTAAATGATAAAACAATATTCACTCCTTTGTAGATACTGCAGAAAGAACGCTCCGGAGGCTGTCCAAGCGCTTTTACCTGAGGAGACATCTGCATGTGTGAGCTGGATTAGTGTTCATGATTTTTTTTTCTTTTAACATGGGGTGTTTCCCTATTTTGTTAAAGCAACGTCGTTTCTTAGTGAATGAGTGTGTGCAAAAGTCATTGTAAAGGGGGAGGAAATCCGTACATGCAAAGGTCATGGTAAATGTATGGTCAGCTGTGACCACCTATAGTGAACGGTGGATCCTCTGTTATCAGCTTAGTATAACTGTGTTACCTGTCTTTGCAATCCTGCCTCTGATGATTAGTCTTCTGAAAACTTCCTGAAAGACTAGAAAGTAGGAGCTGAAAATGGCCCTAGTGGCTAGTGTGAAAATTGCAAGATTTCTATTTTAGAGCTATAAAGATAGATGGATATATATAGTGTGTATGATTGTTAAAAGAAAAAAAATAATGCAAAGACCTAATAATTTAAACAATAGGTCATTTCCTCATGATACATTTCCATTAAAGCCTTTGCTTGTGCTGTCTTCTTCTCCCGCAGTCATATGACTATGCTAGCTGTGACTTTGGTGGAAAATGACAGCTCAGAATCATTTTCTTAAAGCCATTTTGGTTTAAAATACTGACCATTGCAAAGTGAGCTTTGCTGTGTCCCTGTTAGTGCTTAGGAGTAGATTGCTAAAAAGCTGGAGAAGGGTCTGCAGGGTCATTTGTAGTTAGGAATTGTGGAGACGAGATGCCTTAGTTGCTGTAGGTACCAAATAGAGGATCTAAATTACGGCTTATCCTTATATACTGCGCTTTATACCTTAGGTTCTACGTAGTGCTGAAGAAATTGCAGTGTCCTTGGCAGTGGAGAAGGGCTGCACATGGCTGAATACAAACATCGCAGGTAGCATCAGCAACATCTACCCTACAGGAAATTATATCTAGATGTGTTTATTGTTTCCTATTAATCCTGTAACATTCTGTCTATCATAGCATTAATTAGTAGGGAAGTGAAGGCCACTTTCAATCGCATGGTAAAGTCACACAGTGCAATACCCTCAGTGGAAGGGGCGGATGTAAAGAGAGGGTGCCGGCAAGGCTGTGAGCACAAAGTAACACTTCCGTCCAAGCTTCTTACAGAAATAAAGGTAGGTGAAAAACTAGGTCTGAACTGAAAAAGTAAGTTGATGTGTATGCAAAATGTAAATGCATATTAAACACATGACCATTATACAGAGAAAACAAGAAACAAATATCCTAAAATAAAATAAAAAAATATATTGCAAAACATGCATGAGGTTGTAATAATAATAATAAGGGTATTTGGTAAACATAATTTTGATCAAAAGAATGTACAAGCCATCCCGCCACGTCAAGGCAACCCTTTGTGGGACAGTCCTAACTTCTGAGCTGAAAAAATCCATCCTGTCTGGCCTATGCTTTTACTGGTGGGTTCATTCCCTCTGTCCTTGTTCACATTTGTCACTTGACAGGTGGAAAGGTTTTTAATACAAGAGTTAGGACTGTCCCACAAAGGGTTGCCTTGACGTGGCGGGATGGCTTGTACATTCTTTTGATCAAAATTATGTTTACCAAATACCCTTATTATTATTATTACAACCTCATGCATGTTTTAGAAATAAAGGTAGGTGCAGTTTTTATTTTTTTTTTATCCTAACTTCTACCTGTTCTTGTGATGAGACGGATACAACATATCTATAGATCTCCCTATACGTATAGGGAACCTGTCAGCTGATTCATGCTGTCCAAAAAGCGAGCAGCATTAATCATGGCTGCACAGTTGCATCTTGGAGAAATTCTAGTTTGAAGAGCTTTTACCTACACCACTCCAGGTGTTTTAACAGGTCTCCTAAGTACATAGGTGGGAGAGGCCTGTCAAAATCACATGTGACGGCGATGGGAAAACTAGCCACAGACAGATCCATACCAGTCTCGTCTCTGCCTATGGTCCCTGCGGCTTCTGCTTTTTGAACAAGTATTCAAGAACTGAGCATTTACAAGTCATCCCTCCGTTGCAATATTGTGAAACATAAAGATACTGTAAATCAATGCTTCAGCCAAAACATACATGGAAGCATAGGCCCCTGATTCAGCAAGACGGGTATTGTTCACGCCGGACTTGATAAGGGAGCATCAGATACGCTTGATTCATTGGGAAATGTGTGCTTTTCCACAAATCTTACTCCAATCAGGGACTGAAGTTCAGATTTGTACCGTAAAGCACTCCACATTTCATTATGAATTAGACAAGTAGACATCGCCATGATTCTTTTCACTTCTGCTCCACATGTTTTTTGTGGAAGTGGCTAAAACTGGCATCAGCACTCAGCACGCCAAACACCGCAACATCTATGCCAGTTTTCTGGCATAAAATCTTTGATTGATGGAGCAGGGCCTAATCCTTTGTTTATAGTGTTTTTGTTTCTTTTGCATTGCTGCTATTATATATATTTTTTTTAAACCCTTGTAGTTACGATTTGCTTTCGATTTGTTTCCAGGAAATCCTGTGCATTGCTCTTGGACCACGTAATAAAATAGAAGCAGTAGAAATCACGGAACTTAAAAGTTTTATCAATAGTCTTTCCGAAACTTTGAATTGCAGAAAGGTAATTTATTTGTATCATTCTCCGTAGTTAATGTTTTGTGTTTTTTTTTTATTTTGTTTTTAGCGAAGTTCAATTACCAAATAACTTAAGTTTTATTATATTATAACATAACCATCCATGGAATCCTAATGGTATTAAAGGGAACCTGTCACCTCCTTTTTCGGATATACGATGCGGCCACTGCCTTTAGGGGCTTATCTACAGCATTCTGGAATGCTGTAGATAAGCCTCAGATGTAACCTGAAAGATAAGAAAAAGGAGTTATATTATACTCACCTGGGGGGCGGTCCGATGGGCGCCGCAGGTCCGTCACCTCCCATCTTGCGATGTCGTCATCTTCCTTCCTGTCGCAGCTCCTGCGCAGGCGTAATTCTCTGCCCTGTGGAGGGCAGAGTACTGCAGTGCGCAGGTGCTGAGAAAGGTCAGAGAGGTCCGGTGCCTGCGCACTGCAGTACTTTGCTCTGCCCTCAACAGGGCAAATCAGTACGCCTGCGCAGGAGCCGCAACAGGAAGCAAGGAAGAGGACGTCATCGGAAGAAGATGAGAGGCGCCGGACCTGCGACAATCATTGGACCGGACCGCCCCCGGGTGAGTATAATATAACTTGTTTTTCTTCTCTTTCAGGTGACATCGAAGGCTTATCTACAGCATTATAGAATGCTGTAGATAAGCCCCTAAAGGCAGTGGCTGCAGCTTATATTTGAAAAAGGAGATGACAGGTTCCCTTTAAAAGCACAATAACATAGTTATAACTGCATAGGGTACATGTGGCAAATGATGGATTCACATGTTTAGGCTAGATTTCATTGGCTTGCATATCTTGGCATGACCAATATAAAATATTTACATTTAAGAAAACAACAACACAAGTTTGTTGAAATGTAATAACTATTGCATCAAACGACCCGGTATTGTAATAATACTGAAATGACAGCCCTTTCAAGTGCTGTTTTTTTTATTGTCTATTTAATTTGCTTTTCTTTTGACAGTACCTGACTACTACAACAGAGCATCATCTTGCAAAATGTACAGTAGAGCTGGCTTCACTTATAGGTAAGGTCGAACTAGCATGTAGACCACTAAATAAATAAACCGTACAACACTGTCCTCTAAGACAAGTTTTCTTTAATTTGCAGTATCTGATCAAATTCCATTGCTTGGTTATACAACTTCAGAGCCAGATCTTGTACAACAGCAGAGCAGGAAGCTTGAAGAAACCAGAAGTGTCCTGACATCTTTACTTACAGTCTGGGGGAATGACTTCAGGGTCCCAGTACCTGTACAGCTAATGTTTAGTCTCAAAAATTCACTAACAATCGGCATGTTCAGAGCTGCAAGGTGAGATTAGTCAGGATTTGATGATTTGTTTGTACTATGATAAAAATTTGATTCATACTGCACTGTTCCCCTGTGGAAGCCAGTCTTCACTTCTTTGCCTGGCATCATGGACACCTCTGCCCCCAAATCTAGTCTCTACTAGTTCCTATTTGACATCACAATGGACTTGGTAAACACCAGAGTAACCGGGCACAGAAATATATACAGTCTACCACAAGATAACTGAACTGCAAGTTGAACCACGGCAACTCAAATTGAATTGCTCACCTCTATTAGATGATGTGTTTTTCAATGCTGACACATCACAACCATCTTCTGTAATGGTACTTCTGTGTCAGCATGACAACGCATTCTGATAGTGTCCGACTAACCATATAGAATATTCACACTTACTGAGAGCAAGAGGAAAACTTTTAAAAACGGTGCAGAATTGAACCGTATGGAGTAAGCTTTTCATACATTTGTGTTTTCTGCTTGTAATGCAGTGGGAACTGTTCATGTTTATGCTACAACAGCTGTCCGGTATGGGTCTTCTACAGGACGCAGACATCTGCAGGCTGCAGGAGTGCCAGAGGACTTCGGTAAGAAGGATTTAGTGTATTTTGAACATGTTGCGTTCAGAGGTAAGAAGTTTGAAAAAAAAAAAAGGCAGCTAGTCCATGCTGCTAGTTTCTTTTAAAAAACATAAAAAAAATCAGTCATCACCCAGGATCTTATACCATGATTGTTCTGTGTAACTGTCCACTTAAGGAGTAGCTATTCTTTTGTTACAGATGAGTTGGGGTCCACTATGTATCTGTGCTAGCACGTTCACGAGGCAGAAGTGCTCAGAGCAGTGAACAGTCTTAATGAAGTTGTCCACTACTCAGACAACCCTTTCTCAATCAGTATGTTTTTTCCTGAGTAAAATAACATTTATACTCCCCTTCAGTGCTGTTCTAGCTGTGCCAGCACACTCTCTCCTGGGGTCCGAGTCATATTACGTCTTGCAATCCCTGCAGCCATTGAGCACTGGCTTCACTCTTCCCTCCTTTGGACAGATTAGACATCAAGAGGCTGTCAGAGCTGTGGCTGGCTGCTTACTTCCTCTTGATGTTTGATACGTCTGAAGGCGGGGAGAGTGAAGCCACCATTAATTATCCTCAGGGATTGTGTGACATAATGTGACGCAAGCCCCGGGAGAGCTAGTGCCGACATCACTGGAATGGCGATGGCATCAGAGGTGAGTGCGATTTTACAGGGGGCAAACATGCTGATTGAGAACTGATTATCCAAATAGTGGACAACTTCTTTTTAATAGAATAACTATGAGCTCAAACTGTACGCTGTGTGAATACTCACAGGCCATGAGTCAAAGCAATTTTGCCGGAATCGTGGCGTAAATTGCTTTGAAAGTGTCAACATTTTTGCGCAACTGTTTTGCACAAAAATTTAGTGACTTGGCGTTTGCATGCTAGTTTTTTGGCTCCACCGAAGGAGGCTGAGCTGGGGTTGGAGCAACTTGTCTAATTCAAGATGAGTTGTGGTGTACAGTATGACAGAAATCTTACTCCAGTCCTACTTTATAAATCAGGAGGGTCTAACTTCCACAGGCCCCTTAATCAAGACTGGCGTGAAAACCACCAGTCTTAATTAATTGGGCTCTAGACTTTTCTCTTGAGGCACTTTTGCCTCCTGAGCAGCATGCTACAGCGGAAATTTTCTTAATTTTTTTTTAAACGATTAGTGTAAGTCTTCAAAACTGTACCCCACTGATCTACAGTATGCAGATCAAAAGAAGGACATATGAAAGAGAGGGATATTTGGTGCTAACTGTAAAATCTTTCTTGGAGCCTTCATTGGAGGATATAGGTAACCATGTTTTAGTTTTAGCTGGGTCCCCCAATGAAGCGATAAAGAAAGAGGGATTTTTGGTACTCACCGTAAAATCTTTCTTGGAGCCTTCATTGGGGAACACCGCTAAAACATGGTTAGCTGTGTCTCCCAATAAAGCGATGAAGAAAAATATTTACTTTACATGTATAACCGCTAACCGCAGAGTATGTAAATGAGGCAGGAAGACAAACATTAATTTAATTCGCTGCAAAATCCACATTTATTACATGCAGAATTATTTCAGATTTTGCTGTCTTATTTCTTCCTATGCGATAATATAAATAATTTTTCCTTTTCTTGTAGGATTGTTGTTGGCGGACTTGGATAGATTAATACTTGGATTTAAAACTCTAAGAAATCCAGAGGAAACCAAAGACACCCCTTGTATACATGTGCCACACACAGTAACTGGAATTATAGCCCCAGCTAGTCCTGGGATCAGTCCTTGTAACACCCCTTGTATACATGTGCCACACACAGTAACTGGGATTATAGCCCCCAGCTAGTCCTGGGATCAGTCCCTTGTACATGTTTTTTAACACTGTGAATGAATGGAGGACATGGAACGGTGAGTGATTGTACATATACTACCTGCAGCTAACAAGTGATCTGGAGCTGTAAACACAACTTTATTCAGATTATATCTTGATTTCTCTAGAGCTGTATGTATTTTTTATGTCGCAGTATTCAGTAAGCATCTGCTGGCCGTGTAGACTGCATTTTACCTTGTTTTAATAGGTACAGGTGTTTCTGCTCTTAGTTCAGCCATGTTATACAGACACTCATTAAGGTATTTTAATTACCGACACTGATTTTTTTAAAAACATATATTAAATCACAGATATTATTAAATCACATATATTGATTATTTAACTTGATTGTAAAAGATAAAATCCCTAATTGTTTTGAGCTTAGAAAAAAAAAAAAAAATGTATAGGACCCTGGTCCTGTGGCCTCTAGACCAGAGCACAGCGAGCCTCCTACTGCACCATAGGTGCCTCTGCCGATTCTCAGACATGCACATGATGTAACGGCGACCTACTAATCAGAAGCTCAGGAGACATCTCAGGTAGGAGATTCTCCGCTTTCCAGTGCGGTGGCCACTGAACCATCTTTTTGTTCAACTCCACTAATTTTACAGATTGAGTTCACTGATATAATTAGTATTTAATAGCATCCTTTGTTCGGTGCCTCATAGGTCACAGTTTTAATTTCTATACAAATCTGTTATTTTAAAAGCTAAAATGCGTTTCTACTCTGCACCTTCGTCACAGTCTCTGCTTGCTGTCATTGAGTAAAAACATTCAGAAAAAAATACTGGCAAAGTTCTGCTTACAGCTGCAGTTTGTTGTAAGCCAACCAAAACGACAACTGTCTATATTGTGACAAGTCCATCAACCAGTAAACTGCGCCGATTATTTTTTGCCTCAATGTATAATTCATTTCATGACTTCGAGGTATATTAGGACATTTGATTATACGTTTGTTAGGGGTTACACACAGACTCTGCAGACATCTGTAAATGTGATCCAATGATTGCGCACATCAATATGAAGGATGTTCATATAATGTCTTGTATAATCGTCATTGATGTGTTAGAAAACTCTGGCATCATTGCAGGATCTGATGGTAGAGGTTGTATGACCAGATCATATTTTACCACAAGACTTATAGTTATAAGTCCTGTGCATCCAGATGTGCCAAAAAGGTCTACAAGTCATTAATGAGGTTTTATTGCACATTTCAGCCATAGAAAGACTCAAGGTGGCCGTACACAAGATAAATGTCAGCTAAACTATTAAGTAAGGAGCGGCCCAGCTAGCCCCAGCATTCTTGTGTCCCAGGTGATGGACCAGTGTTCACTTATGACATAAAGACCTAATTCAGACATCCATATTGATCAAATCCCAGTCATGTCTGATGACCTGAGCTCATAGGATGATACGACTCTATGCTGTTAGTTCAGAACATTGGAATTGTCAGCAGGCCAGGTTTTGCTACTGTTATACCAGATGAGACTGGTGTACTTACTTTGCAAATCAATGTCAGCATGAATATAATACTTTTTAAAATGTACCCCACATAATGTTATGATTGAGTATTTGTAGTCTGTCATAAAATGTTCATTTTAATCTGATTACAGTAATTCTGACAATTTATTAAAGCATGATCACCAGGTCTAAGATCTATTTAAGATCTGCTTAAAAAGAATACTGCTGGGTCAGAGCAGTGTTATTTTATTTCTCCACTCAAGTGTTGTCTGGGATTAGAAACATGCTTTTCAGAAAGAGGAAAAAAAAAACCTCTGTTGGTTAAGAAATTTCAGGTCATGATGTACTTACTTGTCAGTATTAAAAAAAAAAAAAAAAGTTATTTTCTGTTATATAAAGATAAGGCGGAGACTGATGTATTTCAAATATTTGTTTATTCAGTTGGATACAGGAATTGATTACAAATAGAAATTCATTGCAAGCAAATATGTAAATATAAATAACTTAGATTGTAAACATATAAAAACTGTATACATTTATATAAAAATAAACTATTTTCACTGTACAGAAAATTGTATCCTTCAGTATTTTCACAGGAGTGTCCACATCGACAGTCATTTTACATTAACATTGTATTGTACAACACAGAAATGCTGCTAAATAAAATCTAGATGAGGGGTCCGTCCATGGACGTACTGGGAGTAATAGTATAAAAGATACATTTTATGGCTACTAGTCGAGATCTTTTCTCAATAATTCTAAGGCCATGTTTCTTTATTGCTTTGGCACCTGTTTTTTTGTCTTGTTTATGATACTTGTATTTTATATGTACTCTCCTGTTTGTTGTTTTGTTTTTTTTGTTTACTGAATTGTTGATGGAGTATAGTGATTCCTGATGTTTTTGTCTAATTCCTCAATTGCAACTGTTTAAAGTCGCAACATTTGGTGTAACTTTTCTCTAATCTTAACCCCCTTATTCTCTCCCTCTCCAGTTTTATGCACATTTCTCAAAGTTAAAAAAAAAAGGAAAAGTTTTTTTTGTTTTTATATAACCTTGCCCAAAATGCTTGAACCCCATGCACCATTTTGATCAATTTGTAACTTAAAGTTATGATTTGGGCCAAAAAAGTCCAACTAATAATTAACTTTTTTTAGTGAGTGGTGTGTAATATATAAATGGATATAGTTTAGAGGAAATCTGTGATAAGAATTCCAGTAATACCTTTACATGGACAGTGCGCGTTCTGCCAATACTGATGAACTGATATGCAAAGGATTATGGTAAATCTGAAACCTCTGTCACTTCAGCTCTATTCCCTGCCCACCTCTGCCTCCAAAGAAACTGACAGTCTCTGTACTTGGACCACAGTTTGTTCACAGAAGCATAAAAATAATTCTCCATCTACCTCATCTGGCTCAGAAAGACACCCTACCTCTACATGCAATGGTCCTACTTGAACTGGTCTGCCTACATATAAGGTAGTGATGAGCGAACGTATTGGGATGAGGTGTTGTCCGAGCATGCTTTGGTGCTAATAGTGTCTTTGGCGTGCTTGAAAAATATGTTTGTCGCCACGGCTGCATGTGTCGCAGCTGTTCAACAGCCAGAACACATGGGGGATTGTCTGTTCTGCACTGGAGACCGAATGACTTCTAACTCAAACCAGCACCCACAGGGAACCTTTAGGCACACAATGAGACCTCTTTCACCCTTAACATAGACTGTTTCGTCCTCCACTATGCTGTGGGGAGCCCACAAAGCAGTTATGCAGGGACGCTGCATATCTGTCATCCCACCTCAAAAACGTTGCCGCTCATAACTACAGTGTGCTGGTCACCCACCTTAAAGATTTAGAAACAAAAATGAGTAATCGACCCTCAAAAAAAAAAAATTGAGATTGTGATTACATGGGAAAAAAATGAAAAACTATATCCTCAAGGAAATGTGAATTGCTAAAATAGGGATAATAAAGTCCACCCTCTTTTAGCCTCACAATTGAGAGGCAGATCAATTCCAATCTTTACCTTACCCAAAAATCTAGTGAATGTGTTCCAGGAGTATTACTCCCACCTTTCTAATTCTCTAAGCTACTCTTTGATCGAAAAGATATATCCATTTCTCTCAAACAAGTGCAAACTACCGGTCCTATCACCTAGACGTTAAAAAGGAACCCCTGAAGAATTAGAAACCATGGTCAGGGACCTGCCTAATGGGAAATCCCTTGGCCTAGATTTGTTCACATACCTCTACTATAAAACATTCTTAGGCCTTTTAGCTCCATATATGATAAAATATTCAACTCATTCCTTACAGATTCCCTGACCCTTCTAAAATCACATCACAGTAATTCTTTAACCTGGATATCTGAAGATATTTACTAAAATGTTGGAAAATAAATGTACTATTTACCTTCCAAACCTCATCCACAAAGACCAGGCACAGGACCTGATATTGAGCCTAGATGCAAAAAAAAAAAAATCACCTGGGTTGTGGCTGTTCCTGTTTGTAACGTTTTGGTTTCTCGGGCTCCTTTCTTCAGATTATAGTGGGAACTGAAAGTATTCAGACCCCTTTAAATTTTTCACGCTTTGTTTCATTGCAGCCATTTGGTAAATTAAATAAAGTTCTTTTTTTCTTATTAATGTACACTTTGCACCCCATCTTGACTGAAAAAAAAAAACAAATGTAGAAATTTTTGCAAATTTATCAAAAAAGAAAAACTGATATCACATGGTCATAAGTATTCCGACTCTTTGCGCAGACACTCATATTTACGTCACATGCTGTCTATTTCCTTGTGATCTTCCTAGAGATGGTTCTACTCCTTCATTGGAGTCCAGCTGTGTTTAATTAAACTGATAGGACTTGATTTGTAAAGGCACACACCTGTCTATATAAGGCCTCACAGCTCACAGTGCATGTCAGACCAAATGAGAATCATGAGGTCAAAGAAACTGGCCAAGGAGCTCAGAGACAGAATTGTGTCAAGGCACACATCTGGCCAAGGTTACAAAAGAATTTCTGCAGTACTCCCGGCTCCTAAGAGCACAGTGGCCTCCATAATCCTTAAATGGCAGAAGCTTGGGACCACCAGAAGTCTTCCTAGATCTGGCCGTCCAGCCAAACTGAGCAATCGTGGGAGAAGAGCCTTGGTGAGAGAGGTAAAGAAGAACCCCAAGATCACTGTGGCTGAGCTCCACAGATGCAGTAGGGAGATGGGAGAAAGTTCCACAAAGTCAACTATCACTGCAGCCCTCCATCAGTCGGGCATTTATGGCAGAGTGGCCCAACGGAAGCCTCTCCTCAGTGCAAGACATATGAAAGCCCGCATAGAGTTTGCTAAAAAACACATGAAGGACTCCCAGACTGAGAAATAAGATTCTCTGGTCTGATGAGACGAAGACAGAACAACAGTGAAACATGGTAGTGGCAGCATCATGCTATGGAGGTGTTTTTCAGCTGCAGGGACAGGACGATTGTTTGCAATTGAAGGAAACATGAATGCGGCCAAGTACAGAGATATCTTGGATGAAAACCTCTTACAGAGTGCTCTGGACCTCAGACTTGGCCGAAGATTCACCTTCCAACAAGACAATGACCCTAAGCACACAGCTAAAATAACAAAGGAGTGGCTTCAGAACAACTCTGTGACCATTCTTGACTGGCCCAGCCAGAGCCCTGACCTAAACCCAATTGAGCATCTCTGGAGAGACCTGAAAATGGCTGTCCACCAACCTTCACCATCCAACCTGATGGACTTGGAGCGGAACAATGGCAGAGGATCCCCAAATCTAGGTGTGAAAAACTGAGTATCATTCCCAAGAAGACTCATGGATGTACTAGCTCAAAAGGCTGCTTCTACTTAATACTGAGCAAAGGGTCTGAAGAATACTTATGACCATGTGATATTTCAGGTTTGTTTTTTATTATAAATTTTCACATTTCTGTTTTATTTCAGTCAAGATGGGGTGCAGAATGTACATTGATGAAAAAATGAACTTTTTTAAATTTACCAAATGCCTGCAATGAAACAAAGTGAAAAATTTAAAGGGGTCTGAATACTTTCTGTACCCACTGTATCTGCACTCTTTATGCCTCCCTGTGTGCCTTTATTCTACCACATGCCTCCTCATCTAAATTCTTAAATCGAATTGTACAAGCTATTTGTGCTTTGCATAGAACCATCTGGTTGCAAGATCATGAATTCAAAGTGTCGGTTTTCAGAAGTATTTTGCGGACTTATATACAATCCACAAATCTCTCTCCCAGATCTCTTTGGTTATGAAGTAAAAGCTAGAAAAATGGAGGCTTTGCCTATAAACCTTTCCCCTCAACTTGCTAAATACCCTATATGGAATCTATCACTACTCTTGGAAATGCTCAGCCCTGAAATACCTTTATACCTTATTGACTTCATATGTTAGTTTAATATAAAGTAACTATCGCACTTTACCACAAAATCAGAAATTTGCTTAACCCCTTCACCACCTTTTGGGTTTTTCCATTTTTGCGTATGGGAAGGAGCGCGAAAAACAAAGCCGTACCTTTTTTTATTTTTCTGTCAATATGGCCATGTGAGGTATTGTGTTTTGCAGGACGAGTTGTACTTTTGAATGACACCATTGGTTTTACTATATTATATACTGGCAAATGGGGAAAAAAAATCCAAGTGCAGTGAAATTGCAAAAAAAAAAGTGCAATTCCACAGTCCTTTTTAGGAATTTTATTTTACCATGTTCACTAAATGCTAAAACTGACCTGGCATTATGATTCTCCAGCTCAATACGAGTTCACAGATACCAAACATGTATAGGTTCTTTTTTATTTAAGAAATGACAAAAAAAAAAAAAAAAAAATTTTATAAAAAAAAAAAAAAGCCATTTTCTGAAGCGAGACTCTGTGTCTCCATTTTTCAGGATCTGGGGCTAGGGTGATAGCTCATTTTTTGCTGACATTTTTATTAACATTTTTGGTGTATATACGATGTTATGATCACCTGTTGCATTTTATTGCATTGTTGTGGAGACCAAAAACAGTAATTCTGGCGGTTTGATTTTTTTCTCGTTACACAGTTTGCAGATCAGATTAACGCCTTTATATTTTCATAGGCATTTCTAAATGCAGCTATATCAATTTTTTTTATTCTGAAAGGTGGCAAAAGGGGGTGATTTACTTTTTATAGATTTTAAAAACTTTTTAACTTTTTTTTTTAGCTTGAAGTTGCAATTTCCTGATTGCTTGTGCTACACATAGCGGTGCTTCAGACCTGCCATGTGTAGCAGAAATGCTCATCTGCTATGACAAGCGCGGGGGTCTTCTGCAGACCCTGTTTTTTCATGCCAACACATCGACACCCGCAATCATGTGATAGGGGCGCCAAAGTGTCAAATCATCTGTCATGCTGGAAAAGATGGGTGCATATATACATGTCATAGGTTGTGAAGGGGTTAATGTATAAAAGATAAACAGTTAATTATTATTATTCACAGTCTGTATAAATAAATAATAATAATCTTTATTTTTATATAGCGCTAACATATTCCGCAGTGCTTTACAGTTTGCACACATTATCGTCACTGTCCCCGATGGGGCTCACAATCTAGATTCCCTATCAGTATTTTTTGGAGTGTGGGAGGAAACCGGAGTACCCGGAGGAAACCCACGCAAACACGGGGAGAACATACAAACTCCTTGCAGATGTTGTCCTTGGTGGGATTCGAACCCAGGACTCCAGCGCTGCAAGTTCAATCAAGTTTAATTGTGGGTTGATGTTCCAAAGAGGAGGAATTTTGCAGGTAAGGTAAGTGCTGTACACATCTGTGTTAACTCATCTGCTCCTAGGAGAGGGCCGAAGTTCGTATTTCATGAACACTGTACTTGTCACATTTAGTCCCTGTGTACTACATATAAGACGATGAAACTGAATGGGAGGAAACACAGATTAGACATCAGAAAAAAACTTTTTGACAGTGAGGGTGATCAATGAGTGGAACAGGCTGCCACAAGAGGTGGTTAGTTCTCCTTCAATGGAAGTCTTCACACAGAGGCTGGACAGACATCTGTCATTGGGATGGTTTAGTGAATCCTGCATGGCGCTGGCACAATGACCCTGGAGGTCTCTTCCAACTCTACCATTCATAATGATTCTTTGGCTGGAAATAAAACTCCTGACATGCTTAGCTTACCGGCCATTGCCTGAACGTCACCTGTCCCTGGCAATTGTACTGTTGTCCTGCTATAAAGACCAAACCAATACTAGGTGTCTTGGAAAGGAAGCTACATCTTATTAGGAAATCTTCCTATCTGTATTCAGTGCTGCAAACTCTAACTTATTGTATCTTTTATGTTTTAGACACACATGTAGAAGAAATCAATACAAGACTATATTTGAAAGTTGTATAACTTTTCATTACACAATGACACTGTAATACCCCTCCAAGTGCAGACCAGCATCCGCAAATACAATGTAAGCCATGCTGCAGGAAAGCTGCATAGTTGAATATTAGTTTTTTTTGTAATCCCTGCCTTAGCTTCAAGTTCAATATTATATGCCTCATACCATTAGAAAAGGAAAAAGTGGGAGTGATCTGAAGAGTGGAGCAATAAAGAGTTTCCAATTCTGCATTTTCTATTTAGAAACAAATTGTTAAATTATTAAAACATACAATTCTGACATTGTGGGTGAATTGAACCCATGCATTGTATGATTGATTCACAGCTACATAATTTATTGCAACCCAGTGATTAAATTACAATCTTGGTATCTGAGCTCACTTTATTTCAGATTACCTAGAGAGAAAGGTGGCCAGATTTGCAATCACCAGAGGCTGGCGTTTGCTAATCACACTGAGTAGCCTGGAAGGGATTGCTGGTGCCCCAAGGTCAACCTGAAAAAAAAAAAAAAGCAAAACGAAAATTACCAAAAGTTTTTTCTATTTGAACAAATAGAGCTTGTGTATCTGAGAGAGCCATAATCACACGGTCAGTTTTGTACTTTGTGCATCGTGTGCTATGTTATGTACAAGTGTGAATATACGGTGTTGTGTGGTATATATATATATATAAACTGTATGTATATGCTGTGTTCAACATGTTAGCACTTGGAGCCCCACTTTGTCTAAAGCTGGCTCTGCAAGGGTATATGCATTTAATGTCAATAATCAGAATAACGCTCTGAAGAATTATTTCAAGAACCACTACAGTCAGCTGCTGTAGCTGGTACTGCTGCTCGCTACTGGAACTGAACTGCAATATGAGGCTCATCAACTGCTACAAAATGTACGTTATATAAACTAAATAATATAGCCCATGAGTGACCAAAATAGGTAACTGCTGGTCAAGCCATTGACACGAATAGCAGAGAACACTTTTGAGTTTTTGTGTTGTCGCCCTTTCCCAATGACTCTGCTCATCATTCCTACCTGTATCATGTAGATGACTCTTGTGATCTCTTCTCCATGGAGGCTATCGGGCTGTAGAATCCATGCGCTCGGCAGGAGCTCTCCTCTTACAGTGTCTTTACTAGGACGCGGCATATCCTCATTATACACAGATTGGAAGCACAGACTGTAACACTTCTCCTGTGAGCAGGAAACCAATATTCATATGATGTACTAGTGATAACACCCACCTAAGGCCTTATTCAGACATCAGTCCTTTTTCTCGTACACAAATGGTCCAATTTTCATCTGGACCGTTGTATCGTTTTAGTATCTCTGTTTTTGCCATCAATGTTTCCATATCATCAAATATGGGAAAAAAAGCGAACCTTCTTATACATTATAATGTAAAAACAGCACACAGATTTCATTTGTGATCTTCACGGACATATAGACTTACATTGGTGACTTTGATGAAAATCAGACATGTCTCTTTTTTTTTTTTTTTTTTTTCCTCTTATTTGGCAAACCACACGATGTGAAAATGAAGAGGACAAGAACAGATCCGTAAACTTTAATGGGTACTTCTTCTATACTTGAAAGACTCAGCTACAACACGCAAGTGAAAATGAACATGTGAATGAGGCCTTAGGTGATATGTACATGGTCTATACAGGGAACGTGATTAACATCTATCCATGGACATAGAAAATCGATGCTTCAGTCGGCACCGTTAAAATACATTGTAAAAAAAAAGTGTATACGGTTATCTTTTATAATTATACGCCATTGTTTGCAATACGTTAGACGTATACATTTTATTTATATAAGAATGATTATAGTGATGGAAGCTGCTGAATGTAGTTTGGAAAGGTGGTGGCTACATACTCCCAGACAACTGTAAGCTGAACGTGCCAATATCAGTGATTTCGGGTGACATCAGTAATGTATACTTGGACTCGGGATTACTGATTGTTGGGGAGATGTTTGTCGGCCATGTCAGGGTTGGGCCAAAATGCATAGTACTTTTAGTTGCTGATAGAAAGACCTTGCCTAACAAAAGTATCAGAATAATGTGAGTGTTTCTAAATAAAGTTTATTAAATCAAATCCAAGTTATTAGTGAAGTGTTTTTGTTAACAAGATTGGAATGTGACAACAAATAAATTTTTTTTTTAAGTAAAATCTACATAATAGTAAGGTATTATAGACTGAACAGCAAGCTTTAGCAAATATCTTACTTGTTTATATTCCACAGCCATACAACAGAAGTCCCTGGGTTGTTTTAGATAGCAAAGTGATGTGTCCATCATCACATGCACTAGGAAAGAAAAGAAATATCTACAATAAGCCGGATCTCCCAGAAATCAAACTACAAGCAATCTGAATGAATTAAAGAAGCACTCCCATTAATGTTTTTATCCTTGTAAATGATACATTCTCTAAATGGGAGATAGCAATGGTTACGCAGAGATCTGTACTGGGAGCAGTGTGGACTGCAGAGATCTGTGCTAAGACCGATTTTTTTTTTTTAACCTTTATTAATGACCTTGTGGATGGGATTGAGAGTAAAGTGTCAGTCTTTGGTGACAACACCAACTATGTAGGATACTAAAATTTGACTACAATATTGCAAAATGATCTGGATAAGATGTCTGAATGGGCAAACACTTGGCAGATGATGTTTATCGTTGATAAATGTAGAATAATGCACCTAGGACAGAGTAATCCAATCGCTGCATATACATTAGATGGAACCATACTCAGGACTACAGAACAGAAGGACTTGGGTCTTCTGGTTACAAGTAAGCTAAGCAGCAGTACTCAATGTCTGGCAAAAAAGAAAGAAAATCTTGCAATCCCAACGTATTGTTACCCCTTTATAAATCACTTGTGAGGCCACATCTAGAATATGGGATCCAGTTTGGGGCTCCACATTTGAAATAGGTTATTCAGAAATTCGAGTCAGTTCAAAGGCGGGCAACTAGATTATTGCAAGGGATGGAAGGCCTCTCCTATGATGAGAGGTGGAAAAGTTGGGCTTGTTTAGCTTAGAAAAAGACGCCCCAGAGGAGAGCTTATTTACATGTATAAATATATGTGTGGTCAGTACAAAGGACTGGTGCATGAATTTTCTCTTTCGCTTCATTGGGGGACACAGGAAACCATGGGTGTGTGCTGTTGACACTATGCACAAAAAAGTTAGCTCCTCCTCTGCAGTATACACCTCACCGACCGGCACTAGGTTAATCAGTTTTAGCTTAAGCCCGGGTCTCACATAGCGATACACCAGCGATCCCGACAACGATCAGGATCGCTGGTGTATCGCTACATGATCGCTGCTGAGCTGCCAAACAGGCAGCGATCACAGCGACACTGCGGGTAACATCGCTTAGTTACCCGCAGTGTACGTTGGATACCAGCGCCCTGATGCAGGGAGCTGGTAACCAAGGTACACATCGGGTTTCCAGGCACTGCGCGGTGCCTGGAAACTCGCTGTGTACCTTGGTTACCAGCTCCCTGCATCAGGGCGCTGGTATCCAAGGTACACAGCGGGTTTCTAGGCACAGCCCCGCGCCTGGAAACCCGCTGTATACCTTGGTTACCAGCGGATCGCTGGTTTCCCGCCTGTCACGCAGCGATGCGTGCCTGTCCGCGGGAGACCAGCGATCAAAAAAATGTCCAGGACATTCAGCGACGATCAGCGATACCCGGCAGGGGGGCTGATCGTCGCTGAATGTCACACACAGCGATATCGCTGGGGAGATCGCTGCTGCGTCACAAAACTAGTGACTCAGCAGCGATCTCGCTAGCGAGATCGCTGTGTGAGACGGGGGCTTTAGTGTCAGTAGGAGGTGGACACAGGTCTTTCATTAGCCATATCTACCTCTGTTTTCATCATTTTCCAGTAAGGTCTTTTTTTTAGGTAGATCGTCTCCCCTACCCACTGGAGGGATACGGAGTGAACGGTCACAACTGTACTCCCGCGTAGAGACTGAGTATGGCAAGTATTGCCACCCCGTATTCTCAGATGTCTAGTCGGCAGGACCCCAACCCCTAACACAGAAGAGTGTTTAGGTGATCCGGATTTGGTCCTGGCCCCCATCTCCTACCCACTCGCCCACCAGTGCCTGTCGGTTTTAGGAAGCGTAGGTGTCCCACAATACAGGAATTTCGGATGTCTGTTGTTTCCTGGATGGCGCGGTACATCTCTCTTCCCCAGGTTCCTTTGCAGAGGCGAAGAGAAGTTCCAAGTAAAGATTCAAGTAAGGCCAGGTTCTCAAGGTCAGTATTTTACATCAGTATTTGTAAGCCAAAATCAGGAGTGGAACAATTGGAGGAAAAGTATAATAGAAACACGTCACCACTTCTGCATTTTTTTCTACTCACTACTGGCCTTGGCTTACAAATACTGATGTAAAATACTGAAGGTGTGAATGTGGCCTAAGAAGAAGATTCAAAGGATGAAGAAAGAAGGAAGATCATGAGTTTTTTTTTTCCCCCTAAACCCTCACTTTATTTACAGGGCTTTAGTATAATTGTAGTCCTTCTGAGATACATATGGGGCAGTTTCCCTATGGTTTGGGGCACTGGGCTACCTTTTGCAGCACTTTTAGGGCCTCCGCGCCACTTCCCCCCTGTTCCGGCAGTCACCGTCCTTAATCTAGCACTTCGGGCAGGCTTTTCTCCTACCAGTCGCTTTCACACTACCTCTTCCTGTCCTCGGCAGCTAGCTCCGCCCCCTCCCAGCTTCATCAGGCAAGCTCTGCAGCCATCGCCATCTTTCTACTCTCCTGGACCTGACGATTAGCTCCTCCCCTTCTGGCCTCAGAGAGCGGGGGCTCTCTGTTGGTCCCTTTCATCCTCCTTACGGTTGTCCCCGCCGGACTCCGGGTCGCGTCCTGCCTGGCAAATTTTTGCACCTTAGCTGCTGCATCAGATCTCCTAGAGTCTTCCCCTGCCTCCTCCAACCCCGCCATCAGTGCCTCATCCCCGCCGGCGCCATCTTGAATCCGTCTCACCAGCTCCCCCACTGTCTTTGAGCTCCTTTTACCGGCCATCACTGCGCTGGTACAAGACTGTCGGTACACCGCGTCAGCGGCAGATTCCCCCGGTAATCAAGGGTGTTTGGCCCCAATTGAGTGGCTGCAATTAATGGCAATAACAAATGCTGAGCGGGAGCTCCTGCAGCAGACGTCCACTCGCATCCCTTTCAAGCCACACCCCCCAGGTGTCAGCGCTTTCTATTTTCCAGAAAAATGTATCCTCCTGTTCTCAGGTCAGAACTTTTCTCCAAAGGGTAGCGCATGCTACGGCCCCGTGCCAGACACCCGTGAACCCCTGGGACCTCATTCTAGTCCTGGAGGCCCTTACGAGTTCTCCCTTTGAATCTCTCTGAGAGGTCTCTCTGTTCTTTCTGTCTTGGACGGTGTTGTTTCTTGTGGCTATCACCTCCGTTAAGCATGTCTTGGAATTGGCGGCTCTTTCCTGTCGCCCTCCTTTCTTGGTTCTCAAGTTCAAGGTTGTTTTGCGGCCTCTACTTTCCTTCCTTCCCAAGGTGTTGTCCGCCTTTCACCTAAATGAAAAGGAAAGGAAATTGTCCTCCCTTTTGTCCTGCTCCGACTCATCCTCTGGAACGTTCACTGAACAGGTTAGACCTGGTCAGGGCAGTGCAGGTCTATCTGGCTAGGACCTCCCCCTTTAGGAAGATGGACTCTCTCTTTGTCATTCCAGAGAGTGCGCAAAGAGGCCTGCCGGCCTCCAAGGCTACGATTGCTCTCTGGATCAGGATGGCAATTTTGGAAGCTTACCGGATCAAGAACAGAGTGCCTCACCCTGGGATTAAGGCTCACTCTACCCGAGCAGTGGGCGCCTCCTGGACGGTACACCATAGGACATCCACCCTGCAATCTTGTAAAGCGGCATCCTGGTCTTCCATTCACACGTTCGCCAAATTTTATAGGGTCCATACCTACACTTTGGCGGACGCAAGCCTAGGTAGAAGGATATTGTAGGTGGCAGTGGTGAATTCTCAGACCTGAATGGAGTTTCTGCTGTTCCCTCCCCAATGGACTGCTTTGGGACGTCCCATGTTTCCTGTGTTCCCCCAATGAAGCGATAGAGAAAACAGGATTTTTGGTTACTTACTGTAAAATCTGTTTCTCGGAGCCTTCATTGGGGGACACAGCACCCTCCCATGCTTATCGGCTCTTTTTATTGTGTTATATTGTAACAGTTTGGGTTGTCGTTTTGTTTCTATCTTGTTGCTTCTCCTACTGCTTTCTCACTAACTGATTAACCTAGTGCCAGTCGGTGGGGTGTGCAGAGGAGGAGCTAATTTTTTGTGCATAGTGTCAGCAGCATACACCCATGGTTTCCTGTGTCCCCCAATGAAGCGATAGAGAAACATTTTACGGTAAGTAACCAAAAATCTTGTTACTCCTTCCAAAGACCATACTGAGGCCTAGGGGGCACTTATTACTGGTGGAAGAAAGGTGATTATTATTATTATTATTTTTTTATATAGCACCATTGATTCCATGTTGCTGTACATGCGAGGTGGGTTACATACAAATTACAGATATCACTTACAGTAAACAAACTAACAATCACAGACTGGTACAGAGGGGAGAGGATCCTGCCCTTTCGGGCTTATATTCTACAGGATGGGGGAAGGAGACAGCAGGTTGGGGGGTTGCAGCAGTTCCGGTGTTGGTTGAGGCGATATCTCTGGTAGTGGTGAGGAGGCAGCGGGGTCATTAGCAGGCTGTAGGCTTTCCTGAAGAGATGGGTTTTCAGGTTAAGTCTGAAGGATCCGAGAGTGGTTGATAGTCGGACGTGTTGGGGCAAAGAATTCCAGAGGATGGGGGATATTCGGGAGAAGTCGTGGAGGCAGTTGGGTGAGGAGCGAATAAGTGTGGAGGAGAGAAGGAGGTCTTGAGAGGAGCGGAGATTACGTGAGGGAAGGTATTGGGAGATTAGTTCAGAGACATATGGGGGAGACAGGTTATAGATGGCCTTGTAGGTCAGTATTAGTAATTTGAATTGGATTCGCTGAGGGAATGGGAGCCAGTGAAGAGATTTGCAGAGGGAAGATGCAGAGGAGTAGCGAGGAGAGAGATGAATTAGTCGGGCAGCAGAGTTAAGGATGGACTGGAGAGGTGCGAGGGTGTTAGCAGGGAGGCCAGAGATAAGGGTGTTGCAGTAGGCGAGGCGGGAGATGATGAGGGCGTGCACAATCATTTTAGTAGATTGAGGGTTGAGGAAGGGACGGATTCTGGAAATATTTTTGAGCTGGAGGCGACAGGAGGTAGAAAGAGCTTGAATGTGTGGTTTGAAGGACAGGGCAGAGTCAAGGGTTACTCCGAGGCAGCGGAGCTCCGGTATGGGGGAAAGTGTGGTGTTGTCAATTGTTATAGATAGGTCAGGTAAGGAAGATCTGTGAGATGGGGAAAGATGATGAGTTCAGATTTGTCCACATTGAGTTTGAGGAAGCGGGAGGAGAAGGAGAATATTTCTGATAGACACTCAGGGATTCTGGACAGCAGAGAGGTGACGTCTGGGCCAGAGAGGTAGATCTGAGTGTCATCAGCATAAAGGTGGTACTGGAATCCGTGGGACTTTATGAGTTGCCCCAGGCAAAGTGTATAGATTGAGAAGAGTAGGGGTCCTAGAACAGAGCCTTGGGGGACTCCAACAGAGAGAGGGTGGGACGAGGAGGTAGTGTGGGAATGGGAGACGCTGAATGTGCGGTTGGAAAGGTATGAGGAGATCCAGGATAGGGCGAGGTCCTTGATGCCAAAGGAGGAGAGAATCTGTAGTAGAAGGCAGTGGTCAACTGTGTCGAAAGATTCCAGCAGCTAATTAGGTAAGGGTTCTTTACAGTTAGAGCAGTCAGACTGTGGAATGCGCGACTACAGTCATGGCCAAAAGTTTTGAGAATGACACAAATATTAATTTTTACAAAGTCTACTGCTTCACTTTTTCTAATGGCAATTTGCATATACTCTAGAATGTTATAAAGAGTGATCAGCTTAACAGCAATTACTTACAACGTCAATATTTGGCTAGAAAATGAACTTTATCTCCCAAAACACATTTCAACATCATTGCAGCCCTGCCTTAAAAGGACCAGCTAACCTCTTTTCAGTGATTGCTCCATTAACACAGGTGTGGGTGTTGATGAGGACATGGCTGGAGATCAATCTGTCATGATTAAGTAAGAATGACACCACTGGACACTTTAAAAGGAGGCTGGTGCTTGGCATCATTGTTTCTCTTCTGTTAACCATGGTTATCTCTAAAGAAACACGTGCAGTCATCATTGCAATGCACAAAAATGGCCTAACAGGGAAGAGTATCGCAGCTAGAAAGATTGCACCTCAGTCAACAATCTATCGCATCATCAAGAACTTCAAGGAGAGAGATTCCATTGTTGCCAAAAAGGCTTCAGGGTGCCCAAGAAAGTCCAGCAAGCGCCAGGACCGTCTCTTAAAAGTGTTTCAGCTGCGGGATCGGGCTACCAGCAGTGCAGAGCTTGCTCAGGAATGGCAGCAGGCAGGTGTGAGTGCATCTGCACGCACTGTGAGGCGGAGACTCATGGAGCAAGGCCTGGTCTCAAGGAGGGCAGCAAAGAAGCCACTTCTCTCCAGAAAAAACATCATGGACAGACTGATATTCTGCAAAAGGTACAGGCAGTGGACTGCTGAGGACTGGGGTAAAGTTAGTTTCTCTGATGAATCCCCTTTTCGATTGTTTGGGACATCAGTAAAACGCCTCATTCGGAGAAGACAAGGTGAGCGCTACCACCAGTCTTGTCTCATGCCAACTGTTAAGCATCCTGAAACCATTCATGTGTGGGGTTGCTTCTCAGCCAAGGGAATCGGCTCTCTCACAGTCTTGCCTAAAAACACAGCCATGAATAAAGAATGGTACCAGAATGTCCTCCAAGAGCAACTTCTCCCAACCCTCCAAGAGCAGTTTGGCGATCAACAATGCCTTTTCCAGCATGATGGAGCACCTTGCCATAAAGCAAAGGTGATAACTAAATGGCTCAGGGAACAAAACATAGAGATTTTGGGTCCATGGCCTGGAAACTCCCCAGATCTTAATCCCATTGAGAACTTGTGGTCATCATCAAGAGACGGGTGGACAAACTAAAAATTCTGACAAAATGAAAGCATTGATTGTGCAAGAATGGATTGCTATCAGGATTTGGTCCAGAAGTTGATTGAGAGCATGCCAGGGAGAATTGCAGAGGTCCTGAAGAAGAAGGGTCAACACTGCAAATATTGACTTGCTGCATTAACTCATTCTAACTGTCAATATAAGCTTTTGTTACTCATATGTTTGCAATTATTATATTTCTGTCTGTGATAAAAACATCTGTCAAGCACACATAAAAACCAGAGGGCAGCAGATCATGTGAAAATATAATATTTGTGTCATTCTCAAAACATTTGGCCATGACTGTACAAGAGGTAGTAATGGCAGACACTATAACAGCTTTTAAAAATGGTCTGGATGATTTTCTCGGTACAAATGGCATTATGGATTTGAATTTAGTGACGACAGAATTTATAATTGGTGAAGAAAGGTTAAAGTTGATGAATCTAGGTCTTTTTCCATTCTGTGTATCTCCAATCAAAATTTCTATCCTTTTAATATACTGCAATCATTACAATTGCTCATTTTGCCTTTTTACACAGATAATTGTTCTCTTTTCCATTAGGTCTATGACATCACATGGTTAAAAACGGACTAGCTGAATCTTTTCTAAGCGTTATGTAGAAACAGTAGATCAATTTTCCCTGCATTTATTATTCCCCCTTCAACTCCTGACCCAGCTGCTCCACCCTCCCTCCTGCCAGGGACTTTTACAGTGACTTATGACTAATGGAGGGAGAATTGACCTCCTGTTTCTACATAGAGCTTAGAAGGATTCTGCTACTCCGTTTTTAATCACCTGATGTTATAGACCTAAAGGAAAGAAGAAGAAGAATTAGCTGGGTAGAAAGGCAAAATGAGAAAATGTAAGTACACAGTGCTATATAAAATGATGACTGCAATACATTAAGAGAATAACAATTTTGATTAGAGTGCTTCTTTAAAGTTGTAAATATGTTTTATAGAGTTGTCTAGTCTACCTGATATAAGACAATGTTGTGTGAGGTAGCATTAAATAGCATTGTATCTGGTGGTGTGTAACAAGTGAGAATACAGATTTTTCAAATTTGTTTCATTGGAGAAAATGGGAACTCCATGGGCATATGCACCAGCTTGGACGTGAACACTTGGGAACAAAAAAGGTTTGAAAAATGTTCACTTCGTGCCAAAAGTGTGACATAAACGGATCGGATTTCCCTCCTCTTGTCTGAGGCAGAATGCAGTACATTTGTATTATACTGTAACATGCTGCACATTTGCAGAGGCAGATCCACACCCAAAACTGGATGAGTTTACCAAGGACTGGTGGAGACAGGAATGGATAGCACTTACCCAACTGAATATTGCTGCTTACTCTCTCATGTACACAGGCCGTAAGGATAGATTGGTCATACAAACGCCTTGTGCTAATGTCCTTCACCATGCACCACACATCATGAATTGGCCTCCTAATGACTCCAGCCCCAATAAATCCATGCTTTGTGGTCGATGAGAAAGCTTTATAATATACCAATACATCTCTCTCTGTGCTCTGGTATCTGGAATGGAAACAAAACTATGAAGATTTACTTGAACAGGAGCAGGAAAAATAAATTTATGTATCACCATCTACATGTGTATATCATCATTTGTTACAGTGACAAAAAAAAATGTATTATTATTGAGGCTTACATCCATCCAGCTGCTGCTTGGCGATTATATAACTTCTTTATATCGTAGGAACTAGAAGCCATTACCTGAAAAAAAAAAAAGTAATTTGATATAAATCATACAGGTGGATACACTTTTAGCTTTGTGGTTTGGGTCATCCTTTTGGAGATTTTGGTGATTCATGCTAAGCTTTCTGACACTGGGGAGCACATTTTGCTCCAGAATGCCTTGATAGTCATGAAATGTACACTGCACAGCTTCAAGACCCCTTTGCCAGATGCAGCAAAGCAGCCCCAAAACATAACCAAGCCTCCTCTGTCTCGCGGTACGTACAATGTTCTTTGCTTTGCATTACTGTGACGTCTGTTAACATATAGCTGATGTTACATGCGTGACATGCCAAAAGCTCAGTCTTTTATCTCTTCATATGTGGCTTATCATTGTGCAAAGTTCAGTGTTGCTTTTAAAACTGGTTTGCTCCTCAGTAGTCTTCCTTGAAGACCACTTAGGCCAAAACAGCGATGAATGGTGCGATCTGACACTGACCTATGACCTACCATGTAGGGGACACAGAATGTGGAAGGTGCTCCGGTCACATGAGACCAACGAAGAACTTTTGGGGCTGAAGGCTAAATGCAAAACTTTATGTGTAGCGTATAACTAACACTGCACATAACCCTGAAAACACCATCCCAACCTTCAAACATGGTGGTGGAAGCATCAGGCTTTTCTTCAGCAGGGACAGGGAAGCTGGGCAGAGTTGATGGGAAAATGGATGGAGCTAAATACAGGGCAATACTGAAGGAATATCTGCTGGAGATCGCAAAAGACGAGACTGGGGTATAGGTTCACCTTTCAGCAGGACAACTACCTACCCTAAACATACTGCCAGAGCTACAACAGATGGTTTAGATCAAAACATATTTATGAGTGTGTGAATGGCCCAGTCACAGTCCAGACCCAAGTCCCATTGAGAATCTGTGGCAAGATGTAAAAAATTGCTGTTCACAGATGCCTCCATCCAATCTCACTGAGCGAGAGCGAGTGTGCAAAAAATAAAGGGCAAAACTTTCAGCCTTTAGATGTGCAACGCTGGTAGAGACAGATCCCAAAAGATGTGCAGCAGTAACTGCAGCGAAAGGTGGTCCTACAAAGTATTGACTCTGGGCAGGGGGGGAGGGGCTGAATACAAATACTCATCACAATTTTCAGATTTACATTTTTAAACTATTGAGATAACCATGTATAATTTCCTTTACAGATCAAAAATACTTGCTATTCCCAAATTTATATTTCTAAGGAATTTTGTAAGCTCATTAGGAAATAGTCTTTATATGACTTATGGAGAATCAATCATCCAGGGGACATGTCTTTCCTTTCTTTCACCACCTCATAGTACCCATACACGTATTGTCATGGAAATATATATGTATTCCACGTATTCAATGTATATTCATATATATGCATTTACAGTCAGATAGATCTCACTTGCTAAAAATCCTGTGCTCAGCATATCTATGCAAAAGCTGATCTAGCTATAATCAGTTGCTTAAGACGACCCCTGGCCTACATAAGTCTGGCTATTACAGAAGATAGCTCATAGGGACTTTTTACCAAGGACACAGAAAAAGGAAACAAGGGCAGAAGGTCTGGATAGGTATCTATTTTTTTCTTTACTAGTCACGTAGGAAAACTGGGGCAAAGAACAATAAATCTGCCACTTCAGCCCTTTTATCATAATTATCATACTTACACTAAAACAGCCAATAATCTAACAGCTTTTAATTGTATGTTAATTGACTAACCAGCCCCTTTTTGTAAACGTATAAAACCTTGAATGAATGATAAACTGTTGGTCTTGACGAACTGTTATACTGACACTTCCGTGTGGACAGTCCTCATTTCGTCTGAGCACTCAAAAAAAGACATTTAGTCTAAGATTGGGAACAGCAGCAGCAAACACTGCAGGATAGATTTATCCTAATTAAATTTCCATAACAGATGGCGCCTGCACGCGGGGCAGTGGACGAAATGCACGGGGACCTGCTGACCGGAGAGACAGAGTGTTGGCCATGGCCTTGGCTCACGGGACGGAGACTGCGCAGCTCCATAAGTAAGGTAAGAAAATCTTGTCATCTTACCTGAAAGTCCCTTGTGCTCAGTCCTGGTCTTACACCTTTTGCCGGTCAGGTGTGGTCACCACCGCATTCCCAGGTAGTGTAAAAAGTCCACACCCTTATCCAAAACCCTGGGATATAAGGTGTTTGCTCCTGCTGTGTATGTGTTTCATGTTTTCTGTGAACCGGGAGAAAGTTGGAACGGTGACTGTTTTGCTTGCTGATTTCTGGGAGCTGTATAGCAGAAAACCAAATTGCTGGATAAGTTCCCACGGTAATCCTTCACACATCGGAGGGAGGTCATCCCAATCAATCCAGGTGTGAAGGGCGAGGGCTTTGAATTGGTTAAATTTCTGCAGTAATCCTTCACACATCAGAGAGAGGTCATCCCAGTCAATCCAGGTGTGAAGGGCAGGAGCTTTTGATTGGATAAGTTCTCACAGTAATTGTCCACGCATCGGAGGGAGGTTATCTCAGTCAAACCAGATGCGGATGGTGAGAATTTTGATTAAGGCTATTACAGATTACTGTGACCGGCGTACCGGCCAGGGTGACTGGTTTTCAGAGTAATAGACCTGAAGCACCAGTGTGCTCAGTGCAATTGGTGAGTTATCAGTTACCAGAGCAGCTTGTATGTGTCACAGATCATCTAAAAGAGGGATTCGTATTCTCCCGGGTGTCTGTTTCATTTGTACGTGTCCCTGTCTGTATCAGGTACTGCTGCTTTAAATTTACACTCAGAGCAGAGTGCGCTCTGACACTAACTTTCTCACTGCAGGCAGCGGGCTAAACCCCCCCCTCTGCTAATCACGTTGTCACATCTGTTTCCTGGTTTTGATCTTTTTGAGCTAGTTTTTGGCTACAGGTTGTAGTGTGAAAATTCTCAGGCACTCAGACTGAACTGTATTCATTTTTCTGCTCTGAGGGATAACCTCTTTTTAGATACGTGATTTCAGTGTCTGTAGACACAGCAAGCAGAGGTATAAGGGAGGAGGGAAGTGCCAGCAGCAGCGAGAGGACATTCCTGAGGGCGGAAGGATAAAGCCTACGCTACCAGACAAAAGTCTTAAAAAGTATTTTTCTTTTTGTTTTTATCATTTTACAATCAGTTATTCCATCTCTTTTCTGTTTTTAATTAGCTGTTTTAGTAACAAGGGTTTTTTCTTCTTGTCAACCTTGTTGTTTTTTAGAGTTTTATTATTAATACGTTTTTTTTCCCTCCCCTTTTTATCAGCTTTTTGCTTTTAGAGTTTTTACTTGGTCAATCTTTTTCCTAGAGTTTTTTACTAAACTGTGTAGGGTTTTCTTTCTTTTTTTCCTTTTTAAATCTAACTCTTGTTTTTAAAAAAAAGTTTTTCTTTTAAGTAAATTTTTAAATAATTTTGGAGAGGTTTTTTTTTTTTAATCAACTTATTTTAGAGTTTTATTCTCCAACCATTTTTTAAAAAAAAAACACAAGATCTACTAGCGTGCTTTAGACCAAGGACAGAAACACAGAGAATCCGGGCAGCTCCATACCCCTCCATTCAGTGTCCTTGCACACAGATAAGAAATTGCAGGCTGAGGGAGAACACACAAACAATTGCGCAGCGGCTTCACTCACCCCTCCCATCAGGCATTCAGCGAAGACAAGAATTTCAGTGTCCTTGCACACAGAACCAGAATGCAGCAGTTCTCAGATTTTTAATCACCTTTGTTGAATAGGTTTTTGGAATAGACACAGTACGTGAGAATCGAAGGGCTAGGCATGTGAATAGAAAGGTCAGAGTATGTGACAATCCAATGGATGGGCAGACTTTACGCTGCACAATTAAATGTTTTTTTTTTTTGAAAGACACAGGTAAGTTTGTTTTTAGATTGCCGTCTGCTATAAAAGAGCAGTGGTGGTCTTGCATCGTGTAGAAGGTACAGCAAGTTATTTGAATGGACCAGGAAGTGATTTTATGTGAATAAGATTGAAAAGGTGTTAAAGAAGCATTGAAATAGTCTGTGAGAAAATGATCACGGACATGTCACAAGAGCAGAGTTTAGAGTCTCACACATCACATGTCCATCATGTGGAGACACGGGACAGATGTAGTCTGCTCTCATTGAATAAGGAGCCTTGTACAGAGAAAAAAAGCTCCCCGCCTTTCTCCACAGGGAGAAGGCATTTTTGCTTCAACGGTCCCCTCTCAAGTATCACAGGGGGGACACCCTCTTCTCTCTCTTCTCTCAGTCCCTTTTTCCTTTTTCTTCAGACTTCTCCCCTCTTTCCTCGCAGCCATCCCTCTCTATCCTTCCTTCCCTATCATTCCTTCTTTCCCCTCCCTCACATCTCTGACACATCCATTTTCTTCTTCTATCTCTTCTCCCCTCCATCTCTCGCTCCCCCCTCTTTCACTCTCTCCTTCATTTTCTTCTCTCACCCCTCCTCTACACCTCACTCCTCCCTCATCACACCCCACTCTTTCTCCCTCAGTGCCTACAGCACGAGGCACCCTGTCTATCCCAAGCACAGTACAAACATTGCCAGTCATTATATCAGGAGAAAAAAGTGCAAATCTCCCTACACAAAACACTGCAGGTAGCCCTCAGACACAACAACTAGCAGAGCCCACAGCCGGGGCTTCACAGGGGGGTAGCTACAGACACAAATGAGGAACCTCAGTGCCGAGCAGAGCTGCCAGCATGGAACTATGACACTGATCCACCGCAGCCTCAGCCAGTGTATGCACCAAGGACACCATGTCACTTCTCATCTGATGAAGATGCAACGTCACACATGCTGCCCAATACTAAGAAAACCCACAAGCACCAATAGGGCAGGGACAGGTAGAGGCACCATCCTATGAGCCCTTCATCCCAAGCCAGGTGATCAGTATGCTGCCAGACCCAGGGATACACCCCATGCCATTTTGCCAAAAAATGCAGCAGATCCAGCGAACGTATGCAGCAGCCTGGATTGATCTCTGGGCCGTAATGGAAATAAAAGCAGGTGATGCATTCTGGCTAATTATGAGAGAACACTTCAAGCTTCCAGAAGAATTAGATGCGTATGCCTGGGAGACAGGACCAAAGCTAATTGAGCAGCTCAGAGAATGGGCCAAAAGCAGACTGACAGGACAAGCTCTCAGCTTACATGTCACGAGCCAGGACCAGACAGAGTCTGTAGAGGAGTTCCATGACAGAGTGATGCAAGTGTTTCAAGATTTGGGCCTCATTACCCATGATCAGACACACAGACGGATGTTGGCACAGGCTTTTGTGCATGGACTGAAAGAACCAATCAGGAAACCACTGGTAGTAGCCAGGCCTGAGTACACGTCAATAGCAATGGATACCCTGCTCGCAGTAGCAAAAAGGATTGAGTCCCGCTGGGACAGAAGGGATGTCCAGTGTTACAACTGTGGCGAGTTTGGTCATTTCCGGAACCGGTGCAGAACACCGACTTCGCCCAGAAGAAGAAGAAACACAGAAAGCAGTGAAGAACCCCGTCCATAGGACATGAGCACGCTAAGTCCATAGGGAACCCCACCAGTGGGACCAATATCCTGAGAGTGGATGGCGTAGTCAGATCTTTTCTTGTGGAACTCCGCAACCTCACCTATCAGAATCTTCTGCGTCCTGCATGGGAATTGATGGTCAAGTCAGATATTTCCAGATTATAAGGCCCCTGAGCATGTGGACTCAGCCAGAACACTCCATCATGACCCAGTTTGTTGTGTCAAAGACCTGCACCCTCAACCTATTGGGAGTGGACCTACTGCAGAAGCTGAAAGCGACCAGTGTTCCAGGAAGATGGGACCATGACACTTTCTTCACCCCTGACCAAGTAGAAACAGGAACCTCAAACAACCACACTGCAGACCTATCACAGGAGGTGCTGGGCATAGTACCAGAAAGCCACTCCATCACCCAGAGTCAAGATGTCTCTGACCAACTGAAGGTCTAAGTGAACTCGCCTAAGAAGACGGCCTGAGAACTTTGACATTGGCCAGGATATTTCAACTCAAGAAGGACCCTACTCGCTTCATGGAATGGCAACACCACATCCGGCTCCAACGCCAGAGGTTCATCTTTTGCAAGCACCTGGAGGTGCCCCCTGCAATCAAACAGTTCACCCAGGCCCTAGACCAGCAAAAGGTCACTCAGCTCTTCAAACTTGTGCACAAATACTGACCTGAGACCGAGCTGGAGAAAAGGAAACAACTGATGGCCCGTGCTGAGAAAAAAGCAGCCGGTGAAGGAGACGTCCCAACAAGAAGACCCCCTGTGATCAGAGCAGGTGCTAACACAGTGACTGCCTTGGTGGAGAACAAGAAAGCCAGCTGGTCGTCATCTCTCATGATGTGGATCCTAGTAGGCGGCTTGTTTTCCACCAGCTCTGTGCCGGGAGATGAGAGTCCCCTGCCGCATAGTGAAGGACAAGGTCAAACTGGGCTGCCTCGCCCATCGGAATCAATCCCAGCTTTCCACAGTGAAGAAAAAGACTGTAAACCCCACTGAGTTCAGAATGGTGCAAGGCCTGAAGGCCGTGAAAGAGGCTACGGTATTTGAAACCCCAACAGTGCTGAACCAGCACACTCTGCTCTCAAAAGTCCCAGTCACTGCAACGGTATTCACGGTGATCAACCTGGCCAGTGCTTTCTTCAGTGTTCCCCTCCACCTGGATGACCTGCTTGCCTTCACGCACCAGTGCAGTGCATATGGACAGTGTTGCCTTAAGGTGCTCAGAACAAGCCCTTCAAGTTTTACCAAGACAATGTCCTCCATCCTCGTCAACTGGATTGCAGAATATGCAGGAGTCACTCTTCTACAACACGTGGATGACCTTCTCCTTTGTGGGGTTGACATCGATACCTGCACAGTCCATTCCTTGTTCCTTGAGGAACAGCAACGCAAGGTCTGGAAGAACAAAGTCCAGTGGTGTCAGAAGCAAATTACATCCCTGGGACATTGTATTGCCCACCAGACTAAACACCTGTCAAATGACTGGAAGATCATTGTGGAGAAGATGGCTCCCCCAACAACTCTGAAGATGCTGCAGGCCTTCCTTGGTCTAGTGTCGTGATGCAGAACATGGATCCCTGATGCCTCAGTCCTAATGAAGCCTCTGTGCGCTTGCATCAACGCAACCCCGCTCCTTCTATCGGATGCAGCATTCAACTCATTCAGGAAATTGGAAGAACTCCACAGTCTCAGCGCCAATACCAGGCCTACCTGACTACGAGAAGCCTTTCCGTCTCCCTGATGGAAGAAAGAAGGTTATGTTACTGGAGTCCTGACACGGATTCATGGGGGGAAACAGAGACTTTTAGGCTGCCTCTCAGCCCGCTTGGATCCAGTTGCAAGAGGAGCACCCTTCTGCCTGATGGCAGTATCTGCAGCACACACCTTCCTGGACAAGACTGCTGACATCACTCTTGGACAGCCACTGGAAACTCTCACTCCACACGACATCTTGGCAATCCTCAATCAAGCTCAACTAAATAAATCTCCCCACCGCCAGGCATCTTCGCCTCTATCGCCTTTGTTCCAGACCTACAGTCCTCATCCCGGCCACTCTACTCCCAACTCCCAAGGGGGGATACAATATGGACTTTTCAGAACAAAAATTTACAGAATTTATACTCTACTTGGATGGCTCCAGATTTACAGATGATGAAGAAGATTCCACACTGGAAGTGCAGTGACCAGCAGTCAAGAAATCCTGTGGTCCAGAAGTATGTCACCTAGCCTGTCAGCCCAGGAAGCAGAGCTGATAGCGCTGACGAAGGCCTGCCAGATGGCAGAAGGCAAGACTGGACTGCAAACATCTACATCGACTACAGGTGCTCGCATGGCATAGTACACGACTTTGGGCCCATCTGGGCTGCAAGGGACTTCATCACAGCAAGCGGGACAACCGTGAAGCATCATGGAGCCTTCAGGGACCTACTGGGTGTACTCCAACTTCCAAAATGGTGTCAATTTGAAAAATCAAAAGCACATGGAAAACTGAGAACAGAAGAGGCGTGAGGCAATAACATGGCGGAAATGGCAGCCAAAGAAGCGGCCAAAGGAAGACAACATGGAGAAGTGGGAGAGGTCGTAGAGCCGGACGGCTACTACATGACGACAAAAAACAAACCTGACAAAAAGACTTCCTATGATCTGCTCAAGAAGTTGCAAGACCAAGTTCTAAAAGGAGAAGAGCTGAATGCGAAAAAAGCAACACGTGAAGAAGGAAAGCTATCTACAATGGACTCCAAACCCTGCCTACCACAAAGTATGCACCCTAATGTGGTCCAATGGGCACATGGACCCACCCACATATCAAAGACACAGTTGAATGATCTGATTGGTGCTTACTGGTTCGCTTCAGGGATCTCCACCCTAACAGCCAAATTCACCAGCAGCTGTCTGACCTGCGGCAAATGCAAGCCTGGACGTGTGGAAGAAAGTCCCCCTCACCTTATCTGGCAAGACCACTCTACCAGCTCCAGAGAATCCAGATAGACCACATCCAGATGTCGCCAAGTGGAGGATTCAAATACGTCGTTGTGGTCAAAGAAGCGTTTTCAAGATGGACAGAAGCCTTCCAAGTCAGCAAAGACTACTGCAAAGAAGCTACTTTCAGAAAATAGTGTGCAGATACTGGGTTCCAGAATTGATAGAAAGTGATCAGGGACCCGCATTCACAGCAAATCTGACACGAGATCTAGTTAGCAGTAGGGTCAGATTTAGGCCTACACACTCCTTACCACCCCCAGAGGAGCGGGAAGGTAGACGGACTGAACGGAACACTTAAGAATAGGATGCTGAAAGTTGCCCAAGAGACACGCAAACCATGGCATGAGACACTCCCAATTGCACTGTTTAGCGTAAGGCACACTCCCAGAGACCCAGAAAAGCTGTCACCATACAAAATTTTGTTTGGGTCTAGTCCCAAGTTAGGTGCATTCTTCCCTCAGCAGCAGAATATGCAAAATGATATCTTGTTTGCTTATGTAATTGAATTGGTCAAAAAACTAATGTCCATTCTCGAGTTTTTCTCTTCACTGCCAGATCCAGACTCAGTGTCCGGTACGCACTCCTTGAAAGCCAGGAGACTGGGTGTTGGTGAAAAAAGTTGGAAATGAGAACACTCGATCCCAGATTTGATGGTCCTGTCCAAGAGCCCCAGATGACACCAACCTCTGTCACTAGAGGGAAAGCCTGCTTGGATCCACATATCGCATTGCAAGGAAGCTCCCGTACCAGAAGAGACACCTAAGCCATGAACGATGTCGTGGATGCTCTGACTGACCAGACAGATGACCCTACCTGATGAAGAATACACACGTTTTTCTGAACATGCAGTTGAATAAAGAGACTATGATTGCAAACACATGAACCCCTGCTAGGGACAGATCTCCTGACCGCCCATTTGCGAAAAGCCTGCATCGATGAGGGCTGCATGTGTTAGACATGTGCCAGCCCAACGGCAGCACAAAAGAGTTGCAGCGCTTTGGGACAGGAGCAGGTTTTTAGGGCAAGTGGTATCTAAGGGGGGACTGTCATGGAAATATATATGTATTCCACGTATTCAATGTATAGTCATATATATGCATTTACAGTCAGATAGATCTCACTTGCTAAAAATCATGTGCTCAGCATATCTATGCAAAAGCTGATGCTAGCTATAATCAGTTGCTTAAGACGACCCTGGCCTACATAAGTCTGGCTATTACAGAAGATAGCTCATAGGGACTTTTTACCAAGGACACAGAAAAAGGAAACAAGGACAGAAGGTCTGGGTAGTTATCTATTTTTTTCTTTACTAGTCACGTAGGAAAACTGGGCAAAGAACAATAAATCTGCCACTTCAGCCCTTTTATCATAATCATAATTATCATACTTACACTAAAACAGCCAATAATCTAACAGCTTTTAATTGTATGTTAATTGACTAACCAGCCCCTTTTTGTAGAAGATTATTGTTGTGCACTCGAATTTATAAATGGCGAGGTGCTAGTGTCATGGAATAAATCCCAAACTAGTAATGTAAATAGCACTGCACACTCAAGAGGGAATTCCATGCAAAGTAGAACAAATTTTATTGATCCAACCAACCAAAGTGAGAAGCATAATATTTAAAGCGTCATAAGCATAACGTTTCGACTCTCCCGAGTCTTTTTCAAACGCCGCTATGTAGAAAAAAATAACAAAATATGGTTGAAATAAACAGAAAAAATAACAGATCAACGTAAAAATAACAAAATAAGAAAACATTTCATCAATAATATATAATGCAAACATTTCACCAATTATATATAATGGAAGGTGCCTGTACCATGGAGACTAACAAGCACCAACCGTATGCCGAGAGTAAAGAAGGTGAATAGTAAAGTGGTGATTAGAAACCACCCAAAGTATGAGTATAGATGGGAAGATCAAGAAGTTAGAAACAATAAAGGACAATTATACCTGGAAAATTGCTTTAGACGAAGTTTTTAAAGAGAGGCAATAAATGCATTGCTAGATAAAGGGAAATTGGTACAAAGTTAGTTTAGATGAACTGCTGTAGAGGTTAAACACTGGTGAGAGGTATGTATGGCGATAAATACCTGTTGCAATGAAATAGCCAAGAGTCAAAATTAGAAGGAGGTGTCTCCCCAAGGTAGGGCCTGGGGTGTAAACATGTAGGAAGAATAGGGGATTAGAGAAATAAACTCAAGATGAAGAGGAAACTAATGAAATAAAATGTGTACAACGTAATTACCTGGATGGTTGTTAGATAAATGGCGTTTAGGACCTTTCAAGCTGAAAGGTGTAAAGTCTGTACAAATAAAAAAAGGAAAGAAATATATGGACATCCGTGGTACAAAAAAGGTAATGGGTCATAATATGGGTATGCACGTTAAAAATAGTGGGCACTATCATATATGGAAAGGTTAAATTTATTGTCCAGAGTGCTTCAAGGTCCCCGAGTAAGGGCTGCGGTAGCAGTAAGATATTTAACAAGCCGGCCAAAGAATTGTTAAGAAAAGTCCTGTATAAAGCAGATTTACCTTATGTTGGTGTGGGGCAGCGACGCTCCCGCGTCTTGCTGGGCTGTAGTGTGCTGTGAGAATGAGCACGTCGGGAATAAAAGCCGGCGAGTACCGCCGGACCGGATGTGCGTCATCCGGACCGGAAGTACCATAGAAGGTAAAGTAAATGCCACTGCGGCTGCGCAGAAAGCCCTGGGGATGTGAGCCCTGAATGGTGTAATGCGCATGTGCTAAAGGGAGAAGGGGAAACGGTGTAAAAAAGAGAAAGTAGGCGGAACTGGTTAAGAGAACGATGCGGTAGTGGAAGAATTATGAAATAAAGTAAAAGAAAAGGGGAAAGAGGATAAACAGAAAAGAGGGAGGGGGGGGGGAAATGCAAGAGGCTTGGAGAAATCAATATACAGGGGTTAGATAAGGCGGGTGAAATCTCCTAAAGGGGATGACATGGGCCGTATGAAATGACTAATACTATGGTGTAAGCGATGTAAACTCACCAGTGTTGTCTACAGTCAGCGGGTCTAAAAAAGATAGGAGACATAGTTAGTCAAATAAAAGAGTACAATATATCCCAATTGTAACTAAACAGACCAATCAATTTCACGATTTAATCCTCGTGGTGATAATGTATCCAGGGTGTATATCCAAAAGGTCTCTCTACGTTTGAGTAATTTGATGTGGTTACCACCCTTGCGGGGGCGTGGGACGTGTTCTAAAACCTGAAATTTAAGCTGTGCGACCGTATGTTTCGACTTGGCAAAGTGATCTGGCAATGGAAGCCACGTTTTACCACATCGTATAGTGGACTTGTGTCCGGCTATTCTATCCCTGATGTGTTGAGTGGTCTCCCCTACATAGAGGAGACCACAAGGGCATTTGATGATATAGATTACGAAGTTGGAGTCACATGTAAAGTACCCGTTGATCGGGTACGATTTTCCTGTTCGTGGATGTAGTACACTGTCAGATTTGATCACGTTGGAACAGGCCGCACAGCCTAGACACGGGAATGTGCCCTTGCGTCGGGTGTGTAATAATTTTTGAGTTGCAATTGGATTAGAGCTACCAATGTCGGCCCTCACTAGCTGGTCCTTGATGTTGGTCGGTCTTCTGGTGCTAATCAAGACTGGGTTTTGAAAGGGAGTAATATCCGGATATGACTGGGCTAGAAGGGGCCAGTGTTTCTTGATTGTGGCGTAGATCTTGGGCATAAAGGGATGGTGCGTATGTACAAATGGTAATCTGTCAAGGGGTTGTCGTGGAGGGGGAGGGGATGGGGGAGACCTTGCTATTGTCATCTCTTTGTCGAGTAATTTTTCCGGGTAATGCCTTTCTCTGAATCTCTCAGCCATGGTTTGGAGTCTGGTGTCACATGTTGTGGAATTTGTCACTATACGTGTGACCCGCTTGAATTGGGAGCGGGGTAAACTATTTTTAGTGGACTTCGGATGGCAACTCGAATAGTGAAGAAGACTATTGCAGTCTGTAGGTTTAGTAAAGATGTCGGTTGTCAAGTTTCCTGCTTGGTCCTTCATTACCATCGTGTCAAGGAATGGGATATGTGAGTCGTCATAGTGAATAGTGAACTGTAATTCAGGGAAGATTGAATTAAGGTAATGGAAAAAACCTATTAGATTGTCCAACGAACCATCCCAGATGAGAAAAATATCATCAATATATCGATGGTAGAGTGACACGTTTTGTAAAAAAAGTGCATGGTTATACACGTATTCAGACTCAAAACAATCCATGTAGGCGTTAGCGTATGCCGGAGCTACGTTGGACCCCATAGCGGTCCCCCGCTTCTGTACATAGAAGGTATCTCCAAATAAGAAGAAATTCTCATGTAGCACCAAATGGAGAAGGTCCAGACTAAACTGGATGGAGTTAGGTGATAGGCTAGACCTATCTAGCAATAATTTAGTGGCCCTAATTCCCTTGTCGTGGGTGATGGATGTATACAGGCTACATACATCAAGTGTAACCAGAAAGCTCGTAGTTGGTATAGTGCCCAGTTGCCTAATAATTTTAAGGAAGTGACCTGTATCCAGGAGGAAGGACCTTGTGTTCTTGATCAGGGGTGTGAGGATCTTTTCTAAATAGATGGAGAGCGGGGCTAAAATTGACTCGGTGGAGGCCACAATCGGCCTACCAGGAGGATTATTGAGATCTTTGTGAATTTTGGGTAAGGTGTAAAACACCGGGGTGATAGGATAATCGTTTTTTAGAAAAGTGGCGGTTTTAGAATCAATGATGGAATTGTCCAAGGCGGATTGAATAAGACCCTGTATTTTCATTTTAATCGTAGGAGTTGGATCCCTGGAGACCACCATATATGTGTCTGTGTCTGCGAGTTGTCTGTCAATCTCATGGCGATATTGGGTTTGGTCCATCACCACGATGGCGCCCCCCTTATCCGCTGGTTTGATCACAATCTGAGAGTTAGAGCGTAAGGAAGTTACTGCTTGTTTCTCATCTGGGGAGAAGTTTGAATGAGTAGGAAAGAAACCCAATCTATGTTGATGTGATAGTGACTTCACTTCTTGATCAACTAAAGAGATAAACGTTTCCACCGGGTGGTACACGTGTGGTGGAGAGAATGTACTTGGATTACGAAGACCCAGGTTTAGAATAGACAATTCAAGAGGAGGGTGAGTCGAGGTATCAAGAGGTGACTTAGAAAAATGCGTTTTTAATCTTAAATTTCTATAGAAACGTTGCAGGTCCTGTTCCAATTGAAAAGAGTTCCAGTTCGGGGTAGGGCAGAATGATAGTCCTTTTTGGAGAACTGAAAGTTCCGATGGTGTAAGGGAGTAGCTGGAGATATTTACTACCTGATTGGGTGGCCTACCTGTGAACGAGTGGTCATTTTTTCGCTGCGATCTTCTAGTGCGCTTGTAGTGTAGTGACCTCCCCTGTGACCTCTGGATAAAAAAGGCTGTCTGGTTGACCCTGTAGAGGACTCGCTGCCAGAACTGAAAGATCCCCTCCTCTGGTTCGAGCGTGGTCGCTGCCAGTTGCCTGGTCCGGTTGAATCGTTCCATCTATAAACTCTATTCTGGGAGTAGTCCTCTTGGTCCCTCTGAAATTTGAGTCTCTTGCGTTCTTGAAGGACTTTTTGGTGTTTCGCGATGATTTTGTCCGTTTTATTTTTCAAATTAGTCCAGTCAGTAGAGGATAAAGTACTACTCAATTGGGTTTCAATAGAATCAATATAGTTACGGGTTTCAGTAATTTCCTTCTGCAGAAACTCGATAGTAAGGATAATTATGTCTAATGAACACTTGTTCAAAATTTTTTGGTATTTTTCACAGAATTCCTTATTCTCAGAAAAAAGGGTAGGGCGTAAATGGCACCTAAGACCCCTCGGGATCTTACTCTGCCGGTGATATTCGGCTAGGGTGGTGCAGTGCAAGTCGAATGAGACTAGTTACCCGATCAACGGGTACTTTACATGTGACTCCAACTTCGTAATCTATATCATCAAATGCCCTTGTGGTCTCCTCTATGTAGGGGAGACCACTCAACACATCAGGGATAGAATAGCCGGACACAAGTCCACTATACGATGTGGTAAAACGTGGCTTCCATTGCCAGATCACTTTGCCAAGTCGAAACATACGGTCGCACAGCTTAAATTTCAGGTTTTAGAACACGTCCCATGCCCCCGCAGGGGTGGTAACCACATCAAATTACTCAAACGTAGAGAGACCTTTTGGATATACACCCTGGATACATTATCACCACGAGGATTAAATCGTGAAATTGATTGGTCTGTTTAGTTACAATTGGGATATATTGTACTCTTTTATTTGACTAACTATGTCTCCTATCTTTTTTAGACCCGCTGACTGTAGACAACACTGGTGAGTTTACATCGCTTACACCATAGTATTAGTCATTTCATACGGCCCATGTCATCCCCTTTAGGAGATTTCACCCGCCTTATCTAACCCCTGTATATTGATTTCTCCAAGCCTCTTGCATTTCCCCCCCCCTCCCTCTTTTCTGTTTATCCTCTTTCCCCTTTTCTTTTACTTTATTTCATAATTCTTCCACTACCGCATCGTTCTCTTAACCAGTTCCGCCTACTTTCTCTTTTTTACACCGTTTCCCCTTCTCCCTTTAGCACATGCGCATTACACCATTCAGGGCTCACATCCCCAGGGCTTTCTGCGCAGCCGCAGTGGCATTTCCTTTACCTTCTATGGTACTTCCGGTCCGGATGACGCACATCCGGTCCGGCGGTACTCGCCGGCTTTTATTCCCGACGTGCTCATTCTCACAGCACACTACAGCCCAGCAAGACGCGGGAGCGTCGCTGCCCCACACCAACATAAGGTAAATCTGCTTTATACAGGACTTTTCTTAACAATTCTTTGGCCGGCTTGTTAAATATCTTACTGCTACCGCAGCCCTTACTCGGGGACCTTGAAGCACTCTGGACAATAAATTTAACCTTTCCATATATGATAGTGCCCACTATTTTTAACGTGCATACCCATATTATGACCCATTACCTTTTTTGTACCACGGATGTCCATATATTTCTTTCCTTTTTTTATTTGTACAGACTTTACACCTTTCAGCTTGAAAGGTCCTAAACGCCATTTATCTAACAACCATCCAGGTAATTACGTTGTACACATTTTATTTCATTAGTTTCCTCTTCATCTTGAGTTTATTTCTCTAATCCCCTATTCTTCCTACATGTTTACACCCCAGGCCCTACCTTGGGGAGACACCTCCTTCTAATTTTGACTCTTGGCTATTTCATTGCAACAGGTATTTATCGCCATACATACCTCTCACCAGTGTTTAACCTCTACAGCAGTTCATCTAAACTAACTTTGTACCAATTTCCCTTTATCTAGCAATGCATTTATTGCCTCTCTTTAAAAACTTCGTCTAAAGCAATTTTCCAGGTATAATTGTCCTTTATTGTTTCTAACTTCTTGATCTTCCCATCTATACTCATACTTTGGGTGGTTTCTAATCACCACTTTACTATTCACCTTCTTTACTCTCGGCATACGGTTGGTGCTTGTTAGTCTCCATGGTACAGGCACCTTCCATTATATATAATTGGTGAAATGTTTGCATTATATATTATTGATGAAATGTTTTCTTTATTTTGTTATTTTTACGTTGATCTGTTATTTTTTCTGTTTATTTCAACCATATTTTGTTATTTTTTTCTACATAGCGACGTTTGAAAAAGACTCGGGAGAGTCGAAACGTTATGCTTATGACGCTTTAATTATTATGCTTCTCACTTTGGTTGGTTGGATCAATTAAATTTGTTCTACTTTGCATGGAATTCCCTCTTGAGTGTGCAGTGCTATTTACATTACCAGCCCCTTTTTGTAAACGTATAAAACCTTGAATGAATGATAAACTGTTGGTCTTGATGAACTGTTATACTGACACTTCCGTGTGGACAGTCCTCATTTCGTCTGAGCGCTCAAAAAAAGACATTTAGTCTAAGGGCCGGGTCTCACATAGCGATCCCGCAACGATCACGACGACGATGCGACCTGATAAGGATCGTTGTTGCGTCGCTGTGTGATCGCTGGTGAGCCGTCAAACATACCGACTCTCCCAGCGATGCAGTAACGACGCGGATGATCATAGCGATCTACGTGACGACGACGGGGGTCGTTGAAACCCTGTCACACTACACCTATCCGAACGACACAGCGCTCGATGTGGGCTGTACAGAGTGACGTTGGTAGGCACGCAGGCGTGGCATAGAGTCGCCTTTTCCGCGCCCCCTCATCTCCGATTGGTGCTCACTACTGCGTTCCCATTGGCGGCGCTACTGCCTATTGTTCTCGATTGTGTAAAAAGGCAACGTAGCTGCGCTCTTGTTTTCATTGCCCCTGGCGTTCTCACAGCATTTGTGGTTTCCTCCTGCTTGCGTCCTGCTTTTTCTTTCGGAGCACAGTAGCGTGGTTTGTTTCTACTTGCGACCTTCTTTTCTGGATCTCTGTTGCGTCCTCGACTGCGACTCCGAAAACCCAAAACAGCTATTTTCCAGTTACCTTGTGACCAGCTATTGTTTGTGCACGGTAAGTTTGTCTGGGGTTTCTTTTATATTTCATTTTAATGTCAATTACCAATTATTGGTAACAGTGCAGTGCTGTGCATTGTATTTTTTGGGTCTCAAATGTGTTTCCTATTGTCTATTTTATCGGGGTCTCGGGTGGGATCTCAAATACTTGCTGTGCTGGGATGGAGGGAGTTCATGGCTTCTACCGGTGCACATGTGCTTTTTCGCCGGCAGCCATTTTAGGGGGTCTCGGGTGGGATCTCAAATACCTTCCCATTTAACATTGTTATAGGACACCTACCTATAGTCTATTGTCTGCTATATTTGCTGTGCTGGGATGGAGGGAGTTCATGGCTTCTACCGGTGCACATGTGCTTTTTCGCCGGCAGCCATTTTAGGGGTCTCGGGTGGGATCTCAAATATCTTCCATTTCCCAAATTTAAATTGTTATAGGACACCTATAACTGAATGTTACTTTTAAAGTTTTAATATTTTTTCAAATTTTCCATGTATGCTCACTGTATGCTTTTCTTTATTTCAGATGTCTTTCAATAGTGAAGAATTCGTTCGGGAACTCATCGAGCTCTATAGGTCTTTGCCATGCCTATGGAAAATAAAATCCGCTGAATACAGCAACAGGATCAAAAAAAGAGAGGCGTATGAGAAGCTCATTGAGCTCTTCAAAAAGCATAATCCCACAGAGAAGGTGGATGAGAGCCTTGTCAGGAAAAAAATACAGGGTCTACGCACCGTGTACAAGAAGGAGCTCAACAAGGTGGAGAAGTCTAGTAAATCAGGTGCCAGCACGGATGAGGTGTATGTGCCCTCCTTGTGGTACTTTGATTTACTAGGCTTCACCCGTGACCAGGAGCTACACAGGGAAACCGTGTCATCGGTGCGTCAGACCCTGGAACCGGACAAGGCCATCCATAATGGTCCTGACTCTGCGGATGGAGATGTAAGTACCTTATTTGCTTCCCTGGATATAGCAATTTACATTTGTATTTATGTGCCATAGTTACATAGAAAAACAGTAACTAAGGTTTTACCTGTTTAATTCTGCAGTTTACAAAAGTTTTCCCTTCCAGTTCAGATAAGTACACTGCTCTTCTTTTTTTTTTTTTTTTTTGCCTGACTCCGTTCTCATTATGTACGTTTAGTTAACCCGTGCCGGTCATGATAAATCCAATTCCACAATGCTAACTAATGTATTTCCTTTCTGCATGCTGTAAAATATTTATTTTGGTTTTGCTTTAACATTTATTTTCTTTTCTATATTTCTACAGCACCATAGAGAGGAAATGGGGCCAACACCAAATGAGGAAGACCTGTCTACAGCACGTATGGAGGAGCTGTCTGAGGGGAGTAGTCAACAGTCTGCGGCTTCTCCAGCACTGCGTAGACAGAGTCGAAAAAGAAAGGCGGACGGCCAGCCATCCCCAGACCTATTGGCGTTGGCGAAGAATATTTTACAGAATCAAAATCAAAAATCCACGGACACTTTTGCCACGTTTACGGCAGATAGACTGGGAAAACTGGATCCAAGACAGAGGCTCCATGCGGAACGAGTCAATTTGAAGCACTCAGTAAAGCGGCACAAGGACAGCTGGATGAGTCTTCGAAAATCCTGAGTGCGGTGGATCGGGACCAGTCATGGCCACAAGTGCCCGATCCACACAGGAACACACCTGTGCGGAGGATTTGTCCTCCGCAAAACATGTCATTCCCCCAACCCCCTCCCCCTCAGTACCCAGGGTTTTCCCAATCATTTTGGCCACAGATGTCCTCAACACCCAGGCCACATCAATATAATGAGGAATCCCAGTATCACGATTTATAGTGGTGTTTTCCTTTGTTTTATTTTTGTTTATGTTGATGTTTTTTAATAAAAGTTTTGATATTAAAACTTGCTGTCGTCTATCAGGAATTAAGCTGGCAGAACAACTTGGTGGGGTAATGGGTGATAGGATATAATGCTATCAAAGCTCTGGTGCGAGGGAGGGAGGGGGTGCATCTATACAGATGCATAGCTATAATGGGTGTGAGTGATGAAACATTAATTTATTTTTTACATTTAAAGAAATAGGATGGGTTGAGGGTAGGTCAGGTCCGCCATAAGGGCGGTACTCTAGCTTAAGATGCTCAGATATAATGGGTGTGTTTTTAATATGTAGCTTTTTTTTAACCTTTTTTTTAATATTTTTTGGAAAGAAGTTGACACTGCTGCAGTTATAAAGTCTAAACTGTATATATTTGTAAGAATATATATGTAATAATAATATATATATATCTATATATATATATTACATAAAAAAACAAGCATTACATTGAAAACAAAACAAATAAAAGAACTATTTACAAAATAACTATTTACATGCCCCCCTGGTGGATGAACCGCTCCAGCAACACTCCATGCTCGTCCATGGCTGCCAATATTGTCGACCTCATCCGCCGGTGGAAGGCCAACAGGTCCTGGGCAGTGATCATTTCTGTGGAGGTAAATGGTAAAAGTTAACCAGGCAATTCTGTGGCAACATCAAGTAAAGTTACATGTGTGCTGTTTTACTTACGGATTTGCGGCGACTGCGCTTCTCCTGATGAGGCACTTACTGCCCAGCCCGAACCTGTGGC